>CM060836.1:3267500-3875000 GCA_030762175.1 Metallyticus violacea | reverse complement strand
GGTCCTGGCGGGAATCGAGTCCGTGCCTTACCGACCTCGACCACAGTGGCAGTGCTCTAGAGCATTAACACACACACACACATATATATATATATATATAAAGATAAGATAAGATAAAGATAAAACATAGAGAAAGAGTCACACTTGAAATTGCTATATTTCAAACTACTGCGAGTTCTTCAATGGCAAGAAGCTAGGATTTGGTTTATTTACGGACGCTCTTTAACATCTCAGGTCATCACAGTTCCATTCTATTCAGGGCGTGAAACGGCCGATAAATTTTGCTCATAGGCCTCATCTTTCGGGCTTGAGATTATTTTACATGCCATAAATCTACGACATGTGACCCATGGCTTTAGCATTATTAAAATTTTGGATTTCGATAAAGGAATTCAGCGAAAACTAAAGAAGCAATTTGTGTTCTAAAATATTTAATGTGTTGAAATAATAAGTATTTGTGACACGGCATTAATCATAAATGAAAAGTAATATGAACTTACTAAATAAATTAAATACTTTATACAAAGCTGGTTTTTCATAAATAATAAATGTACCATTTATAAGAACAAGGAACGTTTAAGCCTAATAGAATAATTAGCTACCGCCCATGTATCATGGCATAAACCGGTGTCTGTACACTGTAGCGCAAACCGGTTTACGTTCAATTGACGCGACATATTACTGGAGTTAAACGCTCACTGATGCAACAATTGACCTTTTTCTTTCGTATTTATCACAAGTGTTTGGCTCCATTTTCGTAGGAGGTGCCTGTTTTTTTTTTTTTTTTTGAGTAGTGTTTAACGCCTTTTTTACTACTGAGGTGCCACAGGCGGTGGACACTGACGATACATGAAATAAAATGATAACTTGAGAAAGGATATTTTTTAAGGAAGGAAGCGTTCCAAGCCTAATTTTAGGGTATCTCCCGGCATTTGCCACTTATGAGGACTGGGGGAAAACCTGGAAAAAAATCCAGTCAGGGAGGACGGTCCTGGTGGAATTCGAACCCCAGAACTCCCGCTCACGAGTCCGCGCCTTAACGACCTCGGCCACCCGTAGAAGGTGCGTGGTAGAGTTCCTATTGTTTATGCATTGTGCAGTAATCCTAGAGTGACATCATACTCTTTAACATGGAATATTTATTTATGATTTTATGTGTAAATTTAATTGTGAAAGTACTTACTGTAGAGGAAAAGTTCATGCTAAATTTTCAGAAGTAACATTTACATCTTAAAGTGTAATTTTCAATTCGCTGAACACAGTTCGAACCCAAAGCATTGAAAAGGGTAGAAACTTCTTCTCGAAAGTCTTTAACACGACGAGTCTAGCAAGTTGGTGTATCTGTCGGCAGTGCGTTTAAAGCCACTCAGCTCTGATTGTTTATCCATATAAAATGACTACGGTGTCTGAAATAAAACTCTTGCAGGCGCTTAGGAGATAGTTTACAATATTCAGGAGTTTAAATTGCTGCTAGTATTTCTAAATTATTTCCAAAGGATCAGGTTGAGGATTCTGAAGACGCTGTATGGGCGCTTACCACTTGATGCTCTGGAATATGTTCAACAGTAAAACCAAAACTGGCGCAACAGTGCCAAGTATGAGAATGAATTATTAATCAGTTTCTTATAAATAGAGCAATAAAAATGTCTGAAAATGCCCACATTGACAAAAGCGCAGCACAGTGAAGAAAAGCTGCGATTGTAAGGAAGGTAACTACGCGTCGACAATGAACCTGATTTTTAACGTTCAAGAATTTTGGCCACGGGTTCCTACTGACCGAATTAAGGAAGCTGTTCATGTAAATTAGCACGACCCAGTGTGGCATTTCGCCTCTATGTTGAATGTTGAGAGGAACTATTAAAACCGTATGCATTAACATTCGGTTTCTGTACCACATACAGACTTTTTTTTTAAATGAGGTTTAACGCCCGTTTCCTCAGTCAGGAAGCACGGACCATCGTGAATCGAAGCCCAGACCTCTCGCTCACGAGTCCGCTACCCTTGACGGTACAAACGGACTAGAAACTACATATAGTCAGTTGTTGATATGTTATATGAAAGAGAGTTAACACGAAAGAGTTTTGGGACTAAAGAACTGCTTTACCCTCAGCTTTATGCCACCCGAAAGCTAATAACGCCCTTTCAGATAAATTATGACGACATTTATTGAGGATATGCGGTGTGTTTCGCAATTAGATTTTCTCACAGAACCGCCCACAATAAATGCAGAATGCTAACCAAGTCTACTCGAGAACACAGTTAAAACAGCCATTTGTTACAAGAGACAGAAAGCGCAGTACACTAAGTTGACTCGCTTTTACCCCCTCTCCATACAGCCCGGATCTCGCCCCCATAGGACTTTCATTTATTTGAGTTTTATTAGGAACGGAGTTTACCAAATTTTGTTCTATTTTTTATGGCCAATCAAGAAGGCACAATGGCATACTATACAGAAAAGTTGGATAGCTAAATCAAATAATAAAAACTAATTTTTGTGTTTACAAATTTAATTTAACTTAATTAATAATTAAAGTAAAACGGATAAAATACCATGCATAATAAAAATGAACTACATAATTCCTCATTTTAAAACTCGGCAAAGAAAGAACGTTTTTTTTTTTTAAATCGAATGAATTAATAATGCATTAAATATGACATTTATTAATATTTTAACAATTTACTTACATACGAATAAATTTTAAACTTTGCCTTTCCATTAGCAAGAATAGTCATAATTTCAGCTCCCTTTTCACCGCCACAGCTTAGTTATTCATACTGTATTTGCCTTGGTGGTTTTATCTGGAGTTTTTTTTTTTTTTTTTGATAAACCTTTAAAGTCTTAGGGGACACTAGGAGTTTTGTGCGAATTTTTCAAAATTTTACTGTGATTGCATTGCTGTTAAATTAACACGTATACCAAAGTTCATTCAAATTGGATAAATACTTTTGCGATGTATAAATTATTTTATAAATTTTACTATATAAATATGTACCAATCTCATCAGTTGAGAAAATAATTGATATTTTTGCAATTGAAGCGTTGAACTATATAAAAATGTGCACTAAGAGATATTTTATTAAATTTCATGAACTGTGATCATTTTATCTATAAAATTAAAACCTGTAAACTATTCCCTTTTTTTTATAGATTTTTAACAATTATTATTGATGTTGGCATCTGTTTTGTCCGGTAGAATATTATAACGGATACTTCTGCAGATTCTGGGGATTTTTTATTGAATTTAAACAAAAACTAAGACGCGTGGGACACTTTGAATATGTGAAAATAAATTTTTGAGAAAAAGGTTTTTTGTTCGAAAACGTGAATTGTGCGCGTTACATATCAGAGCCCTCCTGATTTATAGTTATGTATATCTGTATTGCTGTGTTCTTCTGTACTGTTGTGCTGCTTTTGTTCGCCACCTGCACGTGCTTTCCTGCTCTCGTAGAGTCGAGTCGTAACGCTGGTCTTACTTATCTTTGAAGCAGCTGCCGAACTTTGCTCACCCCTTACCACAGATCTCAGCCCCTGAGAAGCTTGAACAGTTCATATTGAAAGCAGAAACATCATTTAATGTTCAAATTTTTAGCCACTTCTTAAGGATAACAATTTATTTTGTATTGTTTTTCCAAATGAGTGAGTGAACACTTTCATTTGAATGTTGTATTCTCTACAAGCACAGTGTGTCAGTAGTTCAGTGCAGGCTGGTCTCTGGTAGATGAAAAATTCTCTTATCATCAAACTGAACAGACATCTTGAAATGGTTCTGCGGAGTCTCACGGAGCTATTATAGAGACACCAAGAGTCTGTCACTGTAGGGCACTTCGATAGTCCTGGCTTCTGGTCTGTTTATTTGCAATGGTGTGGTGTAACATATATGACATTTTTCATGGAAGATGCTTTTGAATGGCTAGTCTGTAGAGGCTGGTTAGTGTTTTTATAGTTTCTAACTTCAGCTTACCAGGGCCAGGGCCACTCAATCTTTCTTTAGCTTGAAGAAAGCTATAGCCACCCTCTTTGCTATATGACTGACACATTCTTCCTTCAGTCTCAACGTATACAGCCACTTGCTTTAGGTGCTGGTGAGTCTTTGTCTCCATCAGACAGCACAGTTGTGTATCTCATTCCACACTTCTGCACTAAGGGGTGTGGCAGGCTGAAAAAGAACACGCGGATCTCTTTAAATGGCTATAGAGCCGGAAGGGAGGGGGAAATGCAAAGGTTACTTCTCTGTGGGCGCCCAATGGTCCAAGGAATCATTTGCAGAAAAAAAAAAATCCAAAAACTGAATCCCAGAGTGCCTTAAAAAGAAAACATTCTGAACATTCAATTTTACTAAATATAACCGGTACTTCTGATGGAGAAGATATCTATTAAGCATTGGTGATTGTTAATGGCTAGTTTGGTTTCTCATTTCTAGTATACGTCCCGTAATTCATGCACCGAAAATAGATTAGGTGCTTCTGTAGGGTCGAAATGTGTTGTATTTCAGTTATAGACTGTTGAGTGAATCGCATTGGATTGTATAGGGTCGGAAGAGGATGTTTCGGTACTTCACCCCTGCTCAGCCTTGATCAGAAGTTTGTGCCTATGCCACCAGTGGGGGCACTTTCGGGAGAAAAGGATGAAATGAGGGGGGTACTGGGCATCTAGGATCTACGGGGACGTAGATACGATCTCTACCATTGTTTTAAGTCATCAAGTTCGCTTGTGTATCAAGTCATTCTAATGTTAATTCACTGCTTGGCAGTTCTTTAATCACAAGCCTCTTCAAGGAAATTCATCGAAGAATTTTGCTTACTTTCACTGACCAATGCTCTTCCTTTAAAACCGTTCAACTTCGGATAAATGAATCAAACGTGGCAGAAAAAGCATCTGAGATACACCACGGTTGGAGCTCCAACTCAAATGTGAAGCCAGAAACCATCGATAAAGTCCAGATGACAGTGAGTTCACGAGTGCACGAGTTAGCAGAGGGTACGGGCATAATGAATTACACATGAGAAAACTTTGCGCAAAATGGATGCTGCATCTATTTGCCTACGAAAATCGACCTACTTTTTCAAAATGTTTAAGAAGATTCTAACTAATATTCATACGCATTTTGTGACTATATATATGTAAAAAAGAGGAAAATCATTACTGGAGAATAGTGCGCATCTTTTTGGAGAGATTGAAGACAGCGATTGCCGAAAAAATACCCCAAATTGGTCAAAAAGAAAGCGTTGTTTCACCACGACTGTACCGGTGCATTCAAGCCGCGTCGCTTAGGACAAATGACAAAATTACGATTTGAAATTCTTCCGCATCAACCCACCAGATATAACTCGCTGAACACAAATTTAAGTCAGATGAAGAGGTCATGCAGGAGGTAAAGGATAATGTTGAGGGCCTCGAGGAGATTGACTTCCACGAGGGAATCGTGAACCTGGAGAAACATTGGAGTAAGTGAGTTGAATTTTCAAACGGATTATGTGGAAAAATAAAGTACGTTTTAAGACAGAACTTGTTCTTTTTAATATCAAATAATCGTAGCCGAAAGTCTTCTCTATTTAAATCCGTTAACTTAATGACTTCCAGCAGCTAATATTGGAAAAAAAAATAATTTGTAAACAAGCATGCTTGAAAAGTGAATTACATTTATTATGGAACAACAACATGCATTTCAGGAAAAATGCTTTTCTTGTAGTTGTCGTCCGCTCTGGCATGCAGGGTTTGGAAAGAGAGCACCGTCACATATTCTGCATAATTTTTTCGTTGATCATCCAATAAACCAACGCTACCTACAAATCTTTTCAGCTTCAAAGCATTAAAGTCTATTTTATTGCAAATCAAATTTTTACTTTCAAGTCCCAATTAATTTTCCAGAGCAAGCACCTGTTACCCTCTCCCTTTTTGTTCCTGTTTTCAAAAGCTGCCTCCTCCAAATTCCTTTCCCTCACCACACTCTAAACAAACGTAGTTCTTTTGTTACCACCATCACATTTGAATCAAAGGTCTGCGGGTTATGCGTTCTTGAGAATTACTCCTTCTGTCACATTGCATGTATAGGCATGTTGGTGGGAGGGTCATTCAGTTGAATCATTACGGGATTTTTCTTGTTGTAGTGGTGGCCACACTGTTACAGAGTAGCTGAGAGGCTCGGCTGTCCGTGGCTAACGAGGTACCAACCCTTCTTCCTTCATTATTCGTCACGTATAATTAAAACATCCTGAGTTTTTATTATTTTTTCCACCACTACTCCTCTCGTGCAGGATAGGGTGGAGTAGAAAAAGGGGATGAAGAGGATGATGCTGCACTACACGAGGAGTGAGGAAGAGAAGGACTGGTGAAAAAAAAAGAGAGAGGAGGGTTGAACTCATTTTCCGAGCCGTCTGCAAATGTGAAGTGAGCAGCGTCATGGGCAGATCTGTCCTCGACGGATGTCGCCCTCATGTGGTGACTTATTCACACCGTATTAATCCTGTTTCGCTTTGAAGAAAGGGCGAAATCTCCCACCTTGCATAGGAATTAACAATTTAGTCCAGAGAAGCAAGTGGGCTCACTGCAACTACTCTCCGTTTAGAGAGCATAGCGCCTCCCTTGAAGTTGACAATCGGCATCAGTTTCAGATACTTTTCCAGAACAATATCCGGAGCTGTCTATTGCAACTGGGGAAGCATAGAGTAGAGTCAAAGTTGCTTTCCCCAAAACTTCTTTTTCATTTCTCATATTTGTTCACATAGGTGCGCTAGTATTTGAACTAACCACTTGAAGGGTGCAGGTGAAAAACCAACAAAGTTCAAAAGCCATGATTTTACATGAGAGACAAAAGGAACTTTCAAACGCTTAAACTCCGATACCTATATAGCTTTCTGAGGAACAATGTTTTTTAAAAGTTTAGTAGAGTACTAATTGTTATTTCGACCTGAAAATTGTTTTTACTTGCTCAATTAATTATTTAATTAGCCTGTGGTTGGATTCCGTCAGTTTTCCACCTGGATTTTGTAAGACAAAAAAACATTTAGGTCTATTGAAATAATTTTAAATTTGTTGTGTAATTAAAAAAAACAAAACATGGACTTAAATTCACAGACATTACTCTCTAAATCTAAAGAAAGGTTTATATGGTTCTCACTGTGAAGGTTTTTGAATTTCCCTCAAAAAATCACTGTCATCGTTAGAGATATCATCATGGTGTTCAGATGGCAATAATTTTGGCTGATGGGCAGCAAGTAGACGGCTGTAGTACTTCTTGGATCCCTCATCTTCACAGATCTTCATCAAGACCACAAGGTTCTTACACTTTTCTTTAGGCAGAAGAATAGGAGAGTAATAGCGCTGACTTGGTTCCTGAGTATCTTGTGACTGTTTCACCCTCTTCTTCATTTGATCCCTTATCATAATGAGAAGAGTGCCCCATTGTAAGTGTCCCTATACTTTACGGTTTTAGATTTTAATTAAAGGAATCTTTGATGTTTCAGTGGCCTTTTTCTTGTAGGGCTTGGAATAAGTAAATATACTGTAACTTTTAAATATTGCTTGTTCACGTGATACAACAACATTGGGCTTGACTCAGGAGTTTCAGCCTTTGCAATACTGGGGATCAATGCCGTATTTTTTATCTGGCTCCGTGAAAGAATGACCACTCACGGATAAGTAAATGTCGCTTTTACAAGGTTAAAGTAATTCAAGTAAATTAATTCAATAAAAACACGATCTGAAAGAATGCAATAACCTCAGCTCATTCAGTGATTAAATGATAATCGCTTAATAGCAGTTACATAGACGTGTACATCAAGATGATGACTGTATTGGTTTTTACATTGCACGCAGTTTCTTCAACTGGCTATAGAGTGAACCGTAATGCCTTTTCCTTGTAATGATTTAACATAATGAAACAACTGATCGAGAAGCACCCAGTGTTACCAATATCTCATTTAATTTTTTTTTTTTTTTTTTTTTGATTCTTGTGAATTTTACCCAATACCCTCCATTTCTCATTAGCGAGTAATTGGTGGAGATGGCATCTTCATTAATGCAATTTGCTGTCGATTTGTTATCAATAAGTGCAATTTTTCTTGCAATTACTCTGTAAAAATAATCTAAAATTAACAACATAGGATGTTTTTGTACTATAATAGGATAGATGACTTATATTCACCAAATAAACTACCAAATATGCACAAAACCTTTACCAATATACACTAAAAGTTTTAAAATATACTGACATTAAACGCTCTAGTGCTTTTTAGTAAATATAGCCTGAGTTTTAAAACTAAACGTTCAACCTCAAAGGATGTAACCTGGGACAAACTTAAAAGCCCTCGTATGAGCCCCACTATTAGCTCAGAGCTCATCTGTCCCTTCAGCTCCGTAAATAGACATGACAAGTTCTCCAAGAAAAACTTCATTTTGCTTTTCCTCTGTATCTTCAACTACCACCGTAGAGTCGAGGAGAGGTAGACACCTGGTCTCCAGTTTGGCAGGAACGAGTAGTGTACAATAGGCTCTCCTGCTACCCAGGATTCCTCATCAAATGTTTAACCAGCCTACCTTCCGAATTTGGTGGCGCTTCTTACATTAACAGTTAATAATAATACGGCGAAGAACAATAACATGGAAAATAAATAACATAACAAAATAATTCATTTAAAAGTTTTGCCAACATATCATCTGTTCGTTACTGCAATTTCAATTACACTAATATTCTTCCTTCCGTTCCGCTCCGGTAAAATTTCAAATCAGCATATTACAGTGATCGATAATATATTTTAAATCGCTGTTAGTGTCACATCTTTTCTGCTAAGTATTCTTGATTTATACAATTATCTATATTTTTATTAAATGGAAAATATACTTTTTTTTACTACTTATTTCTTCGTATGTTCATATTTCATAAAGTACACTGAGAGACAAAAAAAAACCAACTAAATTAGTTTTCATATTTTTAATTTTACACATTATTATATGTGAATCATTATAATACCATTCATTTCATTTTTGGAAAACATTAAATACTTTTTCATATAATTTGCAACCACTCTTATATATTCAGATATAATTTTTGAGTTTATGATTTCCTTTATGGTATGAACATGAAAATGGATGTCCTGATGGTGTAGTGGTAACCATATTTGTCTTCTAAACCCAAGATAACGGGTTCAAACCCTGCCAGGATCGATGGATTTTTTCGGGCGTAAAAATCCTAAGTATGGCTTCCTTTGGAAGGGAAGTAAAGCCGTGGGTCTCGTGTCGTAAAAGACAAAATCGCTTCCAAAGGGCATCAGGAGTGAATATCAACGGGAGAAGTGAGGAGATTTGAAAAAGCACAGTTCACCTCTAGAAGAGCGACCTTGATTATCATCAACATCGGCAAGCACGCCTTGTCTTTGCTCGTCAACATCTGGAATGGATGAGGAGCAGGAAAGCTGTCCTATTCACGGATGAGTCGATTTTGATTTGTTTTATTTATGGACGCTCTTTAACATCACATGTCATTAGGGTCCCATTCTGTTCAGGGCGTGAGACGGCCTACAAATTTTGCTCTCTTTCAGGCTTGAGGTTCTTTTACGTGCCGTAAATGTACATGGGACCCACGGCTTTACTTCCCTTCCGAAGGAAGCCATTCTTAGGATTTTTACGCCCGAAAAAACCCTGGCCGGGTTTTAACCCGTAATCTTGGGTTTAGAAGTTATGGTTACCACACTACACCACCAGGACCAACGGGATAAGCCGAGGTTAAGCCTGAGATCACCTGATGGCAGGGAAAGTGTATGGAGGAGAACTGCAAAAAGATGTACCCCTTGCACCTTCTCATCGACGATGACTTTCAGAGGAGGTTCCGTCATGGTGTGGGCTGGTGTCAGTGAGCCAAGACAGAGTTGGGGAACGGAGTCGTGAATGCAAATCGGCACATTGAGGAAATTCTTCAGGAATATGTTATCCTCTATGCTCCACATGTTGGCAATGATTTCCGCTTCATGCGTGACAATGTCCGTCCATATGCGGCACACATTGTGATGCAGTACTTGCGTGAGATGAGGGTTCAGGTTTTAGTTTGGCCAGAAGGAAACACTGACCTCAACCCCATGGAGCATGTTTAGGACATGATGGGGGAAAATGCTCGTCAATTGTTCCTGAAAGACTCAATGAACTTCTAGAGGCTTTACATGAGATATGGGAACTAGAATCCCAAGCACTTTGATCCGCAGCATGCCCGTAAGGTTACAAACTGTGATACAAGCCAGAGGAGGAAATGCCCGCTCTGAGAGTGCCACTGAGTGCTAAAGGTGTATCGTTGTGTCATCAATGCACGGGTGGTACCTTTTATCAAATTATTTTAAAGAAATCTACCGACGTTCGTTAAAAAAAAAAACAAAAAAGACTTTTTTTGATTTTCTCTTTAGGCTAACCCACCTCCCCATTGGTCCAATTTGCTTGTTAGCAAACTCTTTTAATCGTTTGTTATTCCTTGAGAAAAAAATTGCCATCGCTAGAGAGAGAGAACAGAAACACACACACACACACACACACACACACACACACAAAATGAATGGAATTATAATAATTCACCCATAACAAAACTTAAAATTAAAAATATTATAGCATTTTAGGTACTGGTTTTTTATTTATTTTTTGCCTCTCAGTGCATATTTAATTCCATATTTTTTAAACTCTATCTTTCTTTATTAAAAATATAACAAGAAACTTATTTCAATATCAGTAATCATTAGCCTCCACATGTGGGAAAAAAAGTTATCAAACATTTAGAGAGTTTTGTAAAATTAGTACAATAATAACTAATAATTATGCAACGTCATAATTTTCCTCCAGTTTAACTTGAACAATACAGTGCGGAAAAGGTATGAAAGTCCTTGGCCTGGATCATATATATCCATGCAATTTGTAATCATTGTATTTACCAAAGCCGTCTTAAGCACCTTTTTAAATATAACGCCATTATATCAAATAGTTTATTTAATACATCTTTCTAAGGCACAAATGTTGTGGATCTATCACAAACCGGATAGAGTACAATATCCTGCAATGATAAAGCTTTTTGTAAAGATGGTTTAAGGGGGTATGTAGGACTTATAATTGTAATGTTAAATTTACCAAATTCACTATGCATTTTCTCAAAGACTATTAAAGCTAATGTAATGAAACTTTTATACAGATGCACATAATTGAAATTTACTGATCTGTTTTCATTATTATATCATGACTTTGAAGAAAATTATAAATGAAACAACAGCTAAAACTCTCCAACGCCGTAAAATACCAAAGGAAGTTGTCTTGGAAACAAACGCCGCCAATTTATGAAATACAACTTTTTCTACCATTCAAGACGAACCACACCCTTATAGTTAAATAGTCCTAAGATATTGAATTTAAAAAAAAAATATAAAATAAAAATACCTTCCGTAGTGACATAATTAAAATGTTGTTAAATCACTTATAACCAAGGAACATTAATGAAATTCATATCAAAATAAAAAAAATGTCAAATATTAAAATGGTACAAAAACAAGAACGTGATTTTTGATTTCCCTTCCGTTTAACATTTTCCTTAACGCCAAATAAAATTCATTTCTAATTTACAAATTTTATCAGAACTCTTCTTCTTTTTCAGGGATTGAAAAAGGGTGCTGAATTAAAACATGGCCTTACCAACCTTGAAGATTGAAACAGGCGATTCCTAGCTAACCGACCTCCCGAAAAGTATATAATTCATGTAAGTATGCAAGCCAATAATTTGATGACATTATATTGCATTTTATTTATATGTTAAGATTAGAGCAGCTTCCTAATGCTTAAAACTCAACTATCCGGTCATTAAGGCAGGCATGGGGAACAAGCAAGGTCAGCTTGCCGAAAACTTATCGTGTACCTGCATCTACTTACTGTGTGTTAGGAAAACTTGGTAAGAATAAGTAGGAAGAAAAAATTGTTTCTTAAATTAAAACAACCTGCCAAACAATATCAATTTAAAAAAGACGAATAGAAAGTTAAAAAAATAGCTTCTTTTGCCAATATTGTTCATTTATTGGTAATATAAAATATTTTCCTTTCCCCAAAATTTAAAGTATACATGTGAAATTGTTGCAGGCCCCATAACATTGAAATGTGCAACTTAGTAGCCAATAACGTTACAGCATCACGGCGCTACAAAATTATGAAATATATTTGTATGCACAAACGTATTGATCTAAAGGGTGATTATGTGGAAAAATAAAAATTATGTTTAAGTTAAAACTCGTTTCCTCCGTGTTAGACCGAAAACTTTTTAAATTGCCTTTGTCGTTTATATACAGTATTTCTGAACTTTCATGCAGTGGCATCTTTTTTCACTTGCTGGCAGTGAATGCAATTAACTTTCAAAATAAAATCTTTGTGTTATGCGTGTTATAAACAAAGAACGGTAAATGAATTTCTTTCGATGGAAAATGAGACAATCACGGACGTTCAAAGGTTTTTAAGAAATGTTCTTAAAGAAATGACAGTGAATTAATGCACTTGTCATTTCTTGGGAGAAGGTCGAAGCAGTTTCACATGCTCCGAACGGAACGTGTCGACAGCCTTATTCGGGACGAGTTGCGAGTTACACTTTTCTCGCACCTTAGAACAGAAAATAAACTTCCTTTGACAATTCTTTCCAACACTTCGGATTTCCATCTTGGGAGGAGATATGACGAAGAGAGGTCATAACCGTAGGACGAGAATGGCTGAGAGACAGAGCTGCATAGCGAATGCCGCGACCTTACAGAGACTGTGACATCTGAATGACGCAAACTATGGGTTTGCAAGCATATTGAAAAATAGCATATATAACCAAAGAATTTAGGAACAATCCACTACATTTGAAATGAAAAAAAAAATCTGTTGAAAGAGAGAGAAAAATGTTGTATCACTTATTGAAGCTCCCTCTTTGTATGCAGTTAGAGAAAGCATTACATTGTCAAGAAACATAGTTAAATAAGGAGCCAAGTATATCTTACGTGACGTCTCTGTTATACATGGGAAATTATCTGTCATTCTTCTTTAAATTAATGGAATAGTGTCATAAATTCTATAACTTTAAGCAAAACAATAATAATTTCCTCTCATTGTACCAACTTCATTCAATACGAATGAATGAATATATTACAATTAAATTTACATAAGGAAACAAAATATCTAAGAATTCAGCAATATCAAAACTAAGGTTCTCCTATACTTCAACCAACTGGTTACGTGTATGGTAAAGAATCCCTACAATAAATCACTATTGTGTGTCCTCATCCCTTATACTTCCCCTGCACTTTTCCTAAAATTCCCTAATCATCTTTATTTTGTTCACCTTCATGTCTGATAACATTTAAATTGCCACTATATCTTGTAGTTTATCCTATTTTTCATTCTATATACTCACCCTCCACCTTTTTACCATTTCGCAATCTATTAGACAATGGAACGCACTTTCCCACACAAATATACCCTTCATTAACATTTTTTCTTAATCATTTTATAAATAACATCCCTTTATGTATGCATGCAAGTTCTATTCTTCCGAATTGATCACAATTATATATATTCCCCTTCCCCAATTTATTTGAACTATTCCATATAAATCTAAAGAACTTTTATCCTGTAAGCTAGTCCAAATCTCTTGCCCCTTTTTACCTTGTACCTCCTGTCTCATTCTTTTCAAAATCCACTGGTGTTACTTTCATCCAGTCTCCCAATCTCTCATTTCCAATTTCTTCTAATAGTTTTCCCACCTCCGCAAACCAACGCTCTCTTCCCAGTACATCTCTTTGGTACACAAGATATTCTTTTAGTACATTGATATTATCTAATTTTAGACACCTGAGTCAATAATTCAAAAGTATCTCCATTATTATTCCTTTCCTCTCTACTTTTTCTAGTTCTGCCAAACTTACCCCGCTTGGCGAACTTTTTGGAAGCCCCAGAATTTTTCTACAAAACATTCTGCGTACCATATCAACTTTTGCACATCTCTTTGACACTCCCCAAATTTCTACTGCAAGTGTCATCTTTGACTCAACCGCAATCTCATAAAGACTTTCTAGCCATTTCGTTGACAATGTGGGAACTTTATACAAACTTATTCTAACAGCTTTAGTAGCTAATTTACCTTTGGCTTGTGCACATTTAGACTGTACCTCCCATCTTCTATTATTTGTACGTGTCATTTCCAAATACTCAAATTCTTTCACTATCCCTGTTCAGTCATTATAACTTCATTCAGTAAGAAATTAATGCTTTTATCTCCATCTTTCATGACGTAAATATAGCACGTATCAACAGTAAGCAACACATTAAAAATTTATGTTCACATTTTAGGGCGTATTGATTACATTTTAGTAGTAACTTCACTTTTAATTAATCTAATACGCTGTAATTCAGTGGTTTTTATTCCTTTGTAATTCTGAAATTATTCATACACTGATTTATATATTTCCTTACTTTGTTATTGAAGTCTGATAGAGCGAAATCTGCAACCTCGATAACAGTTTCATTTTTCATATCCAATGTCTAGTATTAGAAAATTGTACATATTGTTTACTATGATCTCGTAATTATCGCCATAGGGTGTAGCATTCGCTTTTTCCTAAGAGCTTTGTTGATTATCGTCGGTTTAGACAACCATGAAAACGTGATCATGAATAAAACAGGAAATGATTTTATGGATGAAGCGGTTTATTCGGTTCCTTTTGTTAGAACCTAATTATGAGATTATTTGTTTGTGGCCCCACGCTAGGCGCCAAATGAAGCGTTTTAGTCGGTTCCGGCTGAGTGCCCCAGGTTGGGCACCAATTTTGAAGCGATTTGTAATCGACGTCGAGTGGCCTCACGTTGTGATGCCAATTTAGAAATGATGTGATAAATTTGTAAATGATCGTTTCGATGTTGTTACCCGCGCCACAATAAAACTTTCTCATGGTGAATTCTGCTATTTTGATGATTCGTATTCATTGGACCTGGGAGAGGGGTTTATTATTATAAATAAGCACGTAATGCAACTTAATATGTATTGGTACTTTATTATGTTCAAAATCTTTCGCATCCTCTGGTGTTTCGCGTACGATAGATTTAGCTAAGTCGATTACAAACTTAGTTGCCGCGTGTGAAGCTTACAGGTGAGTACGCAGCGCGTGAAACTTAAACTGCTTAACTGATGTATCAGAATGCATAACTAAACTGCGTAACCGATAACTGCTTCTCAGTTGAGTATCAACTTAAAACCTGCCTAACCGATGCATCAGAACTGAGTGCCTCAGCTACGTCGATCTTATAATGAGTGTTGTAAAAATGAGTGTTGCAAAATGTAGACCTTACATTCCTGAGCAATGATTCACTGAGTTGCTCGAGTCCTTGAGCTGCGTCTCACTGCGTCAGGAACTACTGTCTCGCCGCGTGTAAAACTTCAAACCGAGTACCACACCCAAGAAAAGGCTTCCTTATATATTAAGTTTAAATCAAGTAATCGTTCACGTTAAGATTGCCACGATGTCACAAAGGCACGCGCAGGTTTCACGCCTATCTTTAAAAGTACAAACGTTCATTTTCCATTGCTGGTTTAAGCTCACGTAACACGTGTATTTTTCGCTATTTTTGAAAGTTTAAAACATCTTGTTGGCATTGGGCCATTTAAAGTCTAACGGTACAACGTCTCTTGGGGCCAAAGCTCCAAACGGATTTAAAAGTCCTCCAGTTTATTAACCTTACGACAGCAGATCTTTAAACATGAAGGCTTCAAATGCGATTCTCGGCTTTCTTGCTGTTGTGTATTTTATGACTTTCTTGTTGGCTCTCCAAGCTTCCGTAACAGAAAATCATCAGAGACTTTCTTATTGGTACAATTCTTACATTGGCTACCTCTAAAATAACACAGGGTTTTCCATTCCCTATAAGGGTTCATAATGTAAATCATTTAAATTTTTTTCACAATATTGTTTTTTATCTATCCTTGTTCTTCGATTTCCACGATTAAAATGATATATGCCATTTCATGTGTTTGATATTTTAATGTATATTTTTCCTTAAAAGCAGGATGTATTAAAGTATAATTAGGTATTTTTCACCGAATTTCCACACTTATGTTTCTTTTCCTCAGCTCCTATAACATGTAGAAAAATGGTTCTTCGCTTGTAGATGAAGATTTTAATGTAAAGTTTTCTTAATTTCTTAATATTGTTATTTATTCAATAAAAATAAAAAAATATTCTGAAATATCAATTATTAAATGTAAAATAATATTTTAAACATTTTATCTGAAAACGTGTCAACACTTTTGAAAACAGGGTCTGGTAAAGATTTAACGAAGCAGCAAATAATAGCTGATAAAACATTCAACATCCTACATTGAGAAGAAGCATTTAACATTTTCAAACAGAGTTTAATGAATGTTCTTACTCGTCTGTTCAAAACCCCTCCATACCTCTATTTCTCAATATATCGCCTCTCGCTGGAACTCGGAATATAACTTTACTGTCTATCGTTGTCTATCACCGAACACCTCAGCGTGTTAGTTCCCAGACCTCTTGAATTCAGGTAGTGTTGGACAATAAAACAACTTAAGTGTAGATTAAATTGTCACCTCATCCCTAGAAATCACAATTAGTCTCTCGTTTCTTATTCTTCCTCCTTTTCTTCTCCTCCTTGCTTTTTTCTGTGTTTTATGTAACTATGTGTATTGTATTCCGTATTTTGCTGATTTTTTTTCGCTTGGTAGAGTGGTAGAGCAGATCCATGGCCTTAACTTTTGCTAGGTTAAATAAATAAATACAGAATAAAATATTGTTTTAGATGCATTTCATAGAAATTATGAAAATATAAATAATTTATTTTGCATCTTTTTGTAATTAATTGGCAAAATACAATTTTTCGTTCGATATTTCCGCACTTCCAAGTTCCGTCGGTCCTGGTGATGTAGTGGTTACCATACTTGCCTCCTACACCCAAATCGCGGGTTCGTACCCGGCCAGGACCGATGGATTTTTTCGGGAGTAAAATCGTAAGTATGGCTTCCTTCGGAAGGGAAGTAAAGCCGTGGGTCCCGTGTCGTGCATTTACGGCACGATAAAGCACCTCAAGCCTGAAAGAGAGGCCTCTGAGCAAAATTTGTCGGCCGTTTCACGCCCTGAGTTGAATGGGACCCTGATGACCTGAGCTGTTAAAGAGCGTCCATAAATAAAAAAATCAATCAATCAAACTTCCAAGTTGGCTATTTGTCGATGGGAGATATTGACCGCTGATAAATGTAAAAACAAAATACCCAAGATAAACATGTGCCTTTTCTTCACTTGTTCACTTGTACAGGTTCAATTGAGCCAACTATTAATTTAAACCAGTATTTTAATCAGGTGAGGTCATAAATGTCAGAACACAGCTAATCGATTTTGTCCAACGTTTAATTTTGAAATGGGTTAACTTTTCATCTGAAAGCACGTCAATCCGCACATGGAATGCTTCGCTTTTCCAGAAGCGAACAATGAAACAGAGGCATCTGTTTTAAAGATGGTCAACGGCCCATAGACCAGAAATGTTAACAGCATATTGCAGTGCAGCGAAACCTTGCCTGGGCAAGGTACGAACGTCTGTCACGTGGAAAACAAACTGTTTCCTCCCCAAGACCTAGTTACGTGCAAACAGTTGTCATTTCCCCCTCCTCCTCCACCCTCCCCGGGTAGAGTCAACACGCCGTGGCGCAATGATAGCAAATCCTCTTCCCTTCCCTCGCACTCTGTTAGGAAAACCTGTGATTAATAACTGCAAAATGCTCTGATAACGTTCATTTTTGGTCGCGGTGGTGGTGCGAGGGGAAACTATACACTCGCCTAGTCTACGTGCTTGCTTTACATTGTCATGGGTACTTTATTTCCTACTATTTAACATATTTATTAAAGATGCATATTTTATACTTTTATAAAAAGATACCGCCAGAATGGCAGAGGTCGTTAAAGCTCTGACTTGTGAGCAGGAGATCCGGGGTTCGAATCCCGCCAGGACCGTCCTTCCCAGTCCTCATAAATGGCAAATGCCGGGGAGGTACCTAAACTTAGGCCTGGAACGTTCCCTTTCTTAAAATAATCCTTTCCCAATTTATCATTCCATCCCATGTATCACCACCAGTGGCCAAAACCTGTGGTACCTCAGTAGTAAAAACGAGCGTTAAACAGTATTTAAAAAAAATAAAAATAAAATTTCCAGGAGCCAACTGGTGATGTGCGGAACATCTTAGTAAAGCACACCTGAATATACCCCAAACTTGTTCCCTTGATGTAAGTGTTTATAATTGCAAAAATTGAAAAATGTAAATAATGAATTACAAAAATAAGTAAAAGTACATTAATTGTGGGTTAAAGTTTAGAATTTCCTATTGAATTGCACTTTTTCTATCATTATAACGAAATTGTTATACAGTCATCCTTCAAGTATCGCAAAACGTATTCAGTGATAGAAAGTCCCCATTCTTTTGACACCTTACAAAAATGTGTTTTTTTTTTTTTTTGTACTTAAGGGTGTCACAAAATAAAGAATATACGAACAATTCTCCAAAGTCTTTGAACATTTTGTCGACAGAGTGAACGTCTGCTATCTGCTAAACAATTCATGATGGACTTTTGCCTGATGTTTAGTTTCGTGTTTAATTTCAGTGTTTGTGCTTCATATTGACTTAATAATATTAGAATTTTCTAAATCATAGGTGTTTTATTGTTAAGAAAAAGTTGCTTCCTTATGGGACACCCTATAGAAATAAAAAATAGCAATATAATATAAATGAACATATGTATATTTTATTTATTTTAATGTCCTTTTTGTAGGAAATCTTTCAAACAGAAAATATATATCGGTCTGATAGAAACAAAATGAAAACAAAGCACTAAAAATAACCCTTAATTATTTCATTCAGTTATAAATTTATAAATCAGCTTTCATATCCCCCATTCGACTGTATTTTTACCTGAACGGTTGACCTTTCCATATCTTTCTACAATATGTTTGAATGCATGAGTCGTTCTCTCAAAGGTAAGAGTAGAGTTATTATAATAAGTGTTTATATATTTCAATAATTGTTTACCAGATACACAAAATAATCACTCTTCCAGCGCACGGGCACAGACAGACCATTCGTGCTCCAATTACACATAAAAGTACTAAAATGTTTAGAAAACAACTTTCCTCTGAAGGAAAAAATGGCACAGTTAATAAGCATCTTAAATTTATCAGTACAGGGCACTAAATAAGATAAATACATAGTTCAACCTTTACAGAGGTTGCCAAAGGATGTATACACACTTCAAGCATAGAAAATACGGTTAACATAACAAAACTGGAATTCACACAAACAGAAAATGATGAGCACTAACCATCTTAGACTTTTACAGTTACAACAGTTGCTCAAAATGCTCATCATCGACGTCGATAGACTTCTGAGTACGTTGAACTACTGATTGAGCAACGTTTGCGAAAGTGTCCTCAGCACATGCCGTTTCAATTTCTTCCCGAAGTGCTGTCAGTGTAGCTGTCCTTAAGAGTTCCCCATAGGAAGAAGTCCAACGAAGTTACATCCGGGGAACGCGGTGGGACCTCAATCGGACCTCTTTGTCCTATCCAGTGCCTTGGAAGATTGTTATCAAGGTACACGTGTACATCTTGGCGGTAATGTGAAGGTGCACCATCCTGTTGGTAGCAAATTCTTCATTTCCATAGAATGCATGAATGGCGGATGTGCGTATCATGTTCAGGTACATTGGGCCAGTTACTGTACCTTCAAAAAAGAACGGTCCAATTAGACCATTACATTATGTGACATAATGTATGTGAGTCACAGCTGCTTACAGAACAACATACTACACATTAATTTTTTTGTTCAACTTTGAAATATATTAAATAGATATCTACTGTGAAAGCTTGTATACATTTTTGACACCCTTGGTGTACATACAAACACACACACATATCTTGCTCTATGGAATAATCTTCTTCTGTAAATTTATTTGCGCTGATGACCTTTGACATTGAGGTGGCTATGAATTTAAAACATGCATAGCAAACATTAATGGCTATTAGCTCTTAATAATTAGTAATTATTTCATTCATTCCAATAATCTTCTGGTTGGCCAGCCGTTATATATATAAAAGGAACATGCAAAAAGGTGTATATATCCCAGATCACTAGTGTCAGCTATTGCCTTTTTGCATAACTTTAAGTGTTTTTAAATTAATTAACAAGCACGCATAACATGAGTTATCCATGATCTGCTGCAAGCTGCATCAGCCACAATAAAACATTGTTTCCGATTGCGTTGGGGTTATTTCTAGCGGCCACTCAGCTAGAGCGATAATGAGAAGTGCTGCCAAATCGTAAAAGTCTGAAGCGATTTTGGCGCCATCATGGACAGCTGAATGGTTTACTCATCTGATATATTACAGAGCACTTGGTGATTTATGACATAGGAGTGAGTTCACACTGTATGGCGGGTTGCATAGCTTACAAATCATCAGGAGGAAGAACCGTTCCCTTTCCCCGCCCTTCCTTCAAAATGCCCGACAGTATTATTCATCCACTGAGTGCGGACACAAAAACAGTAGCCTATATGCGGTCATCGGCTCATAAAGGGCGCGTCTATTATACTCAAAAGTTCTTTGTGCTGGTAAAAGGGTGTAAAATGTTGCAATGAAACGTTTTTTTATCCTGTTAATTTCCTTTCCTTTGGCAATAAACAGGGATGTGTCCCTGGAACTCTTTGAAGCTAGCTTGTCGAATGGCCAAAGGGACAAGTTGTCTCCCTCCAGGGTGCAGCGATATTTGAGATTTTTTTTCATTGATCTGTGTATACAAAATGACCTAACTTTTTTGTACTACGAAAAAAGCTCTAGGATAAAACATGGCTAGAGTATGGTGGTTACTGTTTCACCTCCGCATAAAGTCAGAGGTTGGAATGTGAAATGCGTTAGATATCCTGCGGGCCAACGCTGGCCTAGCGTGGGAGTCATCTTTGCCAAGCTCCATGATTTTGCTCTCCATTGCGTTCCACAAGCAGAGTGGGTAAATGTGTACCCTCGATCGACTAGCTACGGGGTCCTTCTTGTCTATCAAACACCATGCTCTGCCTCACTAGAGGCTACAAAACGAAAAACGAACTAATACACGTTGTCACTGTTAAGTTGTTTCCAGGTGTTTCAGGTGTTTCATAAAAACAGAAGCGCATAAATGCAGAAGCAGGAACAAATATAAAACTTTCTAAGGCATGTTGCATTCGCCGCTAGGCTAAGTTTGTGTGCACTCTTGCTCTTCTAGGATCCTCGCCTTCCTTTCAAATCTTCAATATATTACTTCCTTCTATTATCTCATAGTTTCCCATTTCTCTTCCTTATCTCTCCAATTGTCTGTACATAACAGTTGGGTTTAGTCTTAAAATAAACGTATTAAATATTGTCACGACCAGGAAAAAAGACGTAGCCCTAGGTGGTTGAACTATCTGGAAAGCAACCGCATTATTACCACACTCACTTGGCTGGAAAGACAAGAAGAAAATTCGTCAAATTAAACTCGTGGATATTAGTTAATCATATTATAAATGTATTATATGAAACAGTTCCCAAAGAATTATACACAGAATTACTGTATACCTGACTGAGACACTAGTTTACATTTCTCAGCTGATCATTGGAAGCGGGTGAAGATTTGGCATTGGTCCGTTCCACTTGAAAGTCTTACTCGAACTGCCACTAACGCATTACTCGTGCTTTATTTAAATACTACATAGATAGGGACACTTTTGCCTTCCTAGCATGTTACTTCTAGAAGCTTCCACGCCATGCTTCTAAGTACGGATGATTCCCTTCAATAATATTGAATCGACAAAGTTATTAATTTATTACCAGCGTAAGAAATATATCTCTGAACGCGTTTTTCAGAATCAATAAATTTAAGGACATGGATTTCCTTTGTCTCCATAAGGATCGTTGTTATATGCAAACTTGTATTATGTTCATAATTATGAAGTAATAGTAATCGACGCCTTTGAGCAGGAGCGTTATTCAGAGAACTTGTTGGTATATAGTAAATACAATAACATAATTATACTTTACCCTTAGTCATATTAAATGAATAGCGTCACCATTGTACAGTGAGTTTCTTAATATATAGGGGTTTTTCCCTAGCCTCTGATCGCTCTACTACGTGACCAGACAAGCATAAGGAGGCGGATCTGCGCACTGTGCTACTGCGTTACTACCCCATCATAACGTCCGCCAAGGCTAGGTTCAGTATATCAGCTGGAGTTTAGCTACAGGCACTTCAACATGGCAGCCATGTTTGATTCTCCCGCCAAGTGCGAGTTGCGAAGCGTCATTTGTTTTCTACAGACAGAAGGGAATAGTGCAGCAGAATTTCGTAGCAAATGAGTCGTGTTATAGTGCAAACTGATGAGTGGCGGTGTTGTGTGTGAATGGTGTAGGAAATTTAGAGAAGATCGAAACGATGTACATTATTAACGCCTGTTTTTACTACTGGGGCACAACAGGCGATGGACACTGATGATACATGAGATGAAATGATAAATTGGGAAAAGGTTTTTTTAAAGGAAGAAAAAGTTCCAGGCCTAAGTTTAGGGTACCTCTCCGACTTTTGTCATTTATGAGGACTGAGGAAAACCTGGAAAAATCTCAGTAAGGAAGGTCCTGGCAGGAACTGAACCCCAGACCAGCCGCTCACTAACAACCTCAGCCACCCATGGCGGTCATAACAACTTAGGTTAGTGAAGTACAGTGATTTATAAGTCCGTAAATGTATGTGCTATCAGATTTTGTTTTACCAAGTGCCTTTTGGAATTTCCAAAGGCATTGTTCCTATTTGTTATATTTTAATTGAAAATTGTGCTAATTTTGATATAAATATTTGGTATATCTTGTGGATATAGTCTGTAGGGATATATTTGCAATAATATTAAATTTTAATAGTATACCGAAACGCAAGTCTTCCAGAAATTCCAGTAGAGAACTGCTTATGAACCGCAGACAAGGGTCCAGTAATTAGTTCAATAAATAAAATTAAATGATAATGTATTGAAAAAGAGCAATTTTAATGGAGGAATTATAATGAAGTTATGAAACTAGCAGCAAAGGAAGGAACGAAATAATATAAATTTAATTGTAAATTAGTTTGTTGAAATAAATTCATTCATACTATTATTTTTGTGTGAATAATGTCATATTTCGTGTTGTGAAGGAAATTTCTTTTGGGAGGCAGTGAAATAATCGAATCGAAGCAGAACTGATAGAATGCACTGTTATCAGTTTTTATTCCAGGAAGGACTGTAAATGAATAATTAAAAAAGGTGAACAATTAAGTTTATAAAACAGTTCATAGTAAATTTATTCATTTTACAATAAATTTAAATTAATTTACAACTTTACTATTTTTATTTATTATTTAATTTAATTCATGTTGTTTAATGCCTTCGTTTTAATAATTTGTTGTATAGTTGTAATTAATAGCAGTTCCATGTTGTGAATTCCAGGTTAGGGTTTGTTTGGAAGTTTTTTTGGCGACCATCTTCCTCTTAATTTTTCTACCATGATGGCGTGACTGTGTTTACTGATGTTCATGTATAGTTTGACGGAGCTGGTATTTCCTAGTCGAATCGAAGCAGAAATTATAGGAATAAAGAATGAACTTAGCAGAAAAAATTATTAATTATTAGTTTTTGAACGCCATGCTATAAAACTTTTAAGTTCCATTCTAATTGGTGAATAAGATATAATAGGACCGCATATTGCCTGAGATGCGCTCGTGTGATTTTATATCTTTATTGATGCCAAGTATTTAATTTCTTTGTTAATTTTGGTGTCTTTCTCTTAATATTTTAGTCCATGTCTTACTGAGATTATGTTAGTTTGTTCCTTGCTCCTTACACAAAAAAAAAAAAAAAAACTTAAATTGCAAATGTCGAACATGAAAAAATATATAAATATATGTATTTTTCCCATGGGTATACTATATCCAGGTGTTAAAAAGAAGGATGAAGGAAATTTACTTGGAATACGTGTGATGTAAATAAACCTGTGATGTCTGCGGAGGTGACGTAATACTTATGCGTGCTCCGATCTCAAACGAGACGCAATGTAATTCAACATAAAAACTAACAAGAGCGCAGGAATTGATAACAGAAAGCAAACAATTAAATAAATAAACTCAGTAAATGATCAATTTACAAAGTTTGTTTTTGTTGTTTTAATAAACGTTTTATTGAAAACAAAATTGTGTTTTCTATGGAATGAAAAATACCTTAAAAATGTAAAAGGAATACGCGAGTTTCCAAATAAACTGTTTACAAGCTGTAAAGTTTGTGTTCAGTGTTGTACTTCATTCAAACTGCATTATCATTCCAACTTATTTTAGAAGCATTGACTTGACATATCCAGATATTTAAATCATTTTCTGACGTTGGACGTGACTTTTGGTTTCTCCACTAAATACTGTTAATGCAATTATGACAAACAGTACTACCTGCAATCTGAAAACAAGTTATTAACGAACGTCATGCTGAAAGTTTTTGGTCAAACTCTGTCGTGCTGTAAGTTTTTGTCCAAAATCGAAGGTCATACTGATTGGTCATACTTGAAGGTTATATTGATTTTTTTTGTCAAACTCGAAGGTCATATTGAAAGGTTTTGGTCAAATTTGAAGTGATGGTAAATTTTTTTTGTCAAACTCGAAGGTCATACTGAAAGTTCTTTGTCTTTTGCTGAAAAGTTTTGGTCAAACTGGAAGATCATGCTGGAAGTTTTTTTTAATCAAACTCGAAGGTGATATTGAAACTAATAGACAGAATGTATTATGTATTAATTACATTTTATACACTTTTCCATCCTTTCGAACCATTTCTGAAAACATTGTGCTCAAGCATTTTCAGTCATCTTCCGAATGCATCTTGAAAGACATTAACCTCCTCTTCATGAGAACTAAATATTATTCATCGCACATTATTCTTTGTTTAGGGAAATATAGTGTAAAGTCAGGCTTATGAGGAGGAAACATATATCCTATATGCAAAGTGTTTTGAAAGTTGCACTGTATGTACTACTGTGTGGCTAAGATGATGATTGCATGTCCCTCCAACACTGTGGGGGTACAAATTGTAGTATACCGTTCTTCAAAGACTATGCGGCATCCTTATATTAGCTGTTGTCACAACTATGGTTTTGACTGGGGAAGCATAGCGGTACTATGGCAGTGTTATTGCCATTGTTACTTCTTTTACTGCATATGCATAGTAAGATGCTCACATTAAGTGCTGAAGGCTTACGTTAACACATAGTGACTGGATAGCTAGAAATCAGGCCATTGAGACCAAACTGGCCCTTACCTTAAGGGTGATGTCACGAAGAGCCGAGGGTGCAGAGTGGCCAGCAGTAGCACAGGCGACGAGTGATGGAACAGGAACAGACACTTCTTGCGATTCTGCTACCTCCTACTACAGCTTCGTGATCGTCAAGATGGATCTTTACATTATGTTGTAATGTTCGCCAATTAATGTATACCAGCGCCCTAAGTTTGAATTATAGTGACCAACGAGAAAAGGGTATGCAGGTGTAGCAAGACTCCGCTTGTTGCTAAGTGGACGGTAAGTTCCTTTAAGTCATCTACGGAAGTGGTAAACCAAATAGATGTGAGTTCGCACTTTCTGTTGCAACTAGGCAATGTAAGAATATAAAATATTCAAGTAAGGAAAAAAAAAAAAAAAAAAACTAACTGTTCGCATTATACTTTTGACCAGTTATCAATTCAATGCTCCCTTCGGCCGCATATGTGACAATATGTTAGAATATCCCATGTTGATTTGAAGAAGGGACAATCATTTTCTTTCCTGCCTTCGGTCCTCTAGATTTATCCATTACGTCACAGTAGTAGTGGTAGTGGTGGTAGTGGTAGGAGTAGGAGTAGTAGAATGTTTATTGTACTAGTTTCAGAATACATTCAAATAAATACAACTGTCGCATGGACCTTACGGCCGCACATGCCATCCTTATTACAATCAAAACATACGTACACACATACCTACTTACATACAAATATACAAATACTTCCATATATTTACGTTTTCTATTAATAATTTTATATACAAATACATAAACGTGATTGGAACACTTACTCTTGAGCCCCCTTCCATTTACTCACACCCCCTCTCCAACTCCCCCCCTCTTCATTATAGCCATTAACCTTCTTTGTTGGCTATTCTGTAGAAATATTCCCAAATTGTGTATCTCGCATGCACCAACACTCCCCGACAGGTGTTCAAACTTCTATTGGAATTCAGAAATTGCGGTTGTAAAGGCTCGCTTCTTAAAATCTCCGTTTCCCTCATTCTGCCAAAATATTCTTCCAGGTACCGCTCTCCGCACAATGGACAAATTCTTTCCCCGAGAGCATGAACTGTTTTGTTTCCATTCCACGCCCCTGGTCTGAGCCATGCGAGACCACTTCTTTCTTCTCTGCCACAGATATCTAAATAATGTCCTCTCCCCCATATCGAATGTATTTGAGCCTGCAGGTTAAGAGATACTTTTTCTGCACATTGAGATAATATTTTGTATATCTATATCTCGCAAACGTCTGTTAACTATTTTACAGCTATTTCATGTTATGTTCTCTCCCCTTAAACAGATATACTGCGATCCAATTTTGTCTAAGCCTTCCTTATTTTTGATGTCCATTCCGTAACCCACCCATCCCTTATTTGCACCTTTAGATAAAATGCTCGAAGAAGAGCTTGCTTGATTCCCCGCATTTTCCTTAACCAGTGTTTAATTGTTATTTTTAAATTCACACTTTCGTTAGAAATACCAAACTCTTTAAGAACTCCTTTATGCAACATTTGACAGCTCTTGATGAAATCCATAACGCCTTTTCAATACCTCGTCGACGTTTACTGGAGTTACTGCTGTTATCATATTGATGTCGGCCACGTTTTAATTGGTTGAATTGGTTAAAAACAGTAGCATGTCAAAGGGCTTCTTCTATAAATTCATTCCGAAGTTAACTGTAGGTTTTTTTTGTTGTGAATGAAAAGCATAATAAATCATCGCTCGAAAGTTCTCTCGTATTAATTCAACATTTCTGCTGTAATGGAATAGCAATCTAATTCATGCAAGTAATTAGTACACAAGTCTACCTGTTATACGCTGCTAATCTGAACAGACTTCTGACTATGTCATATGACAAACAATACCTTCATACAGGGTTACCATAACTAAAACCCTTCAGTGCTGCAGCTAACGTGTTTATTACACGATGATTATATCTTCAGTGTTCACATTAAGGGGAAATAAATATTCGTATGCCAACAACAAACGTAATGCAAGGCAAGTGTTTGATATTCGGTACAATACAAGCAACGTTATGTCTCACGGTACATAATTTGCTTTTAATCCTTACCTTCCCTTTTCCTTTCTTTTCTTACTTTTTTCAGGTCTATTTCTTTGACATTTTCTCCAAAATAGTAGTTACTGCTCATTGGTTGGAGTATGTAGTGGCATTCGTTAGTGCTTTGTTGTACACACCGGGTCATAACTTTTTTTTTGTCTCACAAGTTCAAGAATTAGTGAGTTGGTCACGGGTTTTATAGCGGAGAACACCTTTCGGCTTCTGGTTTGGATACCGGTAAAAGCCGTCATTCCATAACTTGGGTTGACTTTCAATACATTGCATATGGACGGCTTCTCCTTAGTTTTCATACCTCTTAGGGGCAGCGGTTAACTTCTGCATATATCAGCAGTGATCCAGGAATTTATTTGCTTAAGAAAATCTTTTGTTAAATGGGATAGTTATATAATTCGTTTGTTTAAATTGTTTTGCAATATACATATAAGAAAGTAAGTAGACTCTTTACAGGCTAAATTTTGGAATTTCATCTTGTATATTGTTGTGAAATTATTTTTTAATTATTTTTGGGATTGTTTTTAAGAACGCAAAATAAGCTATTTTTCTTATGAAACACTGGGAGTTCCTTTCTTTGGCGCACCTTATAAGTTGAAGTAGTGTAAGTATCATTATACTGTGTCGGAGATACACCTGCAGTGTAATTGTATTTTATCGCGTTATGTGCCAAATTTCGTGTATAACTCTATTTTGTTTTATTCTTGCGAAAACTTGTTATTCACCCTTATGTCTTCGTTTTAGCGTGCAACATTTAAAGTGTGTAAAGGAAGGTATTTCAATTCTCTTGCTCATTGCGATCATAATTTTCAAATACTAACTTTTAAATTAAAACTATTTCTTGTAGTAAATTTGTTAAATAGTTAATTTATTCTGGTTTGTTTAAAGAGAATTTGTTAGAAATATCTTCATCTCCCATGATATTCCGCTAAATCTTGGGGTTATTACATCAGTACGTTTCCGGAAATTTGAAGGCATCGATATCAATATCACGAACACGTCGAAACATATATAATTGTAATATAATAGATACATTTATATGCAATTACCTATTACGACACACAATTAATAATCTAAATAAACAAAAACCTGAACTGTTCGAAATATAAGCTTAAACAGTAAACAAATCGATACAATAAACCTACACCCAAATACTTTTTCACCTGACAATAAACACGGAAAAGGGTGGATTTCCTGCACTTTGCCAGCAATTATATATTACCTTTTTAAGATCCTTGCCCACGAAATTACACTAGGCAGCTGAGGCCTTTCATGGCGAAGAAAACGCAGTAAAACCTCGTCAATATACTTGTTTCAGCAATTTGCATTCAATCCAGAGGAACGTAAAAGACACAAGTAGAAAAACTGGCTTTTATAAATAAATGTTTCCAAACGTAGATTTACTAGCATAGCAATATTTTATTTTAAATGGACATGAACAAGCTATAAAAACTTTTCTTTCTAAAATAGAAATAAAAATGAAAGCCAAGGGCTCACTTTTTGATTCCTACCCATCTTAAATTAGTGTGCATATGAACCTTATACCGAAGGGTTTAGCTCAGGGGATAACACTTGGGAGGTTCTTGGTTCAAATTCTGCGAACGACTAATTTTCCTGGGGTTTGCCGTGGCTTTCCTCAGTACATTTTCAGAAAGAACAAATATGTCCTCTTCCTCGAATTCACCTTTCATTCTTTATTCATATTCACTCAAAATCGTGTGTGTGTGTGTGTGAATGTTTGTTTGTGTCTGCGTCTTCTTTATTTGTGATGTGTTCAAAGCGGCCCTTACTTTGGACATACCACACACATCAGGAAGTCCCTCGGTGTGTGTGCGTTTGATTTGTAAATATCAGGGGATGTAAAGAGAGTAAACAGTCAAAGAGGAAAGGGAAGGCAAAGAAACTTAAAATTAATGCAAAATGATACATGATAAAGTTATGCGAAAATGAGTTGATGATATGGATGTATTAATTCGGTTGTCGTGTGTAAATTGTGCGGAAAAATTAAATGCTAAACGCACTCATAAAAATATCTTGATGTTCAGAAAATGTGAAATAGTGCATAAAGGTTAAATATTTAAACATTAATAATTGTTTTTACAACTTCTGTTCAGTTTATGTTTTTGAAATTTGTGTTAAATATTCATATTTTTTTTTTACTTTCAGTGTTAGCAATTGCTTTTAAACAGTTTAATATTAATGTACGGTCCTGAGAGAATGTTTTAATAATTCCGTACAGTTTGGTTCATTACATTAACCCATTAAAAATGTCATTAATGAAGAAATTCCAACAACGAATAGAAAATCTACACCATAATCATTGAAATGAAATCGTGTTAACAACGCCCTGATGTTAGTATTCTATACTCTGAATAGGAAAACTGGTGAAAAGCGTGAATACAAATTGCAATGCTTTGGCATTTTAAATATTTGCACACAACAAATTCAAATTTTCTTCTTAAATGAAAGAAGTTATGGTGTCAAATTTCATTGGTTAACTTCACGATCATAAAGGAATATTTAATCATTTGATAGAAAGTATAATGGATTAAAGATTTTTACCTCTGGAAATGAGGGAAAAATTGGTAAATAAAAGATTAAGACTAGAGTGCAGTTTGTCTCTGGTTCTTTTTAATTTGCGTATCATGTATCTCTGAAAGAGTTGAAAATAAAATGAATTAATTTTGGTTTTTGTATGGAAAAAACACAGTAATGTCCTTATTATATGCTATCAGGTAATCGTTACTAATAATGAATACTTTTTCGAGAGCAGTTTATAAGCTACAAAAGATTATAGAAAACTGTAATTTAAAAATGCAACATTCAAACCAAATCAATGACCTTTAAAGAAGCGTAACCAGTTTGATCTAAAATGGTATTTATTGTCATATCTATTAAAAAAGCTCATAGTTGTCATATATCCTCTAGGTGAAATTGATATCAATAACAAAATAGAAAAAATTAATTAAATGAATGGTACTACTAAAAGAACAAACCATGATAAACGTATGTAAGACCAGGGCAGTTCCAGTGTATTCAGAAGTGAAACGTGGACCGTGACTAAAAGGAGACAAAACCAGACTAAAGCTGCGGAAATGAGGTTTTTGAGAATATCAGCAGGATATAGTTTAATGGATAGGAAAAGGAACAGAGATATAAGAAAAAACTCGGTGCTGATTGGCTGGCAGAGAAAATAAATGAATATAGAAACTCTTGGTTAGAGTATGTGCAACGTATCCCTAAATAAACAGAGTCCGCGCCAACGATCTCGGCCACCCATGCTGGTAGAGGCCTAGATGTTCCAAACAGATGGGGTATGGCCGGACAGACCATAAGACCTAATTCATGCGAGGTAGAAGAAAAAGAATTATTTCTATTATTGTTATTGTTTATGAATGTTGAAATAATTGTTGAAGGCCTTAATATTAACCATATTGAAGTATAAGCGTTGTTTAGATAGTTGTAATCTTTTTGCTAATTTAGTGACATTGAGGGAAAACGCCATTAATGAAAGTGTCCATTATTTGGAAGTGATGGTTGACGTAGATCTTTCTAGAAGCTAATTCTGTGCTTTGTTTGTATTGTTATGGTGTGTTCATTAATTTAGTATTACTGGGGAAAAACGCCCGTTTAGGAAAATGTCCATAACTTGGAAATAAGGGTTGGTTGTCGGTTAAGTAGACGTTTCTAGAAGCAATTCTTGTCTTTAACCTGATTGGTGTTTGGGAGTCTTGGGAGTCGCAGCAAGTCGTGAAGAACGCTTGGGGCATTGAATGGCGATAGACCATCCAGGAGGAAAGACGTAACTCGGAAACAGTTACGTAAGGTGTGTAGTACTTGTAACATAATTATAAACCGAAATAATGTAATAACTTTAAAATGTGATTTAAAACTTACGTGTTTCTCATTTAACAAAACTCCTCTAAGCGGGTATGTTGTAATATACGTATCTATTTTTTAAGTTAGGTGAATCCAATAACGTTCCCACATTAGAATGCCATAGAACGTGATATTTGTAGACAAAGGAGCGAGGTTCGAGACAATATCTAATTGGAATGCTGTGTAACTTGCAACAGCACGTAATTTGTAATGCTGCTTTGCTGCAACTTAGCATTGCCCTCAGCCCCTTAGGCTCTATGCTAATGCATATGCTTTGTGTTAGTGGTTTGCAGGGCAACTGAATTCATTGGTTTGCAATTCTTCTGCCCTCTCCATTCTATAGACCCTCAACATGGGCTGCAGAATACTCCATTATTTACATTTTCGCTCTACCGGAGGCTCCGTCTGGCTCCAGTTAGAGCAAACATCCAATTTTAAGTTATAGGATAGAAATATGAAGAAGGAATCTGACATCACGGGAAATGAAATGCAATCGATGGTTTGAAGTGGATAGCGCTCATTAATTTATTTATTACTGGACTGATTGAATGTAGTTTTTGGTAAAACGTTTTTGCAAATTGTTACATTCAGTTAACATTTAAACCTCTTTTCAATAAAACCATTTAAGTGGGTTTCACAGAGTGAAATATATGATGATATACTTTGCTATATAATATAGTACAGAGTGATTTATATAGAACTAACATATTTCTTTATTTATTTATTTAAAAAAGAATGATGCTAGCCGCAATTAATTTTTTTCCTCAAATGTGGAGTATTTCCGGCAGATTATTAATCTCTATAGAAAATATTGAAAACGTCTTCCCTCCTACATAAGGCATAACTCAACACGTCGTTCCAAACAAACCCATCGATCCTGGTGGGATTGAAAATTCCTAAGTATGGCTTCCTTCGGAAGGGAAGCAAAGCCGTTGGTCCCATGTCGTAGATTTACGCACGTAAAACAACCTCAAGCCTGAAAGAAGAGGCCTCTGAGCAACATTTGTCGGCCGTTTCATCCCTGAATTGAATGGAATGCTGATGATCTGAGATATTATAGACCGTCCATAAATAAACAAAACCAACGTCGTTTCATGTTACTGGACGTTTGTTGGAGGAATGTGCTGTCAATACCATGAATCTATTGCGTAATGTTATGCTTCAAATCGCCCAATGTCTGGGGGCATGTGTCGTAAACTCTTGTCTTTTTAGTAACCCCACAGGAAGAAGTCCAGCGTTGTCAAATTAGGAGATCTCGGTAGCCACATGTTCTTGGATATTATACGTGTGTGGCATGTAGCAACATCTTGTTGAAAATACCCAGCTCTCATAGTCCAGCTACTAAAAAAAAAAAAAAAAAAAAAGTCCCACTATTCTTTGTGTGTATATTGCACTATAGTTACACCATTGCGTATAATTACACTAAACAAGTGGTAGTATGTAGTCAGATTTATTAACAATGCTGAAAGCAATAAAGCGCACTGCCGGAACAATGTATTTAAAAATCTAAAATAAACTGGCGATGACATTAAAGAGATTATACAAAACGCCATAAACCACATAAATAAACAATGAAAGATTCTCTTCATAAAGGGTGACCGCTACAACAAATGCATCTGTTTCCCCAATCAAAGCTAAAATAATTTATTCATAATGCATTAGAAAGCATTACAGAAAAAGCTTCTCTAAATTAAATAATTAACGCTCTTAAATGGAAGCGAAGAAAAATTCAAATGCCGAAAAGAGAGCTAAAAATTTCGAAAAGCCGAACAGGCCACCTGATATTTATACGAAGGCAAATAGAAGCACCTAGTGGAACCAACCGTCCCCTAGGTCAAGCTGCAGCCAACTACTAGTAGCTGTCGACAGCATAGTGCAGCTGGAATCCGCGACTTTAAGAGGAAGGGGGTATAAACAATCCCCTCTAGTAAAGTCCCGATAATGACTCAAACAGTGAAAGTTTGAAATGTGGCATTGTCACAGATTAATGGATATGATGGAGTGACATTAAAACAGTCATACCTTGAGATTTGAAAAGATTACGGAAGGACATGACTAGTGGCACCGTTCTCTAACTCACGAGTCTTCCATGTCTCAAAGGATGGTCGGATGCCTTTGTGTTCAGAACTATACAGTTCATACAATATGAATATGGCTTCTTTCATAAAACGATGGAAATCTTCCTGGAGTTCGTAGACCAACTGGACGACCAGGAACTTTCTACTGGCTACTTTCATCAGAACGATGCCATATTACACACTTTCAATGTTAACATGACTGAAATAGTTTCCTTTTTTAAATATTATTTTTTTAGATTGCATGCTGAAATGAAAGTATAACGCAGCAAACTTCGAACGCTCGTGAAACTACAAGAATTTAAACTGTGACTTCCAGTGTACTGAATAGCATCCGTAGCATGGATAGGCGTGTGCAGGCATGCCTTGACAATAACCTTCAACACTTGTTATTTTTTGATTTGGTTTATATATGGACGCTCTTTAACATCTCAGGTCATCAGCGTCCCATTCAATTCAGGGCGTGAAACGGCCGACAAATTTTCCTCAGAAGTCTCTTCTTTGAGGCATGAGGTTCTTTTTCGTGCCGTAAATGTACGACACGGGACCCGCGGCTTTACTTCCCTTCCGAAGGAAGCCATACTTAGGATTTTTACGCCCGAAAAACTCCATTGTTCGAACCCGCGATCTAACGTTTAGAAGGCAAGTATGGTTACCACTACACCATCAACACCGACACGCACACACTTGTTGTGAAATCATCATACTTGTCATTAGATTGGTATATGCATATCAAATATCACTGAATTACTTTAATTAGGTTGAAAATGATAAGGCAAAACAAGAAACCGAGAGAAATTGAACACACCATGTATATTAGAAATATTGAGATTAAATGCTAATACAAAATGTAAATTAATTTTGGGTTCCGCGAAGAAAATACATCACTTGTGCATTATTAGTAACATAAGAGCAAGATGGAAGAACAACTGTTTGCCATAGTTCATCATACCTTGAATTAGATTATGTCACTCCTGTTAAGTGGGTGTTTAACCCTATATTTTGTAATTTTCAAGCGCAATAATCCATTTAGATTTGGGGGGGGGGGGTAGCGCTAACGCCCATTTTTACAACTGAGGCAAACAGGCGGTGAACACTGATGATGATACATGAGTATGAAGTGATAAATGGGAAAGGAGTTCTTTTTTAAGGAAGGAAGCGTTCTAGGCCTAAGTTTAGAGTACCTTCCCGACTTTTGTCATTTATGAGGACTAAGGAAAATCTGGAAAAAAAAAAAAACCTCATTTAGAGAGGACGGTACTGGCGGGAATCGAACCCCAGACTTTCCTCTCACAAGTCCATGGCTTAAGAACTCGGCCACACGTGGCGGTGTTTAGAAGATGATCGCGTACAGTTACATAGAAACATCAATTTCAGTCGTCAAGAAATAGCAGAAGAATCGAGATTCCTGATTTATTTTATTAGTCTTTTTTGACAATTTATATTTATATAAATTGTTCATATTGTTTATCAATCTCATTTTTATTATAAGCAAAAATTGGGAAAGTGGGGTAAAACGGCACAATTTTAAAAGAAATGAATGGAAAGAAATTATTTTCATGGCATGTAGCAAAAACCTGAAAATTAAAAAAGTAAATAAATAAACTAAGATGCTGAACTAAAACATGAATTTGAAACTCAGAAAGGCCAATATCAATCATAATCCTTACTTTAAATGCAATTAACTTCTTTCATTATACTTAAATATTGAATTATTCTTTCTTGGTGAACATTTCTACTCTCGTGGTTATCATCAATCATCGCTTTCATTACTACTATAACTGTTTCCCAAAATGATTGAAAAGATATTAAAATTTACGCTAGTAGTTGAAGTTATCAACATTCCTACATTGTAGAGAAATGTAAAAAGTTACAAGTGCACAACTAATATTAATAGGTCTGTGGAACAAAATTAGGAAAAATCAATTCCTACACTTGTAAGTGTGGAGTTAAAAGGTACAAGTGTAGCAGAAACAGTTACGGAACAGACTGCTAATAACTATAAGTTACACGTTCATACACTTGTAACTTATTAGATCATACTTTTGTGGAACAGGACCCAGTGATATGCTACAACTTCGGAGAATAATGGGGTTATTAAATACCTCGTTGAAAAATTTATATCTATTAAATAAAATGTTTTTATTATTTATGTAGCTTTGATATCACTAAGGATAGTAAAATTCTTAGATCTGCACACTATCTGTCGTCCTAAAGGTCGATACTACTTAGTTTTCTACAAATTCCACTATTTATTGCTGCGGTATAGAAAGAGAAGTTTTATTATCAATTCTTTTGGCGAAAGGGAGAGGAAGAAGACTAAGAAGGTGGGATGAGGGATGATGGATCTCTTGGGAGGGTGTACCAGGCAGCCAGATGTCCTCGGGACTCCTGGACATCCATCATGTCAAATGAAGACACGCGCTCCGCTTCTATTCGCCTGATTGCTCCCGAAAGCTTTCACTTCGTCTTGGGACCGTCCAAAACACCGCAGGTCATCACTGGACGCGATAGGTCCATTCCTTCAGCATGTTCGCTAGTTTTTCTCGGCCGTTAATGGTACCATCTCAGACAACTTGGGGCGTTAAAGCAACTTTAAAACACATTTGAACTGCAGTTACCCTTTATGGAAAACTATATCAAACAGTACAACAGAACTTTTTGTGTATGAGTTCGGTAAGTCATTGTAAAAGTAAAGACATAACCGTTTTGGAAAAAATAAATATATATACCGAGGGTGCCACACTTTCACAGTAGATATCTATTTAATATATTTCAAAGTTGAACCGGAAAACAACAGTAATGTGTAGTATGATGTTCTGTAAACAGATGTGACTCATATACGTTATGATAGCGTTGCTAAATGACAGGTAAATCAAAAATGAACAAATGAAGCTAAGATTATCGTATGATGTTCTGTAAACAGATGTGACTCACATTACGTTACCCTAGCGTTGCTACAACAAAATGGAGCAAAGATCATAGTTTGAACAGCGGAAAGCAAATTTGAAGTACTGTTGGAAAACCGAGAATGTTGTTGAAGTTCAAAGGCAATGGAGACGTGTGTATAGAACAGAGCCGCCAACGCGAGTAACAATTGCACGCATTTGAGACAAATTTGAGACTCATGATACCGTATGCGATGTTCACAAAGGCAGATCTGGGAGACCTCGCACAATAACAAGCCCCGCGCACTGGATCCAAGACATTGGATAGGACGAAGAGGTCCGATTGAGTTTCCACCGCGTTCTCCGGATCTAACTCCGTTGAACTTCTACCTATGGGGAACTCTTAAGGATGTTGTATACCGTAGAAAACCAGCTACACTGACTGCACTTCGGGAAGAAATTGAAACGGCATGTGCTGCAATCGCTGAGGACACTTTCGCAAACGTTGTTCAATCATTAGTTCAACGTACTCAGAAGTGTATCGACGGCGATGGTGAGCAGTTTAAGTAACTGTTGTAACTGTAAAAGTGTAAGGTGATTAGTGTTCATCATTTTCTGTTTGTGTGAATTCAGTTTTGTTATGTTAACACAGTTTGTTCTTTGCTTGAAGTGTGTATACATTTCTATCACTCTCTGTGTATATGTAAAAGAAAAATAATATAACACTATTAACAATGTAACTAAATTAACAACAGTTGAAGCGCAGGAAAGGATAAAACACTAAGAAAAAGTCACAGAATTGTAATCGCTATATTTCGAAGTACTTGCATTCTTCAATGACAAGAGGACAAGTGAAAGTGATAAAAATAAAGATTGAATATATAGAAACAGATGAAATAAGCAACAAGAGAGTGTGGGGGAAAAAATTAATACCTAAGGTTTAAACCAGGTGGTATACGCGCTTATGTAAAAAACATAGTAATAATATGTATGAACAATCATAGACGTTCTGTTAAAACCAAGTCTCCCTTGCCGGTTGCCCAACATGCCTTATCTCACTGTAAGGATTTTGATGGTGCTTTTAATTTAACACTTTTTGATGCGTTACCTACACAATGACAGCTATATTTTTACATAAAGCGCGTATACCACCTGGTTTAAATCTTACATATTAGTTTTTTCTTCCCACACTCTCATTTCTAGTTTCATCTGTTTCCATGCATAACGTTACCTTCGATACTCAATATTTACTTTTATCACCTTCACTTGTCTTCTTGGCATAGAAGAACTCCAGCAGTTTGAAATATAGTGATTACAACTCTGTGACTTTTTCCTAGAGCATATATATGTGTCTGAAAAACTAGATCGATAATTTTTGATTTGATAAATGATCGTTTTTTAAACACTTTGTCTTAAGGTATCCATGCACTACAAACACTCATTTCAATACTTGAATACGATAGTCACTAGCGATGGGGTGGGGCTGGAAAGAGGATGAAAGCTGCTACAAGTGGACCGAACCTTATCCTGATGAAATGTAACCTGTCTGCCAAGAGTAATCATGTTAGACTGGTCTGCTCTGACTGTTGTTCCACCGCTAGTGCTAGTGCGTATTGTTTGATGTAACAAGTTGTGTGTGTCTGTGCGGGTTTGTTCTGTGACTCAAGGTCGAGTTGCGTCCCTGGGACTGTCGACGTATGTTTGTTTACACCTTGCGATCAGTATCATTCATCTGCCCTATCTTATTACGCTCAACGTTATTCATGGAGCACATTGAATATCAGTCAAATAATGTGATTTCAATATGTAGGGGCGTCAGCTCATTTGGGATTGAAGTAGCTACATTCAATTACCACCGTGTAGGTCGAGATGGGTCCATTGCTTGGCAACCGCGACCTCCTAATCTCACCCCTCTGTATGGGGCCATATGAAGTCATCTTAAAATCAACCAATGAAAGGAAACAAAATTCTGAATTTTTAGGACAGCGGATTACGGGGTAAAATTATTGAAAAAAATTATTAAATCCGTTTTATCACCGGACGTACATTTGTATCTTGGTCAGTGTAGCCAAACTACACCTCCACTAATATATTCCTGAGCTAGCATCACTGACCACCTTTGCTAGAGGCGGTGGAAGCTATTGATAACAACAAAAGCATGGACAATCGACAATCATAACACAAAATGGAGGGTTTTTCAAAGCATATTGGTGATGGAGCCAAATGTGCACATTGATCTTATCATTAGGAATTCCAAACTACAGAATATAAAGAAAAATTAGACACTGTAGGTTAATTTTTTTCCTCAGTTGATATTATAAAATCGAACATTAGCAATTGTAATGGTCCAATTTTGTACATTTCAGTCCCACGGTTTCTGAATAGAATAGTTATTCATCATATTACACTTTACACTAGTGTTAATATTCTGTGCGCTAATTTCAAATATATAGAATAAAATTAATATATATATATATATATATATATATATATATATATGTATAAATTAACAGTAATAATAAAAGTGGATAAGGATAAAACACTAAGATATCTACTTTTATTATTACTGTTAATTTGTTACATTATTAATAGTGTTACTTTATTTTTATTTTTCATATATATATATATATATATATATATATATATATATATATATATATATATTACTTTTATTCTTACTCTGTTCTTAAAATAGTCCTAAAACCGTATTTCGGCCTTCTCTATTGGCATTACTGACAATCGGCATTCTTCTGTAGCAAGATTGTTTGAAAAGGTTAAGTTCAAATATACAATTATTACATTTTCCAGTCAAGTTTAGAGGAATTATATTTAAATTCTTATTTTATTCGTGAAATATTCCTAATAAATATGACTCTAGTGTCTGAACTTTCCAGATAAATTTGGTACAGGCACATTATTATATTTTTACTTTTTAGCCTTATTTCTAAATATTTCCCGTTAGGATGTGTAGTGATATCTAGGTCACTACAAAAGTAAATGAGAAACATTTAGTCAATTTAAAGTAACTAGAAAGCATAATCTAGCAAATAAGGCAGCATTATATATTTTGCACTCTATCTCAGAAATTTATAAAGCTATCTATATGAAATTTTACATGATATTTAGAAAACTTAACTAAAACTAGTCTGTACATTTTAATTTCTAATGCACATAAAATTTTTTTAAACTAAAAAATCTTATTTCCCGATAACTTAAAAATTTGACATAAATACGCATTTTTCTCGGGATTGGCTAGACCAATCTCATTGAAAATTTGTACCCACATAATGTGAAGTGTGGTAACTATAAATATTTAAATATCTCCATTTGTTGATTAAAATCAATACCAGTAAGAAATTAAAACATTTCTACATAAATTTTCCATATTTGAAAATTAATTTCGAGCAACTAACATAGTTGTATTATTCTAGTTTCGAGGATAGCATGTTTCTGCAATTTAGGTAAAAAAAATCCAATTTAATAAGATTTTATTTTATTATACATTTTTAAAAAATTATTTACATAAGAGAATTAACATTTTCACAGCATTTTAGTAAACTTTTCTTAATATCTCTCAAAATTTTCATATTGATAGCTTTAAAACTTTCTGAGACATGGTGTAAAATGTATGTGCTGCATTATTTGCTAGATTTACACTTACTGGTTACCATAAAAGAAGACCCAAAGGTCACATAATATGAACAACTGAAAAATTGCAAATTATGCATTTTGATCTCTTCTATGTCGTATTTAAAATGAGGAACCATCTCTTTAATGCACAAAACATGGAGAAATCATTTTACATTAATATAGAACGCCCACATCAATTCTCGGATAGAAAGTGTTTGCTTGGCAACTGAGAGTTTTCCCCTTCCCTGGAAAGGCGAATGCCAAGTAACTATATAGCAGACGCCCACGGCTTCCGAAATAATTTGCCCCATCATTTCATTAATTAATTTCATCGGCGTAACGAAAGTACAGTCTAAAATTCATTAAACTCCACTAATAATATTTTTTGGTTAAAAACTTAAAATAATATACTTTTACAACTCTGCGTATCAGTATTAGAATTTAGGTAATGTTGATTTGCTTTATTTATGGACGCTCTTTAGCATCTCAGGTCATCAGCGTCCCTTTCAATTCAAGACGTGAAAAGGCCGATAAATTTTGCTTTGAGGTCTCTTCTTTCACGCTTGGGGTTCTTTTATGTGCCTTAAACCTACGACACGGGACCCATGGCTTTAATTCCCTTCCGAAGGAAGCCATACTTATGTTTTTTACGCCCGAAAAAATCTATCGATCCTGGCCGGGATCAAACCCGCGATCCTGGGTCTACGAGGCAAGTATGGTTACAACTGGTCTACCAGGACCGACATGTATAGCTAATGTGTTTGGTCTACCTTTGAATCCTGGTGTAAGGCATATAAATGTTAACAATAATAGTTATAAGGATGAAATAGAAAATATAATTGGCACTCGAAATGAATTAATAGGAAGCAATAATGCTTATAAAGACAGCGTAGTTGAGTATCTTTTGTCTAATCGAGAGCGGGGTGACTCAGATGATAACTCTTTGGTCTTATATTTTGTTCAAATTAAAAAAAATGACTTGACGTTTAAAAAATAAATTGATTGCATTTTAAGTTTTAGTCCGTTACCCCAACAAACTCCGATTATATTTCAAATAATACGCCCGCATTATGATACTTTAATTTTAAAGAGGATTCATTTGTTATCCATCTTTTGTTTTTTATCATTACCTGTTATTGTTGTTAGAATTTGTACAGAATACAATAGAGTCAGTTTTAGAATAAAAAACACATCTCGTTTTGGTTAATAATATAATTATTAACATAATAATACTGCCTATTTGGAAATTTCTGACTAATTCGCTACATTTCTATTGCAGAGCAAGGCAACAAGAGGGCGGTTTGGAGAAAAATTAAGAAAACCTCAGGGATATTAATAGGCAGCTGACTCTTTCGTGCAGAAAAAGTTTCGCTTGAGATATAGTCGGAGCAGAAAATCGGATGGGGTGTGGAGCGTTACATCCAAACAGGGGCCAGACTCTGCATCAGGGGATCGCTTGGCTTAGGCTAGACGCGTGGCGGGTGACTATAGTAACAGACAGAAAGGATACGAGAATGCTCTTAAAAAATGAACCAAATGTAAAAAAAAAAAAAAAAAAAAAAAAAAAAAAAAAAAAAAAAAAAACCATTCACCAATACAAGATAACATTCGAATATTCCTCAAATTTCAGAATATCGTTTTTTGGCATATGCACGTAGTGAAACTGACTTCATGGCAAAAAAAATTAAGATAATAGCACGAAATATTATAAATAGAAAATTTTAAACCAGGAAACTTGTAGTTTAGTAAAACGAAACTTTACAAAGAAGAAAAAAAATATATAGGAAAACTATTATACATGATAAGGTGATATTGATCAGAAGTATGAAATTTAGCAACTATTAGGTGGTGAGATGAACAGGAAAATTCAGGATAGAAGGGATAATAATAATAATAATAATAATAATAATAATAATAATAATAATAATGATAATAATAATAATAGAATAAAATAAAAGTTTGACACATAAAAGTTTAGGAATTAATCTTTCACACTACTTGTGCGTATGACAAAAGTTGAAATAAAGAATCAGGCTTGAATCACGGCCGGGATTCGAACCAAGGATCTTCAGCCTTCCAGACTTATGCTCTACCAACTGAGCTACCAGTCGTCGAAGCAAAGAACCACCCGTATGTCTCATATGGTTCTACGGTATATACCCTGGGACCTCCCTAAGGTTTCTTTTCTATGAGATCTCCGGGGGATATAAAATAAAACGAGAGAGGTTCATGGTTCCATGCTTGGAGAACACGGTAGCTCAGTTGATAGAACGTCAGACCGGAGGATGAAATTTCGTGGTTCGTATTCCGGTCTTGATTAAAATTTTCCAAGTCTGATTTTTATTTAAATAGTATTGAGCAAAAGAGACAACAATGCCATAAAAACAAAAAAATGACTGCAGAAATATTACCTAAATGTAAATGGTACTATAGAAAGAAAGAAGGTGTTCAAAGACCTTGGACAGAAGTTGGAACAGAAATCAAGTATAGAAACATAAAATGGCACTATTTGGAGACAAACATATTTTAATCGAGCATACGCATACACACAGAGCTACATCATTATTTTAAAATAAAATAAAACTAACAAGAAAAATGTATTTTTGTTTCCAAGAAAACTATAATTTATTAATATTTATTCATTATGTTAGTTATGTTGACAGCGTTAAGAAAACTCTAAAACACCCATTTTAACTCTCAAATGAATATCGTCCCAAATAGGTAGTTTAATGATGAAATGATGTTATTAATACTGTTAGAATTCATAGAGATAAAGCATAATGCAAATTCTTAATATTAATATGTTGAGAACGTTTTCTGTATATAACACACTGTATGAATTATACTGAACTAGGAAACCAGGGCAGCGCGCGACAGTTAAAAGAAACTCAGCAAAGGAGGCGGAGTTTCTAGAGCTCTGTGCTTAGCTGGTTTTAAGGTTTCGTCCAAATGATTGATATTCCATGCAAACTGCTTTGATACCGTCATGGGTGGCCTAGGTCGTTAAGGCACGGACTCGTGAGCGGGAGATCTGGGGTTCAAATCACGCCAGGATCGTCCTCCCTGACTGGCTTTTTTTTTTTTCCAGGTTTTCCTCAGTCTTCAAATGGCAAATGCCGGGAAGGTACCGGAACTTACCTGGAATGCTTCCTTCCTTAAAAAAATAAATCCTTTCCCAACATATCATTGCATTTCATTATCACCAGTGTCACCGCTTGTGGTGCCTCAGTAAAAAACGGGCGTTAAACACTATTCAAAAAAAAAAAAAAAAAACTGCTTTGAGTGCCTATGTAAGCTCTGTTTTTATTTATTCACGCTCTCTTTTTTTGTTAACTTTCCTTACTTCAAAACGAAATTATAGTATATTTCATTATTTGTATTTATCTTTTTATATCAATCGTTTTCTACATACTGCAGCAGACAATATGTAATAAGTGACACTGTTAGAGTTTTGGGGAGAGGATGCTATAAATGCCCAATAGCTGCAATCCGGGTCACTTGGCAGATATCAATGCTGTAATCGAGCTCTTTTCGCCCACACTCGCTGTATCATAGCATTGCCAACAGCTTGCATGACGTTCAAATTATTTACAGCAGAAATCAAGGGTGGTAAGAACATTTTGTCTTTAACATCTTCACAAGAAATCTTTTTTCGGTTCCGGTGGTCTAGTGTTAACCATAGTGTTAACGTTACGTGTTTCGTAAACCCAAGGTCGCGGGCTCAAACCCGGCCATGATCGATGATTTTTCTATAGCGTAAAAATTCTAAGTATAGATTCCTGAGGAAGGGTAAACAGCCGTTTGTTCCGTGTCGTAGACCGCCACGGGTGGCCGAGATCGTTAAGTCTCGGACTCGTGAGCGGGAGGTCTGGGTTCGAATACCGCCAGGACCGTCCTTCCTGGCTGAGGTTTTTTCCAGGTTTTCCTCAGTCCTCATAAATGGCAAATGCCGGGGAGGTGCCCTAAAACTTGTGCCTGGAACGACTCCTTACTTAAAAATAAATCCTTTCCCATTATACATTTCATCTCATGTATCATCAGTGTCCACCGCCTGTGGTGCCTCTGTAGCAAAAACAGGCGTTAAACACTATTCATTCATTCATTCCGTGTCGTAGATTTCAGCACATAAAAGAACCACAAGACTGACAGAAGAACTCAAAAAATAGAATTTATTGGCCATTTAACGACATGAATTGAATGGAACGATTTTTTTTTTTTTTTTTTTTTGATAGTGTTCAACGCCGTTTTAACTGCTCAGGCATCACAGGCGGTGGACACCAATGATACATGAGAAGAAATTATAACCTTGGAAAGGGTTTGTTTAAAGAAAGGAAACGTTCCAGGTCTAAGTTTAGGGTACCTCCACGACATTTACCATATATGGGGACTGAGGATAATTGGAAAAAAAAAAAAAACAAAAAAACAAAAACATGTCAGGAAGGACGGTCCTGGTGGAAATCGAACCCCAGACCTGCCGCTCCGAGTCCGTACCTTAAAGATTTCGGCCACCCATGGCGGTGGAACGCTAATGGTCAGATATGTTAAACAGCGTTCTTAAATAAAATAAACCTTAAAAACGTAGATCTCTGGTCCAAGAACAAGTGATCGCTGAGTCATTAGATAGATGAACTGCGACAGCGTTTCAGCGTTCAAAATTGAATGGTGGTGTAACTGAAGCAGCAATTAGAGTGTCATGTGTTCTGGATAAGACGTCCCAGTTTTCCTTCAAAAGCCTCACAAAACACTTTGGTTTTGGGAAAATCTTGCAATCGTTGCATATGTACAAGCAGTTTTTCTACTACCACACAGTCTGTTTACACTGTTGCTTTGCTGAAAGGTGCATTCATCTGCTAGCGATTGCTGGAAATTATTGAAGAAAGTCATCGATCACAATCCGCAGGTGTCGGAGCTTGAAGAAGCTATAGCAGGGGTAGTTTCTGCTGCAAACGCTTTGCAAACAGTTTCCCTGTAACAGCTACGATGATTGGTAATATGATGCTGGAGTTTTTCTACGTCATTGGACTTTTATTGTTGAGATTAAACCACAAAAATTATGGTATACTATTAATTAAATGAAATATATGATCACTGAAAGATAAAGCTAAACTGTGCGAGTACATTTAAATTTTTTTTAAATGTAACAATATTTATGATGAGCCCTTGGTGTTATCTTTACATTTATGAAAATAGAGAGAAATAACAGAAAGAAACCTTGTGTGTTTAAAAAGAAGAAGTTTATATTAAAAAACAAAAAACATGTTACCATTTAAAAAAAATGTGAGGTAGTAAGTATATATACATAATAAACAATAAAAGTACTATAAATTTTCAGTGACTTTGAAAATTAATTTACATTATATTGCAGTAAAAACAAGTAGTGCAAACGTTTTTTGAATGTTATTACAAAGCGCTAGTATAAACAAATAATATTCCCACATACATGTTACATTAATTTGTTAGTAGATTAGATTAGACAGAATTACTTTTTCCCCTGATGTGTCACCATTTTTAGTAAATGTGACACCGCCACGGGTGGCCGAGGTCGTTAAGGCACTGACTCGTGAGCGGGAGGTCTGCGGTTCGAATCCCGCCAGGACCATCCTCCCTGATTGGGTTTTTTTCCAGGTTTTCCTCAGTCTTCTAACTGGCAAATGCCGGGGAGGTACCTAAACTTAGGCCTGGAACGCTTCCTTCCTTAAAAAAAAAATCCTTTCCCAATTTATCATTTCATCTCATGTATCATCAGTGTCCACCGCCTGTGGTGCCTCAGTAGTAAAAACGGGCGTTAAACACTACTTAAAAAAAAAAAAGTAAATCACCTTTGATATAAAATAACATTCCATCATTTCTTCATCTTGCTGTGAATAGGGCAAGATAAAATTGACAGTCATTTCAACCTGACATAATGTTACCTGTTTTCAAACAATTTGCTTAACTCTATTACAATACACAAGCTAACTAAGCGAAGTAGGCCAATGACACTGTTCTGACTATCAAATGTCGCCGAATACCTAAGAATAAACACCACCGTTTTTGTATTGTGTACGAAGCGACGCAAGAGAGCAAGGTTTATTTTAATAGTCGTTCATTTGAGGTGGTAGAGATAAAAAATTATAAAAATAGATTTTTGTTTTCAGGAAATCGATAACTAAATATCCTCTCTTAATTTACGTCAGCACCCTCTTCTTTTATGTTTATTCGTTACACGTTCAGCCCAACTGTCTTTTAATATACCATTGAAATTGCCTTTAAATGTTATTTTCTTGTTCACTGATTTGGAAAAAAACACTAGATTCCACTGTTGTAGTCATTTTATTCAGTCCATCTATAATAATAGGTGCATATACCAGCGAGTTACTTAAAAAAAAATGGATCAGAAAAAAAATTCTTCTCTCACTAGCTTTTTGTATCAGCTGGTTACATACCTGCCTGTTAAGATGCTAGGTTTAGTGACATGAAAGGAATTTTGCCATATTGTTAGATAATTATGTAATACTTTTGTGTTGCAATTTTTAGACTTTAATTAAATGTGGTCACATTCAAGCCTCTGTGAAACAACATACGATGGGTTCGAAAGCAAATCAGTTTTATGCAGAATAATAAAATATTAGCAGGAACTAGATAAACTAAGTGAATTCCTCAGCAAGAAGAATAACTCTAAAAAAGAATTTAAAATCAAATTAAGGCTTTATTAATTAATGAAATTGAATAAGTTATGAAACTGCTAAAGTTAATTAGCATTGCATTTTCTAAAGCTAGCAAATAAAAGAGAAACTGAACTATAATACATAATTAACTAAGTATATCCGTTTTTCCCCCTTCAAAATCACTTGAAAATACATGTTTATAGTGAAATTACTCTGAATTTCAAAAGTAAGGGGAACAACCTATAAGTATTAAATTAACTCAGCATATAAGCTGTATTTATAACGTTGTACATTTTTCATATTGGACAAAAACACTGTCGTGAAATTAGCAATTGTGAAATATTAATGTAATATGTACTTAGGAATTATATTTGTTTGTATCAGCACTTTGTAATAACATTCAGAAAACCGTTTGCATTACTTGTTTTTATGGCTATAAAATGCAAATTAATTTTAAAAGTCAGTGAAAATTAATGGCACCTTTGATTGTTTATTGTTAATTGAAGTATTAAATTATCATTATTATTGCCTTTAAACCACAAAAATTATGGTATACTATTAATTAAATGAAATGTATGTTCATTGAAAGTTAAAGCTGTACTGTGTAAGTGCTTTTAATATTTTTAAATGCAACCATGTTTATGAAATGAAACCTTGGTGTTATCTTTAAGTTCACGAAAATATAGATAAATAACAGAAAGAAACCTCGTGTATTTAAAAAGAAGTTCATATAAAAAATAAAAAAAACATATTACTATTTTAAAACAATTGCGATGTACTCAGCATATATACACAATTGACAATAAACAATCAAAGGTGCCATAAATTTTCACTGACTTTTAAAATTAATTTGCATTTTATAACCATAAAAACAAGTAATGCAAACGGTTTTCTGAATGTTATTACAAAGTGCTGATACAAACAAATATAATTCCTAAGTACATATTACATTAATATTTCATAATTGCTAATTTCACGACAGTGTTTTTGTCCAATATGAAACATGTGCAACGTTATAAATACAGTTTATATGCTGAGTTAATTTGTTCTTTTATTATGAAACAATTGAGAAAACATAAACTTTAGAGTTTTTTTAAATTTTCGTTTTCAGATATACCCTACTCCTAATGTCTGATTTTCCTAACTTTCAGAAACTATTTATTTTATTTTATTCAAATAATATATACCAAATTTCGTTGCGAAAAAAAATATTGGTATCATTAGAGCGATTTTTAAATTTTGGGTTTCAGGTAGGGCCGCACTACAAATAATGTGATTCACTGATTTTTAGTAACTATTTATTTTAATGGCATTTATCGAGTTTCTTTGAGAAAAAGCAAAAATTTCTCCACTAGAGCGATTTTTAAATACTCGCTTTAGATTAACACCCACCCCTAATGATCCAATTTTGCTGGTTAAAACTAGATTCATTTTTTGTTAATTGATGGTCGTATGCCAAGTTTTGTTGAGAAAATAACAAAAACAGCGGCCACTACAGTGTTAACACACACACACACGAGTCATTTTTGGTGTCTAGTAGGCAGAATCGATCGAGTTTGAAGACTTTTTCAAAAACATTTTCATGGGTACAGCCGCAAATATTCCTTCCGAATTCCTTAAAATAATTCCAGCCCACCAATTCTAATTAATACAATGATTGATACAAGACAAATGTAAAAATGTTTAATTATGACATCCATATTGTTTAATTTATGCTACACATTTTAAATAAACTCTAGTTCACTCATGAATGAAGTACGAAATTTAGTGAAAAATCAATATTCAGCCATAAGTAAGAATAATTATTAATTATTGAATTTATGTTTTTGAAACCTTGGTTCTATAATTTAAATGTATATATAACTTTAACGTATCAAAAGTAATACAGTTTATAGTACCAAGTTAATAATACATAGTACAAATTAATTTAAGAAACATAGACGTAATATAAATAATAAATATGCATCATAGGAATAAAATAGAGGCAGAATAATACAGTGATCGCAGATGGTAACAATGCGAATTATAAGAATTTCAACCATGATATTGAAGATGTCTCTGTAGTTTAATTAAATGCGCCGTTTATGTGTTCTTTTTCATGTCTGATCATATCCGATATGATGAAATGCTGTGTTAATCCCAGCGAAACCACGTTCACCAAAAAGAAAAATTATGGAACCTTAAACGAAAGATAGGCTTGCAGCATTCACCCTACAGGATCTTGCACAAAGCACTTGCTCTTGTGACAAACGGGTAAGCTTGAACATACATGGTTCTCAAACCACAATATGGCATTGGCTCTATGTTTCAGTGGCGAGACCACATATTACAACATATCTAGCTCTGATGTGGTGAAAAAAAAGCCGCAACAAAACAGATTTGCAAAACTACCTGCATATCTGGAGCCTTTCGCATTGTATCGACATCTGCACTGGAAATTTCGCTCCGAATTGAGCCCTTAGATATTCATATATATTAAAGAGTTGCCAGAGTGGCAGTCATAGAATTAGCACCGTGAGCTATTGGAGGGAAACTCGTCATTAACACTGGACACTCTCCAATAATAACCACAATATTACATATACAATGCTTGACATGCCATTTAACTAAATGTCTACAACAGGTCGTCCACCCAGTATATATGTAATTATTATTTTGATAATTTTATGCTTTTAACTTAAATATAAACTACTTCTGAGGGGTGAATAACGAATTTTGGCACTTCTTACATCTGTATCATCTGATATGGCCTAATAAATAAAGTCCTTATATGGCCAAACAGAGATAAAATTAGAATGTTAAATAAAATGAATATAGTTTGAGTACAAAGGTAAATACAGGATTACAACAAGATTCTGGATCCTCTCCTATTTTATTTGATATTTATATACATAAAATTTAGGAAGGGTGGAAATTATCAAAGCCTAAAGTTAAATATCTAGGAAGAGGTAAGAATATTAAAACTATATTATTTTCAGATGATCGTGTCCTGTTGGCTAGTAAAGAAGACAACCTCTAATATAATATAACAAAATTAAATAATATGTTAAAAGGATATGACATGGAAATATTTTTTACTAAAACAAAAGTATTGGCAATGAAGGGCAAATCAATCAGTTGAACAAAAATAGTGATCGAGGAACAAAATAGTGCAAACTTTTAAATATCTGCAATTATAACATTAATTTTGATTTCCAAGAAAATAAACAAAAATATAATAGAATAATAAGGAAATGTTTTTGAATAAATTTGACAAGGATATTTAAAATAGATTCCATAATGTCCTATCAAAGCCTGTAGTGCTTTATGGTAGCGAAACATGGGACCTAAGAGTCCAGGATCGAAAACGATTGAAGAGCCACAAATTATATTACTGAGATAAGTGAAAAAGTAACAAGAGACAGGAAGGAAAGTAGGGAAATAACAGAAGGACTAAAATAAAGAACATTGCTGACGAAATGAAAGCCTATCAGAAAAACTGGCAACATCATTTAGGGAGAATGGCCGCAGACAGATTACCATATGACAAGCATATTTTTATCAACCCATTGAAAAACGTGACCTGGGTCGTCCAGACAAATAATCTTAAATACATTTTGACGAGAGATTACGTCGCTGACAAAAGAACGACGAACAACTTCATGAACTATTTGCACTTTGCAATACTCCTCCTGATTTTGTGGGCTGTATATATTTGCTAAATATACGAAACTTTTTCCATTACTCTTTAACACTAATCTCATTTGGTGGTGGCAAAGGACACAACTTAAACATCTGTGATACCACATGTATAGAAGAAATAAAACAATTTTCATGACTTATGGAGCGACCCCATTATGCCCCGCTCAACGCTTCTATTTTTGAGTTGCAAATAAAATTAAACCCAAAGTAAACAACATATCTATACCAGCTATTAAAATTAACGAGAACGTAGAGGCATCGCAACTAAGCTAATTATATCGTAAAGTAAACCGCACTACATTTAATTATCACAAACTAATCAATAACTAAAATAATTACTTGTTTGGACGATTAATGGATTTTACCCCAACAAACTGTTTCATTCCCTGCAGCTTCGGATGGTAGGGGCGAGGTAACACCCAGCAATGTATGAATGTAGTCCATTTAACCTCATTTAGTCCTTCTTTACATGTTCTGAACAGGGTGTAGTATAGCCAATTCAATTTCCTAGTGTACATTTCGGTTGACACAAGTACCTTACAAGACGTATTCACTAATTGCAACGTCCCACAAGTCGGCTATTGATACAGTTCCACATTAAGTACCCTTCTGTGTGGACACAACGTTACTACCTGGTTTCTATGTATGTGTGGTGTTTGTGAAGCAGCAGAAACAACATAGTACAGTAAACGTACGAGAGATCACTACCTACTCTTTTTCTTCTTTTAAGAGGACACTATATATAAAATCGTAACCTTTTCCTACTATTTCTTTAGCAGCCAAACTTTGATATGGTATATTTTATGTATCAGACTGTAACAGCCTTTCTGTTCCACCCCCACTGAAATATAATTACAATGCATATTTATGTAAACCCAGTTATTATATTTTAGCTTTGTAATTAGTAATATAAATATTATGTCAAACAATAAGCTTTAACTTCAATGTAAGAATTATACAGAAGAGAAAGCTCCTTGGTGTTTTGTTACAGAAGCTTGAAAAGTTAACAAAAGGGTAATAAAACCTCTATTCAGAAGAAGTAACCTAAAGATCACGTCTTTCTTTTTAAAAGTGCTGCGTTATAGGGTAAATAAACCTGAAGGACTTTTAAACTCGTCTCTGAACCCGACCGACTGTTGTACTTTTAGCCCTTCTAAACCAGGCAATGCTAACAAAATGTTTGAAGCTTTCAAAAACTCGCGAATAGTGCTGGGCAGGCAATTTAAACTAACCAATGGAAAAAGTATGTTTGAAATTTTAAAGGTAGACGCGAAGGTTGCGCGTGCTGTGTAATCCCGTGGCAGTCAATAAAAGAAAGGATTACTTTAATTTAATGTACAAGGAAGCGGTTGCTTGGCTGGGGCGGTCTGTTCGACACAGAAAGTTTTGGCATGGGGCAAATAAGTTTGTCTATCATACGAAAAACGCCAAAGGACGCGAAAGATTCAGGACATAATAAAATACCAATATATATTATGTCACATCGCATGCTTATTTATACTATTGAATGCCTCTCCCATTCCTATTGAGAGTATGTGTCAACAAAATAGCAGAAATCAACCTGAGAAGTTGTTGTATTTGAAGCGAGGGCAACAACACCAAACAGTCAATAATGAATGTACAAATCCACTATAAAATTGACATCACTACGTGATGCCACTGATGTTGATATCAGATCGCTTCAACGTAGATGCCCAACTTGGGGCCAACAGCAACAACGATAACAACACTTACCACAACAAACTCCTTCAATTATTTATTAATTTTTCTAAAAAAAAAATTTCATACTTTTATTTGATTTATTTTTTTTTGGGGGGGGGAACCAAATTTTTATCTCAAGATTTCAATGTTAAAGCTTCTGTTTTGTTGACGTATTCATTAGGTACAGTGTAACAGTCTTGTGTATCCAAATATAAACATTTTAAATGAAGTTTTAAAATTAAAATTTATATTTTTTTTTCTAAAAAGTGATGCAAAAATGCACTAAAATAAATGAGAAAAGTTTCTAAAGATATTAGTCAGTAGAACCATTGAGATATCTTATGAAAGTTACCATAAACTTTCATTGGGAATGATTAATATTTATATAAAAAGTTGGTGTTAGGTTAAAAGGCAAAAGTTATAACAATGGATTTGAAACTTTAAGTGAATATTTTTATACACATATCCATCAATTTTTCCTTCACCTGAAGGACTGCGTCTTAATCCCCAATATTGCTTTTCTTTTGAATGTTTCCTTTTAGAGCCTACATCATACACTTTCCTTTATTATTCGTTGATCCCTAGTTATCTTCTTCTGTGAGATGACAAAGGAGTGCTGGATTTTCTACTGTCTTCTGCCTTCAAACAGTCTTTGTTAACAGCTTCCGCAAGACCCATAATATCTTATTTTTATATATTAATTTATTTTGAAAATTTGGACCAGATAAAGCTGCTCTCTTAAGTATTTTGAGGTTATGTTCGTAAATTGCACTGCGAGCGCGCGCGCGCACACACACCCAATCCCTCCCGTGATTTTCTCAGAAGGTGATTATTCTACTCTTTTGTGCGGAGTCACCAATTCCGGAACACGCTTGCAATAACTTTCCTGGCGACGGCGGTGGTCCTGTGTTTCTGCTGCTTATTCATTTCCTCTGCCTCAGTGTCATAATGGTACATCCAGAATTCATCCGTCAAGAAGAGGTTAAAAAAGAAACCACTTCTTCGACTTGGCACAAATACAAACGTTTTTTGGCCACATTCATATGTTGCTGTTTCTAAATTAGCGTCAACAATCTTAAAACATAATCTTTGTCATGTCTAACTCGCTGAAAATCGACCCACGGCTAGTGCTAACTTTGTGATCTATAAATTTATTGTTATGCATATAACGGATAGAATCAAAGCTTTCACTTCGAGAGTATTCTTTGTGGCCTTTATTATTATTATTATTATTATTATTATTATTATTATTATTATTATTATTATTATTATTCGTATTAACAGCGCCTTTTTCATCTGAAATGTTCTTGAAACACAAAAGCAATCTGGTCGTGGGTCTCATTGGCATACTTTCTTTGCAATTGTAAGAACCATTTCACCCCGAACCTCCAGTTTCTCAATTATTTTTTTTTATTAATGTTTGCATGGTCAACATCTAAAACTTCTAAAAGTTAGTTTACGTAAATTCAGGAGATTTCTGGCAGTGTGTTATACCGTGCGATCAGTGGTGCTTTCTCCCGCGGCCTATGTAGGAGGTAACGTTCCCATTTGCTTACTTGTTGACCTTGCTGCCTGTTGCAATCGTATTGCAGCTTTTTCCGGGTGTGTGTTGTGTTGTTCGTTTACAACGGCACGATGTATATTTCTGTACTATGCGTAAGTGTTAACTTAGTGGTGAATGAATCATCGTACACGATTTTTTGGCACATAATCGATTCTATTACTTATGTGAATACCATAATAACACCCCTTTTCAGAGAATTAACCTACAGGGAGCGTAATTATACGTTTTTTTCAACCGGACTGTACCACTGCTCACACTAAGAATTATTCCACGACAGGAATTCACAATGTGAGTCCGTAAGACAGAGTTATTAGTAGGGATTTGTGGCTCCCTTGGTCCCGCAATTTAACAGCATGCGGTTATTATCTCTATGTTAAATTAAAAGTGTCGTGTTTAAGACAAGCCTGTGCACTATACAAAAACTCAAAGATAATATTCGACAGGAAATTGTCAGGATTTCTCAAAATGAACTACTGGAGTGCTAAATAATTTCCTAAAAAGGTGTCAAAAGTGTGTGGAAAATAAAGACGGGTAGTTTCAACACTTCATTTTGATAATATTATAAGTAATTAGCCTCTTAATTTGGTTTGTTTTATTGCTTCGCTCTCCCGCTACTCACCGAGACCAAGCTGATCGGTTAACCGACTTACGAGCGGCGCTCTCGCCCATAGCATTCATAACTTTCCGGGTGAAAACTAAAATGATCGCACGGTAGATAAAGGGTATATATGTCCCTAATGTCATATCTGCGTTTTCCTAGTAACAGACGGAGAGCCTTTGAGCTTTATCATATGTTTACATGCCTAGAAATGGATACTCTCTGTTAAACTGCATTATTTTAACTTTAGCCAATAGCAGTCTTAAGAATTAACAGTAGACAAACTTCAAGCGGAGTTGTGTCGATTGCGGAGTGGTTAATCTTTTAATGTCTAATTTTTATTATAATAATTTATCAATTGTGCGACCTTTTAGGATACAACAAAGCTGCATAAAAATTGGGAATAAAAGAGAGTTCTCAAGCTAAAGTGTAAACGTATTTTCGTACTTGATAGAGGCACATACTTTAACACTTATAATCACACAGTGTTGTTAAAGTATTTTGAAGGATAGTTGTATGTTAAATCACTTCTCTTGTCTACTGAGCGTTTGAGTTTGTCTTTAGGTCAGGGGTTAAAGGGAAATAACTAGTTTGCTTTCATTTTACGTACAGCAAATTGAACTAAAATATAGTTGCAATAACAGGGGAAAAAATAAAATAAAATAAAAAACTACCATTTACATATCAAAAAGAGGGATTCTTTCTTTCAAGCATTTTGTCGTGAACAATATATAATCCTTGTTTTTCTATGAGCCACATAGCAATGTAGCCAAGCTATTTCTCTCTCAGTTGTTGTCTATTTGTTGCTATTTCTCTCTCAGTAAAAAATCCAAATGTGTATGCGAATTGCAGTACTGCCAGCTCAAAGAGGTTTTTACTTGGCTATTGTATCAGTAGCGCACCGCATATTTCATACCACATATTTGTAAGCTACATATTTCATGCCGACCTAGACACTTAATACTTTAAATCAAATTCCAAAATGAACAGAAGTAGGCTAATAAAGAAGGCGCTTTTGCCATAAGCCTCCATTAACTCTTGTTTCTTCTTTGTTTAATTTCTTGCATGGTATGACGGTTTGGAATATCGTCGCTCCTGGTGGTGTACTGGCAACCATACTTGCCTTCTGAACCCAAGATCTCAGGTTCGATCCCGGCCAGGACCGATGGATTTTTTCGAGCGTAAAACTCCTAAGTATGGCTTCCGTCGGAAGGGAAGTAAAACCATGGGTCCCGTGTCACGATAAAGAACCTCAAACTTGATAGAAGGGCCGTTGAGCAAAATTTATCGGCCGTTTCACGCCCTGGTTTGAATGGGACGCTGATGACCTGAGATGTTAAAGAGCGTCCTTAAATAAATGAAAATCAGTTCGGAATACCAGTTTCTTAGAAATTGCACGCTAAGTAAATCCTTCGTTATCAAAAACCTTTACATAAAAAGTTTATTTTAACACTGTGCAATCGCAGTATTAACTGGGTAAAATTGGATTAGATATATGCAATGTAAGAATAATGAGAACCATTCACCAATCTTAATAGCTTTTTTATGGCGGAATATTTTCTTTTTATGGAAAAACTTTAGGAAAAAGTTTTATTAACCATGGCATAAATATACAACTAAAACTTGTTAACTGTTAATTTATGAGCGAATCTAAATTTCTCGCAGCTTGTTTTCAGCACTGCTAAATTTCCAGGAAAAATAAACGCCATCATAAAACAATTTCCATTGAAACGTCTCCTAATATTACACTCTTCTGAACAATTACGCTTTCAGTATATCAAGTGTTCTTGAAAGTATTTTGAGATTTTTTGCGTAGTAAAGAATCTTTGAACATCAAAATGGGTTTATGAAGTATGCTGTGTCTATTTTGCGGTACAGCTTTTACGCAGTCTTGACTAAAAATTTAATCACCACTGCTTTGTATTCAATTTTGAGGTTCATGTTAAGCCTTACTTAAATGAACTTCTCTAAGCAAATGAATGTCGTGGCCTGAAAGGAAAAGGAAATGCAGTGTTTACACTGAAACATGTATCAGAGAGCATGAACATCGTATCAATAAATCATAACCCTCTATGCTATGCCGGGAACTTATTGACCGCACCGTGATCATTTATATCTCAAACATAATTCTTCTTTTTCTTCCATCACAGATTAGGTCCTAACCTTTTCCAATCTGACTTTATATATATATATATTGTCTTCCAATTTATCTTCTTCCTTTTGGGTAATATGTCAACATATTTTTAGTATGCTATCTTCAGTAATTCTTTTAAAGTGTTTTTGTCTATAACTCCCTAATTATTGTAATATTGGTTGCAATTTTAATTCTTTTCTTAATCATCATTTCTTATACACTTTTCTTTTGTGCAACATTTGACAGCTCGTAGAAAGCGCGTTTCTGATGTTTGAAATTTATTCCCTTCCTTTATTTTAAAGTCCAAACCTCACTCCCATGAAAAATTAACTAGTAATGCCATGGCTATGTAGAATCTTAATTGTGTGTCTTTTCTCACTTTGCATTTCAAAATATTTCTAATTGTTCCACAGACAGCTTATATTAACTTCTTGATCTTCTTCACACGTGCCATCACAACCTAAATATTAAAAGTGTGATACTTGTTCTATTATTTTTATCTTATGTCAACATTTTTGTTGTTACCCTATATTTGCCACGAAACCTTGTTGTTTTTGTTTTAGTCTTTGAAATTATTATATTGTATACTTAATTTATTTTATTTGGTATATTTCATTTTTAATCTATCTTCCTTGTTAAAAATTAATTCTATGTTATTCTGCAGATAGAAATATTTATTGATCTATTCTTCCCTAACTATATTCCTTTATGGACAATATTTTTAAGCATGTCGGCTCTATATATATTAAATAATATTGGAGAGAAACTACACCTTGTTGTAGACCACAATTTGTTTTTATTTCCTATTTACATATATTATCATTTTTGTATCCATATATGTTTTTATCACTTCATTAGATATATAGGGTATCTTATTTTATATAATGCTTTCCATAATAATAAGTAATCTACTCTATCAAAGGTTTTTTCTAGGTCAATAAATACTACAGTGTTTCAAGTTATATTCTTTTCATTTTTATATAATTTGTTATATTGTAAAAACATTATCCACACATGATCTGCCAGTTCTAAATTCACTTTGTTCTTCATTAATTTTTACATTATATAAAATGTTTAATCTGGACGTAATCATCCTTGCATATATTTTATACATTATACTTAATAAGCTTATCCCTCTATATTTCTTGTATTCGTTTCTTTGCCCTTTTTAAATGTTCAGATAGTTTATTTATCTTCCATTCTTTTTTAATTTTCTTCATTCTCAATATCAATCCTCTGGACTTTATTAATACCACTGCGATGTTATCTTTACCTGGAGCTTTTCTATTTTTCATTCTTTCGATAGCATTTTGCATTTCTTCTATTGTTATTAAATCCACTGTCCTTTCTTCCTGTTCTTCATTTTCCACATCTTCTATGTTGACATAATCATATATTTCAAAATATTAAATTTGCTCATACTCTATACCAAAATCCTGCATCTGACATGACAGCGTAAAGCTATGCATAGGCTCTCTAGTACTTGAAGTTTTAATGAAGTGGGTTGCATGTGGAAATTTCTTCGAAGGTTCTTTGAGCATCACCTAGTTTTTAATTAACCATGATAATAAGGGTTGAAGTACGATGGATCCGTCAAGCTCTCCCGTGGGATGTTATCCCGGGTTTCTAATCCAGGAAACACCAGGGGCTGAACTGTTATTACATGCTGGGGATGCCTCTTGCCGATGCATAAAATAATAACTAAGCTCAAGGCACTTCAGTATTATAACATCGTATTTCTTTATTACAACTTCGAGCTTCTTGCTGCTATAGTGGTAACACTGCTCGGCTTTTTGTATTGTTTAACTTCAGTAAGTTTCACGTTCTTTGCACTGTGTTTTACTCACAAAGAAAATGAATCAACTTTTGTCTTCCCATAAGCCTTCTGATTTATAAGGGGGAAAAGAGAATATTATAATAATAACATTACGCGGCATTAAAATTGCTTTTTTGTTTATGGGGCCTTGGTTCTGAAATTGTCAAAATATTATCATAGGAATAAAAAAAAATGGAAGGAAAACTTATCAGTTATTATTTTCTGAGCACCATACTTAAAACTATATATTAAATTTCTCATTTAGTATCAATGAGATGGTACATTGGCTGAAAGGTGCCCGCGTGAATATTACAGGAGAGTCCTTAGACCCTCCTGTGATATTCATTAGGTTTATTTTAGGAAAAAAATTACGAATTTAAATATAATTTCCGTAAACTTGGTTTATAATACTGTAATAATTGTATATTTGTATTATGGATACTTAACCTTTTCAAGCCATCTAGCAACAGACGTACGTCCATTGCCAATAGAGAGAGCCAAATACGGGTTTGGGACTATTTCATGAATAGAATAATAATAAAAGTGATATATACACACACACAGGTAGATATCATGTTTGAAATTCGCGCACGGATTAACAATGTATAAAATGTTATACTTATTTATGAATACCCACCTATTCAGAGACCGTGAGACTGAAATAGAGGAAGATAGGTTATTATAGTCCCTACCGTTCGATTTACTAATACCAACTGAGAAAAACAAAATAGAGAATACATTTAACATTCTGAACAATGTGTTTATTAAGATTTATGGTTGCTTAGGCAGATTTTGTTACCTAATTTATAAAATTATTTCAGACTGTTTGGCTGAGTGCACAAAAACAATTGCTTGAGTAAATACAAATTTAGTTAGTTAAATTTACAATTACTGAAAACAAAGAAAAGTGGTCAGTGATACATGCTTGGGAATTATATAGTGGAGGTATAAAGTTGGCTACACTGACTAAAGACAAAGGCACTTCACGTAAACCGCCACGGGTGGCCGAGGTCGTTAAGGCGCGGACTCGTGAGCGGGAGGTCTGGGGTTGGAATCCCGCCAGGACCGTCCTTCCTGATTGAAGTTTTTTTTCCAGATTTTCCTCAGTCCTCATAAATGGCAAATGCTGGAGAAAGGCCCTATAATTAGACCTGGACGGTTCCTTCCTTAAAAAAATCCTTCCCCAATTTATCATGTCATCTCATGTATTACCAGTGTCTACCACCTATGGTACTTCAGTAGTAAAATTGGGCGTTAAACAATACTCAAAAAAATCATGAAGTAAAACAGATTTGATAATTTTTTTCAGCAAATGCAAAATATTTCGTTTCATTGGTCGATTTTAAGATGATATCAATAAGTGAAATAGTCAAAATTATCTTAAGATTATGAGAAATGTACGTACTTCATGGAAGCGTTTGATTCCGCTTATAAAGTGCACAGTGGTCGGTATTAAGCACCCGTCCGCAAATTAATATCAGAATAGACAGGAGGCAGCAATGTAGCAACTACGAAATCCTAGTAGATTATCAAGTTGACACTTTAGATCTATGAAAGCCAACCTACGTGAAATATTATCGCATAATTTAATTGAGGAGTTTGCAGTTTGCCACGAGAGCTAAAATGACAATAATAACACTTGAGAGAAGCTTTTAGTTTCTAATGTGCAACATTAACATTGAGGAATAGGATTTGGAACGTGCATTATTCTGCCCTTATCAGTTAGTTGTTTTCCTCCTATCTGCTCACACTGTTTGTCTGTTAGCTGGAACCCAGGTTGTAGGTATAAATTCCCTTCTACATGAATTGTTTTTAATAATAAATTGTATAAATTAAATTTTCTATGCGTGGAGAATTATAATTTGAATTTATATGCTTATAAGATAGAACTTTTCAAAATAAATGAAAGAATATACAACAGTAAACAAGATCCCAATTCAAAAATAGTGAAAACTTTGAATTTCGTGCATAAAGTTATTTTCTTGCCTAGTATAGAAAAAATTACTTTTGCATACGCGAAATATACAGGGTGTTCACAAATGAATAAGGCGGTTTTAAACTTATATTTATTCTCTGCGGTATACAGTCTATTTTTGAATCATAATTTAAATTGAAGAGTAAATTGGAAGTTCCAATTCTACTTGCGCAGATTGTGTTTAGTAGCCATGGTAACGAAATAAACAAATTAAGACAACGAATGTGCAAAAATCTTTTTATGTCTTGGAAATCGCGAATCATAATCCAGTCCAGAGGGCGTGCAGGCGAATATTTGGTCTTAACATCCCTTCTGGTAACAACATTCGTTTGTGATATAAACGACGGGGTGTCTCTGTAAAGGAAAGAGTCAGGTACAAGTTGCAACAACGGTCGCATTGGCGCTGTGGCTTGCCATGTTGATTGTCTGTAGTAAAATGGCGACACAACAGGAAGAAACATTTTGTGTGGTACAATTAGCAAAACTAGAGTCTCTTATTGGAGTTCAACGTGATTTTTGCCTTCAGTTTAATAAACAACCGCCTGCGCTTAAGCAGATTTACCAGTGGCATCGAAAATTTGCAGAAGATGGTTGCATCTGCAAACGGAAAAGCACGGGACGTCCTGGACTTAAGGAAAGTGCTTTTAGTACACTTTAACTATCTACCAGACTATTGTTTGCCGTGGTAACTCTTCTCAAGTTCTCTAAAAGCACAATTCATGATAGCAAATACTTCTACCTGAAAAATTGTGCATTATTTACCAACGCACTAATGTTGGTCTTTGGAGGTTAGCTATATATGTCTGCACCCGACTGTATCCCTATATGGGATCCATGGTAATCAGTTGGATAACTGAAACACCTAGCAATTATGTTATTTTTGTTTAAACTCTTGTTATCTGTCTGCCTTACAGAGCAATACAACACCATGTACTTGTGTGCTTATGAAACTCAATGTGATAATAACATGTGAAAATGCTGGAAATTTGTGTTGTTTTAAATATAAAATAATGGAGATCAGTCAGATAATTACAATATACAAAACCTATATTGACAAAAAGTGGATTTGGGCTGTTATGAAACCCTCGTTTCCAATTTTGGTAGTGGGCCCCGAGGAATTAATTTTCTGATTCTTGTTAACAAGTTGAAAGCTGAAGAAGATTGATGTGCTGAATAGCAGTAACAAGCGTGCAAACGGCTTACTGTAGCGATTGACATGTTAACGTAAAGTGAAACAAGGTTCGTGCTAAATAACTGTACTTAGAGGGTAACATAATGACTGTAATAACTTGTGTGTTATCAGGCAGCATGCGCGTGCAGCGTAGCAACTGTTGGCTGCTCACATTGTCTGATACGGAGAATAAGGAAAAAACAAAGTACCCACAATTACTTAGCTAACGACTTATTTCCCACAAAATTTATTACACAACCTCCTCTCTCCTTACCCGTCCAGAATTAAAGAAAGGAATTGCTGGAACGTAGAGGTTCATAAAGAGAAAATAAGGGGTAAATGGAAATTAAGTCCTTAGTTACAGTAGTATTTGAGCAAAGAGTATTTTTAATTGTAAGGTTAACGACAAAAATGGGCATTGTGAAACACTGGTTCTCTAAATGACATACCAACACTGTTTTTATTTTCCCACCGCAATTAATAGACGCTCCAGTGTATCAGAATCCAAACGCCTTCATATCCAAAACTGTTGATTTGTTTAGATAAATGTACTCTGTGGTTTTATTCAAGCATGTTGGAACCACTTTCCTTCATTTTCCAAACATTTCTATCATCGACCATGAATTTATCCAGAACTCTTCGCAATTCCCTTGAATAAATTGAATTTATTTCTTCATGGATGTACTTTTTATTTCACCCAAGATTAGTGGACACATTCTTTATACTTTATCTGTTATTGAACTGCAAAGATAATTGTCATAGGGCTTATATAGAGAGAGCGGGTGAGCTATATATTCATAGCGATAATTCTGTCATCATATACTTCCTCAATTACTCGCATTGAAACGTTGGCTATATGAGCCGTCACAGAGTCTAATTTATAAATCGTAAACGACCGGGAACTTGATCAACAGGGAATGCTTCTTTAAATACTCTTCGTACAGCACTAGCCGACTGTATGCACATACGAATCGTAAATAAACACTCAGTGTGAAATATAATACTTCGGTAAATTCATAGCTGGTTTAGATAGCTATTTAACCGAGACTGATGACGCGTTCCCACGAAGCTCGCGATTTCCAGTCGTGGACTTTGTATACATCGTAGCTGGGCTAACTGACCCATGCTAGGAAACTTAGAAAACTACTACAATAGAGATGCTCCTTCAATAATTTTAATTTAATGCAAAGAGCTTGACCATTTGTTTTAAAACATATAGTTTCTTTACTGCATTTAAAGCGAACTTCAATACAGATAATAAAGGAGCCTGCGCATGCTGTGCTGATTAACACTCTTCTTTATCCGTTCTATTTATTCATAGATATCTTCTTCGAGGTGGCAAAAGCTATTTTTTGCATTATGTATGTTAATAATGTTCCCATTCTTCCACCAGCAGACTGCAGCCAACTTTCGGTGTTACAAAATGTGCACGCAAGTGGCGGCTAGGCTCTGTTAAATGGTTTCCCTGTCGGCAGAAGTTTAAAGCTATGAATGATTGCCACACAGACTGTTGACTTAACGAACTTCGGGTTAATCGTCTTAAAGTTGAGAACAAGAGACTTTACTTGGCGGCAGCTTGCAGCAGGTGATGAACGAGATTGATTGTGGCGGTTGATCGCCACACTTGATTAACGCCGCGGAAGCTGTCTAAAGAACATGGATAATGCACAGTAGATACAAAAGGCACATAGCTCTGCTCCTAATTTTAGCTGGATAGCTTGCCTACTCTTCCCAGATAAACTACAGAACCCTTTCTTTGCAATGCCCACCGGAAGGGTAGAATTCCATAGTTGTTTTTTTTTTTCTATTATTGTGACAGTGTTGTTTGCCCTCTGTTGTATACGATGCAACTATTTCTTTACCTTAGGTAGAGAATGCATACATATTTCTAAATGCTACTATTACAACTGTTGTAGAAATCGTAGAATTTAGTTAGTAACGCCTGTTCTGTTGATGGCTGAAATAGAAAAGTCTATTGACTGAAGAATCTCTAAAACAGTTCTGAAATGAATACCATAAAGTGTTTTCTTCATCTTACGAGACGAGTCGAAGTCACAGCGGCTTAAATATTATGAATTATAGACCTCTTACGAGTCAGGTATGCTATTTAGATGTTTGTTTAATATGGACGAAAGAGATAAATGGTTGCAGTAAGAGATATAAATATCCAGGAACGTCACAGCAGTTAGGAAGAAAATAGAGGTAAATTTTATTGAAAAGTTGGAGCTAAGATAAGAATGAATCTGGCCAAGAGAGTCAGGGCCACGAAAATCAATCGCATCAATTCCAAACTATTGGTAAGATGATTTTAGTTTTTTAGCGATTTCCTAAGGAATTAGCTACAGTGGTTGTATCCATGAAATGATTTTGAAAAATTTCTTCAAATCGTCGTCGATCCTGTCTACTAGGTACCGAAAATGACAATGAAAAATATATATATACCAAGGTTGTCAAAAGTTTATACACACTTTCACAGTAAATATCTATTTAATATATTTCAAAGTTGGGCCGAAAAACAACAATAATGTGTAGTATGATGTTCTGTAAACAGATGTGACTCTCATTACGTTATGCTAGCGTTGCTACAACAAAATATAGTCAAGATTATCGTTTGAAAAGTGGAAAGCAATTTTGAAGTGGTATTGGAAAACCGAGAATGTGTTGAAATTCGAAGGCAATGCAGACGTGTGAACAGAACAGAATTGTTCTCCGGATCTAACTCCGTTGAACTTCTACCTATGAGGAACTCTTAAGGATGTTGTATACCGTAGAAAACCAGCTACACTGGCAGCACTTCGGGAAGAAATTGAAACGGCATGTGCTGCAATCGCTGAGGACACTTTCGCAAACGTTGCTCAATCAATAGTTCAACGTACTCGGAAATGTATAGAAGCCGATGGTGGGCATTTTGAGTAACTGTTGTAACTGTAAAAGTCTAAGATTTTCTGTTTGTGAGGATTCAGTTTTGTTATGTTAATATAGTTTTTTCTCTCATATATTATGTATATATAATATAGTAATATAGTATACTTCATTAAAATAAATTAACACAAATAATTTCTGACAATTAGGGCAATCAGGCCATTAGGAGTGGGAGTTTAGCTGAAACTCGAGTGGGAGCAAAAGCGAAATTTTAAAATCGCTCTAGCAGTCACATATTTTTAAAGGAAACTTGGTAAATACAATTGAGATTCAATGAGAAAAAAATAGTTACAGAAAATTAATAAAATCATATAATTAAAAATGGGCATTTACCTGAAACCCAACATTTAAAAATTGCTCTATAAGCACCAATGTTTCTTTTCTCACAACGAAATTCGGCATATACAATTGAAATAAAATAAGAGAAATAGTTCATTAAAATAGAAAAATTGGGTCATTAGGAGCAGGAGTATACAGCTTAAAACTGAAATTTAAAGATTGAAAACTAAAGCAAAGTTTAAAAATCGCCCCATAGGCCGCAATTTTGTTTCTCAACAAAACTGTATAGGTTATTGAAATAAAATTGGAATAATAGTTTCTAAAATTCAATGATTAAAATTATTAGAAGTGGGGATTTACTTGAAATCCAAAATTTAAAATCACTCTATCAGCACGAGCATTTGCTTATTAAAAATAAATAAATAAATATGTAAATAAACAAATAAATGGTAATTTAAATAAAATAAGAAAAATAGTTTCTGAAAATTATGGAAATCATACTTTTAGGAGTAGGAGTATACTAGAAAACTGGAATTTAAAAATCACTCTTATGTGTAATTATGTATATATTGATTTAAAATAAAGGTACAGATTAATTGAGCATATAAACTGTATTTATACAGTTACACATAAGAGTGATTTTTAAATTCCAGTTTTCTAGCGTTGTATATGTTTTATATTTTACAAAAGCATCGTCGATGTTAACAAATATGAAATATCAATCTAATATGTGTTTGAGAATTATATTTGTATGTAAGATTGCTCTGTATAAATCTTCAGAAATCGTTTGCTTTACATGTTAATAACATTTAAATTAAATTTCAAAGTCAATGAAAATTGTTGGTTGTGTATATTGCCTCAGTACATTGTAATTATTTTTAAATAGTAACATGTTTTATGTTTTATTGAAACATATGAACATCTTCTTAAATACACAATGTAACTCGAAACGTTCTGTTATTTCTCTGAATTTTAATGCATGTAAAGATATCAAGGGCTCAGTTCATAAACATGGTTACATTTAAAAATGTTTAAAAATACTCATACAGTATAGTTTTATGTATCAGTGATCATACATTTTATTTAATTAATAGTTTAACATTATTTTTTCTAGTTTAATTTCAATCATAATGATAATTCTAAAAATATGGTTTCTCTTTTGTAATACATATAGATTGCAAAAAATTGTAATTTTGTTTCCCACAGTAATGCCATAACTTATTTTATTTCATTAATTAATAATCCCATAATTTGGATTTTATATTCGTTTTGAAGTTATATCACTAGCTGAGAAATAGGCTTAGTTTAGGTAGCTCCTGCATGACGGGCTTTATTTTTTTTTATTGTCTAAGACATTTTAGAATTTTTTTCTTTATAATTTGTCAACTTGCAACATTTTATGTCTACATAAGAACATATTGATACAGCTTCATAGGAGTGGAAAGGATGCTAAAAATCGCGCCGAGCTGGGATTCAGGCCAAGATGTAAATGCATACGTTACAACCCAAACTGGAGTTCACAGGAAGTCGGAGTTATCTTCCATCGCGACCCGAATTTGAGCGGAACTGCGGAATTTTAGCTTTAAGCCGAAGAAAGATCAACATTTGTAACGATAATCTAAGCGCTAAAATGTTCGGTTCTTGCATAGCTGAGAGCGGATAATCACTACATTCAAGTGCGGCGAATTAAGTGTTACAGGAAATAGAAACTGGTGTGCCATAGCCGGAATTAGCATACAAATCTTCTCTTCTTTCCCCCGTTGGTTTTAAAAATATTCCTGCCCTTGCATTTCCTTCAGCAAAATTGTAGCGTGTTCGCCACTAATTCTTTTACCCTGACTCCTCGAGGCTGCATGTAAATGTGGGGGGTGTGCGCCAAAACGAGGAAGAAAGCGCTGTATGTGGTCTTTAAATCCTTTTACACATATAAAATAAAAGATTAGAACTGTGATGCGCAATTTACCTTATCAGTAATTGACATTACTGGATAAATATGTGAGAGGCAATCAATAAATTAAGAGTTAAACATGAAATATTGTAAATATCAGTAACAAAAATTATCTGAATATACACTCGCTATGTTTTACCTGAACACTGTCGGTAACATTTCATATGAGACAAGCTGTTTTTCAAAACTTCCCAGTTTCAATAGCAATTTATTTAACATAATTTCAATTAAAAACAAATTAATTTAGATATTGGGGAACTTTTAATGGAGATTACTTTTTAGGTTTTAGCCTTGCCTCCAGCCCCTTCCTCTTTGAAATTTTGGACACCTCTGTCTTAAGGTGCTTAAGGTAACCAGGAAGTGTAAATCTAGCAAATAATGCAGCATATACATTTTACACTCTATCTCAGAAAGTTTCAAAGCTACCAATATGACATTTTTGAGAGATATTAAGAAAATTTAACTAAAGATGCTGTTTAAATTTTAATTCCCTAATGCACATAAAACGTTTAAAACTTTTTAAACCAAAATAATATCTTGTTAAAAAGCTGAAAACACTTACATAATCATGCATTTTTATTATAAACTATTGGTACAATGAGAATTACTTTTTTTTTTACTTAAACTGTAGAAACTAAAATGATATATCTATGATAGTTGCTTGAAAAGAAATTAACTTTCAAATTTTGGAAAAAAAATATTTAAAAGTTTTATTGTTATTAATTTTTATTAAATAATAGTAATGTTTAAATACTTAAATTTTTCAACAAGATTTGCGCAGCCAATCCTCAGAAAAATGCTTAAAATTTTGACAAAATGTCAAAATTTTAAACAATCGGGAAATAAGATATATTTTTGTTTAAAAAACTTATGTGCATTAGAAAATTAAAATTTGCAGAGCATATTAAGTTATGTATTCTTAATATCTCATATTCATATTGAATGTGAGATAACAATTTCTGAAATACAATACAAAATATACAACGGCATTATTTGCTAGATGTACACTTCCTGGGTACCTTAAAATTTAAACAGGGTTTAACTGTTATTATATATTCTATTTTTATGCAATCTAGGTTGTTGCACTGTATTTTTAATTCTACGGGATAAAAGTAAGTCAGTTAGTTGTAGAGGAAAAAAAAAAAAAAAAAAACTAAACATATTACCACTACTGACTATGCGCTTCAGATTTTCATAATGCAACTATAACTTAAAATGCTCAGAACGTTTTGTACGTTTATTCTGTCTAAATGCAAACTGTAATGACAAAAATACAGTTTGCCAGTCAACGATAGAACACAAAAGATTTTTTAAAACTTTAATTATTTTTAAAATTTAAATCAGTATAATTTAAACTTTCAAAGTAGTGGTTAAGTCATAAAATGTACTCCTAATTCATTTCATGCAATGCAATTTATTCATGAAAATATTAATGGAAGAACTAACTCAGTAAAAACGCCCGATTGAGCAATAACTTCAAAAAAATAAACAAAATATAGTTACAATAATATTTATTAGAATAGTGTTCAAAAACTGTAAGTACATACTAAATTGCTTATTGATTATAAAGCATCAAGGTCATAAACCAGGATATTATATGCACATATTTTACTGAAACTATAGCAATGTAATTGATCAAATTTTATTATTCAATCTACTTACGTTTAAACACCTTAATTCTGGGTTCTTTGCTATTACATCGATTACAGAAATTAGGTCCAAAATTCCTGCCACGTTTAGATCCTCATACAGTTAATTTCTGCTTTGAACTTTTCTTCATTTCCTGCTTTAAACATACATCCATATAAAAAGCAGAAAATAGAATAGTTTTATATAATTTAATTTTTGTTTCTCTCCTACGTTTTTTTTAAAATTTTCTATTCCTAATACCATTAATTTTATAAATATTTTATGTATATTAGTATCAGAATTATAGAACACTTCACAGCCAAGAAAGTTAAAAAATACAGCTGCTAAATTAGCTTATTTTTAATAATGATCGCGATAATTTGTATATAATGACCCCAGAAGACTATAACCATTGTTTATGGGACTATGTTGTTCAATATATAGCTATAATCGTTTCCTATTTCAATAATTCTATTTACAATTTTCTTTCATTTTCAGTAATTACCTGCATAATTCGATCCTGCACAAATCATATGGTAAATAATCCACATTCAGTAAAGCCCAGATTTTAATTTACTCGTAGAATTTTATGAAATTAAAACTTTAAAATGAAAATGATAGGTCGCATTCGCATCATATTCCCCATTTGTTGGTCCTGGTGGTATAACCAAGATCGCGGGTTCAAACCCAGCCAGGATCGATGGATTTTTTCGGGCGTAAAAATCCTAGGTATGGCTTCCTTCGAAAGGGAAGTAAAGCCGTGGGTCCCGTGTCGTACATTTACGGCACGAAAAAGAACGTCAAGCCTGAAAGAGAGGCCTCTGAGCAAAATTTATCGGCCGTTTTACGCCATGGTTTGAATGGGACGCTAATGACCTGAGATATTAAAGAGCATGCATAAATAAACCAGATCAATCCTTATTCATTGTTTATTATAATTAAACGCCATTCATAACAATGAAGGTGTAAAGAAATTATGAATGAATATTTTGATGAAACAAGTGGGGCATGAATGCAGAACGCTTCAAGTTACCTGGTATTCACCCCTCCAGAGCAAGGAAAATCTCCGTAAAGAAACTTATCCAGATAACTGACCTTACGAGATTCGAACTCAGTATTTCCAGCTTTTCAGTGAGACACGGTTACCCAGGACCACGGAAGCGGCCACTTGCTTGGTAGTTTGTGCTTATTCTATTACTAAAAATAATTTAATTGTAATGGTATTCCTCTTTAATTTAAAAGAAGCAATACATTATCTGTAATTACATAATCAACATTCTTAATAGACATTTTTAATAAAATATATGTTTGTTTATTAAATTTTCTGTGTGTTTAATTAATTTAGAATGAAAATATAGTATGTACAGCTTCTGCCTTTACTAAATCCCATTTATTCTTGTGAGAGAGTCCTTTTTGCAATCTTTTGTCATCTTTTAATTGTAATTTTAATCTTTAATCTTGTAATCTTTCTTTACATTTTGTGATTCGACATGTAATACTCGGGTGTTTCAGATGCATAAGTTTGTTTCCCACGTGGTCACAATGACACAAAGGTAGAAATAATGCTTTTGTGACCCAAAACTGTCGATCCTGATGTTCTAGTAGCAGCCATACTTACCTCGTAGACTCAAGATCGCGGTTTCAATTCCTACCAGAGTCATTGGATATTTTGGAGCGTAAAAATTCTAAGCATGGCTTCCTTCGGAAGGGAAGTAAAGCCTTGGGTCGTAGATTTACGGCATATAAAACGATCTCAAGCCTAAAAGAACAGGGTTCTGAGCAAAATTTATCCACAGTTTCACGTTTGAATCGTATGGGACGCTGGTATTAAAGAACGCCCGCAAATAAATGAAAATAACAAAAGAAAACTAGACGTGTAACTATTAGTAGGGACTGTTATTATGATAGGCGTCTGGGATGACCTTGGTCAGGCGCGCGCTGCGTTCAGTTGCAAACGCAGGCTAAAAATAAGTTTCCTTATTTATACTTCAAATATTTACTTTCAAACTTTATGCTTATGCTTGTTATATATCTTCGATTTTTAAAACACCTCGGACCTCTCAACAACTGTTACTCGTATCGAACAATAACAGGCAACCGTATTTTAAATGTATGTTACTTTTTCTGTACAAGAGATAAGAATGCTTCTTTTAAGTTTATTCCAGAATAAATCCATAAAACAGAGTGAATTGACTGTAAAGACATATTACTTTAATTTAAAAGAAGGCAACCTGTTTTACGTAGTACCAGTCTAATAAAACTGTAGAATTCTACCAAATATCTGCATTGCAAACGGCACGTTGCTTCCTCACCGACTTGTTTTCCCAAAACAAGGAATGTAACGCACATACAGTGCTGGGAACCCCATAACAAATAAAAGTCTGCGGTTTGTTTTTGCTTCAAACCGCACAATCCACTTCAACCCCAGGCGTGAATTAATTCTTTATTGAGCTAAATGGAAGTGGGGAGTACGAACATGTGGGAAGCAGTGGGCATGAATTAGATCTCGATTCACAACACAGTTTGGACACCTCATCATCCAGTTTACCTGTTGAAATCCTATTAGCGGTACTTATTTTAACCAAACGCTGTTAATGTGCTGGCAGTTATATAGAGAAATCAAACTGGAGGTTTCCGAAATAATAATAATAATAATAGGTAAAATTTACATAAAATTATTTTATTTGTAACTTTATTGAATATCATGCAGCACCAAACTTAAATATCATATTTGGGTGGAATAACCCAAAATATTTACAAATTAAAGCTTTATTTTGCAAACTACTACAGATAACTTTTGAACTTTTAGACGATTTCTCAACGTAGGATTTGATTTCCAATCAAAAAGTCTATTATAAAAGAGTAAATGATTTGTATTTAATCAAAAAGAACTAAAAAAAAATTAATAATTTCCATATATATTTTTTTTTGATTGATTTATTTATGGACGCTCTTTAACATCTCAGGTCATCAGCGTCCCATTCAACTCAGGGCGTGAAACGAACGACAAATTTTGCTCAGAAGCCTCTCTTTCAGGCTTGAGGTTCTTTTTCGTGCCGTAAATGTACGACACGGGACCCACGACTTTACTTCCCTTACGAAGGAAGCCATACTTAGGATTTTTACGCCCGAAAAAATCCATCGGTCCTGGCCCAGTTCGAACCCGCGATCTTGGGTTTAGGAATATATATATATATGAACCATAGAACACAAATAGATAAACCCAAAGCTCCTTCACAAACAGAAAAAGACAAAAAATATAATTAAAATCAATTTAGTTGGTTCATTTAGAACAGCTGTTCCCAAACTAGAAGCAAATCATTTAACAAATATAGAATGATCATGAAAGTATATTAATTGTTCTATAATTGGAGAGGCCCTGTCTTGAAAGTTGAGATTTGCATATGTTGCCATGGTTCTAAACAGTCTTTATTGCTGAAAGCATAGATAAAGGTAGTTCAAAAACCGTTCCGGTTTAGAACCACTCGCTATTCTTTTGTTTTTCGATTGCAGGCACTGGTTTGTATCATTGTTATATCCGTTAACATTGCAACTGTTGCTTCAGCCTGAAATTTTTTGCATTTTGTCATTGTGTGTGTCGCCACGAGCAACGTGTGCTAATTGTGAAAGTTATGCAGCAACTGTCAGGTGACTTCGTGCGATCATAATGAAGTACAGAATGAATCAACAGTTTACAGATTTATGAAAAAGTTCTACGAAACAGGTTCAGCAGTCAACGTTAAAAGTTCTGGGCGTCCTCGTTTTGGCCGGTTTGTCGGTGGTTCGTGACAGTGTGAATGTTAGTCTAATGAAATTGGTTTGTCGTCGTTCTCAAGAAGTGGTCATAGGAATTTCTTTAGTGCGGCGAATTATTCGGTAGGATTTCCATTATCACCGTTATAAAATTCAGTGAACGCCTAAGCTGAAAGTGACCGATCACGAGAAGAGGTGAACTTTTGTTGACTGGTTTCTGAGAAAACGTCAGGAGGACGACACTCTTCAGTGACGAGGCACTTCCATGTAAGACAGATTTGTGAATAAACAGTAACTGGCGGGCAGAAAATCTTTGTCTGATCCAAGAAAGGGGAGTTACGGTTTTAAACGAATGGTGTCATCGGCTCTTATTATTTTGAAGATAAGGCAGAACAAACTGTGGCAATTAATGGAAACCGATACCGTACGATGATAAGAACTTTTTGTGGCCTCATTTCGCTAGAATCGACATTCAAGAGTTGTGGTTTCAGCAGGATGGTGCCACCTGTCACACTTCCGGCGCAACCATTGCATTGTTCCATGAGAGGTTTCCGGATCGGCTCATCTCGCGTAATGGTTGCCAGCAATGATTTTTTTGAGGTTATCTGAAATCGTCAGTTAACGTCAATAAACCTGGAAACATCCGCGAGTTAAAGGAGGAAACTCGACGAGTTTTGGCGAAACCAAAATGCAAATTTGTGAGCCAGTCATAGTGAATTTTACGAGCAAAGTTCTTGCACGCTAGATAAATAAAGAACATGATAAGCCCAATATCATTTTCCATACCTAAAATGGGAAGGTGTGCTGAACATTTTGCATTCTTGTTTAAAGTGTTTTGAAAAAATAAAGTTCATAATTTGATATATTATAACCGACGTGCTTTTTGAACCACTCTACGAAAGATGATACAAGTTTACGATGTGAATTTATACAGGTAAAGTATTTGTAATCATATTCCAGGAATGTGAAAAGATGAAAATACTCAGACTGCAGTCATATTATTTTTTTCTTGATAGCAATGGGTTCAACAGTGTGATAAGTGTTTTGAAAAAGAGCGAGATTGAGTACAAAAATCCCTAATAAAATTATAATTTCAAAACATTTAATTTGCTGTTACTTTGAAACAACGCTCTATTTAACATGGAGTTTTCCTTTGTAGCCATCTTCACGTAGTACCATTTACCTTACAGTGCAGATGCCGCTGATTTTACAATGAAGGTATCTGAGTTACGGGCGGTCGAAAGAAAGTAAAATAGATTCGCCGCGCGTAAAGTGAATATTTATATTTTTACCGAAAAATAAAATGTTACGTAATAAAGGTGATTTCACTAATCACCAACATGTTTAATTAGAAATACTAAAAATGATGTACCTCAGCGGCAAAACATTGCCGTTAGCTAGGTAAGAAATTCTAGCTTTGCTTCCGTAAGAACATAGCGGCTCGGAACACACTTCTGTCTCTCGTAACTTTGTCATTTCACTTATGTATCGTATATAAATTCCCATTCTTCAAGACTATATATATATATATATATATATATATATATATATAAGTGCCAAGTAATATACGAGCCACTCGCTGAGAAAGCGTCCCTCATGTTAACTGCAGACTGCTACCAGCACATGCATGATGGGCCTTTGCAGCCGCACTCTGGTGGTCCGTAACTCAAATTATCTCACTGTACTCACACCCAAGACAAACGACGTGTTAATAATGTTGTCATGGGAAAACTGCTATGTCACTAAGTAGGGCAAATAGTTCTAGATTAAGCTGTCTACTAGTGAGAGAACAAATATGGTTACAGTGTTTCAGTGCTAGTAGGTACAACTAAATCGCTTTATTTCTCGTGTCCTCATTAGCAGCACAAAGTTTGTTGCCTAAACTTTTTATGCATTTTATTTTATTTGTTACAGAAAAAGAAATAAATACAAAACTATGTAATTTTGTATCAGGTTGACGCACATTCTTAGTTTTTTTGGATGTGGTAAAAGCTTTTATTTGAGTTAAATCGCATACAAATTTAATCAGAAATATAATCTCCTGTATTATCTATAGCTCTCTCCCAACGCTGATCTTGGATAATGATGTTGTTCACAGCTAAGCAATGACAAGCAATTAGAGGTAAACAAATGCCCCTCACTCTTTTCCCTCAAAGCGTGCGGTTCCCACATACAGAATGTTTTAACCTTTCGCATACAATGTAAATGTCGCACGATGGTTAATTGGTAACAATTCATCACATCTGCTAATTCTCAGATTGACTGGCTGGATTAAAGCGCTCAGAAGGTCGTCATCTAAGTCATCTCTGAAACGACAGAACTGTTTTCTGTTTGTACTTTTTCCAATGACATTCTCTCGTAGATGGCACAAATGTTTCTAGTTGTCTCCGCTGCCATTGCTCCTCTTATATAAACCCCTATTCTAATAGAAATAAAAAAAATCTCAAAAAGAAGATAATGTCGAAAGTGTTCGGTTTTTTCCACTTGACACTCCATCTTCTTTAGCTCATAAATAGACCAAACTTTCTTCAAATCTGCAAAAAGGTGTACGAGGGTAGGTCCATAAGTTTCTGGATTATCGCCTTCACAAAACCCTTATCTTGTGTCATTCTTATCTGTTAAGTAAATAATTGCAGCTGTAACTTCCGCTCCGCTGTGTTCAGTTCACATATAGTTGCATAAGGAAGGCTATGAGTAGAAAATTGTGACGTCTTCAAAATGGAGTATCGAGCTGCTATTACGTTCTTCACAAAAGAAGGACTTACTCCAAATGAAATTAAACAGCGATTAGAAGGTGTAAATGGGGAAGCATCTCTCTTCTATTCTATGGTAAAAGAATGGGCCAAACTTTTTGAATGGGTCGAGAAAGCATTAAAGACGAAGAGCGTACAGGAGGTGCTCACTTCTGAAAATATCGCTCTTGTGGAAGCACACATTATGGAAGACCGGCGGCTCTAAGTTATAGAAATAGCAGAGGTTGGGTCTTTCTAGAACAATATTCCTTCAAATTATTCGTGATCATTTAAACATGAACAAGGTTAGTGCCGAAAGTGTGCACAAGGAGATTTAAAAATTAAGTCTCATTAGATTCGTTGTTTGTTAATTTGGTTTATTTATATACACTCTCTAACATCTCAGGCCGACATTCTGGGCGTGAAACGGCCGACAAATTTTGCCCAGAGGCCTCTTTCTTACATGTTTGAGGTTCTTTATCCTGCCGTAAATGTACGGTACGGGACCCACGATTTTACTTCCCTTCCGAATGAAGTCATACTTAGAATTTTTACGCCCGAAAAAATCCATCGATCCAGGCCGGGTTTGAACCTGTGATCTTGGATTTAAAAGGCAAGTATGGTTACCACTACACTACCAGGACCGACACATTAGATACGGAACAAACTACAAAGATGATTGCAGATGCTATTGAATAAAACTTTTTCCGTAACAGGAAAATCTCATCTGCTCATTCAGTAACCGATGTCACAGTGGCGACACATTTCCCGCGGGAATCGAACCACGATTCTCACCACAGGCAGGTTTTAAGCTCCCAAAATTCTGTTTTGTCGATATCAAAAAGTTGTGTATAGAAGCAAGCGCTATTGCCGCGACAGTTGACAGTTCTACATTTTAAACTCCGACTGCTGAATTTTTCATGAGGATCGGGTCCACCGGTCGACTTTCCCCGTGATAAATTTAGATGGAATTAAACCGGGCATGCAATGAATATATCTCACGTTCACAGTTCATCCCGAAATGCTACGCCACCATGAATATTTTGTGTTGCTTTACGTTGAGATGTCAGCACTGCATCATTTCCAAATCTGGTAATTTCAGCGCTGATGAGGACCAAGGGTAGATTAACACAGAACAGAATAGCGGTGTTGCACTTCGTCAAACAACAAAGCGACATGATATTGCAATATACCTGCACATCTTCTCCAAGCAGTAGAAGTCACCACATGTCGGTTGTACCCATGAAACGATTTTTGAAAAATTTCTTCAAATCTCCATCCGCCGTGCTACCTACTAGGAACTAAAATAACAATGAAAAAGACACACACACACAGAGTATGTGTGCCTTTTAACGCCCTAACGAGCGCAATTTTTTCAACGAAACTCGGCATATAACCATCAATTAACAAACGATTCGTCGAATTCGTTAGCAAAATTTAACCATTGGGAGTGGGAGTTAACTAAAACAAAAAGTTTTTTTTTAAAAAAAAAAAATAAAAATCACTCTAGCGGCCTCAATATTTTTCCTCATTGAAGCTTGGTATAATTAATTAAAATAAATAACTAAAAATAATTTCTGAAAATAAGGGAAATACGGAATTAGAAGTAGGGGTATATCTGAAAACCGAATAGGGACTATAGCGAAATTTAAAAATCGCTCTAACGGCCGCAATTTTATTTTTAAAGAAAAATCGATATATACCATTGAAATACAATAATAAAAAACATTTTTTGAAAATCAGTGAACTCAATTTTACGCAATGGGAATTTACCTGAAATCCAAAATATTAAAATCTCTCTAGCAGCACCAATAGTTTTATTGTTTCGCAACAAATTTCGGTTTTCCATTTAAATAAGACAAGAGAAGTAGTTTCTTAAAATTAGGAATGTCCGATAATTATAAATGTGGTTATAGGTGAAAATCGAAGTTTAAAAAGGGCTCTTGCGTTTAATTTTCTCTGTATTGTTCTAAAATAAAGGGGCAAATTAATACAGCATATAAACTCTAGTTATAACGTTGTATATATTTTAGTTTTACAAAAGTATCATATAAAATTTCAAAGCTAATGAAACTCAATGGAACTTTTGATTGTATATTGTTGATTGTGTATATTTGAATAGTACGTTGTACTTGTTTTTAAATAGTAATATGTTTTTTGTTTTATTGAAATATATTATCACCTTCTTCTTAAATACAGAATGTAACTGGATACTTTCTCCATTTTACTAAGTTCATAAACGTAGTTATGTTTAAAAATGTTTAAAATACCCAACTGTATATTAAATTAAATATATAGCTATATGTTTCATTTAATTAATAGTATGGCATTAATATTTGTGGTTTAATCTTAACAACAGCAATAATAAAAATAATACTTTTAAAAATGTTGTTTCTTTTTTGTAACACTTATAGATTGCAAGAATTATACTTTTTTCCCCTAATACCACATTATAATGCCATAACTTATTTCATTTTATTAATTAATAAGGTCATAATTTGCATAATTTTTAAAGTTATTCATGTTGTTGAGAGATTAGCTCAGTTTGCGCAGCTTCTGCGTGACTGACTTTCCTCCTTTCATTTCTGACAAATTCTGTCAAACGTATTTTCGTGAATGTTTCACGATTTTCGCCTCCCTTTACATATTTGCTTTAAATATATGATTGAAAGGTTACTTATGAAACCTCGGCAAATATTACAAGAGGAAAAAGGAACACATACATAAAAACATGTATAGGCTTGTTCGAAATTAAGTTCCCAATTGGAAATGCAATACTAACAGTTTAGTTACATGTCATGCTTTAGAGAGATTGAGTTTTATTTCCATAATTTGTTTAAATTTCGTTGCGTAGTAACAGTGCCACACCGCCACGGGTGGCCAAGATCGTTAATGCGCGAATTTATGAGCGGGAGGTCTAGGGTTTGATTCCCACCAGGACCGTCCTCTCTTATAAGATTCTTTCCAGGTTTTCCTTAGACCTCGGGGAGGGAGATACCCAAACTTAGGCGTGAAATGCTTCCTTTATTTTAAGAAAAGTAAAATCCTTTCCCAATTTATCATTTCATTTCATGTATCATTAGTATCCACCGCCTTTGATGTCTCAGAGGTTAAAACTGTCGTTAAACACTATGAAAAATAAATAAATAAAAATATCATAATTATAGTTTAGAATACTCAGCCAATTTCAAGCATTATTTTAAAATAATTTTCCTTTATGAGTTTGTATTGGCGTCGTTCAGTGCTATTATGAAGAAATAGACAATTTCCCAATGTATTCAAAAGATATCGAACGTTTCATGTATTAGTAATGTAAAATCATTGTGCAAGCTAATGAACAAATTTGAGGAACCTCATGGAGTTATCGATAAATAATTTTCTTTTTTATTCTGTTATAATGTTCTTGTTTTATTAAACTTTCATTTTGGCACCAAATTGGTGTGTTTATTTTAGAAGAATGTAAAAAGGTATCAAAATTAAGATAATTTAAAACCGGAATCTAGCTTTAAATTATATTACAGTTTTATAGTATATTGTAATAAAAGTTTTGAAAGGCACGCATTGCACATTCAAGTTTGATTAGTTGCCGTTGCAGTTCACGTGAAAATCACAATGAGCCTTTCAACAAGCATGTTACATACTTTTTTATACTACCATATCGTAATGTAACTTAATTTTAATTTTTTATAATTTATTTTAATTTGGAGAGTTAAAACTAACGAGAACTAGAAATATCGAATTGATTAGTATGTTATTGTACTATGCGCATTTCACATAATAAAGAAAAAGCAATATCAATTTGGTTGAAATAATTTAGAAATTAAAATTAATCAAGTTTGTATTTAACGTGTGGGTCGCATGAGCCTTTCAATATCCTTACTAATTGTCTTGACATTTTTTGCACCAAGCTGTGAATAAATGACGTTCTCATTCATACACATAATCATTAGTTATACTAGTCGCCGTTTTAACACCCTTGGAGTTCCTTCAAACTCTTGATAATTTCAGAGCGTTCATTGTCTCTCAATACCTACTGTTTATAAACGAAAGAGTTCATCATACGACTTTACTGAGGTTAGACAGAACAATAATGCATGAACGTTCTCCATAGTGTCTTTCTTTTGAAATATTCAGTAATTTCTTTTACTAAATCTCACCTACAACTCCTGATAGCTACGTAAAATTATTCCGGTTTAACTTCCCCAAAATTGATATGGACATTTTTAATACCCAGAGACTGCACTTTCCTATGGGCTTTGGTCTGCAACAGGATCCGTTCTATCGCACATCGGAGAAAAACCCCAAGATGATATGTTTTACCTCTCCATTGTCTGTTCTCTACAACTTTCTCTTTCTATCTGTATTGCAGTTTTCATCTCAAGTTTTCAATATCAGATCTTTATGTTTTTTAATGTGGCCAGCAATAGATTTGGAAATGCCAAGCTGCTCCAGAATTTTGCATTGATTTGCGCCTTTGGAAATATGTCAAACTCTTCTTTATTTTATCTCCACACTTAGCTCAAATGTCGTTTTCTTTTAGACATGCTGAAATTTTTTACTATCCAATGAACAGGACAATGCACTGATTTCACTTTAGCAACACTCTATATGAGCAGTTGACATGCGGTGTTATCGACACTTTTTTGTCACAGTCTCTCGAGTTCATTTATGACAAAACTCAGCCTAGATCCCATGTGGAGGACTTAGGGCAAGTAAAATACCCTTAAGCTTGAAAGAAGAAGCTTTTGAGAAAAATTTATCGGCCATTTCACGTCCTGAATTGAATGAGACACTAATGACCACAGGTGTTAAAGATCGTCCGTAAATAAACTAAATAATAATAATAATAATAATAATCTATAGTGAGGCTATACTGTAAACTGTTTCATTCGAATGCCCTATGTCAGTCAATTGTAACTGAGGAAAGAGGGCTACTTGCGTGAAATACGTTTGTTTTATTTACGGACGCTCTTTAACGTGAGGTCATCAGCCTGAAATACATTTGGAACATTATGAGAAATCAAGATTAATTTAGGATATTGAATGCTTTAAAAAATAAAATATCTGTAAAATGGCAGTGAGTATATAATCAATAAAAATCAAATAAGAGAGAAAATCCAACGATCAAGAAATTGTATATTCCCCTAGAAGATCCCAGAGAATCAGCGAGAGGCAAGAAAGATATATATATATATATATATATATATATATATAAATATATAAGAAGAATAAGTTCAAAAACAAGAACATGGTGTAGATGACATCCAAATGGAATCACAAGAAGGGAGCAGAATTAACAGAAATAGAGAATAATGGTATTCTTCAGGCAGAAAGGAAGCAGCTGAGAGAATAAGAAGTAGACCGAGGGGAAAAAAAAAGGAAGAAAACATAAGGTACAGATAAAAGTTGAAAATTAGAGGAAGACGAATGAAAAAGAGAAGAGAAGGAAACTGCACTGTCAACACACCATGGTCCAGTACAGTTGCTGCTTGAGACCGGCAGCAATCTCAGTGGTGTCCAGGAATTCCACATTTCCAAGCTTACGCGGACAGTCAAATATTCTGATAATAATGTGAAGTCAACCAAGAACTCAGTGCTTCCGTGTAGACTCCTCCTCGTCCCGCGAGTGGACTGCTGCATCCCCCGCACGGCCCCATGCATATAACTGATAAACAACATCACAGTTCTTAGAATATCTCAGGGTAGACCTCCTGATTTTTTCAGGTTTGATCATAATACATACATATATTTCGCGTTTAAATGAGACCGCCACGGGTGGCCGAGGTCGTTAAGGCACGGACTCGTGAGCGGCAGGTCTGGGGTACGAATCCCTCCAGGACCGTTCCCCCTAACTGAGGTTTTTTGCAGGTTTTCCTCAGTCCTCATAAATGTAGGTTGAAAGCCTGAAAAAGTGGCCAAATACTGTTATGTAGGTGGTCATGATACGCAATGTTGGTGTTAACAAAAATAAAAAAAAATAGCTAATTTCATAAAAATATTATACCCTTAGGCAGGTATCCAAGTTACAGGGGCGCCATCTCACAGAGTGTGCTGTATATAGTTCAAAAGATTGGCATGTAACCGTGAGTTTTCTTAATGTAAGCTGATGGTTTGAATTTGTGTGTTAATATCCAAATGATAAGGTAAAAATCCACGTTTTGAAGGACTGGAAAGCTTTAACGAATTCATAACACTTCATTCAGAAGTAATTTATCACAGAAATAATTTAATTATATTTTTCAGGATATATGACAAATGTCTATATTGTTATTCTTATATACAGAATGTTCAATTGGTGTAGAATATAAACAAAAGCATCAACAAGGTAAATATATTGACACTTTACTTGAAATATAGTATAATCTTTAATGTCTCAACATATAAGGCAGCTGTTGCACTTGTCTTATAATTGGAGAAATGCCGTGTTTCTTTCGTTAGTTCCCCACTATATATAAAGTCTTTCGATTATAGCACAATGATATCCTGGAATGCAGATGGTTCTATGACTGACTGATATTAACAAAACTCGAAGTATGGTTAGAAATGATGTGAGACATCTGAATTGCCGTAAGGTGTGCACTCCATACGTACGGTAAAAGTGTTATCATTTCTTTTTCTATGGAACCCATAAGGTTAAATATTACATATAGGAATGTGCATAAAATATATCATCATGCATTTTTTCAACAGCATTCTACCACTGCTCACACTGCTAATGATTCCATGAGAGCAATTCACAATGCAGAATTATTAGTAGGGATTTATGCTCCTCCCTCCCGATTTAACAACCTTCGATTATTATCTATGGGGATAAATTAAAAATTCAAGAAGTCAAAGATAGCATTCTTCAAGAAATTATCCGGATTTCTCAAAATGAATTACAGAAAGTGACGAAAAAGTTCCTTAAGCAACGCCAAAAAATGTGTCTTCACATTTTTAACACTTTATTTGAAAATTTAGTGTGTAATGAGTCTTTTAAATTGGTTTGTGTAATATTGGATCACCGAGACCCGGTTGACGGGCTAACCGGTTAAAGAGTGGCGCGCTAGCCCATAAGGAAAACACTCCGGGGCAAAAGAAAACTGATCGCTGGGTATAAAGTGCCAGTAGCAAATGTTGAATGATTAATGAAGACCTTTACAGTATGGGAATAATAAAAAGGTAAAATACAAGAACTGTAAATCTTCCTGCATGTGTTTTACATAATATCGAAAGTTTCAGTCACCCTGATTTTCCATCATATGTACAAATTGATGTACGAAATTAAGCGAAAATTGATAAGATCACACGGTGTATGTGAAGCATGTTCACGGATGGCGGTGGTGCTCGCTAGCCTATTGGTCTTCGGCAATAGTGTGATGCATCTGACTGTGCTATTGTTGTTTAACAGTCATCTTGCCTTTGTGTTACCAACAACGCAATACATACAGTATGAACCGTATTACAATTGTTATTCATTTAATGGAATTCTTATGCAGTTTGGAGACTAGGGGAGCATTGTTCAATGTTCGAACCTGTCGGGAACAAATGTACAGCAGATGAAAAGAAAGAACTGAATCTCTGGACGAACCGTATCGACTCGATTTCTTATTAGTTTCGACAGTTTGTCAGGACATATCCGAGAATACTGGACTATGCGTGGTTCTCCGGTACCTTCTAAGTACATACGTCAATTTATTTGGGCTAGTGAGAAGCCTTACACCGTGCATGAGGCACCTCTTAACGATGAAGACATGGAGTCTAGTGTGCTCTGTAGTGGCGTTAGAATTATTCGTCCCGTCCTCTTGCATACAATGGTAGATAAGGGATGAGATAGAAACTTTGGAGGATTTCTCATCGCGACCGTCCCAATGTGAACAACTCCGGGAGGAAGAGCTTCACCTGGGCCGCTAGGAACCCGATGTGGCGATGTACAGATTTGGACGAAGTCTCTAGCGTTTTTACAGATGATAAATCTCAGACACCTTAAGAACCATCCCGGTACCACCAAGGTATCATCCTAGGTTTAGCATGACCCCTGAAAGAACCCTCTAGAAGCTATAATATGAACTTTCTCCTTAGAGAAAGCCACCACTTTACCTGACATTTCCCAACTTGTAATTGACATATTGGAATACAATCAGCGTGGAATATTTGTGAATGTTAAATATTCTATGGAAAACCACGAAAAAATTTCAGGGTGGCAGGCCTCAAGGGGTTTGAACCCAGGTCTCCCGAAAAGGAGCCACAAACGTTACTGCCTAAGCGGTCACAGTAGTTAGCTTGAAAATCTTCCGTGAGCTTGTGAATCAAGTGCACGACGAAGAGCTTTGTACAAGACATTTTCAGCAAGATGGTGCTACCTATCTCAATGTTAATCTTTTGTTAAAGGTCTGCAAGATTGCCTGAACTTGTCCCACCAGATTTCTTCCTATGCGACAAGTTTAAATGGAAAGTGTATCGCAACCAGCTAAGAACTCTCATAGGATTGCATATCAGATTCGATGAAAATTGAGGCTCACTATTGATGTCTTTTTGAATTCCCTCGTAACTTGCAAGAGTATATGCAACGTGCGTTCATGCTAATAGCAATTACTTTCATTATTTCAAAGAAATAGTAATGCTTTTAATACAAAATATGTCTGTTTAATGCCAGTAAATAATGTTTATTAATTTGAAATCTTTTTAAAAATGCAGCCTATAGCGAGTGAAATACACCATATATTTTATTTGAAGGAGTCTTGAGTACATTTACCCGGAATATAGCAGTAATAATGAACGTTTTATTGTACGATTTTAGGATACACTCAAATACATACAGCTGTTGCATGGGCCTTATAGCCGTACATGCTGATGTCGTCCTTATAGTAATCAAAAGGGCAATACTCATACATACATACATGCATATGTACATATATATATACACACACACACATACCTACCTACACACAAATCTACATGCATACATACAAATACTTCCATATAATTAAATCTTCTATTAATAATTTTATATACAAATACATAAACATGACTGAAACCCATACTCTTGACCCCCTTTCCTTTACTCAACCCCCTCTCCATCTCCCCCCTCTTCATTATGGCCATTAACCTCCTTTGTCGGGTCTTCTCTAGAAATATTCGCAAATTGTGTATCTCGCATGCACCAACACTTCCCGGCATATTTACCCTGAATATATTAAAACAAAGAAATCTTGATCACAACACTTTTTTAAATTGGTTATTTATGGGCGCTATCTTGGGAACAATAATAGACGTCACTACGTGCTGATTTTTCTGATAACATTATGCCGTATTCAGGGGAGAGTTTCGCAAGAATGTAATAACCTTTTCTTCCGGCAAAGTGTTGACCTTTTCTGCAAGTCAGGCTCGGCTGAAGTAAACATTTACGAGATATAAGGTAACGCCGGAAGGTCCGGCACTTATCTCAATGCAATATCCATATAAAGGTGCGTCAAAAATGGAGAGGGGGAAAATCTTTCCCGAGGCCTGTTCCATTGTTTCCGATAACATTCACGCTCCAAAGGAGCTCACATGCAGGCGCCAGTGGCGGATAGTAAATAAAAATATTGCATTGGTTTGTTAAAGCAGACAAACAATTTATTAGGGATATTGTTAAATTATCAGGCGTTATTTGCTGCCACATCATCGTCTGTGGAAGGAACAGAGGGAATTCTTCACAGCAAACATCTGTCGTGACTTTGTATAGACTACACTGAAGTTTTTGCAGCCCAGCAACTAGATTAATAATCGTCCACAATATATGTATTTTCTTTATCAAATAGATCTAAGAGGACGTGCATTCTTTTGTTTTTAATTTAAGAAAAAATAACGTTTTCTTAAATGCTTACAAGCCGTTTATATTGTTCATCATCTTTAAGAATTTCATCTCACTTGGTTGCGTTTTAATGAATACTTATTTGTTCGTCTTATCTCTAGATTTTCTACCGTACATATTTCCGCCTCCCCATACATACATATATGCGGGTGTGTGCGTGCGTGTGTGTGTCTTTATACACGTGCGTATGAGTGTGCAGATAAATGAACAAACTTAGAATTTTAAAACGTTTCGGTCAATTCTCATGACATTGAAATTCAAATATAGATTTATTTAAAGACATGATTTAACTCTTTGCGCCTTACTTTCTTCTTTAATGCCACAATTCAGCATTTTTATTTTGCATAAATCAAAGTTCGGTGCCTGATAGTGTGGACAACTTTCCTCCCTGACTTTGTACACACTGCAAACCAAATTGGTACAAGGGGGTGCACACTCTATGAAGACCGAGCACTTGCCATTATGGATCGTTCAGTTATTACTTGCATTTTTGCACAAACACGCGCGCATACTTGATCATAGCAACATTCACTCAATGTTTTAATAAATGCAATAATGTTATTTTAATGCATTCCTCTAAACTATTCAATAAAATTATGTCTCTTTTATTTCGTATTAAAATATTTTTACGTAACCATTCAATAATAGCCGGCCTCCATAATAATATTTATGACTTCTCATCCAGAAGTTCTAGGTTCGAGTCCCGGTCAGGTCAAGCTGTCTGGGTGAGCTTTTTTGAAAATTTTCTTTACTCTGAGAAACTGAATGCCAGATTGCTTTAAAGCGCCAAGAACCCGTAGCTCATTTGTATTATCATTAATTCATTTCATTTTATTCATTCCTACAGGCTTACACCTTTAGTATTGATTACACAGTCTACACAAGTCGCGAGAAGAGCGTGGAGTCAGAGCAACAATAAATAAAACATTAAAGAAAGAACGTTATTTTGATGAATAATTTGTAGCTTTTGGTTCGTCATCAAATCACAGCATTGCTAGGACTTTGTCATCCGATCATTCCTTATTTAGAGCGTTGTGCTTGTAAATAAGTCTTGATTTTGCAGATTTGAAGGAAGTTTCCACTATTTGTGAGTTAAAGAAAATGAAGTATAAAGTGGAAGAAAATATTATGAGCTTAGTCGATCAAGGAAGAACGAACATTTTATCTGTTAACTAAATAATTGCAGTTGTTACTTCCGCTCCGCTGTGTTCAGTTGTTCAGTTCAGATATAGTTGCATAAAGAAGCCAAAGTGTAGAAGATTGTAACATTTCAAACTGGAGTTTCAAGCTGTTATTAGTTATTCACAAAAGAAGGACTTACTCCAAATGAAATCAAACAGCGATTGGACAGTGTATATGTAGAAGCATCTCCTCATATTCTACCGTAAAAGAATGGGCCAAACTTTTTCGAATGGGTGGAGAAAGCATTGAAGACGAAGAGCGTGCAAGCCGGCCCTTGGAGGTGCTCACTACTATAAACATCGCTCTTGTGGAAGGAGAAATTATGGAAGACCGGCGGTTCAAAGTTACATAAATAGCAGCAAGGTTGGGCTTTTCTAAAACAACAGTCCTTCGAATTATTCATGAACATTTAAACATGCATAAGGTTAGTCCTAAACTTCTTTCCTCAGTCCAAAAGCAGCAACGAGTCATCTGTTGTCAGGCATTTATGGAGCTCTGCCGTGGCAACGAGACATAAGTTCTGCAAACTATTGTTACAGGAGGTGAAACTATGGTTCTTTACTATAATCCCTTGTCCAAAGGAAAATCAATGGATTGGCGTAAACCTGGCGAATCACCGCCTCTAAAGGCCAAAAGTCACTCAGTCAAACAAGAAAAACATGGCCACAATCTTTTGGGACTGTGAAGGAATACTCTTCATTGACTTCAAGTAGAGGAACAGCACAGTAAATGGGAGGTACTATGCTGGCCTACTGCACAGATTACGTGCTTCCATCAAAGAGAAAAGGCGAGGAAAGCTGAGTGATGGTGTGCGCCTTCTTCACAACAACGCGCCTGTGCACACAGCGCTTGTTGCAAAGGAAGCTGTGAAGAAATGTGACTTCAAGGATATCGACCATCCACCCACAACCCAGATCTAGCTCCCAGTGACTATTTCTTATGCTAAAAACTCAAAAAGTACCTTCGAAAGTGTGACGAAGAAGTGATGGATGCTGTTTATACCCATTTAGCAGACAAGACTTCTGACTTTTGGGGGTGGGGGATTAACTCATAGATGTGAGAAGTGTATTGTGCAATAAAGGGTAACTATATTGAAAAATGTAATATAGTTTTTGTGTTTATCTTACGTAGAAAATGTTTAGACCGGACGCTTATGGAGTTACCTTCGTATATTATACTATGTCCTGGGATTTCGGAATATGACTTCATCAGAGAACATCATTCACAGGATAAAGAAACAGATAATAAATTAGGTTAACGACAATTTTTAATTTATGAGGATGTTGTGATTAAATAAAAGGAGTAAGGAATTTTATGTTGGATTAATTATGTTGATTATTTAGGTTTGGAGTAAGCTCCGTCTTCTCCCGGTACCCTCCTTGAATTGCTGTCTATGCCGTAGCTATTTACTCAGTTGGTCTCAGGATTTTTCTGTAGTTTCCTGACTCGTTCCTGTCAACGGGAAAAGGCAAGGTAGCCAACATAATGCAAAGAAATTCATGAATGTTACGTGACACGAATTTATTGGTTAGATGTTTAATGTCTATTAACACTTCCGGGTTGCTGTTGTACCTAATGGAGTGTAACGAGTGTTCTTTAATTTACTCTTGCACTAACTTCAACTGTCTTCTTCTCCGGCTACGCTAAATATGGTTCACTAGCTGTCACTTTATGACTTGGCCTAAATAACAATATAACAAACTATAAAGCGTAGGCGACACTCTGAGTCTTGAGTAATTGAATGAGTTCTGCTTCTCATCAGTGATTGCTTTACAGCTTAATGTTTTTTGATCGCTGTTAATTCATCACGTAATTGATTACCGAACATTACTCCTCGCGTACTGCCTGATTGAATGTTTCACTAAGTAAGTTCTAACTGCCTGGCTGAATGATTACGTGCTAAGTGTGTGAGTTCGGGTTTCAAACTCTTGTATCTTTTTATCGACTATCAACTCAATTGTATCATAAGTATGACTTCCTTCAGAGGGGAAGTAAAGCCGTGGGTCCCGTGTCGTACATTTACGGCACGAAAAAGAACCTCAAGTCTGAAAGAGAGGCCTCTGAGCAAAATTTGTCGGCCGTTTCACGCCCTGAGTTGAATGGGACGCTGATGACCTGAGCTGTTAAAGAGCGTCCATAAATAAATTAATCAAAAAAAAATCAACTCAATTGTACCCCCTCAAAGATTGAGAGGGGTATAATATACTGGAGTGTAATGGAGTAGTAGATATGGGTAAAGTCAGTGAAGTGAAGTTAGTGGTGAAAATTGTAGAACAGTTTTAAACTTGTAATAACGTGAGTACAAAGGATAAATAAACAAATGCAATAGAGAAATGTAAAGTGTAATGGAGTAACAAAGGGAACTTTTTATAGGATATAAAACAGTATTATGTATATAGAATGAGAGAAGGGTAAAGTGAAGGGTATGGCGAAAGAGTGAAGAAGAGGAAGATAAAGAAGAAGCAAAGTAAAATATAATAATTATTATAATAACTATGATAATTATAATTAATATTACTAGTAATTTTATTATTACTCTTGTTAACGATGTCCAAGTAATGAAATGGTAGGATAAATGTTGCTGTGAAAAATGTCAATTAGATTCGCAAACAAACAATATAATAAGTATTGAAAAAATTAGCTAATATAAGATAAAAATGTGAAATTTACACGCATATAATCGTAAAAATGCTATAAAATAGAAAGATATAATATGGAAAATAAAGAAACATATAAGATCAATAGATATATATAATATACAAATATAGACAGCAATATATATAAGTAGTAAAGTAAAAGTATGTAAGAAATGTACTGGTCGCCAGTACAGTTTCTACGGATACCGGTGAATAATAGTTTAATAATTTAGAGTTAAAGATTAAATTGGATTAGTAGCTGGTTTCCAGTTACTTGAACATTGCTTGTTTCCAGCAATTAGGAAGAAGTTGAAGAAAATGTAATTTTGTTATTTATCAAGTTTGTTATTTTTATTATTTTAGTAAATTTCTAATTATAATCTAGGTATAAATATTATCTGCAAAATAATGATGTATGAAAGTAATTTGTAATTAAGAAATAAAGTGTAAGAATTTGCAATACACGTCCCGGTGAAGGAAACAAGGTACCGAGGTGGAGTATTTCAGATTTTTTATTCTTATATCAACTCTAAAGACTCTCGGTCGTGATATTATATAAAATATCCTATATTACGACTTTCATGAATAGATTTCGCGTTACCTGTCCAATGCGAGCTTAACTTTATTGGTTAATGCTCAACCCTCAGTCACTCCCCTCATCTGCCGATTGGACGCAAATTTATAACTTAATTACTTTGTTTGTTCGCGCTGAAGCAATCTCAGAGATGTTGCTCAGTTTCTATAAACATTGCGTCGAAGTTCAGTTTATGGCTCCGTTACAACTCCACCTTTAACAAAAGGAATCTTTCGGCTTCTTTGCACACAGCGATCTTTTGAGTTTCCTGTTTTTATTACGGTCTTCAGTCCTTAAGACTAGCGGAAAATCCTCGTTACATTCGAACCATATACAATAAAAAAAAAAAAAACATATAATAGGCAATTCCCTAAAGGATTTATGCATAAGTGTTTCCTGTTAAAACACGAAAATAAATACGATGACTAAATAGATATCAGTTCAATATAAGTTATACACGTACGTCAGAAGATATTTATGAAATGTTAATATTAATTATAGCACATTATTATTTTATGGAAATGAAGCTTTGACACGTGCTTCATATCTGTCATTTCCTCTTAATGTCTGCTACTGCATCTTGTTCACGTGCAAGCGGATACTGTATTCTCTATTTTGGGGCTTGAGGTTGCCTAACTGCTTGCTCCGATATCTCCGCTGAAAATTGTCTCTGACCGCTCCACTCTTTATTCTGACAATGGACATTTTTCCCAGTAGTTTATAGGAATAAATGAGTTCACAGCAACTTGTGAGAGCTGAACTTTGCAAAGAAGTTACGCTCCAGTTACGCTTTTGACTTTAGTATCAAAGAGCTTCTGTCCAATCATGCCCTGTCTACTTCTACTTAACACAGGAAATCTTCCAATAGTACCCATAGTCTCTGTAGTAAGGCTGCATAGAAATGCTAGTAAAGATTATAAAGGTAGTAGCAGTTATGACGAACTAAACTGGAACTTTCCAACGTCATGTTTAAAACTTCCAAATCTCATCTGCAATACGTAACTTAAATTACCCAAAAATGTCCGTTTTCAGATATCATCACCAAATAGATCTAGTGTAATAGAGCAGGAATATGTTTGACATTTTATTTTATTTTACTATAGTAAATAGGGCAAAGTTTATAGGATCGTATTTCTATGGTAAAATTAGGAGAAGGTGACAAATTTTTTCTTCGCGTTTCAAATGCAGGCCTTGTTTCTTTGATGTATTTCTCAACAGATATTGCATCTATATCTTAAAGGCAAGTACGAACGTTAATCTATAAATATCCTAAAACTCAAACAGAGGTAGCATTAGAATGTCATCTTGGCAATGTGGAGACTTGAATAATGTACATGGTTACAAACACTTACCAAGTTCAATCTGTATTCCAGATCCATTTTTTGCTTACATTTGTAAACAACGTTCAAAATGGGGAAATGCAAATTTCACGTTCTAATAAAGCATTACGTTTTGAAAGGGGAACACCCTTAAAAAATATACCCTTGCTTATAATTGTGCATATACGCTTAGATGAGTTTACATATGCTTGAACAAACACATCAATGTGGACTGTTCCGGGCAGATAACCACTCCTGAAATTATTGAAAAAATACGAGGGTAGGTCCATAAGTTTCCGGCCCAACCGTTTTCTAGATATTATAAGAGCAAAACTATATTTTACTTTTCAATAAAGTTACCCATTATTGCAATATATTTCTCACATCTTTGAATTGACACTTCATTCCCCCCCCCCCCAAATAGTCAGAAGTCTTGTTTGCAAAATGGGCATAAATAGTATCCGTCACTTTTTCGTCACACTTAAATTTCCTTCTCGAGTGCCTTTTTGAGTTTTCAGAAGAGGAAATAGTCACTGGGAGCTAGTTCTGGGCTGTAGGGTGGATGGTCCATCTCTTTGAAGCCACATTTCTTCACAATTTCCTTTGAAACAAGAGCTGTGTGCAAATGGTATCGTCGTGAAGTTCATCTCCTGTAACAATGGTTTGCACAACTTCTGTCTCGTGGCCACGGCAGAGCTTCAAAAAGGTTTGACAACAGATAACTCCATGCTGCTTTTGTACCGAGGAAAGAAGTCTAGGGACTACCCTTATTAATGTTTAAATGTTCATGAATAATTCAAAGGACTGACTGTTGTCTTAGTAAGAGCCAACTTGCTGCTATTTCTGTAAATTTGAGCCGCCAGTCTTCCATAATTTGTCCTTCCACAGGAGCGATGTTTTTAGGAATGAGCACCTTCAATGGCCGACCTGCAGACTCTTCATCTTCAATGCTTCCTCGATCCATTCTAAAAAGTTTGGTCCATTCTTTTACGGTAGAATATGAGGGGGGTGCTTCCCCATAAACACCGGTCAATCGCTGTTGAATTTCATTTGGAGTAAGTCGTTCATTTGTGAAGAATTTAATAATAGCTCGAAATTCCATTATGAACATGTCACAATCTTCTACACATAGCCTTCTTTATGCAACTATATCTGAACAACTGAACATAACGGAGCGGAAGTTACAGCTGGAATTATTTATTTAACGGATAAGGTATGGCACCAGATAAGAATTTGTGAAGGTGATAATCTTTGAATTAGAAAAGAAAACGAGTAGTCGCTGCTGCGCAGAATTTGGAACTGTTTAAATGAATCCAATTGAATTTTGGAGACGTTATGTGACAATTGATGAAGCATGGCATGCCGAAAACTAAGGATGAGTCGAAAAAGTGATTGCAACTGGAGAACGTTCTTCAAAAAGTGCGAAAATAATCCGCTCAGCAGGATTGTCAAGTAAATTGACTTTTTGGAAAAGGACAAAACCATGTCCGGTTAATATTGAACTGTGCTACAGGAAGAATTAAATGAAGGGATCCGGAAAAAGCTTCCTCATCGGGCGAAGAAAATTCCTGTTCATCAGGATAGTGCGCCAGCGCATGTGTGCTGCTTAGAACTGCTTTCCGTTCCCCGGCATTAAGAAATGGTTAGCAGTAAAAATATTCGCATCAAATAAGAAGTTGTTGCTAAAACTAAGGCATATTTTTCGCAAGTATTGAAGTTGTTTTATGACTGGGATAAATAAATTATAAAATTGTTGGAATAGATGTATAGATATTTCATTTTGAGAAATATTTTGTTTTTAAAAATTATGTCTTTATATTTTGCCGCACTTGTAGAATAGCAGCCTACTAAGCAGCTTGTATTTGTAATGTAGGAATACACAAGAGGATAGCAAACTACTTAGATAAAGGAGTTGAATTGCCTTTGTTACCATTATCACTACTCCAGCTAAGGCCATGTGGCAGCCAACATTGATAGGTTCCGCATCAAAGTGTCAAGTGGAATTTGTTGCAGTTTGACAGATATCTAGGGGTTCGTTTTTACTGATATGTCAAGTTTCTCATTCTTTCGTCCTATAAAATACTTCTTCCGTAGCTTGCTCGCTTTCGGCGCAATTTCATTGTGCCGTGGAGTGGAAATACGTACGATAGAAAGGAGCAAGGCGGAAAACAATAGCTGCTGGAAGAGGCTCCTATAGAAAAACTGGAGCAGGAATAACTTATCACATTCAAGACGCTACCTGCTTGCACTGGGCAAGAGGCTTCAGGGCTGGACATCTATCGAGTCTGCGTACTTGAAATTGCGATAGTTTACTGGCGAATACAATCGAAAATACACAGGGAAATTACGGTCTCTGTCATTTAATATTACATTGGAAACGCGGGAGTTTTTGCAGTGGAATAACACACGTTCCAAGTAGAGGCTGTTTTATAATGCCTTATAACCAGTCATCGACAAGTTTCTCCGCACTCGGAAGATGTGCACCGCAGAAGAAAAGCTTCAGAACCGGTTTTTAGCAGGTAATCCGCCCAGCGTTGCTAAGATTTGCACTTTGGAATGTTGCTTGCCTTGCTGGTTAAGTAAACACAATAACTATACCCTCGGAACGGTGCTTCCCTAGTGAAATATCGGTTACACATTGGCTACAAAGCACCCCTGGATGATCCTTATTATAGAAGTTTTTTTTAAAACTTGTCCGCTAACATGACATTTACGTCTCGGCTGTAATACATATAACTGGCGTCTGTTAAACTACTGTCGCCGTCCCCTCGTGTCTTGGATCATCACTTTCTGAACCTGTCCCTTTCATCTCGCAGCAGTATACATTCTTTCGTAAAGATGGTAAATAGTGGCTATACAAAGTAAAAGTTATACGGGGCCAAATCTGTGCTACAGGGATGTTGACAGGGACACTTGACATTGATTTTTGTGACACATTCAGTAACAACATTTGCAATGTGAGGTCGTTCATTATCGTGGTACAAAACCCAGCTTATTGTACGGAAAGTGGTCTTTTGCAAGTGTGTGATATGGCCGTACAAAGTTTTTAGAATATCTTTGTAGTATTCCCAGTTACAGTTGTATCTGCAGGTACGACATGTGATCTGTTTGCTCTCTGAACCCAAATTATGTACTCAAGTTTCATTCGCAATGATTACCTTTGAAAGTAATCCGCAACTTCCTGTAACATCATCTCCAACTGCGTGCAAAATTGCAAACCTGCGAACGTTCTTTTGTTCGGGAATCAGCAGAACCCACCGTGCACAAACACGTCTCATGTGCAACTTTTCAGCTATCAACGTATGAATAGCACCCAGCGGAACTTTCAGAACTTCAACTAATATTTTTAATTTTATTCCACGACCCTCTCTCACATGACAGTTGCGGTGTTAATGTTTTATTCCGTTAAAACACAAATTAGAACCTCTCCCCTATTTAAACATGTTATAGGGAAGAACAAATCTTCCGTGAATCTCTTGTAACATTTCGCTGTCCTCAACTGAAGATTTTTTTTAGACGAAAGCAGAATTTTAGAGCAGGATATTTCTCGTCTATTGTCACTTCCATTTTGCTGAAGGTGTCCCATCTTGCACATCTGTTACAAACGGGAATGAGAGGTAACAACAATGAAGCTAGTACCTCATTTTAAGCATTACATATTAATCTAACAAAACATTTTACAATTAAATTTTAGTGCGAAAAATTATGCCTTAAAATAATGGCCATTCTTTATTGACCAGTCCTGTACATTTGCCAGGCACGTAGCACTGGAATAGGGCATTAAGCATCTCAGAAGTTTTTCATTTGTTCCATTAAAACTTTATTATAAAAGTTCGATTGTTAATATTTCGGTTCTGTTTTTTATATTACTTAAATTATCACGTGCAGATATATTTCAATACATTTCCTTACATTGACTTTTCGTTTGGTACAACTAACTACTCCTGGAGTGCTGTTATTTTGGGATCTATACAATTAACACCCTGGTTGTTAATTGTAGCATTAGATCCTACTTCCCTTTAACTACACATTTTATACACTTTCAACCATTTCTTCAGTTCCTGTATTACTTCCGTAGATATTTCCTTCCTTAGCTTTAATCACTTTCTTTCACCACTTCTCTCTTACCTTCCCTATTTAATTACCAAATTTTCTCAACAACTCCATATTGCCAGTTCCAAATTTTTTTTATTTAAAATGGCTATCTGTAAATTGTCCTATTTCTTAATGCATACTTCTTTCCACGACGTTGCTGAACATTCAACTTTTCTCCACATAGTGGGCACTCTTCCTTTTTCACTTCTAATCCACTTAACCAACCTGCTCTACCCCATACAAATCCTTCCCTTTCTCTTTTCTTACAATTATCTACATATTTTCCCCTCCCCCATTCTTTCTTAAATGACTTCTAATATTTCAAGATATCCTTGTCTTGTAGACTGCTCCATGTTTTTCAATATCATCTATCCTTCATAATTTCTGTCTCTTGCTCATCTCCTGTTCAGTCGGTCCTGGTGGTGTAGTGGTTACCATACTTGCCTCCTAAACCCAAGATCGCGGGTTCGAACCCTGCCAGGATCGATGGATTTTTTCGGGGCGTAAAAATCCTAAGTATGGCTTCTTTCGGAAGGGAAGTAAAGCCTTGTCGTACATTTACGGCATGTAAAAGAACCTCAAGCCTGAAAGAGAGGCCTCTGAGCAAAATTTGTCGGCCGTTTCACGCCCTGAGTTGAATGGGACCTTGATGACCTGAGATGAGATGCTTCCATAAATAAATAAAAACTCCCCTGTTCATTCAATTCGCCTATTTCATTCTCTTGGACTATTCCCTTTATTTGTGCTAAACAACTTCTTTCTCCTTTTACTTTTTCTTTTATCTGTAAAAAGTCTTTTACTATGTCTCCTTTCTCCCTGGATGCTATCTTATACCAATATTTCAAAATATTATCTTTCCTGCCAACTCTCTTCCCAATTTCACCATTGCTGCCCCATTTGGAGCTGCTCTCGGCAATCCCAACACCGTTTTGCCAACTACTCTGTGAATATGGCTGATATACTCCCATAGCTTCTCTCTACCGCAAATTTTAAGCCATATGTCTTTTTCATTCAACCGTAACTGAATAAATTCTCTCGAACCATGCCAGCCAGAGTTCTCTCGAACTCTTGCCTGGTTCTTATAATATTAATAGTTAATGCTCCCTTTCCTAGTACTTTCTTTTTCTTTCTGTCTATCTTCCATTATTATTTAGCCTTACCCCAAGATAGTCAAATCTCATTAATACTTCAATTTCATTACCCTCCAGCCACAACTTTTCATATTTTTGAGTTTATTGTCTTTCTTTAATACAATTATTTTTCATTTTTTTATTTATTTTAACCCCCCTTCTATACAATATATCGATATTGTTTCAATGCTTTATTTAGCCTCTACTTGTTACTGCTATTGTGCAGTTTATATTGGTTCATACTTGATTATTTAATTCTGCATCCCGAACTTTATTGTCTTATCATGCTTTTCCTGTCCCTGACACTGGTAGCTGTAAATTTGCTTACTTTTATGAATATAGAAATATATTTCTCAGTTTTTGACCCAAGCCTGATCAGCGTTTGAAGTTCTTGGATTAATTCTGAATATGCTGTTTTTGCAATAATAAAAGCTGGTCAATTGAAAGAAAAGGAATGGAGGAACGCAATTTCATGATCGTCTATCAATTCTACAATTTGATACATTAACTGCACTAGAATCAATGTGTTTACATCGCTAGCACAGATCTGATGCTAGTTTAATATATGCTTCACAAAGCTGATTAGCGAACCCATCTTTGACTATACATCTTCTGATATGCTTGCCCAAATGCGAGATTGGGGCTGTATATAATGTTACACCAGTGGCTATGGTAGATGTGGGAATTTGCGTGTTCATGTCCGTAGGTTACTTCAGCAACCGGTCAAACGCAAGAGAGAAAAGTTTTCAAAGGGAAGCTTCAATTTCGCAGACTTCAGGATATCGGCGCCTTGCATTACAGCGCTATCTACAAGAACCCAGTTCTAGCGCGAATTCCTCTTTTGCCGTTATCCCTTAAAACTGCGCAGGTCTTCCCCGTTTACGTTTCATGGGAAATACTACAGCTGTGTTCAACTCTCTACCTACTGAAATTGTTGAATGAGTGTGTAAGCAATTTATAACAAGATGAACTCAAAGCAGTTGTCGATGAAGGATTTCGCCTTTCCGTCGGATTCCTGGCAGAAAATATTAATGGTGGTGTAACACTTGCAATAAAGAAACATATAGTATTAAAAATATTGTATTTGTTGCAGTAGTGAATGTAAAAGTTGTTATTTCTCCTCAAATGGAATGTAAGTGCGTTTGCATGAGTGTGTGATTAATAAACCCTATATGTCGAGAAACATCATTGTTAACTACTTATATTCTACCCTCTCCCTAATTTTTCATTCAAAGTCCCTCTTTTTTTCCCCACTTCCATCATACTATTTTATAATGAAAGCAGCGTAATTCAGAACTGAAAGATACATTCTTCTCCTATTTTGTGTGTCTACTTTGGAATTATCTCAATTTCAAATTACATACACAAGGCAGTTTATAATATTGAAGTAATACCGCCAAGGTTCGAATCCCACCAGGACCGTCCTCCCTGATTGAGGTTTTATCCAGGTTTATCTCAGTCCCCATAAATGACAAATGCCAGAAGATACCCTAAATTTAGGCCTGGAATCCTTCCTTACATTAAAAAAAATCCTTTCTTAATTTACCATTTCAATTCATGTATCTTCAGTGTTCACCGCCTGTAGTGCCTCAGAAGCAAAAGCGGCCGTTAAACACTAAACACTAAATTGAAATACCCCTATATTGCAAACATTATAAAATCTTAACATTTATAATCTTAATGCCGACACATAAGGACATCTCGAAGCATTCTTTAAGTATAAAAAGTTTAAAATCAACAAGCTTATTGTTATAATTGTCCTGCGTGCGTAATTCTTATTATAAGCTTTTATTCAGGTCAATATTAAAGTGTTTTCCATATTTATATGCATTTAATAATTGTAAGTTAAAAAAATATGTGGAATAAATTAAAAGGTTTTTTTGCCTATTATTTGGCATTTTAATGCATTTCTCCATAAACAAAAGGGATAGAAATGAGTAAAATTTCAGAAACAAGATATAGTAGTGCCAGCATTGGAGCCTTTAATCAATCACAAGAAACAAGGAATTAATTTCCTACATGCTAAGGCTTGTATTCAAGGAGCAGGAATGGTAAAACAAAGAGATTGCTTCTTACATACAGACAAATCTCGAACTGTGAGATCCCATTTGACTGCTCATACCTTAACCCGATTAGTTAATTATGATAAACACAAGTGATGAGAAGTAGAACAGAAAAATGCCTTTATCGGAATGTTTCACTCGCTCTCGGTTCTTGATTTTTCCCATATTACTTTCTAATTAATGAACTTAATGCAGTGAGATTTCAGATGGTGCTGCTGGGGTCACAGCTTCAATTTACTACCGTGACAGGTTACAATATACTGTTCCTTTAAGCATGGCTCAAACACAGAATTCTGGTTAAGGTCAGGTGACCTTGGTGGCCAACAATTTTGTTAGAAATGGCACATTCTTCAAAGAAGGAAACAATTTCGATCATATTGATTGGAGGGTAAGGCATTTGCTCCAATGTACTGAAAAATAGCATATAAACAGGTATTCGCCATTATATTTAAGAATATGGTGCCAATGGTATGTAAAGGCTCATATTGTATTACTCAATCTAACATAAAACTGACTTTTGGCGATCTCGTAACAACACGGTTCGATACGTCACCTACTACTGAGGATAAGAAATATGCAATCAGGCAACACTGACACGCCCGACAAACGTGATAGGAATTGTGGCTGCCATTCATATCTCTAAATCTGTGCTTCTCATGTTCGTATATCAAGATGTTTACATTTAAATATTTATTGGTTGTAAAACTATAATAGAAAATTTGGTAAAAGATTTATACCGATCCACCTGATAGAACAGTGTACAGCAGATCTTGAAGCTGGGTGGGCCAAGGCGCATTGGCTTTGTTAGAAGTATAAATCAGGCGGTTGTAAAAACAAGGTCAGAAAAGTATTCGACTACTGAGAGACTTTAATAAAACATCGTGTGTAATAGTTTACTGGGTGATTGTAAAATCTCGATCTATTGTTGAGAAAACGCCTTATTAAGTGTTTCTTTTATATACGATCTGGAAGATGCAATTCACGGAAGATAATAATTGTAACAGGTAGAGAATACAATTAGCAGAAGTCCAAAAGCATCAATAAAGAGACTAAGTCGGGAGTTAGGTGTACCATAACCGACAGTGTGGAACATTCTCAGCTACCCCTTGAAAAAACGGTCATACCATCTCCAAACCCGACTACCCAGGTAACGAAGCAATGTGTGCGAACCTGTTGCAGGCAGTCGAAAGTGATAATTTGCAAAATGTACTCTTTAGCGATAAAGTCCCCTTTCACATGATCAACCAAAACAACTGCACAGTGTGAGCAGATGAACAGCCGAATGAGATCCTCGAGTGGGAACAAAGGACTCCAAAAGTCAAAGTATGATTGGTGATCACAAATGGACATTTTTTTCGCAGAACCCACAGTGACAGGCATTTCGTATCTCGAAATGCTGCAGCTCTTACATCAATCACAATTGTAACAGGATGGCATCTTGGAAATTTTGATTTTCCAACATGATGGAGAACCCACTCGTTCGCACTGGTTGCTCGTGGGTACCTGGAAGCCACATTTCCACGTAGGTGGGTAGGTAGCGTTTCATGCCCCATTTGGGCTCATCTTCTCTGATCTCACTCTTCTGGACTTTTTTTTTTTTGTATAGGGTCACGTAAAGTGACAAGTGTACAAAGTCAAAACAACTCCATTGAGCATTTAAAGGAGCGTAAGAGGCTTGCGGTGCTTAACATCATACCTCTAATGCTAGAAAAGATATTTCGTGATGTGGTGCCTCGTTGGGAGTCACGTGTGAGAGTGCAGGGCGGTCACGTGCAATAAAAGTTTGTTAGAGTTTGCATTCACTATATTGGTTTGGATTTTATATCTGTTTTTCATAAAAATGGATCGAGACTTTATAATCACAGTGAAATGTCTGCCTTAAAAAGAGGAATTCATAATTTTAAGGAATCAAAGTCTATATTTCTGATAACTATTTTCTGGATGTCATTTTTTAATTTGCAATTTTCAGGTATTAGATTATAATTTTTAACTTTATATTGCGCTGGTGTGTTTACTGTCATTTCAAAAACTTGTCATTCTCAATAACTATCTATTTATAATTTATAATAATATTAATTTAAATAAGTACGCAACAGTTTACATATTCACGTAGAAGTTTAAAACCAATGCTGATTACATTTTAGATATCACCCCTTCACTCCCAGTGATCGTCACTTTAAAATTTCAAATAGCACTTTTATTTTACGAAGCTAAAATTTTAAAAGGTATTCAATTGTTATGGAATCCTTTGTTTGATATTGTTACCTGGTAATCTGCACTTATTATTGTTTGAATTCGTACAGAAAAATTAATAAATTAGTGTTATAAGGAAAACAAAATTTATTTTTGGTAATTTAAAAATATTATTAATATTATATTACATAAGTAAAGCCCGTTTAGGAACTCCTGACCAATCCACTTATATTTTGATCTTCCTTGTAGTGTATATGCTACTTGACTCAATTTCTTTTTAAAACACAGCTATTACATTAAATTATAATTATTATTTATGGTACTAATCTGCCCATATTTAAACAGCACCAACATCAGTACAAAACATCGATAGAAAAGGGAAGATGTGCTAAAATTTGAATGTTCTTTAAAGTGTGGCATTTAAAATTTCAAAGTTCGGGTGGCTGTAGATTAGGGGGTGAAACCAAAAGAATTATAAACTTTGGTTTTAAAATTCCCTCCTCTTATATTCAAATTAACGCGTTTTTTATTAAAGTTATATTTATTATAAATATTATTCAGACTATTAAAATTTTATATAATCATCAATAGAGAGTTTCATTGACATTCTAATACGAGTGGTTACAACTGTTTAACGTTTCTCTAAATATTATAGATATTTACCAATCTTCCGGAAATTCCAGAAGACAGCGCTGTAGGAATCCTAAAAGACCAAAGTGCGCCTTACCTGCAACAGAAAGAAAGAGACTGGTAAGTAAACTTCTCAAATGACATTAATAATGACTTTTATTGAAACTGAGAAATTTCACCAATATTTCAGGAATATTTCATGTACTTTTCTATCGCCTTATGGTATGAAATATGTGTAAGATCTAGATATGCAAATAATTTGATCAGGTTCTATTTCTATTCCTAGAATGACTACTGTAAATTCTTTAACAAGCAGAAAATATCATGTTTATTTTCCAAGAATGTTTTATTAAGAAGGGCGATTGTTTAATGTCTGCTTTCATGTTTTGTATTACTTGACTTAGGCTTTGGGACAATAGTAGTATTAATAATGCACGATTTTTTTTCATTTAATTGCATTCAAAAATACTTGACATATCTTACTTGCTTTCGGTTATATAATGATCCTGCTCATGTTGAAAGAAGTTCTACACATTGAAATTTATATAAAGATTAATTGAAACTGGGGCAAATTAGAGAGTCTCAATATTTAAAGGCAATGTATGTGAAATGAGATTTTTTTCACACAAGCCCTGTTCCAGGTTAAAGCTCGGAATCAAACATTACAGAGAACAGTTGAGATATTTCAAGAGTATAATAGACGAAGAATTTTTGCTCTAAATTTCGGTTAAAGTGCAGTACTGAGGGAAAGGAGAGCACATTTCAAGTCAAATCCATTATCACATAAGGTTTTTTATAATGTCATTCACAAATTTGAAACAGCAGGTTTTGTTTTGAATGCACCAAGGGTGACCTAGGACAGCACTCAACTCAATATCTGTCTGGTTGTCACGACTAGTCCAACAAAGTCTACAAGACAATTAGCGGTAGAATTTCCAGCAATGTCACGTTAGTCAATACCAACTCTACTTCCAGCACGATGGAGCCTCTGCGCATTATGATACGTAAGCTTGGACGTACGTTGATAATGTTTTCAATAGAAGAGTGCTTGGACATTGTGCAGCAGTTAAATTCTAATCACAATCCATTGATCTTACCTTAATGGATTTCTTCCTATGGGTTATGGTTAAAGACGAAGTGTATGGAAGGAAACCACAAACTATTGAAGTCTTACTGTTTACATTGAGGAAGCTGGACAACAAAACATTCTGCTCTGTTTGCATGTGTGTCAGTGTTCCTGGCAGACTCCAACTGTGCATTAATGCAGAAAGGAAACAGTTTGAAAATAAAACGAAGTGAAATCATTTGCTAACAACTGAAATTTAGTAATTGTATGGTTATTTTTGCGCCACCCAGTATAAGTAATTACAGGGGAAATTGATAAATTAATGTTACATGTCTTAATAAGTGTTTAAAGTGCTTCATTTCAACACTTCCCAGTCTGAATAACGCCTATTTAACATTATTTAAATTTAAACCAAAACATTTCAATTTAGATGTTGACTACACTGTTTAAAAATACTCACGTCCATTATATTTTAGATTTCACCGCCTCACCCAAAGTCACCCTTACGTTTTAATGACTAAATTTTAAAGACGATTTAATTGTTACAACTTATTTATTATTTTTTTATCATTACCTGCTATTTGTGCTGCTGTAGTATTGTTCGAATTTTGGCAGAATAATGCTGTAAAAACTTCTGAGGCTATGATGTAATAGTTGTGATTTGGTAATAGATTGTTTATACCCTACAAGAAGGAACAATGCAGGCGGAGTAATCAGGAATTTCGGAATATGCTGTATTACCACAATATTAATAGGTTTTTCCCGAATTAATTTGATTCATCTACAATTAACTTGTTTTCTATTCTGTCGAAAATGGAATAACGATTTCAAATGACACCTACTTAAATTTTAGACATCAATTAGTTTGCTTATGTTGTCTGGCCACCTAAGTTATTATTATTATTGTTTGCATTTGGACGAAATAATGCTTTAAATCTAAGTAATTTTTATTTTATTATTCTAGTCAACTTAAAACATTAAAAGTCAGGAAACTATTAAAATTGTGGCAACATTTGCTTTCTCTTTAATTTATGTGCATCAAAAATAAGAGTACCATTTGAATTTTAAAAGTGTTGGTGACTAGAGTGAGCGAGTTAAAATGTAGGGAACGTCAATTTCAAACTTTAAAATGGTTGTTTTTGTTTAAATTAAATATACACTAAAGGATTTAAGATTAGGAAATATTGAAATAAAACTGTTTTTAACATTGTATGTAATTTAATTTAATTAACATTAATAGGCGCCGACTACACGAGGGCAAGAGAGCATATACCCCTGAGAATCTCGTCACTTGGGGCCCCGAGAAACTCATCATTGGGGAAAATTGCCTATGTATTGTACATAGGTTTGTTAGATAAATACTTAAAGCTAACAGAACGCATTAAATGAAATAATAATTTCAAGTTACAGTCTGGGTTGTTGCATTTAACATATTTGTATTTATAGGTGATAATATTATAGAATATCTGCACATTTTACATGCGGCAGTTTTGTTTGTTTTAGTACAAAATGTTGAAGGTAGAGTACGCTGTCGCCAATGTGTAGTAATAATAGCATGTTTCATTTCTTATGCCTGTAGCTACAGACCGGACATAACCCACCTACAGATGCAGATGTGTAAACACGTTAATTAAGATATGTTAAATGTGCATATATTTAATATTACTAGTGGATGATTTATAAAATTTAAATATTGCATGTCTCAAGTGCATTCAATAATTTTTAGTTTTCTCCTGAGGAAATTTATAAAACTTGGCATGGCCGTTGTCACGTACATTATTAGGTCACATTGACATTTTGATAATAACGTTTTATAACGTTACAGAGCTATTTTCGTGGTATACCTATTTTAAATTAGATTTCCCATTAATTTCGACATCCTATGTCTCAGCCTACATTATACAAAAAGCTAAAAATTCTGCCATTGCTTTTTAAACTTACCAGAATATGTCAGCTCAAATTTTGATTAATGGTTACGAAGGATAAGTCATAATAACTATTTTTTTTTCTTGTGAACGAGGAACAACACAAAACATCTGAGATATGCCATTAAAAGTGTGTTAAATGTATTTTGGAATGAAGTCACCAGATGGTTTATGTAAGCAGAGCTGTAAGTATCAACATTTTCCGCAGTTCATTTGGTGAGCGACAGGGGTCAGAAGTTGAGATCACAGAGAATGAACAATGTGCGTATGTGAAAGTAGCATTTCTTCCAGGCAGCAATGCACGAGAATGCCACACAGAGCTACCGAGAGCTAGGACGTGTGCCCTAGCCTATCGAACAATGGCGAGATGGACAGAAGCCTTCAAACTAGGTAGAATGTCGACTGTTGATCTGCTGCGCAGTGGGCGACCTGTGTCTACACACAAGTATGTACGGGTGATGGTAGTGGAACAGTGCTTACGCGATGATAGGCTCGGGACACTTGTGAAATTAGAAGATCACACAGGAATTCCGAACAAAACAGTGCACCGCATTTTAGGAGAGTACTTAAACATGAAGAAAATGTGTGCAAAGTGAGTGCCACATCATTTAAGTTGTATCGCATCATTGCAATTGATGAAACCTGGGCAAGGGTGCATGAACTAGAACTCAAAGCGACATTTCATTGACTTCATCATTCTGGGTCACTAATCAAACAAAGTTTCGCCAAACTCCTTCATAGTCACCCCTGGTATATGGCAGTAAAGGTCTGCTTATGTGATATCCACTGCGTGAGGGGACCAATCTGTGCTCCAGTATTACAGTCTGTCACAATTACGCCGTGCCATACGCACCAAACGGCTAGCACTTATGAACAACGCCATTATTCTCCACGATAACTCGACAGCTCACACAGTCAAGAGTTTCAAGTATCTTTTACAGCGATGAGGATGGAAATTTCTTTCACATCTTCCATATTCGCCCGATCTCAGTCCCGGTCTCATCCGTAAAGTGAAGCAGTCATTGCTTGGGAAACTCACAAATCGGACATTTTGGCATCATTTCAACTCAAAGTGGCGCACGTAGCAATTTACATACTGCAGATGGTATTCAGCGCCTTCCACACCGCTGGCAACGAATTGTCAATGTACTTGGAGACTACTTCAAAGGCTGATAAACACCGTGTGTTACCTGAAGGACGGTTTACAACCTTGTGTTGTGTGTAGCTTTTGCTCATGGCGTAATAAGTAGTGGTAGTGGTAGTGAACTTATTGTAGCAGTTTTAAACTTTAGGTAAGTGTAACTGTCGCATGGGTCTTACGTCCCTACATGCTAATATTGTTCTTTTAACAATCAAAATACATATGCAGTCATGCATATATATGTACAATCACACGTTTTCTATGAATAATGTTATATACATATATACAATCGCATAGAAACATTAAATGTGTTAAATATCTTCCAGCTATTGCGGGTAGTGTCTTCGCCCTTTAACCAAATATGCCCCCGACCAATTTTGTCTAAGCCTTTCCTTAATTTTGATGTCCATCCCATATCTCATTTTTAAATAAAGTGCCTCTTTTATTGTTGAAAGATGGACTATCAGGAATCTAGTAGAATGTATAGAGCATATGATACTTTAACTAAAGAGTTAGAGACGAAAAGATTAGCTGTAAAACGTATATAACTACCGCAAAACAATTTAGAATCAACATTTTAAGCCTCATTTAAGACAAAGTAAACTTTTTTGAGAGATTTATTATTAAAAATGAATCATAGGTACATCGCGATGATTCTGAAACTAAAATTAGGAATGAAAATATAAAGTGTCGACGTTCCGTAAGAAATTCTAAAGCAACACAGAGGATGCTGTTTGTTTTTGTTGAACGAAATGCAGTCAAAGAATGCGGCGAGATGTACTCTTTCTTCAAGGCAACAGTTCTGTGTTCCAACTGTTTACTCTTCATCTAACTCCACTGATTTCAACGTGATTTTTAAACTGAAAGAAAGCCCTTAACGGAGGAAAATTTAATTAGTGTAGGATGTCTTGGAGGTTGTAAACCAGTAATTTGAAGAGGACGGACGTTCTTCATCCAGGAAGCTAAGAAACGTTACGGTTCCCCTGGGACAAGTGTATAAATTTAAAAATATTGAAAAGTAAGGTAAATATAAATACTAACATTTTATATGAACTAGAAATCTGACTTTTGTTAAAGCTGGTGCTGCCTAACACAGTAGTTGGGCGCAAGCAGTTGTCTGTGACCTACTCCTTCATGAATTACAAAATAATTTTAAAGGGAATACATTTGTTTTAACGCATTTTAAATTGTTATATTCCCTCAAATTTCATTCCTTTATATATTTCTCAAAAGCTTTGTATTTTCACGTGAATTTCTCTCAGAAGCATTCAAAACTTTTGCCCCTAAAAAAGGGAATATACCACAGAGAGTAGTACATTCTCTCTGCTTGCAAATTATTACAAGTTGGCGCTCAGTTGGGGTCGAGTTAATCATGCAACAGGAAAGTGCACTCAAATGCTGACAGCTCAGCAATTCAAATTCTGCTTGAAAGCCAAGTTACAACTTGACTGTCTTAATCAAGTTAAATGGGGAAAAGTTGGAGGAAAATCGACTTACTAGAGCACTTGACTCGTGTAAATCTTCCACGTCTGAATTAGATTTATATGCATGACACCAGGGGTGATATCTGTAAACTGCTAACATTGATCTTATAAAACTGTGTGAATTGTATTAACACATACAAAGTTCAGCTCAAAGGAATGAGAATTGGTGTTGTTCTTTTTCGGCAAAGGTGGAAAATTTCTATTACATATAGGACATTATTGATGCAGTTGATATAGATAATACGTAATATTAAAAAGATTAATCTGTCGACGATATGAGCAAGGTATTGCATGTATTTATCCTGGATAATCATTTTGAAAAATACATAAAAATGTTTAATGAAACGATTTGAAAGCATTATTTAAATGTTTCGACAAAAGACAAAACAATTGGCTACTTCACCGCTTGGATTTTCATAAATAAATGATGGTTAATATTGAACATTAGAATTACTCATTCTACAGTGTGACCCATGAAAAACCAGCCCTGATCGCTGTAGCCGATTATCACTCTAAATGAAAAACATAAAATACTAACTGTAAAATATGGTGATATAGGTACGAGGGTTAGTCAAAAAAGACTAATAATATTCTTTTCACGCATGCAATACACTAGGCTCGGTCCAGATGGTGTGGTCTGTTTCAAAGTATTTTCCATTGAGTTGAATGCACTTGGCCCATCGCGTTTTTCAGTCCTGGAACGTGTGCTGGAAACCATCTTTTGACATTTTCTTTAAAACCATCTTAGCCTTTTACACGACGGCCTCGGGAGTAACAAAACGCTCCCTCTTAGCTCTTTTTTCAAATAGGGAAAGATTTGCACATTCGAAGTTCCCGATACACTTCTACTCATACGATCTTCTGCTCAGGTGGCAGTACTCTTGGGGACCCACCTCGCATAAACGCATCTCTTAAGTGATCATGCAGAATCGAAAATTTACTGTCATGGTAAAAGTGTAACGTGTCTGCAAGTCTGTTAATTGTGATTGGTCGGTCTTCACGACCAATGACGCCAGCTGTATTAATCTTGGTTTCGTTTACTGCAGGACCAAGTGCTCCCAGTCTTGCTTGTTGCTGAAACACGGCCCTCCTTAAAGCCCTTGAACCATTGAAGTGTTGTGGATTGTGGCAGAACAATCATCACCACATGCCTGCTGCAACAGTCTGTAAACTTCCATGTCGAAGCTCTGCAAACGGAAGCAAAACTTCAACGTAGCATATTGTTCTTCGCGAATTAACTCCATTTTGTATGTAAGCGAACAGACTGGCGAACTGCTATAGTTTGCTCGTCTCCTTTGCACAGACGTGTGCGCGAGAGACGTTCTGTTGTTGTCCACCTATCGGGACTGATCCGTTTTCATCTGCAACATTGTTTCAACAATGCTTCTTTGAGGTGCGCTACTCTCAGTCTTTGTTGACTTGCCCTCGTATTACTTTGTTAGGTGTACTTATATTTTGCGCGGAATATATGGCGATTTGCCCGCAAGTATATATGGCGATTTGCCCGCAAGTATCAACAGCGTTGGCCATCGTGCACTTGAAATATTCATGTAAAATGGAACATATCGTTTTCAGATTTCACTACCCTAGAAAAATGAAACCAAGCTACAGAGATAAAACGAATTTCATTTATAATGAAACTATTAAAAATTCAATTACAAGAATTAAGCTCGTTGGTGTGCACTCTGTTGTATTTGTTGTACTTCTTTAATTTTGATCTGCTATACATTTTGTTTTAATGTACGCATCGTTCCTATACACTGTATTTCACCACTGAAATTACTAAACATACGACACCATTGTATTCAGGTCAACTAAGCTCTGACAAACTGGACTATGTGTGCAGTAAATTATGCGAAGCTAAGTGAGAGACAGGGCAACTGCAAGTCGGGTGCTGGCTCTGTGTTGTTAACCGCTCATTCGGCTAAGCGCACATCAGATCAAAGTACGTGATAGATCGAGAGAAGATACTAAAAGCATGAATACGAAATACAAAAGTTTCACTGTATATAAAATAATAGGTAATGTGTAACGTAATTTTTGTTTTTACCTGAGCATACCTTCTCTATCTAGGTTAATTCTTTCCCTATAGTTTTTACATTTACGTGGCATATTCATAAAATATAACGAGGTTAATGGTTAAGAGAAATAAAAGCCGAAAATATTTGATAAAATCTGCTGAGTAAAGCAGATTAAAACTCCCCAGGTATTAAAATCCATTTAAAGAGACCGTTCCTGCAACCAACCAACCATTTTTCAAGCTTACAAAAAAAAAAAAAAAAAAAAACCCGTTGTGTGAGAATGGACATTAGTCTGGCGAATTACTGTAAAATAATTTATAATACGATAAATAAAATACTATGTTTAAGTTCATCAGTTTAAAATAAGTTTCTGTATATAGCCATGCACCAGAAATGCATGAACTTAATAAACTATTTTTCTTTCTTACTTAGTTATTTCATATACACATTTTATATAATCAACTGTTAAATAACCAAAATATAAAATATACGGGATGGACATAAAGTTTCGATCCATTTTTATACAACAAAGATTTGACGTAAAGGAAATTGATATAACTTTTAGATATGGTACATGCATATGCATATAAGTACTCGCATCTTTTATTCTAATTCAATACAGTCGCCACCCATTTTAAATATTGTGCCCAACGTTTGTGACTTAATAAACCGCGCCGAACAAAAAGGTCTGAGTGCTCAAATCTTATGAACATGATGGGCATAACCTCTGCTATAATAAATAATCGATTGAGATTTTCTCTCAAATCCAAAGGAAAATTAAAGGGTGTTTTATTTTTTATTTAAATACAACTGGTCTACATGCCACCTGGAGTATCAAATAAGCTCTCAATGATTAATTCATTGATAAGTTCCAAGGTTTGGCAAATTAACGTAGAACTCGCGATCTAAAACAAAATGCTATATTAGTTCCATTTCATCGTTATAACTTGTACTTTACTGTTTTAAGAATATAGTGCAAATGGTGTGTTACCAGGGGAGCGGGAAGTGGCAAAGGTGGACTTTGCTGGCAGATAGAAAGGAGGAGGGATAGGTCAATTTTTAAACAACTTGAGACAACTCAGATTGGAAGAGAGAACAGTCGGGTAGGGGCGGGGTAGGAAAAAAACGAATCACAATATTTTTGGGAGGAAATATTTGTACATATATGTGAGGGAGTGTAAGTTATTTACTTTTGTACTGCTTTCTTTTCTGTTTATTGCTTTTAGTGATTAATTTTTTTATATTATATACTTTTTCATTTTCCCATTTATTTAGTTCATTATTATATAAAGTAAATTATATTATTTTGCAATTTCACGTATTTCTTAGTATATTGGAAAAGCGCGTACGATCCCAGGACATGAATTCTTAACACATATATTTTGAAAATAAATATACTACTACTACTAATACTGATACTGCTACTTTAGATTTAGAAACTTATTCTAGGAAATATTAAATATTAAATTAATAATTGCCGAGTTATCCTGCCGTAGCCCTTGGTTTAAATGAAATTTAAAACAAAAGCTTTCGCTGGCTCTACTGGCAGCATCAATAGTAGAACTGAACGTATCAGGAGAGACAGTACTTCATTTTAAAGGGTTTAAACCAAACAGAAAGTTAGATTCCACATTAAAAGATTCTTCCCCTTCGTTTACATTGGTTAAAAAGCGAGTTGCTTAATTTAAGCTGGTCGCTCATTCATTCAAAACGATGCGTGTTGATAGGCCGTGTTCGCTTCATTTTACAAGAAGTTTTGAGTATGAGAAAACTTTCCGCTCGATGGATGCCGTATTTGTTAACAATGGACTAAAGAACCAATTCAATGAACATTTCGCAAGAGTGTTTAGAATCGTTGGAACGCAATTCCAGTGAGTTTCTCCGACATTTGAAAACAGACGATGAAACATGAATTCATCACAATGTGCCAGAGACGAAGGAGCAATCAAAACGGGTGACAACAGGTGAATGTGCACCAAGGAAAGCAAAAAGCAAAAAACAGTTCTTCTGCAGGAAAAGTCTTGGCACAGTGTTCTGGGATTCTCATGGTGTGGTGCTCGTAGACTACCCCCAGAAGGGCAGAACCATATCAGCGAGTTTTAAGAGTCACCATTGGAAATATTGAGGATGCTATTCAAGCTAAACGTCCACACCTTGCGAAAAAGAAAGTTCTCATCCATCACGATAATGCCTCTTCACTCACGTCTGGGATTGTTACTGTAAAAGTACATGACTTTCGCTTCCAAGTGCTTCCACATTGCCATATTCTCCGGATTTGGTTCCCAATGATTATATTTTGCTTCCAAACCTGAAGAAATGGCTGGGGGGACGAATATTCACATCAAATGATGAGGTTCAAACCGATACAGACGCTTATTTTCCTGGCGGTATTAAAAAGTTAGAAAGTCATTAGACTAAATGTATTGATTTACAAGATGACTATGTTGAAAAATAAAACATTTCTCTTAAATATTCCGTTTTATTGGTAAAGCCGCTTTTAGAACGTTTATTAATACGATGTAACATAAATATTATGCTTTAGCTTGAAAAATTACACTTTAAAACATTCGGTAGGAGTGTAGCAATGGTGAATGGATTGTGTGAAGTTTTATCATGTAGTACATTTAAAACGTAATTGATTTTTAAAAACACTGTCTGCCTTTTTATTTACTCATTTAACATTATGATAGATTTTACACTACAGCCGCTAAATTGAGCATTTCTATCAGCCAGCAAGTATGTTGATAGTGATGTAAATGAACTCAGTAAGTACACAACAGAGGGCGTATGTAACATAGACCGCAGCTTGTGTAAAATTAATTTTGTTACCTCTCCTCCGGCAATTTGGCTTCGGTTTGTCCGTGTTAGGCTCAGAGTACACAAACGCATCTACAAATGTAAATTGCGACTCAAAAGGATTGCTTTCCAGAATGTTTTATATTCGGTTTCTATGAAATGACTGGTTGAAACATTGCGTTTTTGTCATCCCACGTGTCTGTGATGAATCAGTGATTCTTGTCACTTAACATGCTACATAAAATACAAACTTCTATCGTTTTGAGTTAATTCACTACCGATTCCCTTCATTATTAATGAAGTATCCGAAAGAATACCATTTGGAACTGAGCTTTTCAAAGGCATTAACCCTGTGAGATTTTGTATATTTTCGTTACAAAAGCAAAGATCTTTATGTAAAATTATATATGTTATTTTTCCAAACTTTACAGAAAACAGATTTTTGGTTTCAATATTACAGATAGCAGTATATGTTTGTTCTCAAAATAAGTTACTAAAATTCTTCGTTTCCTGATGAAGAAAACGTATGCAAATGCTTTTTTTTTTTAGTTTAGTTATAAAATCAATTTTGTAATTAACCATTTTTTTGCACATTTCAACTTTATTTAATTAACTTTATAATAGAAATAATGATTTTCAGTGTCTGCTTAAGAAAGAATTACGTTCCAGTCTTCAGAATAGATGGGACATTATATACATAGGTTTACATTTTAATTAATCTTATGTAAACAGAAGAGGGCTCAAAAAGGGTTAATTTTCAGTTCCCATAAACATCTTGAGTTTCCTTGCAGCTTTCTTCCCAGAAGTCATCTAAGCAAAATACTAAGCAAAAGGAGATACTCTAAAAGTTAAGCCTGCAACAAAAAAACCCGTTCCCATTTTACCATTTCATCTCATGTAACATCAGTGTCCACTTCTTGTTATGCTTCAGTAATTAAAACGGGGCGGTCAACATTAAAAAACAAACTAACTAACTAATTCTTTGAAACCGTAACTTTTAATTTGTTTTAGAAGAGAAATTAAACGGATCGTATGCAATATTTGAAATGTCAGTGTAACGGAACCTGCATTAAGATTTCTCGTCGATTTTCCTTTACGGAATGTTTGCTCTTTCACGTTAACAAACATTTATGAGGTAGTAACTTGGTTCATCTACTGATAGATGGCAACAGTAACGTTTCTATGTATCATGTCATAATGGCATAATGCTTACTTTCTATGTATCAATATGTTATGCATGTTAACTCATTGTTTGGAGTTGTTTATACGCAAACATTTCGAGTGGCAATGAAAAACAATTTGATCGGAATTCGTTATGTGAATCAATTCTTTTTTCTTTTTCTTTTTTTTTATGAAAGGTAAAATAGCAAATGAAATTCACGAGAGTTTTTTGCCTACATTTAGTCACACGTCACCTTCATATGAAATCGTTCGACTTTGAGTATATGAGTTCAAGCGTGGCAAACAAGTATCGAAGAGACACCACATCCTGGAGCTCCAAAATCAGCCGAGAGGTCAGAAATTATGATATAGTTTTTGCTGGTAGACTACTGAAAGTGTGTGAATTACCAGTGACCACGGGATTCTCAACTGAGGGGATTAATAATGAATTACGCAATATGGGTCCCGCGTCTTCTTACTCCGAAGTAAAAGCGTCTACTTCCAGCAGCTGCATCGTGATGGAAGTAGAGTTAATCAAAGTTCTCCAAACGCATGATGATTTCTGATCTTGAAGTTGAACGAAGTACTTGTTACCATGGAGATTTCAACAAAGTGAGGGCTTATATTGCATCCCATTTACATTTAGGTCGGCTTGATCTAGCTCTTACTCCAAAACAACATGATGGTTTTCCGTATACCAATGATTACAGATAACTGAAAGGTGGTCTTATGCGAGCACACATTGTTTTGAAAGAAAATGATGTCATGTCGATACTGATCGAACATAATCTCACAAAACTGTAGCTGCCTGTCTGGATCATCTTCCAACAAACTACCTGTCAGACGTGGAATGTACACTTTGAACTTCTGCCGATGCTTATTCTTTGCATTGATCGACGTGACATTGCTAGAAATTCTACCGCTAATGGACTAGTCGTGACAGCCAGACAGATATTGAGTTCATTTTTCTCAGTCCGTGCTGTTCTAGGTCGACCACTACTATGTGCATTCAAAACAGAACCTTCAATTTCAAATTAGTGAAGTACATTGTAAACAGCCTTAAGTGATGATGGATCTGACTCGGAATGTTCTCTCTATTCCTTCAGTACAGCACTTAAGTCTCATTGGTAATACTTCTTTCCTCTTTCATTAATATTTTCAATTCTTACTGGCCATTCTTTTCCTGTTTCTTACTCTTTCCGCTGACACTAATGCCAACCTAGAAATATATGTACAGCTAAAAGCAAAGGAATAAGGAAAACGTTTTGAACATAACATACAAAGAAGTGAAATCATATGTTCAGATGTTCACTAAGGGTGCAATTACTTTTGCGCCATTCCGTATATTAGATTTGCTTAATTTCAGAGAATGCAGAGAGATCTTAGACAGCAATTTGATACAAAAATGTATGCCTTGCCTGTTTAAATTTCAAACTATGATATTAAGTTTGTAAAGGACCGGTACACCACTGACTAACAATGCTTTCTTTAGAAATATCACACAACGATATAAGCTGCGGAGCATGAGAGTTTGGCACAGTCGGTAAGGTCAAACGGTCCTTGTTATCGAGTCTCGTTGTGTTTTATTTACTGGATATTATTTACCTCGCTGGAGGACTGCAGTAGCGATATGTATAATCCAAGTTTATACATATCCCTGTAGCACATTTTTAAACATTTATATTTTATTACTTTCAAATTTTACTTTATTTATAGTTCACACAAGAATGTTAAACGTTTTTCCTCGAAGAGACACTTTTAAATTCAGTCTGCGCAATAATTTTATATGAAAATTTTGCGCTTAGCTTTCCGGCGTGAAAACATTTTCAAAATTTTAGAGAGATTTAATTTTTTTACAATTACAATATCAAATGAAAGTCTTGTTAAAACCGGCAAACGGCAGTAGAGCGCAGATAAGAAATTAGAGTTAATATAAACTCTGGTATAAACCATAGACTTTGTTTCCCGTTTTCCATTTTGTGTACTACATGGTTTAGAAGTTGTTTTCCATCTCAGATATTAACATATAATAACACAACTTACTGAACTTACCATGATGCTGTTAAACCTCACTGGCCGTATAATAAGCAAAGTGAGCTGCAGGATCCCAATATACAGGGTGGCGCAAAAGTAACTACACTACACTTAGTGAATTCAGTGAATGCATGATTTCACTTCTTTGTATATAATGTTCAAAACATTTTTCTATTTCGTTTGCTTTTAACTGTACATATGTTTCTAGGTTGGTATACTATCATCCGTTTTCACTTAATAGTGGGCGACCTAGGACAACCGGAAATCAATATTTGTCTGGCTGTCACGACTAGTCCAAGAAAGACACGGCGCCTCCACCAAATGTCACAACTATGGTTGTAACCGGGGAAGTGTAGCGGCAGGAGTACTCACAGATATAATTAAAAGTTTTACTGCCATTTTTACTTCTTTTATTGTCTATTAATTATGAAGGATGCAACTAAGGTCTCCTAAGGGACTAATAAGTGAATAGTTATAAGTCAAGCCATTACGACCGACAAGCCCTTACCTTAGAGACAATGTCACTGGTCGAGGTTGCAGACATGGTCGAAGATAGAAGATGACGGGCGCTAGGGCGAAGGCAGAGTAGCATACGAGCGCGCTTTAAAGCTCGGCTATCACATAACCGCCAGGGGAATATTTACAATATGTTGTACTATTCACCAATTCTACTTCTAGAACTTGTTTAGTGATACATGAGTCGTAGGTTTTGCAGATTTTGCTTGTTACTAAGCGGACGGTAATGTCATGGTAAAATTCTTAGGGATTTGCATAGAAAGTGGTTAACTAAATAGATTTAAATAAGTTAGCACTTTCTGATGCAACTAAGTATAAGATATTCAAGAAAATAAAATGAACTGTTCTCATAATAATTTTTATGTTTACTAAATTAATGCATCCTTTGGCTATATATGTGACAATATCAAATAATCTCACTCTGTAGTATTTTGAGAAATGCTACGGAGCGCCCATATTGCTTGAAGTTTAAGAAATTAATTTTGTTGTAAAATATTAATATTTTATAATTGTTTCAATAATGCAAACACGAACCAGATTGATATTTATGACGATCTGTTTTTCACAAGAGTACAGAGGGACAAAAACGTATACAAATCTCTCTATATCATTCGCCTTTTCAGTTTGTAGTGCTCGTCAATGTAGAAAATGCCATTAAAAATGTTTTTAGAGGGTTGGTATAAACCGAGATGCAAGGTAATATAACTAGCTGCAATTTGAAACTTATTTGTCCTTTCCATGGTCGATTTTTTTTACCCTGTATTAAACAGGAGAGCGTTTCAAAGCAAAACTGAAGAACAATCTTCCGAAGGTAAGTTTTGGCTTTGAAAACAAAAACACAATGCGGTATCAATAAACCCTCTGTAATGTAATCCAGAGTTAGTTCGGAGACAGAGCTTTAGAGCAATGTGATTTCGAATTGTGAAAGGAAAGAGTGTTCAGAGAGTAGATATTTTGTGTTTAACAGACTGACATTTTGTATCTATGCGACTGGGTACTTCATTCCTTTACATGGACAATTCCAAAGTTTCTTACTATCGGTTGGTAAACTATAGTGAAGGAAAAGGTTTTCATTCGGGTTTAATATTGTTTGTTAAATTATATTTGCAAAGATTTAAATTACAAGCAAACCCTAACGGTTTGTAACGTGATCGATAAACCGAAACATGTTTCATTCGAATGCTCTAAATACCAGTCAATTGTAGCTGAGGAAAGACTTGCAGAGAAATACATTTGGAACATCATGAGAGATCGAGATAACTTTAAGGTATTGAATGATTTAACAAATAATCTATCATGTAAAATGGCAGAAGAGTGTGTAAACAATAAAAATCAAACAAGAGAGAAAATCCAACAGTCATAATCTTCTAGGGTAATGTCCAAATCGGATATTACCCTATAAGATTCCAGAGTATCAGTGAAAGGCAAGACAGATATACATACAAGGAGAATCAGTTCAAGAACAAGGAGATGAAGAAGATAACACCCAAATTGAATTAAAAGAAGGTAACAGAATTAACAGAAAAAGACAATAATGGTAGTCTTCAAACGGAAAGGAAGCAGCACAGAGGAATACACTGAGATCAAAAGAAGGAGAGTAGAGAATGAAACTGCACTGTCAACACACCATGGCCATGCTGCTTGAGACCGGTAGCAACCTCGTTGATGTACAGGTTCTTATGCCTGGAATTCCCGAGGGGCGCAGCCCGGGTACCGAACGTCAGCAGAATTGAAGCTTTTGGATATTAAATTGTATAAAATTGTAAATTAATTAATTGTTAATGCAATTATTGTAGGTTTATTTATAAGTAATATTTAAAATAACCTAGTGCTATATTCCAGTGACGGCTTAGTTCTTTGAAGTTTTAGTTATTGTTTAGTTGTTGTATTAGTACTGTGTGTATTAAAAACTATAAAATTTAAATTGTGTTGATAAATATAAGAGGAATAAATCAAAATTAATCTGGAATATTTTGTCCTGATATAGAAACGTTATCAGATATAAGCATTGCAGAATAAAATTAAAAATTAATTTTTGTTATAAATTTAAATAGCTTATTAGACTATAAACAAGGAAAAAATGTTATGTTATTAACAAATATATATGCCGTGATACAAATCTAACTTACATAACAGCTACAAACATGAGCCATTAGTATACTGACATCTGAAAGACAGTAACCAGGTTCTCTATTAGAACCCAATTGCACTTTATAGGCGCCCTATCATAAAGAATAATAAGTCAAGAATAAGCCTACTACAGTTATTGAAGAATAACTGAAAATCACACATTGCATTGCATTCTGACAAATTACCAACGCCCTTTTTAACAAGCAAAAAACTAATGTTAATTAAACCTTATGTGCATGATTGTTTATTGATATAATACTTAAACTTTGCATGAATTGGCCAAGCTTAACTTACCATGATTTGATATATTACATTTTTAAAATGATCGTAAGGAATATTGAGGTTAATTTCAAGAATTAGGTTAGGTTAAATTTAGGTCACCTTAGTATCATTTTCCAGCTAATATATGTAATTCATTTTGGAATATAACGCAAGTTTATTTTTGAATTTATACAAAATATGCAGAAAAGTATGCAAATTAGCTTTTATTAATACAACCAATAAAGTATTTGCTTCAATCTGTTATGTTTTTTACCATTTACAGTATCATAGAATTGAATGCTGCTATTTTCATTTATACAGGTATTATTATTTTATATGTTTTACTGTAACATAAATATAGGTATATAAATATAAGATAAAATAAATAATTATTTAGCAGCATGCTTTGCAACTTTAAGGTGCCTTTAAATAATTTGATTAACAAACCATAAATCATTTTCATGTTAATATATGCATTTGCCAAGTTTCCTGTACTTAAGATTTATCTGAAATAGTATTTTTGTCAAGATTATATATTTAAATGTTTAGATTAATTGTTTCATTTTTTAGTCCTAATATTTACTAATTCTTATACCGTTACTTTCAATTTTCATTGCCTCATATGGTCCGCCATCAAAATCAATAGATAAATTAATAAATTCGTAAATAATTCACCAAGAAAACAACTAATGCTAGATTGATGATGGTTATGATATGAGCTTAATTCATTGCTACAGTGCAAGAGCCTCCTAGTAGAGTAGAGTTGTCTGAATATCATGAAATATTTGAAAATAAACACGCTGGCAGTATATTTGCTTATATTATTGAAAATGGCGCTGATCCTAAGTATTGTTACGTATACCCTCCCGCCTCCGCTTTGCACGCAGTACATGCGCAGAGCTGGTGACAGATTCAGTTATATCTCCATGGCCAGGCAGCGCTGCCATAGCCACATACAAGAAAACATCCGTTTCGATAACATTCGATAGGAGCAAACTATTGGTTCTAAGCGGAAGCAAATACGGTTGGAGGAAACGGTTTTGTAAAACAAATGAAACATCAAGTGTTTACGAAAACAATGGAGTAAAATGGTAGTTCGCGATTATTGAATAATTGGATAGTTTTCATTCGTATTGCCCTTTGCTAGTCTGTCTTCTACAGACCTTGAGTTCGGTTTTAATTCCGTAAACAACGCCTCCCGAAAACATAGAGTATTTTATTCGTATACATTTTATTTGCATGAAACCTATTCACGCTCGGATATAAATATTCCAACAAACAAAATTTATAAGATTAAAACAATTCGTGAAATGTTCAATCCCATTTCCTGGACATATAGGTTCCAAAGCTTAGAAACTTTTAACATTTCCTATAACGAGAAGAATTATAAATTACGTTTTAATCCTTAGGTTTTGTTTTATAGCTGATGTACCTGAACTCTTAGATTTTCTGTCATCTCAGTTTTCAATTACACACTTCTACTTATTCCATTAAATTTCGGCCTAGCTTAATTTTGGAAGCAAAAGAAGGAAAATAATCCAAATATCTTTTTCTGCCGAAGTTAAAGGAGATTTTCCACCATTACAACGATTTACTTACTAACATAGTACCGGCCTCTATCAATTGTATTTACGAAAAAAGGCGAGCGTAGGCCATCAGGCCGTAGCGAGCAGCAGTAAATCACTGGATCCACCGGTTTCCAAGATTTACCGAGGTTAGCGTTAAGGTTTGTGTGTCAGTGAGTGTGTGTGTGTGTGTGTTTGTGTGAATTAACTGTGAATTCCAATAAGAGGAGATTTGCCACCATTGCAATATTTTACCCCCTACTTCATAGCACACAATCCCCTATCAATTTATATTTACGAAAAGGAGATGAGCGTAGGCCGTTAGGCTGTAGCTCGCCGCGGGTAATCTTGGGTCCACCGGTTTCTAGGATTTACCCGGTAAAAAGTAAAAACTCATTTTTGTAATAAGGAACAACATATTTCAGCCATAAATCTACGGAGGACAACGTATAGGTTACGTTACATTTAACAAAAAAGTAATACATGGAACATTTATACAGTTACAAGCGGCCGTAATACATGCAACATTTATACCGTTACAAGCGGCCATAATACATGCATCATTTATACCGTTACAAGCGGCCATAATACATGCAACATTTATACCGTTACAAGCGGCCATAATACATGCAACATTTATACCGTTACAAGTGACCATAATACATGCAACATTTATACTGTTATAAGCGGCACGCAGTGTGCCGTTCGCGACTCAGTAGTTCGGCTGTCTCCGCTGTCACTTGGAACTGCTGCTCTAACCGCTCTATAGCTCCAGCAGACTCGGATCTTTCTTGCTATAAGGGTGCCAATTACATCATAGTCACTGTTTATGTTCCTTAAAGATATTCCAAAATGGATTCCCTCATGCCATTGTCACCATAAACGTTCTTACTGTAGGTTTTTCTTCAAACATGACGAAATCTAATAATCGATGGGGTCTAGATATGGGCTGTAAAGTGAATGGTGAATACATAGTTCTTCACGATACGCTTCTTCGTCATACAAAGCCCGAGGGCAAATGTCAGAGATTTTGCTTGCGATGTCGCGTGTTTGACATGTCTGTAACTTTTATAGTACCATGGTAAAGTGTATTATGTTCTACAATCCGATCGTGAGGCACGAGGCTGAGGAAATATGGTCCAAAAACGAGTTTCTAAAGCGAGTTTTAGAAGTAGAGAGAAATGCAGCCAATTGTGGGATTTTATGGAAATTTGAACCCTGGCTACGCGCAATAAAACACACTACATAAGGGTTTTATGTTACTAAGACCAGATTAGTAATTGGGGTCAAAGATACTGATCGGATAAATTTTTAAGAAGTTTAGCAAGCATTGGGAAGAGATGGATTTAAGAAATGCGCTTGGGGCTAAGTTTGCTAAGAAGAATAGGGGTAGGTTAGCATGTTGGGATCGGTTTGCAAACAAATTGCTAAAACTTGACTTTTTCTCTGCAAAGTGCATAGAATTAAAGCGCTTTGTTGGATTAACCGGTCTCTTTGAATCTGAATACGTGTATGTATGTGAGCGTGCAACCGTGCAAGCAAGTGGATGTTTGATAAGAGTTGTCCTAGTGGAGTAGTGTTTTTTGCGCTTCTCTTGTACTTCAAGCTATGCATAAGGTCAAATAACATTTTATAATAAAGCGGTCACTACTTTACTTTCTTCCAAATAGTCATTCATGATGATGCCCTATGAGTTTTAAAAAAAATTAAATTTGTCATCACTTTTTCCGCCTGCAAAACAACGCCATAAGTCATTCGAATTATGCTGCAACTTTTTCAAGCATGATTTTGAAATTTACTTTCTCGAGCGTTTTTAGTCTGGAATCAACAAATGCGGCACTCATCGCACAATCAACTTCTTCACGTGCAAATCTTCATGCAGGACATGAGATGCCTACTATATCAGCAATCTCACGAATCTTAATGTGAAGGTCTTTCGTAACGATACCATTTCTTCAGAAGAAACTTCAATCGGGAGTTCGGAACGTGGCACATAGACTAAGAAATAAGGATAAAATACCTTGAGAAGACTGAATTAAAAATAAGTAATCTAGCAGGAAGAGATAATATCACAAGAACAGATAATAAAAATTAACGAAGATGCAGAGGAAGGAATAAGATCAGAACGCATACGTATACAAAGACAATCCCAAAACACTACTAACTTGGGAAGAATAGAAACTATACAAGATAACTTTAATTATATCAACGAAGAGTATGTTAGAGGAGAAGATGAATAGGGAGTGATGAAGCAGAGGAAGATACCTAAATTTATAATAGACGGGAATTTACAACCAGAAGTAGAGAATGGGGAGAAAGATGAAGACTTTCGCCTATAAGAGTAATGGGACCGGAAGAAGATGAAAGAAGAATGCTTACAGAAGAAGGTTAAAGGGTGTTGAAGATCCGCAGGGATGAGCGGCGGAGGAGATGGATGGAGAAGTGGTGTCCGGAGAGGAGGAGCAGAGTTCGAGAAATGGTGTAACCAGGGGTCCAGGAGGATCAAGAGAAATGGAGGAAGGGAAGGTTGGAAGAAAGAAAAGATGGAGAGTGATATGATGGAAACAAGGTGATAGTATTTAACGAGTTAAAGGGTTACGATAAATAAATGAAATGAATAAGAAAGTATGATAGTGAATAATGAACTTTAAGTGAAGAAGTTGTTAAAGAGAAGGTGATTAGTATTATTGAAATGAGTTAAAGAAACTTGAAAGATTAATAAGTGTAATGTTTAAATGTTGAGTGTAAATTTAAGAGAAAGCATGTACAAGTACTGGGCACCAGTACATACCGCTGGTAACCAGTGGCCAGTGGTATAGTAAAGTAATAAATTAGGACAGAATAACTGGCCGCCAGCTATAATTCTTACTAGCTGCAATAATTTTGTTAATTTTGTAGACTTTGGAATATTAAATGGGGAAGTAGTTTCGCAAATTTGTATTTTGGTTTAATTTAATTAATTATGAGTTATTTTTTAATTTATTATATTGTTTTAGTCTCGTTAGTAAAATCTGTAAAATAATGAAGTAAGAAAGTTTTTGATTTGTTAGTTTATAATAATAAACAGAAACTTTGATATACACGCTCTGTTTAATAAACCAAGTACCAGGGCCGTGTATATAGATTTTATTTATTTATTTACTTATTTATTATTGGTTCGGAACATACAGCATCAGCAGCGTGCGTTTAAATTCATTTACCCAGTAATAAATTATCTTTAGTGCTGGTGCGGAGTCTCCATGAGCTTTCGGTTCAGTTTGCATGTGGGACACAGTCCACTTGTTTTTTTTTTTTTAAATAAAAATGCTTTTTCATTGCACGATACTGGTCTTTATTCGCTTCAACGAAACAGCGATCACTTAAGGTAGCCGCTAACAAAGAACTGCTAGTTGCACCTGTTTGAAGATTTTAATAAAAAATTTTACAAGAATCACGCTTACCAACAGTCATGCCGCTTAACAAAGTTTCCCGCCATTTCGTTGAAATTTAACAGACTTATCAATCCACCCTCGTATGTGCAAAGAAAAATCTTTGTCCTTCACATTCCGTTTCTCTATAAACCTCTTTCTCGGTTTTTTTCCCTCCTTTTTTCGCAATACGGGAACGAATGTGTAGCGGTTAACTTCAAAGGGAAATGCATAACTCCATGGCTTCTACTAATCGCATGCTGGGGCACTGAGAAAGGGAGGGAAAAAAAGAAGAATAAAAATGCAAAAGTCAACCACTGACAGAGCAAATAGCTCACTTTAACTCTGGAAAGAGAACAGTTGAAATTTCTCTAAATATCCCTGCAGCGTTTTAGACTTCTCTGTGTGACTTAATGCACCCTCATCTGAGGTAAGAAACTGAACTGACAAGTAAAAGTATTGACTGTTCATGCTCCTCTACTTTGGGGATGATCATAAAAAACCTTCTTTTGTACTTAGAGATATCTTTTCAGGGCGTGTTGAAATAAATGATCATTAATTCAAATCTTTTAAAAAACAAAGTTAACAAATAAACGTAAAAGTAAATAGTCAAAGAAGCTTAGAAATGCACCAAGTAGGTATCAATTATTCCAGCAGTACGAGGGCTGATCCATTAAAAAAAAAAAAAATTAAAAAAATAGCATCATTTTTATAGGCATGTTGTATCAGATTGAAATTTAACTTTACAATCTTTTTGGATCTGTGCCGTGACATCGAGAGAGAAGTTCTACAAATCATTGTTACAGGAGATCAAACTATGGTCCCCTAATATGATTCCATGTCCAAAAGAGAATCAATGAATGACATAAACATGACAAAGGAATCTCTTCGTGGAGAGCACTATGCTGGCCTACTGCACAGACTACGTGCTTCCATCAAAGAGAAAAGGCGAGGAAAGCTGAAGTGCTATTAAGTTCGTGGTTTATTGATTTCTTTTATTTACGGTCGCTGTTTAACATCTCAGATCATCAGCGTTCCATTCTATTCAGGGCGTGAAACTGCCAACAAATTTTGCTTAGAGTCCTCTTCTTTCAGGCTTGAGGTTCTTTATCGTGCCGCAAATGTACGACACGGGACCCACGACTTTACTTCCCGTCCGAAGGAAGCCATACTTTGGATTTTACGCCCAAGAAAAATGCATCGATCCTGGCCGGGTTTGAACCCGTGACCTTGGGTTTAGAAGGCAAGTATGATCACTACACCACCAGGACGACTTAATTAAGCTCGTGGACAACGAGCATAGGCCAAGGAAGCAGACTATCATGGACAACGGTGTTGTATTTGTCTCCACAAATACAACAAGTAAGTAGTGACTGCTTCATTCATACGAGAGGCATCAGTCACAGATCAGTGTTTCGTTGGATATCACAGTTCAAAGTCTCGGGGGATGGTGCCGAAAAACGTAAAAACACTGGGGTCCAGTAACAGCACGTGAAGGTTACACCCAACTGTGTTTGATTTGATAATGGAGAACGGGCGAATAAGTTTTGATGTACTACAGAACGCAACAGGTCCATCACACCATCATCCATGAGGACTTGAAGATGAGAAATGTGTTTGCGCAATGGGTGCCGCATTCCCTCACTATTGCGCAAAACAGAAACGTGTCGAGACGTGCCAACAGTTGGTGGAACTGTACACCCTGCAGGATGTACAGGATGCAGTGGCGTCGCGATATCCCCAAAGAATGGTTTCATGTGCAAATACGGAAACTGCCAGAATGATAAAAAACGGTGCTAGACATTGGAATGTAATATCTCTAATTATATTTTGTATTCCTCGTCTAGCAATAAATTCCTGGCGTATGTATAATAATGTTCCCTTTTACTTCTCTTCGCATTAAATTCTATATAATTTCTCAAATTTGTTAGAATAAATGTTTAGACATTTTGATATTTCAAACTTGCTATTCTTTTAAATAAGGCTATTCTCATCTTGCCAGACGGAGAATCCTGCACTACTAATGCTAATAAGATGCCGCTACTGCAAGTTCTGTCCGCACGCTTTGCGCAAATGATGGTTACTCTGTAACGTCCCTATAGACGCTACTGAACATAGTGCTGTGTTTGTTCATAGAATTCCCGTATGATACGCTAGTGTATATATACCTTTCTCACACACGACGCCTAGGGCTCAGTAAACACGCTGGTATCACAATGAGGTTTCGTTCTTGCGTAGAAACAGGAATTGTTTTTACACAAGTTCTTGCGAATATTCCAGTAAAATTACGTACACAAACTTAGCTCGCAAATTTCCAAGATAAATTTACTTAATGATAATAAGTTGATAACTGAAAGAAACACTTTCTTAGATATGTAAACGTGGCATAATTTAGTGATAATACACCTGGATTGCGAATATGAGCACATGTTTCTCTCTTCTTTTTAAGATGCATAAATGTTATAATGCCTACTCTTTCTGAAACAAATGCAGTCGAAACAGTTTCTGAAAAACCTTCAGGCTTCTTCTCGAACTGATGAAATGAAAACGTGTTGGTTTAAAATCTTTCGAACTGATCCTCTACTTGTGAGATCGCTTAGATTCCATACCAACTATTCTATCCGATCTTGCTAAATCTTTGATTTGAAATATTATTAGGTCGTTTAGAAACGAATAGCTATTTTGTGATTAAACATTTAATAAGCACCAGTAAGTACAAATTTAAGCTTATTAATTAAAATAACTATAAGCATATTTAAAATGCTGTCAATTACAAGGATGATTTTAAAAAGTTCATCACGCAAGACCTACATAAAATAAACGAATTTCTCAGCAAGTAAAATAATTTCAAAATAGAAAATAAAATCCACATTATGGATTTATTAATTAATGAAATAATTCATGGCATTGAAATGTGTTAGTTATCAAGTCAAGCTTTAAAGTTAACTGATAAAGGAAAAACTTAACTATATTACATTACTTAACTAGGTTTCCCTTTAAAATTATATATATATATATATATATACATATATATATATATTGAGTATAGTGTTTGACGCCCGCCTTTACTACTGAGGCACCACAGATGATGGACACTGATGATACACGAACTGGAAGGATATATATTTTTTTAAAGGAAGGAAACGTTCCAGGCCTAAGTTTAGGGTACCTCCTTGGCATTTTCCATTTATGAGGACTGAGGAAAACCTGGAAAAAAAACCCAGTCAGGGAGGATGGTCCTGGTGCGATTCGAACCCCAGACCTCCCGCTGACAAGTCCGTGCCTTAACGACCTCGGCCATCTGTGGCGGTTCAAAATTACACGTATATATAGTGAAATTACTCTAATTTTCAAAACTAATGGGATCAAAATTAGAATTCTAGCATTCTTTAAATATTACAGAAGAGAAACCACGTTTATATATTCTTATTATTACCAATGGGAATAAACTACAAAAACCAATAGTGTACTATTAATAAAATTAAATATATTACCATTGAATATAAAGCTATGTTTTTAAATGTATTCATGTCCAAAACTGAGCCATTGATATCATCTTTACAATAGAGAGAAATCACAGAAAAAAAATCCTGTGTATTTAAGAATTTTAAATGTGTCAATAAAACAAAAACATGTTACTGTTTAAAGACAATTACAACGTACTAAGCAAATATTTACAACCAACAATAAACAATCCGAAGTTAGATCATTCCTCAGTGACTTTGAAATTTAATTTAAATGTTATTATAGTAAAAGCATACAACGTAAACATTTTCTGAAGTTTATTACAGAGCGCTCTTACATACAAATACACTTTTCAAACACATATTAGATTTTATTTCAAATTTGCTATTTTCACGATGATACTTTTGTTAAATATAAAACATATGCATCGTTATAAATATAATTTATATTGAATTAATTAGCCCTTTAATTTTGAAACAATACATGGAAAATTAAACCCTAAGCTCTTAACTTTCGGTATACAGATATACCTCTGCTACTAATGGTTCGGTTTCCCTAATTTTCATAAACTATATTCCGTAATTTATTTAAAAAGTGTATGCCTAATTTTGTTCTGAAAAAAACGAATATTAGTATACCATTTGAGCGATTTTTATATTTTTCGTTTCGGGTAAAGCCCTACTTATTATGGTCCGATTTCCGTGATTTTCAAAAACTATTTGTCTTGTTTCACTTAAAAGGTATGTACCGAGTTTTATTACGAAAAAATATTAATGCCGCAAGAGCGATTTTTATATTTTGGATCAGGTAAACCCCCTACTCCCAAACAGTGCGATTTTGCTGAGTCTCAAATTTGTCTCGAAGGCGTGCAATCGTTACTCGAGTTGGCGGTTCTGTTCTGTAAATGTCTCCATTGCCTTTGAACTTCAATATTCTCGGTTTTCCAATATCACTTCAAAATTTCTTTCCGCTGTTCAAACGATATTCTTGCCTCCATTTTGTTGTAGCAACGCTAGCATAACGTAATGTTAGTGACATCTGTTTACAGAACATCATACAATAATTTTGGCTTCATTTGTTCATTGTTGATTTACCTGTTACGTAGCAACCCTGTCATAATGTATGTGAGTCACATCTATTTACAGAACATCATACTACCCATTAATGTTGTTTTTCGGCCCAACTTTGAAATATATTAAATAGATATCTACTGTGAAAGTGTGTATACATTCTTGGCACCCTCGAATATATATATATATATATATATATATATATATATATATATACATTACAAATGTCTTTATGCATGGGTCGTAATCCATACATGCCTAAATAAGGTATACAATTAGAAAGAGGAACAAGTAACAATAAAAAATAAAACAATATTAATAATAAATAAATAAGTATTTTTAAATGAGAGAACGGTATTTGGTGATTGGAAACATATTACATATTTAAATTACACCAGTTGCTGGGTTCTAACCAAGGAAATAAATTGCTTTTAGCTGCGCACTTTGGCTACAAAAATGCCCATATTCAACCAATGGTTTGCACACGGGCCACACCATGCCAGTCGACCTCTAATTGTCTTAAAAACTTTTTGGTAACAGGTTTTTTCTCAGATATTCCCAGTGGGTACATTCGGCCTGAATATGTACCCATTCCTCATCCCCTCCATAAAATGAACAGATTCTCCTATCAGAACTAGCCGTTATTTTTTGAGTCTTCCAACTTCCCAGTCTAAACTAAGTCATTCCTGATTATGCCTTTCTCCCTAAAACGAGCATGTATACCGCTTTACCCAAGGTTAATTTAATTTTATTCGTAGGCTCAGGAAGACTTTCGTGTTACATTGTGCCTGGATTTTCTGCCTGCTGATATCCTGTACACTTTTTCTAACCTTCTTCGCTACGTTTTTTACTATTTGCACTACCTCTTTGCCATGTTGAACCTAGACCAATTCCTCTGAGTTCTTTTTCCACCTCTGCAGCCCAAAACATGGGAGTTATGTTTTGCATCTGGTGTCTACAGCATTTAGCATGAAGTGTTTACTGGTCTCCCTGCCTAAATCTAAGCCGATATTTCACCATCCTTGTTTTACTATTAACCATTGCAACAAGTTACAATTTTACAGTGTAATTTAAAAGTAGGCTAAACTTCTAATAGTATCGAGACATTCTATTAACATTTTCATATGAAGGATGAAATAAAGATAATGGCAACAAAGGCATATTATGAAAATAACGTTTATTCTAGACCCAGAATGCTATCACATTCCTGCCGTGTTTATTACTCTTTGCCATTCTTCTGGAAGATGTCCAGTAGTCTAGTTCTGTTTTTTGTTGAGGTCAGCGAATGCAAGCCCTACTGCTTGACAGATTGCTTCTTTTGTTTTGTAAACGGTTTCTGTGAGTGATCCCTTAGGTTTGGGGGAGACACGGAAGCCGCAGGCTCTGTATGTAGGATGATTAAGTAGTCCTCCTCAGCGGTTGGGTAATGAGGTACTAAGGGTTTGCAATTTTGCACTTCAACACATGCGACACTGTCAGGTGGGGTTCTCCTTCCTCTGTAGCGAACTCTTCACCTGCAGCAGGAATTAAACCACTCTATAAAATGCTGCAGTGTGAAGCGATCTGTATGTGACCCATCCTTCACACCATCACGTCCATGCAACATACAAGGCGTCTTTGCCATATGCTTCCGACATGGTCATGATGTTCTTCTAGCACCTGAATTTTGAATCATGTTCAGACATATAAAACATCTTTAGAACGACGTTCTTTGAAGTATTTACTTCAGGTCATCGTACTTGCGGTTCTATATGCTCTACAATAGCGACAATAGTTGCGTTGAACAAGTGTGTCTTTGTCTACTAATGGTAATAGAATCCACACTACCTACTATGAACATGGCAAATGATTTCTCACTACTGGTTTTACAGCCTGGTAGATCAGAAGTTGTTTCTGTTGACTCAGATCGTTTATGTAACTGCAGCGCCTTCGTTTGGAGGCGTGGCTGAATAAAAGGGGACTTGCTTAGCACCGGGAAGCACGATGTTTGCCGGCGGAGTCGGATATTCATAGGCCCTAAAATTCAACCGCATACATTTCTACCCCACACCAAATTTTATGTCATACAACGGCATTTCGTATACAAGATCTGGGTTTTCTGCACTCCAGTATCGATTATTTTGTGTCGTCACATGACCATGTAAATAAAATCATGCTTCGTAGGCAAAAAAAAAAAAAAAAAAAATCAACACACAATTGCAGAAATTAACTCTGCTCACAATATCGGTGGTTGCAATTTGTACACTACAGTTATCTTAAAGGGTTTTAATTTTATAAGTTTAGTGCCATTATAAGCCGAAGTTTGCGAAAATCCTCATTCCTGTGCAAGTTTCCTCAGAGATTTTTGGAGTTCGTTCTAACTTTTCTCCGATGTCATCGAGTTTTTCTTCTGTAAGATCACGGCGTTTTATTTCGATTTCTTATCAAGAACAGATTCCGTTTTCCTAAATGTATTCACAAGATTACGAACGGTTTCTCTGTGAGGTGCGCGAACAGAAGGATATCTATCTATAAATCGCCGTCTCACTTCCCTAAATGAGTTTGTTGTCACATAGGAATCATACATGAAGATTCTGATACGGACTTTTCCACATTATAACAGCACTGACAACACTATAATATTGAAACGTGATTTCACAACGTTCAACTTCTATACAGCACAAAGACTTCGTAACAGCACACGGAAAGGCGGAAAAATGGAGGGGGTAACAGAACCGGTTAGAAACTACTCCCGGCGTTGCTCTCCCATGACAAGCCATTGCACATTTTTGTCGATGCGCAGGATTTATTGCCTTTTCACATACAACCAGCTACCAGCTGTTATCTACAATTCGACAATGCCTTTATTAGAGCACATTATTATCCCATTATTAATGCATAATTTCTATTTTATGCCCCCGATATGCCACAATATTTACTTTGATGAGAACTATGTAAACTGGAAGCCTAAAACCGCCACGGGTGGCCGAGGTCGTTAAGGCACGGACTCGTGGCGGGAGCTCTGGGTTCGAATACCGCCAGGACCGTCCTCCCTGACTGAGGTTTTTTTCAGGTTTTCCTCAGTCCTCATAAGTACTGAGCCGGGGAGGTACTCTAAACTTAGGTCTGGAACGATTCCTTCCTTAAAAATAAATCCTTTCCCAATATATCATGTAATCTCATGTCCATCGCCTGTGGTGCCTCTGTAGCAAAAACTGGCGTTAAAGACTATTCATTCTTCCCCCCCCCCCCCATTTGGAAGCCTAAAAATGCATGGGCATTATAAAATCTGATTAATATTTTGTATTAACAATATTTAATTATGTAAATTGCAGATTTAACCAAATAATATATTAATATATTTGTTAAGTTAAACAGAAATTAGTTTTTTTTTTTTTTTTTTTTTTTGCCAGTCAACACTGTTTAATACTTAACCAGAAAAAGCGTACAGCTGATTTCATGACAGTTGTCAACAAAAAGTTTTTTGCAAGCATATGTATCCTTTCTCAGTAAAATTGCTTCAAGCAGTATTATTAAAGCTTGTTTATTGAAAAGCTGTGTTCCCTCCTGCTGAAATATATCGTGTAGATGAGTGGTTTTAAGTTCGGACCTCATTTGTTGACATTTTCTGGTGTTTTCTACCTCTAAGCAAGTCAGTTAATAATTTACGTGGCTGATTTCGATCTCAAAAGTTGTAAGCCAGAGATCTCCAAATGTATACTCTCAGTAAATAAAATATTGTATTCTAGAACTACTACTTTTTTTATCTTTTTCGTACAAGTTTCTACACACTTAAGCACAATGATCATCAACGATGTGAAAAGCTTCTTGAAGCAACGGTATGAACAACGGAGGGTTTGATAGCTTTGTCTTATGTGCGGTTATCTGGTAGGGCGGTCTGCTCCTTAATTCAGTTTCTAACTTTAGCTCTAGACCTTGCTATCCATAAACTTCGCTTCATTACCCTATTTGGTTTGAGGAAAGCAAACTTTGTTACTTATGAACAAACAAACAAATAGTAATGATTTAGATATCAGCTTTCTCAGCACATTAAAAGCTTGTCATTTTTAGTAAACCCCAACTTTTTTGCACTGAGACTAGGAAAACGAGGCTTCCAGGCTGTCCAATGAGGGACATTGAAGCCAGAATCTTCGAAATATTAGTCTCGGAGGCTATGCCTAGATCTGTGCTGGTAAAAAAAGGATTTAGGTATAAATCTTGTCCTTTCACGCAGTGTTTTAAATCGCGCAGCCGGCAGTGCCTAACTCTTTGGTTGGTAAAGCATGTATGCAACCTTACGTTATAGAAATACTGAAATTAGTCGGTTAAACTGATATTGTATGTGGAAAACTGCAGCTCTGGAAGAAAACAATTCATCAGGAAATTTTTGAATAAATTCCGCGCACACGCGTAAATTTAAAATAACTTGCATTGCTCTGGATCTAACAGTCTAACAACTGCATTGCCGTAAAACAGGTAAAGAATGGGTTCTGAGAGCGGCATTAGCGGAGTTGAAGTGGGGACTTTGTCGGCTGCGATAAGTGTAGTAGCCAAGATATAAAGCACTGCATAAGCGGCCAAGTTTTATCTATATTTCCATTTGTAAGTTAAAATCAAAGTATAGCTCCTTTTAAAGGCGTTTTACTCATGCAAGTTTTTACGTTCTGTATTTTATAGAAACTACGAGGATTTCAAATTGTATCGTAAAGAGAAAGGATAAATCGGTAATTTTAAGTTTTTAAATGAAAAGAAAATAAAAACAAGAAAATTCAACTTTATCTTCAAATAATAATTAAAAAAAACACATGTATAATACAAATTGTGTTATTTTTAGAAAAACAAATAGCAACCCTTAAATAGCTCACATTAACGCGATATTTTCAGTAATTAATGTTTTTTTAACTCCCTTGTATTTTTAAGCTCTAAACCCTTGAAAGTAAAACGCTAAATTACACTTTATTTTAAACATGGAATAAACCGTATGCAACTTTTGACGTTTGACGAAACCTTTTCCTTATGGAACAAGTGAATTCTGTAATAAATTCATACGCAATCAAGTGGAAGAAAACTTCTTTCCCGTTTACATGCCAACAACTTTTAACCAGCTCCACTGTAAAAACTGAAGCTGCTGCTTGCCACAGCAGAGGTCTTTAATACGAAAAAGAAGTATGGCGGGGGAAGAAATCGGGGTCAAAACTTGGAATTGTGCCGCCTGCCGGAATGGAAATGTTCCGGCCATATCTGAAATTAAAAATATGATATACTGATATCGCCGCGACACAAGCTTTACTCCAGACGGCGATAACCGCCGTTCCATGTTTTTATGTTGACGGTTCGAAGCTTTACATTGTCATGTCTCTCATTGCCCCTATTTGTTAGCCTATTTTTCAATACATTTATACCACATCACACAATTCTAGCAGTTTAAATATATGGAATAGCAAGCTGGTGTGCGATAAAATTAACATACTTAAGTTGTTCTGGTACAAAAAAAAATAAGTATATACAAAGTATTTACATTAAACGAAATATGAATAAATAAAAATTACAATAGTTAAATATATTGACTTTTCCTGTCAATTATTTTTATTCAATACAAAATTTAGACATGCCGCCCCATTCCTTCTCGACCTCACAAAGTTTACGGAGAGTATCTACTACTTCTAGCACTCTGAACCTTCATATTCTGCATGGACATGTACCCAATCTTAGTTTTTATCACATATAAACACATTCTTTCCCCTTAACGTAACAGGGATCCCACCACGTCCAAAAATGGTTCTTCTAAGCATAAGAAAATTGAACTATTGCTAATTTTCCAAAGAGAAAATACTCTATACAGAAATTTAAATACCAAAAAGTGCTTAATTTTCAAGTGCCCAAAAAGCCTCTAAGAATAAAAATAAATTGTGCTAAATTTTTATTGTTTATGTTGTTATGCGCCATATGTTATGGTATTGCTGTTTTTGAAAATAATTCATAGTGAGATATTGTTCATTTAATCTCAAAAAGTTCAAAAATATTTTATTAAAGGATTTTTTTTCGATTCGTTTTATTTACGGACGCTCTTTAACGCCACAGGTCATCAGCGTCCCATTCTATTCAGGACGTGAAACGACCGACAAATTTTGCTCAGAGGCCTCTTCTTTCAGGCTTGAGGTTCTTTTTCGTGCCGTAAATGTACGACACGGGTCCACGGCTCGATCCTACCGGGTTTGAACCCGCGATCTAGGGTTTAGAAGGCAAGTATGGTTACCACTACACCGCCAGGACCGACATATCAAAGGATGAACATATATATCTCTTTTCTAAAGCAATTCTGTATACACAGGCATTATATACAGGGTGGCACAAAAGTAACTAGACCTTATTAACTTTCAGTTAGTAAAATATTTTACTACTTTTTATATTTAAACTGTTTCCCCTCTGCATTAATGCACTGTTGGAGTCTTTAACCATACCCCCAAAGAAAAAAAATCAATTCGGTTAAGATCGCGGATCGTAGTAAGTATTCAATTGTTTTACGATGTCCAAGCACTCTTCCATTGAAATTGTTATGAACGTAAGTCCGAACAACTGTAGCATAATGCGCAGGAGCTCCATCGTGCGGGAAGTAGAACTGATCAAAGTTATCAAATGCACAATGATTCCTGGTGTAACGTGTTTAAGTACAGTCAAGTACTTGTTACCATCGAGATTTCCGTCAATAAAGTGCTGCACAATTACATCTAGTGTCGATATTGCACCCTACACATTTACGCCAGGTTGATTTAGCGCTTTCTCCAAAACCCCATGGTGGTTTATGGTGTATTAATAAGTTCAGTTATGTCGGTTTATATATCCAGATAACTTAAAGGTGTCCTCGTCCTATCAAACAATATTTTGAAAGAATTTGGGGTCATATAGATACTGATCGAGCATACTCTCACAAAATTGTAGCCGCCTTCCGGATTATCTTTCAACAAACCATTTGTCAGATGCGGAATATACACTTTAATTTCTGCCAATACAATATCCTTTGGATTGACCGACGTGACATTGCTGAAAATTCTACGCTAATAAATAATCTTATGCACTTCCTTGCACTAGTAGTGACAGCCAGACAGATGTTGGGTTCACATTTTTCACTCCTTGCTGACATAGGTCACCCACTACGATGTACATTCAAAACAGAATCTTCAATTTAAAATTTAGTATATTGTAAAAAGCCTTACGTGATGTCGGATCTGACTCGAAATGTTCTCTCCCCTCCCCTCAGTACAGCTCATAAACCTCGTGGTTATCGATCTTTACAGCAAACATTCTTTCCTCTTTCGTTTACATTTTCAATTTTACTGACAATTCATTTCCTGTTTCTTGCTCTTTCCGCTGCTAATATTACCAGCCTAGAATCATACGTACAGTTAAAAATAAATGAAGAAGGAAACGATTTGAACGTAAACATTCCTTCGGAAGGGATGTAAAGCAGTGGGTCCCATTTTACAGATTTACAGCACGTAAAAGAATCTCAAGCCTGAAAAAAGAAATCTCTGAGTAAAATTTATCGGCCGTTTCACGCCCTGAATTGAATGGTACGCTGATGACCTGCGATGTTAAAGAGCGTCCGTAAATAAAATAAATCTATAGCAGCTTTCACTAGACGCCTTTGAACATTCGCTTATAATATAAAATACTTAATTGTTTTCTGATGAACGATATACACGAGAGTACTTTATCTAATATGATACACCCCTGTGTTGTATAATTCTACAAACTCAGGTTGTTTCAATTTTTCTGCACCCGTGTTATCGAGTTATTTGACCGTAACTGTCGTTTGTCAAAAAGTGATGGGATATTCAGGGTTGGTCAGTCAACTAATAAAAGCGTTTGATTAAACCATGTTCACTACCGGTGGAATTGGTTGGAAAAATGAGGTCTGCGTTTACCAGAGTATAAATGAAAAGCTCCACAAAATAACTAACCCGAAGCTATATCAGTATATATGATTCCTTTTGTAATCTTTCTAGAGAAACCCTTTCTTTTTGTCTCCATTGCAAAGTAAGTGTAACGTTTTATTTTTGTTATCCTTTTGATAATGCTTCTGCTCTTTGAAGAATATGCCCAGAAGGAATTTAAAATTAAGAGGAAAAATATTCGGATTCTTTGTCTAATTGCTATGTTTCCAGTCATCAAAAAAGGCTATACGTGATTGCACGAGTGTCTTCTACAACTTGTGGGCTTAACCGTAACCGTAACTTTCAGTTTAAGTGCTGAATGACACATTAAAGACAAAGGAATTATTTATTTTGCAATTATATTATGGTTGACAAAAACATATTGATAAAGCTATAGAAAAGCAGAAATGGACATATCAATTAAAAGTATTTTTATTTTGTATGATATAAACACTCCATTAATAACATAACATAGATTATATCTCAGAATCTCGCTGAATTGTTTTTAAATTTATTTTCTGAATAATACACATTATAAATGTTTGCTTTAGTGTTAGGTTTATATTACTTATTCATACATGCATGTTAAAGTGATGCTACAAATTATAAATGTATTATTAGTTTTAGTACCTGGAATGGTTTATACTGGAACTGAAATTTTTGATTAAAATGTTCTACAGGTCTAAGAGCATAATGTTGATGAAATCCATAAACACACACATATTAATAAATACATCGTTTGGTCAAGACACTTCTTCAAAAAGGCTCTGTATCAAATATAATACATATATATACAAAATATATACAAGAAGGAAAATATATAATATAAGAACCTGATTGATAATCCCAAATTAAGTGGGAAATCAAGTATTTATAATGAACATGCACTGTGTTATGGTGCTTCTATACTTTAGTATTCCTGGTACCTGGTTATGTTAAACCTGTACAAGTTTAACGATTGTGGAATTTTATTTTTCATCTATAGAATATGATTCAGCAAACTATTCTAATGATTTTATGTGTTGTGTCCATTACTCTCTCCACGCTGTTTCACTATTTTGATAGTAGAAATATAAATATAGCAGTTGTATAGTATTTATTGACAAAATATATTTGTTACAGATATGACCCAAATTTTTTGATTTGTTTATTTAAGGACGCTCTTTAACATCTCCGGTCGTCTGCGTTCCATTCTATTCAGGGCGTGAAATTTTGCTCAGAGGCCTCTTTATCAGGCTTGAAGTTCTTTATCGTGCCATAAATGTACCACACGTGACCCACGGCGTTACTTCCCCCGTAGGAAGTCATACTTACGATTTTTACGCCCGAAAAAATCCATCGATCCTGGCCGGGTTTGAACCCGCGAACTTGAGTTTAGAAGGCAAGTATGGTTACCACTACACCGACCCATCCAAGTCGCAAAGGTTCTGGGATGTACCTGCTTTTACAATACACTTATACTCGGTCTTACAGTTGACGCTTAAGCCCCTAGCTTAACTAAACTTTCTTTCAGCTTAAGCTCCTCTAGTTTTACAGTTACGCTATTACCTTTAAGCTGATTATTGTTTCATACAGCTGAAGTTGGCAATGCATGGGCAGCGCAGTTAATTCAACATTTGTCTTTTATGTTTTTGTTTATTTTTGGTTTACGATTCTAAGTTAAGAAAATAAAGTATAGGGCCTTAATATCACATAATATTTATTTATGAAATGAGGAATAAAAAGAGAAAAAAAAACAATAAATTTCAAAACTGAAGAAATTACCAAATTGCTAAAGATTGCTAAAAAGTATACACATATAGTACAACGCACGCAGTCTGACCAAAACTTATGGCAAAAGAATATCCAGATTTGGGAGGAAATTTCAAAAGCGTTCAACGCCAACAGCGATAGTGTTTTCAGGGATACAGGAGTTCTAAAAAAATATGACAATATAAAGTAAAAAAAGTGAATTACGGTGATGAAAAATGCGCACTATATGGTATAGACGGAGGATCCAATGTGCCTTCATGAATTACAAAACTTGATGAGGAATCAAAGCACTTATAGGAATACAACTTAATGGCCTGCATATGTTGAAGGAAATTTTATAAATCTTCCTCTCAACAGTGCCGCAGAAATCCCCTGTAGTTATCAGCATACAGCCCGTTGCATACAAGTAAGAAGAAACTTGTTTTCGCCGATAGAGCTTTGTTTTTAAAATAATAATTATCGTTATTTAACATTTTGAATTGTTTTCAAAGTAAATTATGATACTTTTGCATTACTAACACTGTTATCAGCGTGTTGCGCGTTTATTTTATCTGCACTTGTTTCTAATATCATATTTGTTGACTGTTTACTTCTGACCTAAATCTTTTGTAGAATTCAGAATTGCTCCATTGACTGTTCTAAACGTTCTTGTCTTCTTACTCTTTCAATATGAGGTATAAGAAACCGAATTTCTTCCTCATTTATATTTTCTTCTTCCGAAAACTTTCTGACATACAATGACCTTGCTTAAACTATGCCCCTCCTCAGCTTAAGCCAAGAGTCAATTAAGCGAAGCTTATCATTCAATTTGTATACTGTAAAACGCATATGTAGCTTAAGTTCCAGCTTAAGCTCCGAACTAACTTAAGCCTGGACTGTATATACTGGGCCTTAGGCTTAGCTTAATTGACTCTTAGCTTAAGCTAAGGAGGAACATGGTTTAAGCTAAGGTTATTATTGTATGTCAGAATGTTTTCGGAAGAAGAAGATATCAGTGGCGAAGAAATTCAGTTTCTTATACCTCAAATTGAAAGGATAAGGAGACCAACAAGTTTAGAATAGCCAATGAGGCGATTTAATTTTACAAGAGATCCAGGTTAAGTAAACAGTAAGCAAACATGATATTGCAAATCATTGGTGATGAAATAAAATATGCAATATGCCGGTAATATTACTAGTAATGCATAAATCATATATATATAATTTATTTTAGGAAATAATTCAAAACATTTCTAATTCAAGATTTATAAACTTTCCTTCAACATAAGAAGACGCATTGAGTCCTCCATCTATATCATGTATAGCACATTTTTCATAGCATATTTTTCACAGCTGATAACTTACAATATAACGTTTATTGATTATTAATATGGTAAATCATTTAAAATTTAGATTCTTAGATTTGTTTATTTTTTCCATTCCAAGATTTGTATGCCTTCGACGCTCTGGTGCGTGTATTCGAAAGTAAAAGTAATGTGCAAAGGTTAAGCAAGTTTTCTGTTAGTATAACAAAGATTACTAATGGTTCAAGTTTAACATTTTTAAATGAAATATTTTATAACGCATGTAATTATTTAATTAATTGCACTTTCAATGTTTCCGAGATAATGGAAGTTAGTTTATGATGATTAATAACTTACATTGTTATTGTAGTTTCAAAAAATTTGTGTGAGTCGGTCCTGGTGGTGTAGTGGTTACCATACTTGCCTCCTAAACCCAAGATCGCGGGTTTGAATCCGGCCAGGATCGATGGATTTTTCCGGGCGTAAAAATCCTAAGTATGGCTTCCTTCGGAAGGGAAGTAAAGCCGTGGGTCCCGTGTCGTACATTTACGGCACGAAAAAGAACCTCAAGCCTGAAAGAGAGGCCTCTGAGCAAAATTTGTCGGCCGTTTCACGCCCTGAGTTGAATGGAACGCTGATGACCTGAGCTGTTAAAGAGCGTCCATAAATAAACCAATAAAAAAAAAATCAAAACATTTGTTTAATAAAATGATTCTCGTGTTTGAATATCGGTATGTTTGTTAAGGCGAGGATTTTAGCTTTTGTTTACAGGTACGTGGTTTGAAATTATATTGTGAAGGCGGTGATGACTTCATGGAATAATAGTTGCTAGGTAACCTTTTGTGACTCCAGTGACAGAGTCAGGCTAATTGTGCACGATTTATAGCGTCATAAGAAACGCGTCTTAATGCGAAGTTTTTTTTGAATGGTTTTTAACGCTCATTTTAACTACTGAGGCACAACAGGCGGTGAACACTGATGACGCATGAGATGAAATGATAAATTGCGAAATGATTTTTATGGAAAGAAACGTTCTAGGTCTAAGATTAGGGAACCTCCTCGGCATTTGCCATTTATGGGAATGAGGAAAACCTAGAAAAACCTTCTCAGTACGGTCCTAGCGGGATTCGAACCCCAGTTCTCCCACTAAAAAATCCGCGTCTTAACTACCTCGGCCACCCATGGCGGTAATACTAAGTTTGCATAAACAATAATTATAAATATATATATATATACACTTGCATATACAGAAAATAAAATAAATGAAAACGAAAGAAATGGAAAACATTAATAAATAAAGTAAACAGATAAGAAAACGGTACAACAGTAACTTATGAACCCTCATGTAGGATATTTTTCTACTAGCACATTCGCATGCATCACCCAAACTAAGTGTAGTGGTCTCTGTTCACCTTTTTAACATTCCTGTTCGAGATACTCGTTTAGTTTAATACCATACATATTTTATCTTTATATCGTATCCGTATTTCCACATGAACATAAACGTATGAACGAAAAAATGTACAAAAATGTTTGTATGAATGAGCGTGCTTTGCTAGGCTGTTTCTCCTTATATATGAAATCCAAAACGTTGCCACTTAGTTACTAAAGTTCACAGAGTTCACAGGAGGGCGCCCATGGCTTCCTGAGCCTTTGAAATATTTAAATACTATTGGTGAACTCTTCCGCTCCCAAACGCGAATACTTTTAAATTCATCGCCTCTTTGACACCTAATTGGAGAGCTCTTCATCGTGTGATGTAGTCGGTGACACCTGTTCCCCTTCTATCTTTAACGAATTTTGAAGCATCTTCAGCAACTAAAATACAAAAGATCTATTTTTCGGCTTCCTGCATTAATTTAGCTTTGTTACAATAGAGAGATTAATCACTCTAGTCTTTACCAGCAGAAGAAGCACAAAATATGACAAAAGGCAATCTTTTCCTTATTATTATAGAGTCATACGTCCAGGTAGCCATGAATACATTTTCGTAACATGAAATGTCTCTGTTAGTTACTACAAGCTATGTATTATAATTATTACTATTTACATTATCTAAAAGCATTTACTCTTGGGCATGCGAAAGTGTGCGGACCTATCACAGTGTTTAAGTAATTAGTGTGCGAGTAAATGTGAGAGATAAATTGTAATGGAAATATTAGATAAAATACGATAACCAAAGCAGTAAAACGAACGCTATTAAAGTAAAGAGCAGTGAGAAAACGGTTAGGTGAGCAAGGGTTATGTAAATAGTATCAAACATCAGGAGTACTGTTATAGTGAAGGGAGATACAGTGTAGTGATTGATTAGGAAGATAAGATATACTCTTAAAGCGAAAGTTTTATTGTGCTAAGCGAACCAAGAAAGGTAGTGTAGAGATTAGTTGATGTATCCACATTATAAGAATACATAAACAAGTAAGCTTTAATGGAAATGAATGAATAAAAATGAATGGTGTTTAACGCCCATTTTTGCTACAGAGGCACCACAGGCGATGGACACTGATGATACATGAGATGAAATGACATATTGGGAAAGGATTTTATTTTTAAGGAAGGAATCGTTCCAGGCCTAAGTGTAGGGAACCTCCCCGGCATTTGCCATTTATGAGGACTGAGGAAAACCTGGAAAAAACCTCAGTCAGGAAGGACGGTCCTGGCGGTATTCGAACCCAGACCTCCCGCACACGAGTCCGAGACTTAACGACCTCGGCCACCCGTGGCGGTTTTAATGGAAATAATAAAGTAAAAAACAACGAATTTAAAAGATGCAATTAAAAAATAAACAAGTAAAAATTACAATTTTCTTATATAGTTAGGGCGAAGAAGGTGCTGATAACTTGACCTTTTGGTTCTCGGCCGTTAATTTTAGGTTAAGTTGTTAGCTAATGGTATTATACTGGCTCCCAGTATATTGTAATTTTATTTAGTGTAAAGAGTTTTTTTTTATTTTGTGATAGATTATAATCTGCAAAATTAATATATACAGTGGGAAATAACAGATTAATAAATGATAACAATTCAAAAATATACGTCCCGGTATAGGCAACCAGGTACCGAGACGAAATATTGCATATTTTATTCATAGAAATTAACACGTACTTAATTTATTCTTTCTGTTTGTATATTCATATCGTTCATCATATTTTATTCCCCTTTTATCCATTACAGTCTCTTCCGCCTTTGAATGTAGGAACTTTTATTTCCGTTGTTTCAATTTTCCTCTTTTCTGTTTCCTAAGTTAACCTAGTACTGATATTTTTAGCGAATTACCAAGAAATGTAAGCTATTTCAGTTGTACCATAGGAAAGATATTTTACTAATCTAACCAAATTAAAAAAAAAATAATAAAACATTTCGTTAACCAGCAAAATGGGATTATTGAGAGTAGGGATTAACCTAAAGCGGGGGGAAAAAATAAAAAATAAAAAAATAAAAAATAAAAAAAAAAATAAAAAATAAAATTGCTCTAGCGACATCAACATCTGTTTCTTCACAACAAAATTCAATATATTACCATTTTAATAAATGAAAAAATAATATCTGAAAATTTGGGAAATTGAACTAGTAGAAGTAAAGGTATATTTCAAAACAGAAATTTAAAAAGTGCTCTTGCGTTTAATTTTCTCTATATTGTTTATAAGGGTGCATATGTTTTATATTTAACAAAAGTACAACTGCGAAGATAGCGAATGTACAATATTAATCTAATATGTGTTTGAAAATTATGTAAAAGAGTTCTGTAATATCCTTCAGAAAACGTTTGTGCTACATATTTTTGCTACAATAACATTTAAATTAAATTTCAAAGGCAATGAAAATCGATGAAACTTTCGAGTGTTTATTGTTGATTGCGTATATTTGCTTAGTACAGAGTAATTTTTTTTAAATAGTTTTGTTTTATTGAAACATGTAAACATCTTCTTAAATACAGAATGTAATTGAAACTTTCGGTTATTTTTCTCTATTTTAGTGAACGTATCAAAGACTCATTTTATAAACATGTTACATATAAAAATACCAACATAGTATAGCTTTGTCTATAAGTGGTCATATGTTTCATTTAATTAATAGTATACCATTAGTTTTTGTGGTTTAATAATAATAATAATAATAATAATAATAATAATAATAATAATTCCAAAATATGGTTTCTCTTATGTGATACTTATAAAATGCAACAATTAATTTTTTCCCTCTAATACCACACTGTATTTTATTTTATTAATTAATAAGGTTTTATTTGATTGTATATTATTTTTATTAAAACTTATTCAATTCGGTGACGAATTCGTTAAGTTTACGCAGCAACTGCATGATGGATTTTTTATAAAATTTCAGTTTAATAGTTTTAACAGTTTTATAATTTAAAGTTTTACATGTCACGTGAACACTCTGTAAAATGTATTTAATTTTTACATTTAAATCAAAATAATTAAAATACTGACTTGTTCCATTATTTGATAATCAATCATTAATTTACATATAATTTTTCAATAAATGTCATTAGTTTAGTTTTTGCTCAACAGATCTTCGTATTACATTTACTTACTGTATTGATATCTATTTGCAAGTTCTACTGAAAATAGTCTGATCGTTAGTAAATAGAATACTATTAAAAGCAATGATTTTATTAAAATTATTTGTAAAGTTCTTTTTGTCATTTTCTAATAATATTCGTATGTTGCATATATATATATATATATATATATATATATACTAAAAAGATACGGGAATATACAGCAACTATGTGGTTTCCCAGGGACGGCTAATGCCGCATATTAGTACAAGTATGTACCTGCAATATCTTCGTCTGCTTTGCAGAGAAAATGGCAACATTTTCGAACCTGCATGCACATTGTCTTACATGACAACGCCCGGCGTTACACTGCGAGAGATTAGTGAGAGTGGGAGGTATTCCAATATCCCCACATTTACCTGATACGAGTCCCTGCAACTTCAGTCCATTCTCTAAACTAAAGGAAACAGTTCATAGAAAAAGCATTCTTATACAAGAAGGTAATTATTCCAACAGTAAGACGCTCGCTCAATGACGTCAAAAGCAATACTTCTCCTTATATGCAACGACTTCCATGGAATTAGACTGAAGTCATATCCTGAATGTTATAAATGTGATATTGCCACGTTTCTGACAGCTGTGTTTTAGAACCTATCACTACTTAAGCTTTTTCACAAATGGTATGATCACTGACGCTTAGAAAGATGGCTAAGATAATAATTATCCGCTAGAACATTGCAATAACAATACAAAATCACATGCTACTAACAAGTTTTATCTGAACTTCGGCTTCCTACCTAAAATAGTTGAAGCGTTGTCTTTGTGCCGTTTGGGCGTTATTAAGGCAAACAGTGAGTATGCTTTAGAACATTTTCATGTATGCTTTCTTTTGAAAGAAACACACTCTTGCGGAAAGTAAGACAGCCATTTGTGAGAAAATTCCGCGGTGCTCTTGCACCGCAGATGTACTGTTGAATCAATTTAAGGAAACGGGGTCTGTTATGCACAAAATTTATGCATATTTGCTTGCACAGGAAATAGGAATTTCTTAAATCTCTGCTCTCAAATTCAAACGCTCTATGCTGTAAGAACCAACAATAAATGTAGCAGTGCACTATAAACGAGAAATTTACCGGCGAGCTACCGAACGAATTTGCACTCGAATCTAGTGCGCACCACGATTTTAAACCTACTAAATTTGGGGGAAAAACAGCGCACATTAGATTTCGGTAAATACGTTTACTTGTCATGGGCAGTAAGAAACTATTAATAAAATATGACGTATGCTTCAAAAGAGGCTAAAGCAAATGAAGAATCCTAAAAGTTAAATTTTCATTATTTTTTTCTCCCACGAGCTTTCAATTTTCAATTTCCTAAAGTTTAACAAGGTTTGTTACACTATTAGCCATTATTCTTTACAAACGCCTTTGCAGTTTTTGTCCAGAGGAAAAAATGGATAACTTCCACCCTGTAGGCTCAAGCAGGAGTGCTTATTCAAGTAAGCACTCCAGTATACCACTTCATTGAATATGGGGGTTATGAATACAGGCGGGGCCATTGCTACTTGGCGTGTGGCCAAGCGCCGAGAGAAATATTGCCTTCTGCAGTGTTTTTCTTTAGTTCATATTCCTCTCTGTTTTACGTACAATAGCAAGAACTGACCAAACCACAGAGCTGTAGTAATACAATAGAGATACAAGCATACTACATAGCAACGCCAAGCATTAGTTGTGGATATTATCTCTCTAAACTAATCTGCTCTTTACTTAAGTTGAAAAACAAAAGAGTGCAGTTGTCATAACATTTCTCAAGCTCTTTTTAGACGCTGTTGGCTCTATCGACCGTCTTTTGTTTCAGAGCATATAACCTGCAGATACATCTTCGCAACCCGCCAGTCTGAGACATATAATTGTTTTATTTCACTAATAAATAACTGAATATAGCGTACGTAAATTTGTCTCCAGTTGTTCCCACTCTTTCCATTTTTATTTTTCTCCATAACATATGTGGGAAAAAATCAGCTAGCTAGTAAAACTACACACAAACTTTATGTTAAAATTTTTATTTTGTTTATTTACAACGGTTAGTTCCCTATCTATACAGCCTAGAAGTCGCTATTGCGTAAGATATGGTCGCTATTTGCAAATATTTAACAAAGAAGAACAGGGCCATTATATTTTATGTACCAGGACTGTTCTATAAATAATTGTGTTTTTTTACAGTCATACTTTCTCACACTAAAATATAACTTTATAACAATTGTTAGTTTAAGCGTAATATACACGCGATACTAGTTTTGTTGTTGTCACTTCCATTTCCTGCCTGTGAGAGGTGTTCAAGTTCAGATATGTTCAGTTTCGCCTACAGCAACGAACTGCTGCTCTGAAATTCTGCTTTCGTCTCAAAAAATGTTTAACTGGGGCCTATGCAATGCTACAGAAAGTCTATGAAGAGTTTGTTTTCCCCATAGCACAGCTCGGAGATTTTTCAAAATGTTTAAAGAGGGTAGGCAATCAACTTCAAAGGAAGAAGGGTCCGGAAGAAAACATTCACATTAACACTTTCAGAAATTCTGACAATTTTACTGAGTGCTACCCATGCGTTAGTAATAAAAGGTGCACATGAGCACGGTGGGTTCCAAGATCGCTTTTCCCGGAAAAGAGGACTCGCATGGAGTTGAAGATAATGTTGCAGGAAGATCTGGGGTTTGTATCTGCTGATGAAACTTGGCTACATAATTCCCATCCTGAGAGCAAACACCAAATATTTGTTTATAAATCTCCATCAACACCATCATCTAACAAGCAAAAGTGCTTGCTTTGCTGGGGAAGTTATAGTCATCTCATTTTCGATTCTCGGCTCTCCAGCGCATTACAACTGTAACTAAGCAACACTGCAGAAATAGCCTGAAAACTGTGCAAACATCCAACTAGTTGCACATTTACGTGTCCTTCATTTCACATTTATCCCCTCTGACCTTTTTATTCTCCCCAAATCGAACAAAACACTGAAACAGAAAATATCCACCCTTAAGTACCTAAACTCTCATTGATAGCAGTTGTTTAACTGTATTATTTTAATTAATTTAATTTCACATTTTGTATATTATGTGAAGGCTATAATGCTCAATATAAAGTCGTAAACATTTAATAATAATAGTTACTTAGTCATGTAATTTAAGAAATCCATTTGTATGTTATTACGTAGTATAAAAGCCACAATATTCGATCTGAAACTCAAAACATTCATTGATAAGCATTGTGTAGGTAACGCATCAATAAGTATTCAATTAAATGCATAATCGAAATCCTTTCAGTGAGACGGGGCATGTTAGGCAACAGGCAAGGGAGATTTGGTTTTAACAGAACGTCTATGATTGTTCATACATAGCGAAACAACAGTAGAAGTTAAACCAATATAAAATGCTTTACAAAGCTTACAAGATAGCATATATACGACGTTCTTGGAAGAACAGGTAGCAAATGAAGAAAGGTTAAATTCCCTGGATAAATTAGGGCTGTGGAATGAATTGCACGGCATAATTAGCGCACAGGTTTTTACATTTAGGGCGTTGGCAAGGATATAAGCCAGCAAAGGGACGTGGTAAATTCGGAGAGGATAGGTTTCGGCGAAATATACTTTTAAGGTTAGGGGGTGTTCCAAAAGTAAGGCGGGGTACAAATTTAGAAAAATCATTTAAAGATGAATGCATTAACAAAGTATCGTGACATTCTTTCAAAATAGGTCTGAAGCTTTCAATTCCAGGCACTTAAGTAGTAACAAGGTTAATAAAGTTTTAGGTTTGCATTGGAAAGTTTTATGACTAGAATGATACGGGCCTTATTGCCATAGAAGAACTCTAGCAGTTCGAAGCATAGCGATTATGAATATGTAAGTTTTTGTTAGTGTTTTTTCCTTTGGAATCCGCTAAAATAAGAAAATGGAAATATTTTTTGTAAACTGTTCGTGGAACTATAGCTCACAAAATACAGAAGCACTGGTAATAATCAATATTCACCCGACTATACAATAGTTTTCTCCATTTTCCACTTCTTAAAAAAGTTTGATGGCTAAAGTGCGAATTGATGAGTCTACATATATTATAATTTTAACAGAATCTGCACACAACAAAAAGTAAGAGAGATAGGGAACAAAAGAGCATTTGAAGCATTTTACTTTGTTGTGTAATATATCTACCATTTCTACAATAAAAATTAAAAAAGCATGCCTGTATGTAAAAGTTTAAAAACTGAAATATTAATTAATAATATTAATGTTTAGTACTTATTACAGAATTATTTGCTATGGAGTGCAATAAAACGCTCTTTAAATTATTACACGATAACAATACAAATAAATTTAAGGGTGCAAGGTATGGCTATTTATGCATTATATTAAACAAATGTTGCTATTTTGATTTAGTAACATTATTTTTTTTCCTTTCCCACAGATAGAAGGGCTATTAAGCTCAAATGAACAGGCATTAAGCCCCGTATCTGTTGGCTTCGGGCTGTAAGGGGGTGGGTCATATGTCGCAAGTGACATATCAGACAGGACCTACATGTTACACGTCGCGTTCTGTCAGCTATATACAAGTAGTCCCAAGTATTGGACATTCCGTTACACTGTTGAGCATAAATCGTACAAAATTAATTACTTTCATTTCATTTGGTATACTATAAATAATGGTGCATATTTACTATTAGCAACACTGTGGTAATGTGTAAAAACTGACGTTAAACACTATCATACCTTTAGTTGAAATATAGAGAAACAAACAAAATAGTTAGGGGATTTAAAATTTCATAGTGTTATAAAATTATGAAAAATGTTTATATATGCAAGTATAGAATTAAAGTACGAATTTAATAACATACTCTTTTAAGGTAATCAGGAAGTGTTAATCTAACAAATAATGCAGCAGTATACATTTTACACTGTATCTCAGAAATTTATAATTTTTTCAATATGAAATTTTGATAGATATTAAGAATGCATAAATAAAGATGCTTTGTAAATTTAATCTTCTAATGCACATACATTTTTTTAAACAAAAAATCCTATTTCTGATACATTTTGACACAAATGTGCACTTTTCTCACGATTTATTGGGCCAATCTTGTTGAAAATTTGCACACACAAAGTGTATGGAAATGTGGAGTGTGGTAACTAGAAGTATTTAAATGTCACTATTAGTTGACAAAAATCAATACCAATAAGAAATGAAAAATATTTCTATTTTTTTTAATTTGAAAATTAATTTCTTTTCAAGCAACTAGCATATATATATATATATATATATATATATATATATATATATATATATATATATATATAGGCATGTTGTCTGCAGTTTAAGTTAAAATAATAATTTCAATTCCAGGAATAGCTTATAAGAAAAATGCATTGATTGTCACAGTGTTTTCAGTTTTTAACCAGATTTTATTTTGGTTTAAACAATTTTACAATTAGAGAATTAAAATTTGTAAAACATTTGGAGTTAAGTTATCTGAATATCTCTCAAAAATTTCACATTTACAGCTTTAAAACTTTCTGAGGTGCAGTGTAAAATGTTGCTATATTTACACCTCCCGGTTACCTTAATGTTTAATGTTTCATTTTTCCACAATAATTTAAGTTAACTAACTAAATTGCTGTATACAAAGTAGGGTACCCAGGAAAGATGGTCATTGAAACGACCACCGACAATTCAATATTAAATATATCGATTGATGCACATGATCTCGGTAGGTAAAGTGGGTAGAAATCATCATCATTGTTAGTTACTGCTTGCAGTTATTGTACACAGTGATATATATAGAAATAACATATTTGTTTCTTTATGTTGTATCAAAATCCATGATATTAGTCCCAACTTATTAATCAAAATAAATGCCTGAACTTCCGGTCTTATGATGTCGTAAAAAGTGAATAAATATTTAGAACGTCCTGTAAAGTTGAACATGGTGTTGGTTGTTGGAAAATTATACAACAGAAGGAAAAATATATAACGTTCCTGAAATCAAAATGAAAGCAAGAAATAGAACGGTAAAGAATCTTCACCCCCTAAGAAATTTAAATGCGACTATCAGCATGCAAGATAATACTATCTGTCGAAGTAGGAAGGATAGTTATTGAGGTTGTACTTATGTGAAGATTAAAAAAAAAAAATATATATATATATATATATATATATATATATATATTCAAATCTCCAATGATCCCACCTACAAGACATTGAAAATGACAATGAACAAAGTGCGTGTGTGTGTATATATATATATATATGTGTGTGTGTGTATGTGTGTGTGTGTAACTAAATTATAATAAATAGAAAAACATAAAAAGGATAAACACTTAGATTACCACAGATTTTTATCCCTATATCTTTTTGTGACTTTCTAAATGTTTTATCCATTTCTACTTCTCTAGTTATTGTTATTTTAGGTACATTGTTCATGGTGTTACTTACTTTTCATTTATATTATACATTTGCATGTGTAGGTATGTGTGTGTATGAGTCTGTAGAGTTCGCAATTTTTGTTTTTTTCTCAACGAAATTCGGTATATTTCATTAAATAACTTAATCAAAATAGTTTGTAAAAACAGGACAATCGGGCCATTAGGAGTGGGGATTAAACCGAAATTTAAAAATCGATAAAGTTTTTAACGGAAATTACGTAAATGCCATTGAAATAAAATAAGAAGTATAGTTTCTCAAAAATCAGTGAAATCAGTTTATTACGAATAAGGAAATCAACATTTACATTTCCCTCTACTAGGACCAAAATTTATTTCTTCACGAAAAATTCGGCATATATAATTTAAATAAAAAAACCAAAATATTTTCAGAAAATCAAGGAAATTGGACCATTAAGAGTAAGGGTATATACTTGCAAAGCGAAATTTAAAAAGCGTTCTTGCGTTTAATTTTCTATATGTTGTTTTAAAATAAAAGGGCAAATTAATTCAGCATATAAGCTGTATTTATAACGTTGCATATGTTTTATATTTAACAAAAGCATGGAAGCGAAGATATCAACGTGAACCATTAATCTAATATGTGTTTGAGAATTATATTTGTGTATAAAGCGCTCTGTAATAACCTTCAGAAAACGTTTTCATTACATATTTTTACTAAAATAAAATTTATATTAAATTTCACAGCTAAAGAAAAGCGTTAGACTTTTGATTATTTATTGTGTATATTTGCTTAGTACACGGTATTTGTTTTTAAATAGTAATGTATTTCGTTTCATTGCCACATATGAACATCATCTTCTTAAATACACAATGTAACTCGTAATTTTCTGTTTTTCTCTCTATTTTAATAAATGTAAAGATTATATCAAGGGCTCAGTTCGTAACATGGTTACTTTTTAAAAATGTTTAAAAATACTCACACAGTATAGCAGTGGTCATATTTTTCATTCAATTAATTGTATAGCATTTATTTGTTTGATTTAATAAAATAATAATAATAATAATAATTTTTCTTTTGTGATACTTATAGATTGATTATCAGAATTCGAATTTAAACACCACAGCAATTTTATAACTCATTTCATTTCATTAATAAATAAGACGTTATTTATATTTATTTTAAAATTATTCAGGTTGCTGAGAAATTCGTTTATTTTACGCAGCCTGACCTTTTTAGATACACAAACTCTTATCCAGGTTAAATCTTTGCAGAGAGGAAAAACAATATCAGGTCATTATAATGCAATTTTTATTTTAAAAATTACGAAACGCCGTCAAGGAGAACCGTCATGAAATTCTGAAAATAGAGGTCTCCTTTCTCAGGACAATGCTTCAGGCACAAGTACCCAGAACGAAAAGAAAATTTGTAAGGGAATATTTTTTAATTCAAATATGACATCATAGAAACCGTAAACGATCTGTAAGTGAATAGAGTGTACGTGAAAGCAAGTGAGATAAAAATACAAATTAAACATTAACTGTCACTGGGGTGTAGCATAGCATTCAACCCTATACCATAAGAGGGCTTCATAAATACAGAAGTGTTGTAATAAATAGGAAGAACGGGGTAATGTTTTACAGCATATAAGGTATAGGGGTGAATATTTTAAACAGGTGAGACAAGCAATGTACATCTGTAAGTAAACTCTATTGACGTGTTATTATGAATTAATTTTAACCTTTATGTGCTATACATCAAATCGAACTAATATTAGCTTTCTATACTATTGGTTGTACAACATAATGAGAAATTAAAACCTTGTTTTTGCAGTATTAGTTGTATTTCAGAAACCAGAGTTTTTGACAGAATATAAATACCAAGCTTGACAACGGCTCCAACAAGATCTCAGGTAACATTGAAAATTAAAGTTTTAAGATATTCTGACACATCAGGGCAGTAGCTTTCCGGCTCTATTTCAGATCCAGATCTTTATATGAACTGAGGTGCTCTATTGTATTGCTAATTTGATAGATCTTCAACAGTCCTATTATATTCCCCCAGTGTGAAACACTATTTATATGTAAAGCACCGTTACACAGCGCATTGTATTACTGGATTCATGTTTAATCTCCACACCAAACCGCACATGTCTGTCATATACAGCGCATCCCACGTAAAGAATGAAACGAAAACACCCACGACATGAAATTGTTGAACGAATAGTATCGTGATTTCGTATTTGGGCTCATAAAATTTTCTGCATGAATTCCGAATGAATTGTGGTTGTACCTATGAAAAGATTATTGAAAATTTTCTTCAAATTGCCGTCCATCTACCTAATAGGCCCGAAAATTACAATGAAAAAATTATATATATATATATATATATATATATATATATAATTATATAAGCATGTATCCGTATCTATGTGTGTTTCTGTTAACACTGTAACAGGCGCCATTTTGATTTTTCTCAACGAAACTCGGTATATAACTATCAATTAACAAAGGGTTCATCTAGTTCGTTAACCAGCCAAATTGGGCAGGTGGGATGAGGGCTAACCTAAAGCGAAAATTAAAAATTCGCTCTAGAGGTTACAATTTTTGTTTTGATATGTTTTCTTTTTCTGAACGAAACTAGGTAATGCCATTAAAATATATCAATGAAAACAGTTTCCTAAAATCAGCGAAATCGAACAATTAAGAGTGGGGGTTTACCATTTATATATTTTAATTCGTAACAAAACGTGGATTATACTGTTTAAATAAAATAAAAGATACTAGATTTTAATATCAGGAAAACCGGACCATTAATAGTGGGAATACGCCTGAAAACCGAAATTTAAAAAGTCTAGCTCTAGAGGCCGCAAAAGTATGATTCAAAATGCTAAAATTTAAATTTATAAATGTTAAAACCACACGGTGTACTGATAATACATACCAATGTATTACAAATTTCATGGAACTTATAAGTATTAAGATTAAATACAAACATATAGGTATTTGTGTATATTAATCACTTGAATTCATAGAAACAACTATTAACATAATTTTAAATATAAAATTATTTGTTTATAAAATCATTTAAAATGCTGTAAATAGCTGCTTTCAGCAACGTTGATCCCCAATGAACTGATGAAATCATTGTTTCAACACTTGAAGGCGTGTATAGTGCAATATCTGTTTGCTAGTGTAGTTACGTATACAATTTTTATGTAACGATCAGAAACAGGTAAATTGCAAGAGCGTTCTATTTGTATTACAATTTTTTTGATTTATGAACAACACTTCAGGGACATATATATGAGGGTTTTTACGCTCTGTGGAGGGCGAGGTAAAGGAGAATCAGCAAGTATCAAACTTGAGGAAGGGCGAAATCTACGAGTAGATTGGGGGACCAAAGTTTTTGCTGCAGAGTTGATCTCATCAAATATTTAAAAACCTGCCTCGGCACACTGTCAGGTCCGAACTTTTCTTGTCTTTGAGCTTATCTATTACTCAGTTCCCTGGATCCAGAGATAGAAAAGTTGTGTTTCCCAAAACTTTCCCCAAAACTTCTACTCTTTACCTCTCATCCTGCAGCAAAATCTTGCACAGTATTTTATAACCCTCTTCTCTATTTCCACCTTTCAACTGCTAAAAATTTAATAATGTTTGTATCTATTTTATAATTTTAAATATATTTTTAATGTGTGAGTATATGGAACACCCTATTATTTCCCATGTGGTCAATCATTTTAACAGCTAAATAGTCTCATTCAGAGCGTTATTTGTGATAGTAACAAAAACTTGGGAGTCTTTTGCTGCCAAAGCCATCCCTTATACTTCCTCTTTTCAGTATGAGAGAAAATTTCAGAAAGCTCTATCAACGCTGCTTATCCTTATCGGAAATTCAACTGGCCACTGGTTTATAGAAGTAGTAGTAGTAGTGGTAGTGGTAGTGGTAGTGGTAGTGGTAGTGGTAGTGGTAGTGGTAGTGGTAGTGGTAGTGGTAGTGGTAGTGGTAGTGGTAGTGGTAGTGGTAGTGGTAGTGGTAGTGGTAGTATGATTCTATGATTCATAACTTTCAGTTAAATTTTAGTAAGAAAAGCAATGCAGTTTAAGTGAAATTTAACTGTAAAGAGGAGGTAATTCAATTTTTTAAGAGACGATTATTCCCGTTTTAACTACTGTAGTGTCACAGGTGATGATAAAACAATAAATTAAAAAAAGGATTGTAAAGAAAGTATTGCAGCCCTGGGGTAGTTCCTCGACATTGCAAGGGATGAGAGCTGAGGGAAACAGAAAATCTTTAGTCAGGGAGAAAATGGCCCTGGCAAGTTTTGAACCGCAGACTCGCATTCACCAGACCATGTCCTAATGACTTCGACCACCCATGTCGATATTTTTCGCTGTAACACGTTTAAAACGGAAACAACTGAATCATGACAAAATAATAATATTCTGAGCATCACAAGGGCTCCTAGTGCTCATAAAATAATGCCATAAAAAGGAAATAACGTTATTTCAACTTCATATCGTCTGTGACAAGTTCTACGATGTATATTTTCAGTGTGAGATTACGTGAGACAAGTGTCATAAAATGCTGAAGAAGGAGGTTTTCCTTAGTTTCCTTGAAGGTTTCTAGAAAAAAAAACACTTTTCCTCCTTCATTAATGAAAATATTGATATGTCACTTATTCGAGTGTACCAGCTGTGCCATTAATTGTCAATCTTAATGACAGATAATTATTTTGTGTGTTTATTCCAGAATTACTAATTATAAACAAATAACAATTTATTATCTACTCTTAATAAAGTATTTGCTAAGAATAAGTTCGTGTTGTTTAAAGTATAAGGGCAAGTCAATAACGATTAATATTTTTTTCTTCCCATCACACAGTGACATAAGGCGATGAAACCTTTTTAATGAGAGGTGTCACTCTATTGGTGGTAAGGCGAGTTTTTGCCAGTCGGGTACGTAAAATGGAGTTGCTTTGTAACGTGCAGTATGCTGCTCTGAATTTTGCTTCCGTCTGCAGGAATCCGGTATGGAAGCAAATGCGATGTTAATGTCCATGATGTTATGCCACAATCAACCGCCCTTCGTGTTTACGAAGAGTGAAGTGAGGACCGTGTTTCAACAGCAAAGCAGGTTGGTCCAGGTGCTCCAACCACTGCAGTGAACGATACCATGATTAACACAGGTGCCCTTTTCGTGAAGATGCACAAATAACAGTGGATAGACTGACTGACATGTTACAGATTTCCTATGGTAGTACGTTCATCATTCTGGACTGTAGCTTAAACATGAGACGCATCTCTACAAATGGGTTCCGAGATTGCTGACGTCTGAATAGAAGATGATGCGAGTGGACATGTGTCGGAAGCTTCAGCGGTTGATAGTGTAGCATGGCGAGGTATACTTGAATTCCATCATTAAAGGAGATCAGAAGTGGCTTCACCTTTACGATTTAAAGCAAACCGGCGAACTCACTCTGAAAGCACCAGGTTCTCCGACACCAAAGGGGGTCAATGTTGTTGGGAGGCAGGAAAGATCATGGTGATTTCGTTCTTCCTTCGACTGTTGTGGACTGAAGGTTAATGGGGAGTATTGCAAGCCTCCTAGTCGAACACATCCGACGAAAACGCTCCGAGCTGCATCCATCTTCACCATGGCAAAGCAGCCTTCGTGTTGCTCAACATTTGGCCACATAAAATTATCAATATGTGTCTCACCCTCCATACAGCCCGGATCTAGCTCTGGTGATTTTTTTCCCCTCGTCTCAAAAATGGGATTAGCAATTTGATTTATCAACGGTTTCGTGGAGAGTGTGGAGGCGGTTTTGAAGACGATGTCAAAAAGTGGTTTGCAAAACTGGCAGACACGTAGGGCCAAGAATGGGGTCTATTTCGAAAAATACCATATCCTTGACCCTAATTGCTGTATTTCGTAAGTACAATAATAATTCCCAGTCTTCAATGAGTAGATCTAATAACGAAATATTAAATCAGTTTTCTGCAAGGAGCCTGAAATAAGCAAGTCAATCATTACAGTTTGCTATCTTTGACAGATATGAGGGGTGTTAACTCAAATCTTCTGATCATATTTACTGCTATTAAACGTGCCTGTGGTACAGATTTATTAATTCGTATTTTAAATTTAATCAAGTCCAGATCAATGGAGCTGTTTACTTGTTTTACACACCTGAGGGTTGCTATAATGTTAGGCATTCACAGGTTTTAATAGTTCAGCGATGTTGTTGGAGCGACTATCTTGAGTTCCTAAGATTCTTTAATACATCATAAATAACTTATATATATATAGTAAAATGTTTTATTTTTATGTTAGTGAGTACAGTTTATCTTCTAAACGAGTTCCAGGGACACTTTCGCAATATACTAAAACCATTTAAAATAGCACCCTATAAAATCAATATCAACTTTCATACATTCCCTGTCACTTTATCCCATGTGATTGCTAATAGCTGCACTTTCATAGACTCCATTTGCAAACCGCAACTACCATTATAACCACTTTCCACATTATAATGGAACAAACCGTAGTGGATTCATTAATAATGCAAACTCTCTCATTTGCCCACTTTTTACACATTTTATATTCCTTTTTTTCAGAATTAAAACTGCAGAATAAACCGCAAAATTTGCAATAACCAATAATTATGTTTAAATGCCTCTATTAGCATTTTATTATTTTCATGTTCATTATTTCTTATTAATTATTCTTGCTGTTTTATTGAAAATTAATATTTACTTCGTCATCTTTCACATATTCAAATTACAGAAATACTTGTGTGCACAGCAACAGAAAAAAGCCTAGCATTAAAATTGCAAATAAAGTTTATGAAATCGATTTTTATCTCTTGGTTTCCAAAGCACTAAAGGCGCTAAATAGCATATGCAGAAGAAAAAGTGTTCTATTAGAGTTATAATATAAATAAATTATATTTATACAAATAAATACACTAGGTAAATAGTTTATTATACTTATATCTGTTTATACGTTTAATTTTTCAAGCAATCCATGAAAAGGACCAAGATGTACACTCGTGTTCAAAAGTATTCTAGCTCGCTCATGGTGAGGGGTCTTTTGGAAATCATTTTGCTAGTGAGCAAGTCCCAAAGGTCATTTATACCTTTACACACAAAATGAGTGCGGGGAACTTGTTAGTAGGAAAAAGAGAGTACCGCTCTTTCATCATTTAACGTTACGTTGAAGCCTCCATATTTGTACTCCACAAGTAAAGAGTTTAAACTTACCTAGAACAGCAGATGAGAGCGAATATAAATATTATTGGGAGATAATGTAAATGTGCTAAAATAGTAACCCATCCACTATCCTTAATAAGTGCGTTGTGTATCCTACCGAAATATGTAGGGAAGTGATTAATTATGTCCACAGTATTCACACTTCATGGGTCTATGAATCTTAATTAAGGAATGCTATTAAGACTTATTCTTGAATATATGAATAAAAGCAATAATGAGAAAACAAAAATGGTCCAAATAACTATGTGATTTTTATTGAGGTAAAGTAAATTAGAATCAAATTGAAAGCACTATTTGTTCCGGAGGAAGCTTTCAAAGGTAAACCGAAAATAAGTAGAACAGAAGAACACTCATATATACCGTCGTAGTTCCCTGGCAACAGCATTCATCTTTCGGCCGAGAACTGCATAGCCTGGGAGCATTCAAAAAGGTAATGGAACAGTTGATGCCTTTCATTTTCTGCACTCGATTATTTTAAAAAACAAATGCAGAAAGCCGTTTGGAAAACGTAGATTGAGAACTCAGGCTACAGGTTTCCTCTATTAGGCCCTGTATATGATGACTTTTAAGTTAAATACATCATCATCTGTCTTATTTAGGAATCAAAATTAACGATTAATATTGCACTAATATTATAGTTATTATTATGAGATTTATATGCATTTTGTTGTAAAATTACTGTTATGTTTATCACTACTGCGTAAAAATAAACTACAATAATAGTAAATATTGAATAAAATTCTAATTAATTTATGTGTTTATACAAGGGCGTTCAATAAAAATATACACAGAATTTTTGACAATATATTTTTATTCATCCTCATCATTTTGATGGTCTTTCTCAAAGTAGTCACCCATGCATGAAATAATCTGTCCCAATGTTTCTGCCAGTCTTCAAAGACAATCTGGAAGCCATTTATGACAGGTCCTTCAGATTTGCCTCTGCAGCATTCACCGCTGCTCAGAAAATACCTCCCATCAATTTGGGGAAAAGGAAAAAGTAAAACGGGGTCTAATCTGTACTGTAGGAAGTGAGAGACACACGTCACTTTGCTTTTTGTAAGATATTCAGCAACAACCGTGAGATCCGGGGATTTGGGAATGGAGCTCCACAAGAAATTAGTCGATCTCCAAAGTGTAGTTGCAGAAGGACAAATGAATTCTTCGCGGTGTGGACTATTGCTCCATCTTGCTGTATTTATTATCGTTGGAGGGACAAGTTTCTGACGTGACAAAAAAAGGGGGCAGTCGCAATTCTCACACAAATGGGGTAATAATGATGTATCTCTAGCGCTACTGTTTGGGAATTCAGTGCAGCATGTTCTACAAAATAAGGGCCCAAATATCCCATGACTGCACACGGCGCACCAAATCGTAACCCGCGGACTGTGCAGTGGTTTCTGTATAATGACACCAGAACGTTGAAATCCTAAAAAAACGAGTTGTTTGTACGTTGAGGTAGCAATCAAGGTGAGTTTGGCTTTCATCTGAAAACCGTGTGTTGTAAAAGAAAGCTGGATACTCATACGTCATAGACAACACTCGGATTCGCTCATCCCTTCTGTTGGACGCTGAGCAACTTGAATCTGGTATGCAAATGTACTCAGGTCTTTAAACATCCGCAACTCAAACAGGTTTCAGCGATGTTCGTCGTAGACTACGCTTTGGCGACTTAACACCTGTTGGAGAAGTAGTTCCTAATTCTCGTTTGTGGTGACGGTTCTTAGGCGATCTGTTCTTCCCTTACTTTGACATAGAACCGACCCTGTACGACGGAAGAAGTTGCCAACGACAGCTAACATTGCTTTGTTGTTTGGTACCTGCTTATTAAACTGCTCATGCTGTTCTTTAACGTGAAGCAAACATGGTCCATTCTGACGTTCTTCTCCGTATGGCAGGAAAATGTTCCACACATCGTTGCTATGTCGACACGTCGTTTAGCCGCAAATTGTAAAACCACAGCGGACAGAAATGAAGTGACCGGCAATAAATAAAAATGCACTATTATTAAGTATACGAGGATACCAGTGCAGCTGAAAGCAAAATAAAGAAATTAGCCTCAGAATTCATTCTGATCTCTTCCTTTTGATACTTAAAGTATTCACCCACAAGTTTAACAATACTCAGAAGGAACGAACTGCTATTTGGGTTGCAAAGTGGAAATCACTCAGAACCGCGAGTTCGAACCTAACTCTCCGGCAAGTTTCAATTATTCACAACCTCACCCAATCGATTCATAGTTACGTCGCGTCACCACTGCTCGATTTGATGGCTACCCTTGCCAAAGAGAAGCAGATGCAGTAATGCAGTACGGTTACTGCAAGACATCCCAGCAGGCCACTAATAGAAATGACATATTATGGACATAATTTCATTAAAGACAACAGATAGAATTACATTAAGTAATTAATGTAATGATATCTGTGAAACTTGTTGATATTGCCATTAATTATCATTAACTTCGCAATATTAGATCTGTATGCTGTTGAGATATAAGAAGTGATTACTCACTAGGTAAAGAGAGCTGTAACTAAATACGTTAAAATAAAGTGAAATAGAACATGCTGTGGCTTGATTAGGCTCGGAATTCTTAAGCACTTAACATCAATTTAGGTACAATCAAATTACATGGTCAAGAATCCAACTGAGCTAAAGTGATAGGCGTAAGGGGAAAAGTTGTCCCTTCTACCTGTTGTCTACAGTCCAGTAGCAACATAACTTCATTCCGTTCTATTCTTGTTTAAGTGCTTAGAGATTCTACTGCCAAGTCACAACAGAAGAAAATACAAATAATGATTTATTATTTTCATTTTTTAATTAAAACATTTCGAAAACGTAACTGTAAGATGGATAACTTGAATTATGATTACTCAAAAACATTTGAGAGTCTACATCTAAGGCCCTTTCTGGTGAACTAATGGAAACTTCTTGGCTAACTTGTGATTGTGAACGTTATTAGTTCATTACTATGATCTTGAAACTAAACTCAAAGTAAAAAATGTTAACTTAAAGAGTCTCAGTCTCCTAAGAAATTAGAATGCAACCATCAGCAAGTGGTATCATGCTAAGATTTTTTTTTATTCTGGGGAGGGATAAATAGAGTGTTATTTTCGTTAATTGTTTTCAGAGAAAATTTATAATTTAATTTTAAAATAAGGGATATGGTGAATAAAAAAGTCGTGAAAAGTTGAGGGGAGGTATGCTTTTTCCTCAGTTCAATGGTTGAAGCCACTGATATCCTATTACTGTTATAATACAGAGTTAGACTAGACCATCCTATTCACTCCTTAGATCTAGCTCCCAATGACTTCAAGTTGATCCCAAAACTGAAAGAATATCCTTAGGAAGGATAATAATGATATTACTGTTTCCTTAAACATCCATGTCTCTTTTTGGAATTTACTATTGTCGACGATATTAACCTAATACACCGATCTAGCACGTGTTTTATGAAATGTGTTTTATTTTACTTCTGCAATATATACCGTAACACGGTATGGTATAAGGGGGATTAATAATGGAAATTATGCATTAATACTTAAAATATAGTTATGAGACCCATCATTATTGTAAAAGTAAAATATTCTTAAAATCAACAACCGTGAGCTAATTGAACGCTCGTCTGGCCCATGTGAAATATAGGAAAAGTCAAGCTCTGCGCATGCGCATAGCTGCCATGTTTGGAGGTCCTGGAATGGAAGAAGCGTCAGTCTATCGAGAGATGTGAGCGGGTTAAGATGCTCAACCCTTCTCCCTGGTAATCGCAACAGCGTCCTACGGGTAGCACATTCGCATTGTAAAAGTATGAGGTAAGATTATTAGAGAGCTGCGTAGTAGCGATAAAGGTATCCTTCGTGGTATTATTTGATTTATGCTAAATTCCTTGTGATAAGAATCCGTGATGTAAAATATTTATTTGGATTAGGATTGGAGTATGTCCCTAGTGTCCAGACATTTCTTAGTTAGCTGCAGGAAAAATAAGGAAATAAGCGGGCGCTCTTTCTAGCCTGCTACAATATGTGTAGTCTCCATTGTTTACGTGTATGTGTCCCATCAGGATGGCTCTGTGCATCAACTTCAGTAGTTGTTCCTCCATTATTTTTCTAATTTGTGAACGGTTATAGTTTACTATGTTACTTTTGGTACAACGGTAATATAAACGTACCTTGTAAGCCCGTAATTTCACCCCAAAATTTAAATCTACTTAGATCACAATCTTAAACTTTAACTACTAGATTTGGTTTAAATTTTACGAGGATTGTTGTAAAAACGAATATTCACTCACATTATGTTATGGTTCCATTAAGCTGGGTTTAATAACGTTGACTTAATTCAGCCTTATCCCTTATCCCTACAACTGTGCCCTGTTATGTAGTTCATTTCTTGCAGTTTGTAACAATCGTGACTTCACGACCTTCACCACCATACTAATGCATTTTCTCCGCCATTTTTCGAAAACCATTATAAATTCAATCACATTTTCTGTGGTTAGGGGATCGGTATTAATATTTCTCTAAATTCCGCACCTTTTTCTATCATTGGTTGCTATGGGGTTTTACCATATTATGAAGTAATAGAAGCGGTAATTCAATGTTTAAGAAAGTTCTTCCAGAAAGCTACAGAAATGTTTGAAAATCACTGGGAAAAGTGCATTATGATAAAATGTGAGAAAAAAATAACATTTTAAATCAACTACAACGTGTTCAATGTTGGAGCATAGGAATCGGTTTTTACAATGACATTATTTGAAAAAGTTGTAATGCATGTACAGATAGTAGCTTGTGGTTAGTTTGAGGGAATCTTTGTCAGTAAATGGTTGTGTGCTTGTGTGCTTTCATTGCAGGTTACTACATAAATATAGTCTTGAAGAAAGGTTATATGTACGATATATTGTGAAAAAGGATTCTTGTACATTAGAGAAAAGGAAATTCGAGTTCCAGGTAAAGGAACGGTTTGCCAGCAGTTACGAGAGACAGAATCTTTTGATTAAAAGAATTGTGTTACGAAATTCCTACTCAGATGCCTGCAATGTATTGCCGCTAAGGGGCAATATTTTCAACATCTCTTATAAGACAGATTAGTGCTTATTATTACAAGTTTTTAAAACTGTCATTTTATGCTGTTAGTAAAAATATAAACACTAACTTTACACGCTGCGACTCTACCTCTCTTTTTCCGGTTGCAATGGTTGCATTTCCCCAGTTATCAATCTGCAATTAGTCCATAAGTTGAATCTGTGAACATCACCATTGAGTCATTCCAGTAGCTAATGTTAGAGTGCATGTGGCGTGAGTGAATATGACCTTGATGTCTGTAGCGTGACATGTAAGCTCACATTGAGCATCTGAGAAATGCATAGACTTGCCAGAGTTTCAGAATGTCACTTCTTTTTCTTAAAGATAGGTAGGGGTCTTTCTCTAACTATAAAAATAACTTTGTGTTAAGTTAATACAATTTTGTACTACATTTTAGGGTAAACACACTCAATATATACAATTACATAATCATGGTGGTGCATCATATTTGCAATTCTTTATCTTACTAATTACATCATTAGATACTTGACAACTAGCATTAAAATATAAATGTATTGGAATTTCATTCTTAATTATATATAAATAATTGTCGCGTTCACCATAAGCTACTGATACCACTGCTTCATCCAAGCATATACATCATCCCCAATGGGATGAGGGAAGTAGAAGGAACCCTTTGACCTCTCCATATTTTGTACATATCTTCTATCCAATTTCCCTCAAAATCTCCGCGAATGTTTTTTACCTATTCAGTTGATCTCCTCTCATTTGGTATATGTCCTTTCTATATATTTTTCTCTCATATTTATTATCCATGTGTATCCCTTTATTAATCCTTAAGATATACTTAATATTTGAAGTATTTTAAAAGGGAACAGAGGCGATTCCTGACCTCGACTTCCTCTAGTCACTTTCGCAATAAGCGGAAAAAACGAGGTCTAGACCCAGCAACTAGCTTCCAATTTATGAGCGTCTGGCAAGTATAGAGAACTCTTTAATTGTTTACTTGCCTACTTCGAGCCACCCTGATTGCACGAAGCACCCCTATAAGATCCCAGAAATAATTTTTCGGGGGCACGACATTACAGTACTTAGGGCTCCAAGTATAGCCTCGCTAGGAGGCTTCCTTGTCTTGACATCTCTTTTTGATTCTAATACTTAGAGTATCAAAATTCTAAATCCCCTACTTGGGACTTGGAAAGTTCGCAGCGAAGTCTCTCATTAGCCTTGCTATTCGTTTGTAATCTCTTCTCTAAATAAACTATAATTAGAAAGAAGTGGACGTTGTGTTTCAACACTTAACATTCAGTTTACCTCTCGGTCATTCAACGTCCGGTTTTGGCCGGATAGAACTTTTGCATCGATTACTGATTCTTTTCTTGTTTACAATCTCCTTGCCTGGAATACTTAAAAAATAGGAAACGAATGTGCTCATATTGGGAATGTCTAATGTTAACACTGAAACATTTTAACCCTTTTTAATCTAATGTGAAAAACCTTTGTCCATTCAATGCCCCAAACTATTATGTAATGCATGGAAATCCGCAATAAACAACAACATATGTAAAATAAATAAAAAATATGAATACCACATCCCGGTACCTTCTTGTTTCCTATACCGGAACGTATGTTTCTTTGTTTGAAAAATTACATGTTTACATTTGTTACATTATTATTGCCCAGATTTATCTAAATCTAAAAACTAACTAAAATAAAAATGATTAAAATAATAATAATTTTAATAAAAATAGATCAAAATACATAGAAGGAGAACAAAAAAAAATATAAGAATATTATTTTAACATATACAATAAAACATATACCTACACTAAACTAAATTATAAATCCCGCATACATGCTGGAAGCCATACAACGGACAGTATCAAACAGGCAAATAACATTGGAACAGGAGACTACTGCACACAGTGGCTGTCACACTTGTCAGTTCGCCCACGCCAACAGGCTACTGGCGCTAGTGTTTGATTCAGATTTTTATAAGTAAGAAAAACTTTTTAAGATGTTTGATGAGTTTCGCCTCATTTCAAAATGTATAAAGCAATTAAGAAACAAATTTGTGCTTTTTGACATCCCATTGACCTTCAAATGGGATACAAAATTTCCTAAAATTCGGTACATCCCGTATTATACGGGACGTTTAGCATGTTTAGAAAGGTATGCCACTATCTGAGTTTCCCTTTTTAATGTCACTAGCTTCGTATAAATAAGATTACCAGGAGCAACATTACACAAGTTATTTTTTTTTACTATAAAACTCCATTTAAAGAATCTCTTTTTGCATTTTCTTTTGCTAATACAGGTTAGGTTTATAGACATATTCACTTTGGTTACGCTGAGCGCTTTATTTCCATGCTACAAAACACCATCATACGTCACATTCCTATGCTATTGCTGGTAACTTCCGCCCACAGGATTCTGTAGCCTTCTGATGGCGATAATATTTTCCCCGTATGCTTTAAAAGGTCCTTGCATTTTAATTCAACAACAGCGTCAACACGTTAACAAGTAATCCCGCTCGCAGCGCCCTTCGCGTGTGAAGTGGTAATTACCACGTCATGCAGAAGGGAACCATGAATAGCTTGCTGGGTGGAGGAATTCCGGCGGCAACCTGAGGTCACGTGACCTAGTGTGAAGTGGAATGTGAGGAATGTCCGGACGGGAATGTCTCTTGTGCGTGACATATGACAAGTTCCGGTAACTGCCCTCCTTATCCTCTTTTTAGACAAGAAACTACTCGATTTCGTAACGTCATTAAAGAAAGCAGAAGGCTGGCCACTCTTCTGCACCGAGATGATGGAAACTGCATGTCAGAGTAGATTCCCATGAAGCTTTGTTTTCTGAAAAATTGCCGTCTATGCATGCCCTGGTTTTAAAACATGCGTTATCAGCAGCGGTTCACGTTTAACACGCAAATGCTTGCGGCCTATAGAGCAATAAATTTATTATTTTTAGTTTTTAAATGATTTCAGTAATCATAATCGTGTACGTAGCTATAAGTAAAAACCTGATAATATCACAATGTTACGAAACAGTACTTAATAATATAAAGTACTACAAAAAGGCAGAAAATTGTTTAACGTGTTTTTACCTGTATGACTGAAAATTGTTTTTAATCGTAATAAGCTTGAGATTAGAGGCTACAGAACTTCGTAAGAAATATGTGGCAAATGCTGTAGGTACAGAATGTGTTCAAAATGTGTACCATTGCGTGCCACACATTGTTCATAACGTTTCTGGAGATTATTGAACATGCTGATGAACAAAAGTTGCTGTAAGAACACAAAAAACGGCGATCTTCTCGCTTATTTCGGGAATATTTGTAGGTGAGTCATCTGTCTTGAAAACTGATTCTTTCAATATGCCTCATATGTAGGCGCCAGGGGCCGTGAGATCCGGGGAGCAGGCAGAATACGGGTATGCAGTTCCTCGAGAAATTAGGCGATCTCCAAGGTGTCGTTGCAGAAGGGCCTTCTCGCGATGTGGGCCTTCCAAAATAAGTCCTCTTCACTGATCACAATCAATCAGTCAATCTTTATTTGCATTCACTAGATTCATAAATAATAATAATGATAATAATAAAAATAATAATAATAATAATAATAATAATAATAATAATAATAATAATAATAATAATAATCATCATCTTAAAAACTACATCCCGATTCCGGTGAATAATAGTTAATTAATTTAAAGTTAAATATTAAGTGGGAATACTAGAAGTAGTAGCTGGTTTCCAGCAATTAGAAAGTGGTTGAAGGGATTTGTAATTTTGTCATTTTTATTATTTTAGTAAATTTCTAATTGTAACCTAGGCGTAAGTATCATCTGAAAAATAATAATATAAGAATGTAATTTGGTAATTTAGAAATAAAGTGTAACAGTTTGCAATAAACGTCCCGATGTAGGAAACAAGGTACAGGGATGGAATATTTCAGATTATTATTATTATTATTATTATTATTATTATTATTATATTTAATCAATAGATTCATATATATGAGTATCTGGCAATATCATCATGTTACATTAAAATAAATAATTATTTGTATGTAAGTATTTCTAATATATTAGAAATATCAATATACAAATAATTTAAATAAATAACTTTTAATTTTCATCTACATTATATGTATAAGTATTTGAGAACTACACTTTTTTCGAAATGTTATTTTAAATCTATTACTACAGATTATCTTTACTTCATTTGGCAATTAGTTGCGGAGTATGCCACACATTACATATGAATCTCACTTTATTTTGTTTGTACATCACCATGATATCTTGTATTATAAAAATGAATTTCTTTATTCTTTTTATTTAGTACAGTACTATTAGCTAATAAAATTCATTTGTAAAGGAGATAATGTTTCAACGTAATTCGAAGTCTTTTCGTAGTTGCATGATTACACATTTGGTTGTTGGTCTTAAAAGGTAATTTTGATCGCAGTCTTTTCTTTAAGCTTTCTTTGAGGAATGCCTCTATTCAACAGTTCAGATTTCCCATGCTTCTCTAAATAGATCATTCTATTTTTTGGATGATGAGATGGTTTCATTTCACCGGCAACTTTTTTTTTTTTTTTTTTTTTTTTTGGGTATGTCTTTACCAGAATCTTTTGATTCGCGATTCATTTTCATTTTCAGAATAATATAACACCATTCACTACAAATCCCTCAAGAAGTAAAATTAAATGTTTGGGCAATGAAGTGAAATCCTTATTAATGATTTGTCGCCTATTTGTAACATGGTTTACAGCTATGTATCATTTATCGATTTTTGAAATAACCTGTACGTTTTTATCATTTTTAAGGTCAGGAAAGATTAATTTTAGAAATAACTGATTATATAGGATGTGGTTATACACAGAAGCCAAAGTCATTTGGCTTCTGTGTATAACAGATTTTTTTTTTTTTTTTTTATAATCGTCTTCTTTTTTCACAAGATATGGGCCTGTTGACATGTTCCGTCCTCAATTAAACATATCACTCCACCTTCTTCTTGGTCTTCCTACTTGTTGATACCGCCACGGGTGGCCGAGGTCGTTAAATCGCGGACTCGTGAGCGGGAGGTCTGGGGTTCGAATCCCGCCAGGACCGTCCTCCCTGACTGAGGTTTTTTTCAGGTTTTCCTCAGTCCTCATAAATGGCAAATGCCGGGGAGGTACCCTAAACTTAGGCCTGAAACGTTTCCTTCCTTAAAAATAAATCCTTTCCTAAATCATTTCAACTCATGTATCATCAGTGTCCATCGCCTGTGGTGCCTCTGTAACAAAAACGGGCGTTAAACACAATTCATTCATTCTACTTGTTGATATCTTCTAGGTTTAAAATTTAGTAAAATTTTTGGTTCCTCTATCACTTTTAATATATTCTGATACAAATTATTTTTATTTTCATTAATTTTTCTTTTAAATTATATATATTTAACTGCTTTCAAATTTCTTATTTCTTTGTTTGTCTATAAGTGTAAATCCAGTTACTGGTCTTAAAAATCTCATCTCTGCACCTTCTTTCTATTCTTTTCCTGTTTGTCCTATTTAAAGTCCAGCTCTCACTTCCATATGTTGCCATTGGTATTTTCATTACTTTATACAATTTCTTTTGTGTTGCTTTTGATGTCTTGTTCTTTAATGTTTTCCTTATTGTTCCATTTAAATTGTCTTAATTTATTTAGATTTATATTCAAATCTTAATTTTTACTGCATGATACATTAAAACTTAGATAATTAAAACTATAGACTTGTTCTATTATTTCCTCATTAATAACTAACTTACATTTTACATGATAGTTGCCTTTAAGCCATTGATTTTATCTTGGTTACTGAAATCTTAAAATTATGCACCTTCATAATATGTTTAGACTCTCTTCCGCTCAATCAAAAATAACCTGATTGTTAGCGATTAAAATTATTAGCAATATATATCTATTGTTTTAAATATCCCCATTAGAACAGTTTTTCCACTCTTTAAACGTTTCATCTATTTATATTAAATAATGCTGGCGATAGAGGGCTTCATTGTTTGACGCGTTGTTTTATTTCTTCTATTTTGTTGCCAATTCTTAAACCATTGTCAATCTTAATTCCTGTACTTTTATATAAACTCTCAATCACTAAACTGATATCTAGGGTACCTTTCTCTTGCAGTACAGTTCATAGTTTATTTCGGAAAAGACTCTCATTTGTTTTCACAATCTAAAAATAGCATGTAAGTCGTCACGTTAAATTCCCTTCTCTTCTGTATTAATTGTTACACCGTAAATATACAATGTGCAAAAGATCGCTCTTTTCTAAAACCACATTGTTATACCTGTGGCTGTACTTCACTAATAGTATACAGTTTTCTAGAGGTTATTTTTTCATATATTTATAAACTGTTTGAAGAAAGGTTATGTCTCTATAATTATTCAAATTATATCTATCTTCTTTTATAAAAATCGGACAGATCACTCCTGTTAGGCAATCTTCTAGTACTCTGGCACGGTCATCAACTTCCAAAACACATTAAAATTTTAGAAGACTATCGAAAATATTCAATTTATCCAGTTATAAAAAAAGCTCCTCGATCATACATCCACCTCTAAGCGAGACTCTTGTCCTGTATCTCCTTATCGAAACTTTACTACTTTAATATGAAGACAAAGATTTCTTCCAAAGACAATCGATAGCAGTAACTTCAAGGTAATCAACTTTGTACTTACATATACTGCCTAACTGAATCAAGTCTAGCTCTGAACTCCAAACATTAACATTAAGATCGTGTTTTTGTAAGAGTTCAGGCGTTAGATGGAATAATCTGAGAAAACTTTAAAAGCATTTTGCAAGAAAGGAGTGAAACATAAAACCTCGATTCCTATCCAATAGTATCAAACTCTTTGTTTTTCCCCTTCCGTCTTTTCATATCCTCTTCTGGATATTTTATTAGTATCTCATTCTAATATGAAAGACAGTGCAGTGGAAAATTCAAGGAGCTTCTTAGCAGCACATTCATTGTCTCAAAGCAAAATTATTGCTGCGGAATTTTAATGAGGGAAGGATTTAAAATGTTATTACAGCTCCCAACTTTCTTGAGCCACAGCCTATTAAAAGGGAAGAATTACGACGTGGTTCATATAGAAAAAAATCTTTCGTTGCGCTGCAAGATTTAGTGAGCGTTTCTGGAAGAAATTTTCTGCGCTGTTATACAGAGTGTTAGATAATATTGAAACTGCACCGACGGTTCACCTCCACTAAAATATAAACATAATACATGTTACAAATACAGAGGGTGCCAAAAATGTATACACACTTCAAGCAAAGAAAAACTGTGTTAACGTAACAAAATCTAATCATCTTAGACATTTACAGTTACAACAGATGCTCAAAATGTCCACATTAGCGTCGATACACTTCTGAGTACGTTGAACTACTGATTGAGCAGCGTTTGCGAAAGTGTCCTCAGCGATTGCAGAACATGCCGTTTCAATTTCTTCACGATTGTTTGCTCACCAGTGGACACAGTTATGCCGGCTAACAGTTCCGTTTAACTCAAACTGTGCCTCATCGGACCAAACAACTTTCCCTACGGAGACCTTATCCTTTTGCACCATGTTCCGAAACCACTCACTGTACTGCATTCTCCGATCAGATTCATTTTCATTTAATGCATGCAAAAGTCTTGGGATGAAAACTTTCAACCTTGCTCATTTAATAATACGACGGAACATCATAAATACGGTGCAATACTCATAAAATCAAAGATAAATTAGGACAAATATGATATAATCAATCTTCATTTGTTCATTGTTGATTCACGATAATCTTGGCTTCATATATATATATTTATAATACGGTATAACTGTAACCTGTAAATTGTATGTCAACAAAAGAAAAAGTCTCTGGTGCTAACTGCCTACGGTAGTTTGAAGGTCGAGAGGGCCATATAAAATGTTTTCAATAGGGAGAATGAACCCGAGAACAGAGTGTGACGCCACTTTTTAAAATATTTTTTAAATTCATTAAAGGACTCTGACCCCATCGGTGGTTGTACAACTAGCCTTTTAAACAAAAGTTTTAAACTTGCAAATAACAACGAATGGTATGTGCGGTAGGTGAACTTTAACCAGCCAATGATAGATGTATGTTTCATATTTTTAAATAAAGTCGAGAGGCTTGCGCGTACCTTTTGGCGTTTCCTAGCCAATTATTTTTCTTTTAATTTAATATATAAGGAAGCTTTGCTCGACAGGGGCATTCAGTTTCAAGTTCTACACGTCACCAGACGCAAGATTAAGATCTACACGCGGTAATTCACACACTTTTTAGGTAGTTTAAGTTTTACACGCGGCTAGATGAGTTATAAGATATACACCGCGACAGGCAGTAAGCGTTTACAGAAACATTTGTAACTTCGACTTTGCTTATGTATGCAGTTATAAAATCTACGTGACAAGATAAAAGCAGTTCGTAGTACTCATTGGAAGTTCAACTTTCGGTTTCACTGATCGCGGCACTCATCAGTAAGTTTCACGCACGGCAAATAAGTTTATATTCGACACAGTTAAGTCAATCGTACGCAAAACACCAGAGCACGCGAACTATTTTTGACATAATAAAGTATTAATACATATTATGTCGCACCGCGTGTTTACTTGCAATATTGAACTCCTCTCCCAGTCCTAAGAGTGCCAATCAACAAAATAGCAGAACCACCTTGAGAAATTGTCATTGAAGCGTGGGCAACAACACAGCCAATCTACCAAATGACTTTAAAATTTGCATCGCGTTAGCCCACTCGACGTCATGATTGGTGTCTAACCTTGGGCAAGTAGCCGGAGTCTTATAAACAGCTTCATATGTTGGGCTGACTAAACCGCTTAAACATCAGGGGAACTCCCGGGAATTTAATGGAAAACCTTAAAAAGTCACGCAAAGATTTGTTCAGTTTCAGATAGTTTTTTCAATTGGTAGTTTCATTATTCGTAGTTCCATAGATGTGCTCAAAAGGGCCATCATGAGCTAGGTGTGGCTTATTTAGAAATTTTGTGGGTTGCGCTAGCCCAATTATATAATAATTATATAATTAATATGTTTGTATTTGCGATTATTATCTATAAATACAAAGATAATTAAAACGAAACTGTATAATAATAGCCACACAGTCATATACCGCAACAACTAACATTTTTGAACATTTTTTATGTTAATCATTATTATGAACATTATTCTTTCGTTCATTTATTGAAATTAAATATTTTTCCAAACATTTTGCAACTACCCTTACGTATTCAGATATTTTGAGCTTATAATTTCCTTTATTGTATGTATTTAATCAAATGTTTAGGCCTCGGTCATTTGAAATGTCTAATGACAATGTTGTTCTATCAGTTTTATCCTATTGTTGGGGTATTTCAGTTACTTTAACACATCATTTTATGCCGTTCGAGTCGAGTCGAGAGGAGGCTGCTGAAGCAGTTGTCCTATTGGACGATGGACAGAGCATGCATGCATTATGTTGTCCAGGTGTTACGAGCCAATGTATCTACAATACAAAGTGCAAATGGGGCAATTGGGCGTATACAGCAGAAGATCAGGTGACATCTACCAGAGATGATCAATTTCTGCGGTTGGAAAATTTTTGAAATCGTCACAACAGTCGTAGAAGCTCAAAATAGTTTGCAAAGGGCATTAGGAGTGAATAACAGCATGAGAACATTGAGAAGGAGATTTGAAAAAACACAACTCGCCTCTAGAAGACCAGCCAGAAGTCTCTTTGCTTACCAGCAGCACGTCTTGCCTTTGCTCGTCAACATTTGCAGTGAACGAACTTCAGCCTAAGATCGCCTGATGACAGGGAAAGAGTATGGAGGAAAACTGGAAACCTTGCACCTTCTTTTCCGCAATGATTTTCAAGGAAGATTCAGTCATCAGTATGTAAGCGAAGACAGGGTTGGTTTTTATGGAGAACGGGGCCTTGAATGCAAACCGGTACATTTAAGAAATTCTTCAGGAACAAGTTATCTCCTATGCTCCATATGTTGGCAATTATTTTCGCTTCATGCATGACAATGCCCGCCCACATGTGACATAATATGTGCTTTGGGCGAGGATTCAAGCGCTAGTTTGGCCAGCACGAAGCCTTAACACCAACCCCATTGAGCATGTTTAGGACATGATAGCAAAAAATGTGCGTCAACATTTCCTGAGAGCTTTAATGAACTTCGGGAGGCTTTGCGTGAGTAACGGAAGGACATACTACAAGAAAACCTAAGGATCTGATCCGCAGTATGCTCGTAAAGTTGCAAGCTGTGATACAAGTCAGAGGAGGAAACGCCCGCTTCTGAGAGAGCCAATAAGTGTTGAAAGGTGTGTCGTATTACCATTTCGGGCGTGTTACCTTGTGTTGCTCTGCAGGTAAAAATGAAATCATTATGAAATGTGTTTAACATAATGTTGCATGAATTCATGCTTCATTTCACTTTTTGTTGATTGAATGTGAACAAAATAAACATTCTATTAAAATGACATTCTGTACCTTTTTCTTTACGACCATTGGGGGAAAAAAAGTTGTAATTAAAAAACTTCCAATATTAATTTGAGTCAAATTGTGATTTCAAAAGTATGCAGTGTGCAGTGTTTTCTGTAGAGACAGGCTTCTTCCTGTGGATTCCAGATATTAAACAAAGGGCCATCGGCATATTTTTTTGCCATGAAAACAAGGAGTTTCTTTTTAAATACACGCGTTACTAAATTCCCTTTTTGTTCTTTAAAGTTCAGCCATGCATTAGTTGACATTATTAAAAAGAAAAAAGTCACACTACAAGTGAATCAATATGTAATCATACAAAACGCTTCTTTTCTGATAAGAAATTTCTTTAAAGTTGACATATCTGAAGAATTTGCCTCTACGCAATTCTTAAGTACATCTGATTTTAAAGATTAAAGCTTAGTGGCACCAATCCAGTCAAGAATAAAGGGATGTATGGACTAGTTGTAATGAATTATATAAAAAATTAATCTAACAATTTTAAATTTAAATAAATAAGACATTTGACAAATATATGCTTATATTTTTGGGTAGAAGATAGAAAGTATCTCCCACTTTCTTATGTCGTATATATTTGTTTCATTTCTATGTAGGCAGGGAAATGTTTTGTGTACCCGAGTGGGCCTGTAGCCTGGTTATGTGCCAAATGTCCGGAGGTGAAAATGTGACGGTGCTGTAAAATTCGGAGAGTTTATCATCCATCTAATGCAAACTACACACTTCTATTTATGCAAATGTGCTCGTTACTAAACTTTGAAATGGGTATATTTTTATTTATTAACTCTGTAATGCTCTACAATACAATTGCTCTGACAATACAGCCCGTGTACTCCATAAACCCCCACCAGTTGATGTCACATGTTCATTGAGTATAAATGATACTTTTGTAGCGTTGCTTCGTTTTGTTTTTCTCTCTCCCAAAATGAAACCAGTCACTCAGTATTTTCAAAACATCACGTTCATGTTCACAGCACTTCCTTTACATTCCCTTGACAGTAATGGTTGATTCACTTCCTCTCGGTCCCTGGTTTATTCCTTACAACATTGCAACTAACAGTCTGTGTGATAGTAGTGTATAATGAACTTTCTACTGTGCCAGTATATCGTCGTGCTCTCCCATCTTCACCACTGCTATTAACCTCCTTTGTCAGATCTTCTCTAGAAATATTCCCAAACTGTGTAAGTATCTCACATGCACCAACACTTCCCAGCAAATGTTCAAATTTCTTTTGGAATTCAGAAATTGCGGTGGTAAATGCTCATTACTTAAAATCTCCGTTTTTTTGCATTCTGTCAGAATATGCCTCCAGATATCGCTCTCTCCGCACAATGGGCAAATTCTTTCCCGTTTTTGTTTTGTTTCGTTTCCAAGTCCCTAATCTGAGCCATACGACACCACTTCTTCCTTTTCTGTCCATTGCCCCCACGCCTGGTCTATTTCATCCGGTACGTTAAGAGACACCTTTTTCTGCGCATTCAGTTTCAGTATTTTGACTATCTATATCCTCACAAATGTCTATTAACTATTTTCCAACTATTTCGTGTAATGTCCTCTCCCCTTATTCAAGTATACCCTACTCCAATATTTGCCTATGCCTTTATTTATTTTTTATGCTAATCCCGTATTTCATCCTTCCCTTAGACAAACTGCCCGAAGGAGTGCTAGATCCCCGTAATATTCTTAACCAGTACTTAATTGTTCTTATTTTTTATTTCACACTTTCGTTAGAAATATCAAGCTCCTTAAGAACCCTACAATTTGCCGTACCCCTCCCTACTTGAAGCAACCGTTTTAGAAACTTGCGTTTGTACCTGATTCAATTCCTCAATGCTTTCCCATCCCCAAATTTCAGCTCTCTACGCCACAGTTGACCTCACAACCGCCCATTGTTCTCAGTGGAGATTCCTGTATTTTTACTGTGTAGCGCGCATTCTCTGATGGCCGATTAGTGTGACATACCTGTTTTGTGAGCTTTTGTGTCACAAGACGTGCATTGCTACGCAATGTCCGCATATAATGCAAAACTACGTCGAAAGACAAATCATAGTTTGGGGTTCGAAACCCACCGGCAAAATTCTCCATTCAGTATCTGGTATAGAAACTAAAAACATTGTTGGATGCCCAAAGGAGGATTCACTGCTAGTCTCACCTTGAATCAGTTCTTTCTATTAGTCATTACTTTAATATATAAGGCACCACCGTTAGAAAATGCACATCTGCAAAATTGAGGTTAATTCTTTGTGAAATTTTAAATTGAATTATACGTAATTTGGAATGCTGAATTGAAATATAACCGCACGGAAGATTTTTTCACAAAGTTAATTTGAAAATAAGGGAAAAGAAATTATCTCACATTATGATCAAAACATGTGCTTTGAATCATTCTCATTGTTTATTTACTTTTACAGACTTTTTTATTTTGTTTATTTACGGACACTCTTTAACTTCTCAGGTCATCAGCATCCCATTCAATTCAGGGCGTGAAAAGGCCGACAAATTTTGCTCAGAGGCCTTTCCTTTCAGGCTTGAGATTCTTTATCGTGCCGTAAATCCATGACATGGGACCCACGGTTTTACTTCACCTCCGGAGGAAGCCATACTTAGGATTTTTACGTCCGAAAAAAAAAATCCATCAGTTTTGGCTTGGATTGAACCCGCGATTTTGGGTTTAGGAAGCAAGTATGATTACCACTACACCACCAGGACCGACTTACAGATCCTATAATGCCGTTTTCGTTTTCCCTCCAAACAACTGAACTGAACTAAAAGGAAGCAACAACAATGTAATTTTATTTTATAACAATCAAGCTTCATATGCAATCAGAATTATTACGAAAAACGAAGATTATGAGATACCAGTATTATGTCAGTAAAATTGAGTTGTTTTGCGGACATAAAAATTAGATTATTAATTTGTAGGGAAAATGGTGTGTGATGAAAATTTTTAAGTATTTTTTTAAATCGGCACACATAAAACTAAAATCAACTATTACTGTTCCAATAATTTTTCATCGCAGGTCTATGTTATTAGCAGAGAATGATTGAGTTCTTCATGGACCCCATATAACCAATCAAGTTTTAAAATGAGGTACTAAATGTAGGGCTATTGACGAAACATCATCAAACCTACCCAGGGCATTCAAAGGCAAAACTTGGACTAAGACCAGCTGACTGAACGAAGGTTTAATTGTAAGAGATGAATTCAAAGTAAATTGAATATCGGATTTTAAAGGTTATTATTCAGTTATTTATAATTTATAATTTGTAGTTTAAAATTATGAACAAAATTATAATAACTTTTTCCCTGGAGAAATGCAGTTGAGGACCCCTATTGTAACGGTTAGGTAGTTAACAGGCAATGCTATATAGAGAATAGAAACGTTTCCCTTGATAGCAGAAATTATCAGCATGCAGGGCAGAAGGTTCTAGGGGAATTCAACATGTTATATTTTCTTGTTGTTCTCGTTCTTCTTCAGGCATGAAGTTTTTTAAGCTTGTTGCAAGTTCCACATTATTTATTAGTTCAGCTAGTTTTTCTTTGGTAAGGATGTGAGTTGATATTTCTTTTAGATATCTTTCGTCAGAAATTCTGTCCAATTAATATTTATTTGTCCATTAATGCTGTACATTTTAAACGAGTTCATATATCTTCATGTCTGAATTTGTTTTAATATTGACCTTAAACATTTCATTTTAGCTCCTTGCAATCTACAGTTACTTCTGGGTGTCATTGTTCATAATTTACTAATACAGAGGGTGCCAAAAATGTACACACACTTCAAGCAAATGAAAGCTTTGTTAACATAACAAAACTGAATTCACTTAAACAGAAAATGATCGGCACTAAACATCTTAGACTTTTACAGTTACAACAGCTGCTCAAAATGCCCACCATTGGCGTCGATACACTTCTGAGTACGTTGAACTACTGATTGAGTAACGTTTGCGAAAGTGTCTTCATCGATTGCAGTACATGCCGTTTCAATTTCTTACTGAAGTGCTGCTACTGTGGCTGGTTTTCTACGGTATACAACATCCTTAAGAGTTCCCCATAGGTAGAATTCCAATGGAGTTATATCCGGAGAAGGGTTCTGTTCTGTACATACGTCTCTATTGCCTTTGAACTTCAACAACATTCTCGGTTTTCCAATATCACTTCAAAATTGCTTTCCGCTGTTCAAACGATAACCTTGGCTCCATTTTGTTGTAGTATCGTAATGTGAGTCAAGCCTGCTTACAGAGCATCATACGATTATCTTGGCTTCATTTGTTCATTGCTGATTTATCTGTCACGTAGCAACAGTATCATAATGTATGTGAGTCACATCTGTTTACAGTTCTTCATATTACACTTATGGTTGTTTTTCAGTCCATATTAAATATATATCTACTGTGAAAGTGCGTATACGTGTTTGGCACCGTCGCTATAAAGCTCATGTATCTGTTGCATAGAGCCTTACAGAATTGTTATGTATTTTTCTGAATTTATTTCTTAATGCTCCCTCAATGGTTGCCAACGTTTTTGAAAAATGTTTCATTTTTAGCTTTAAAATCTACTTCTTTTATGTACGATATTGGACAGGCTGAAAATTAAATCTATTTGCTTGCTCAATTATTTTATTGTATATTAAGAACTTTCATGTTGTTGGGTAATTTCTCAGGAAAACTGTTTACTTGGTTTTATTTATGGATTGTTTAAGTTGTATTCATTGGAAATGTTCTTTGATTCAAAGAGTTATTTATTGTTATCTCAACTATCAGAAATTGTATCTTGGTCTGCAAGTATAGGAGTGTAGTTATAATATAATTTTATTAAAATTAATAGATGCTTTACTGTTTCTAGCTGCCATGTTTATTCTTGGGTTGAGTTGTCTGAACATAAATGATACAAAGCGCATGGTGTGTAAACACCTTTTTCTCATTCTCATGTTTTATTTGCTTGTTTTCTTGAAGGTTCCATTTTTTATAAGTTTGTATCTTTATATTTTTAGGTAGTTTATATAAGTTGGATGGTTAAATAATCATATTTTTTCTATTAAGTACCAATTGTTAAAGATCAGGGGTCAATTTTTTTAAAAAAATCAAAATTTAATTTTCGTTTCAAATAATTATTTGGATTTTTCTGCTTAATTTGGTATACCATTTAGTGATTATTGAAATTTCAATTTTTAAGTATTTTAATTATGTAATGTGTTTTATGTGTCAAACAACTTTTTATATACCCCGCACTTTTGAACAAACATGAAAATATTTCTGAAATATTTTTATATGGAAGGCTGTGGTTTGATACACTTTATAGGTAAATTATTGTTTCAAATGTAAATAACGGTGTTTAATTATTGAAACAATTGGAAATATTTATGTTTATTTTGGGTTTTAAAGGCCATGCATTCCCAGTTTTCGTTTCTAAATACACCTAAAATCATGCCTAGATCCATCAGGATTTATTATTTTTTTTAAAAAAAATAAAACAAGGAAAGTAGGTGCCTCAAAACCTATTCAGTAATCAAAACTCCTGTTTCACTCTCAAGTTAATACTTTTTTGTTAAATTTTTCGTTTTTTCATAAGTTTGTGTCTTTATATTTCTGTAAATACTTCAACAATATAAATAGGTATCCCTCTAATGGTTATTTTACCTCATAGTTTATTTCTATCAACTTTGTCCAATGCCTCTATGTACTTTATTTAAATTGAATGGCTTAATTTTCTTCTTTTTTCTATAAATTGCTTTAAGTAAGGTCAGAGGTCAAATTTTGAAAAAATAGATAGTTAAAATTGTAGTTTTTGCTCTGCTTAATTTGGTATATGTATTTTATTTTTAAAAAAAATCCAATTGTATGTGCGTTTAGTTATGTAATGTATTTTAACTGCCAACCCAATTTTTTAATACCCCGTGCTATTGCCTAAAATGAAAATATCTCTGAAATCATTTGTTATAGAAGGGTGTGGTTTGATGTATTTTGTAGAAAACTTGTTGTTTCAAATGTCAATAACAGTAATAGCTGCTTATGTATTTGATTTTTGAAGAAATTGGAAATCTTTATGCTTATTTTGAGTTTTACAAGCTATATATCCTGGTTTCATTCCTAAATATATTTAATATGCGTAGGTGCACCACAGTTTATAATTTTATAAAACAAAGGAAATGGATATTGCAAAACCATCCAGCAAAACATGTTAGTAGTGATAATAAAAATAGTTGTTTTATTTCTGAACACAATAATTCAATGAATGATAAATTAATTACTTACACTACTCCTAGTGCTTTAAAAAAACATAGCATATGGAAGATATTCAAGACAACAAAGTAAATATTAATATAATGAATAACATCAACATTTTAATAACAGTGTGGAGTGAAACAGTCTCCTGTAATATGTGTGCTGGTAACATTACTTTGTGTGAAGATGCAGGTGCAAGTGAAAAATGCATTGTGTACCTTTTTCTCATAAACTAATGAAGATAGAAGCATGAATTATTTACATTATCGAACTCTAGTTTCAGATTATTTGCATAGGAACTCTTGTACATGAATATTAATATGATATTTATATAAAAAGGAGTCGGTTACAAAAGAATAACTTATTATTTTTATAAAGTACATTCTCTAAAGTAGAGCTCAGAATTTATAATGTAATGAAAAGTAAACAGTTCACGTCTCACTGCGGTATCTGCAATATTCTATGATAAAAGGGCACTAAAAATGAATAGTTTGATAATATAGGGTCTCTGCTCTCACCTTAAGATAAATGTGTTATCTGTGCATGATCTTTCATTCCTAAATCTTGATTGATCTTTAAATAGATATTTTTTCCAACGTTAGAGAGTCTATTGTTCAAAATAGATATTTCTTGTAGGCTATACTCAGTGGACTAATATATATATATATAATTTTATATTGTTTTGTTTCTTTATTAAAAAGTTATATTATTAATAAATCTTTCCATTTTACTGAATTTTTTGTAGCCAACATTGGTTTAGAATGTCTAAAAATGTAAATTTCCTTTCTAACTCTAAATATTTTAATAACTCTGTGTCTATATTATGCCGTCAAGGAGATTTTATGCAGAGTACTCTTTTGAATGCGTGGTCGGCTTAACGGAACTTTGCTTGGCACCGAGAAGCACGCTGTTTACCGGCGGAGTCGGATATTCATAGCCCCCTTAAATTTAAGCGCATAGCAGCACACCAAACAACAGCATTTCGTATACAAGATCGGGATTTTCTGCACTCCAATGTCTACTGTTTTGCGTCACTACATAGCCATGTAAATGAAACCATGTTTCGTCCCTAAAAAAAGAAAAAAAGAAAAATGAACACGCGTCAACAGAACAGACATTCACATTATGGAACACCCAATTACAGAAATTAACTCTACTCACATTATCGGTGGTTGCAATTCCTGAACTGCAGTTACCTTATAGGGTTTTAATTTTAAAAGTTTAGTGACATTACAAGCCGATGGTTGCGAAATTCCCGATTCCTGTGCAAGAGATTCCATCTAACTTTTCTCCGATGTCATCAAGTTTTTCCTTTGTAAGAACACGGCGTTTTACTTTCGGTTTCTTATCAAGAACAGATCCCTTTTCTCTAATTCTATTCACAAGATTACGAACCGTTTCTCTGTGAGGCACATGAATAGCAGGGAACCTGTCTATAAACCGCCGTCTCACTTCTATATAAGAGCTTGTTCTCACATATATGAAGATTCTGTGTCTAAATACGGATTTTTTTGCTTTATAACAGCACTAACACACTGAAACACGTGTTCTCATAATGTTCAACTCCTGTACTGCGCAAAGACTTCGGGTCAGCATACAGAGAAGCGGCAAATTGGAGGGGGAACAGAACGGGCTAGAATAGGACAGACAAATAATCGTTAAGCCGGCTATGCGTCCAAATGAAGGCACTGTTTATATACACAAAGCCTTCAATTTTATGCATACATACATTTTTGTAGTTGTTTATACTTATTCAACTTATGAAATTCTAGTTTATCCATTTCTATTTTTGGTATATTTTCACGTTATTCATATATCGGCTCTTGTTTCTCTTTAGTTCATAACTATTGCCATATTGCAACATTTCTTTCTTCATAATCTCATGTTGTAAGTTTGTTATGTCATATTTACATATATAAATATAGAAATGTCCAGTTGTTGGACACTAGGCACGAAGAGGATGGAGCTAAACATAATGTTTACATTCTGATTATCTGTGCTTTCTCATTATGTACCCGTTCTTTATTCGGACATGCATAAACTAATAACCGTGACATCTTCCCCGGTGTGCAGATGCCTCACAGCGAACGCCGTTGATTAACACATTAACCGTGTAAAAGGATATAGTGACCTCTCGCGAGAAGCCCATTAATTTTGCAGGTGGAAAGTCTACGGGAGCCACCACCCACCGAGTTTTGAAAAACTGACTTCGTGCACGAGCTCATGACACAGCCCGCTTTACAACAAACAATAGGAAATTAAAGGGGAAGGTATAAATACCCCTAGAATCACACTCCCGCTCCAGGCTGTTAAAATAGCGTTTTCTTTTGATGAAAACTTTTTTCGGTTAGCGGGATTGCAACGAAATGTCAATGAAGTGTTTACTGTTATTTCTTTCTAAGATAAATAACGTTATTTATTTCCCCCCTTCGCTGTGCAGGTCTACTTATACTTTTAACATGAGCTGGGTTCATAACCAAACCTTTCTCTACACCAAAGACAGTTCAGAATCCACTTAGACATTTCCCATAAAAGCTAGCCATTAACCAGATTAAACCTCAGTCTAATTTTCCATGTAATTTCCTTCCCTTGCTTGCTTATTTCTTTCGTTTACTCTTTGTTTTTATTTTATCTTTGGACTTTTTCGAATTTATAATACTTATTTACTTTTATTAGTACTTACTAGCCTTTTTCTTCTTATTTTATGCTACAAATTTGAATGAAATGCAATTACATGACTACATTAATAGTTTTATACAATATCCTAAATATTTAGAACGTTTTATAAAATATAATTACATATCTTTTAATTCTGTTTCTTATTCTGAATGTTTTAAGTACCTAATTGTGTAATTTTTGTCTTAAATGGATTAACTGAGAACTATAGAGCTGGGACAAGTATGTATAATGTATTAGTAAGTTACAGTATCAGCCAAAAGTTCAATACTATCCTCCAGTTGTAATTCTGAGGTTTTCGTTCGGTTAAGCTGTTCTTGCGGTTTAATAGACGTTTATGAATACTGATACTAAAAAGAGGAAAAACGAAGAAGAAAAACAATAATAATGAATGTATACTACCTCTGTCCCAAAATAACATTTTTGAATAATATTTTTAGAGAGATGTTTATTGACAATGAGTAAGTTGTTTATTATTTAATCGGTTTTACAATGTACCACCATCTTCTGACAGCCAATTAAAATCTACAAAAACTTCACATCTATAATTATATAATCAACTATAAATGATATACACTTCTGAAAACTATTCCTTTGGTTCCAGGTATTGTTCTTCCTTTCTGCAGTTCTTCTTGGATGTCGTTCATCAACGTTTTCTATGTCCTTCCTCTTTTCCTTTTTCTAAATGCTAAATTTTCGTCACTCATTCGCATTGTATGACTACTCCATATAAATTGTTTTGTAAGAAGCACCTCACAGTATTATTTCTAATTTCCATTTTTTGTCTTATTCCATAATTTCTGATTCCATCTCTTCTCCACACCCTTGCTAACCGCTTCCAGTATTCCATTTGCAAAAATTTAAGTTCCCATATTTCTGCTGTGCCTGTAGCAATCGATTTATAACTTTGGTGTTTTTCTTTATTAATCTGTTTACGCCATTATATATGATTAAGAAGTTCATATTGCAGATTTTTTCTTTCTTTATGCTTTCTCTAATTTCTTTACCATTTTCCCCATCATCAATGTTTATAACACCTAAATATTTATACAGAGAGTGCCAAAATGTATACACACTTCAAGCAAAGAAAAACTGTGTTAACATAACAAAACTGAATTCACACAAACAGAAAGTGATGAGTAAATTGCGAAAGTGTCCTCAGCGATAGCAACACACACCGTTTCAATTTCCCATGGAACTTCTTCCCATATCTGCCTGCTCCCCGGATCTCACGGATCCTGATATCCACATATGGGGCATGTCGAAAGAATCAGCTTTGATGACAAATGATAACGTTTTTTTAACATTCATTATGTTAAGTAATCTTAGGAAATGTTTTAAACAATGGGTGGCACATGGTGGTACACATTTTGAACACATTCGGTACCCACCGCCACTGGTGGCCGAGGTCGTTACGGCGCGGACTCGTGAGTGGGAGGCTTGAGGTTCGAATCCCGCCAGAACCTTCCTCCCTAACCGAGGTTTTTCCCAGGTTTTCCTTATTCCTCATAAATTGCAAATGCCCGGGAGGTATCCTAAACTTAGGCTTTGAATCCATTCCCATTTCGTGTATCATCAGTGTCCACCAACTGGGATGCCTCAGTAGTAAAAACGGGCGTTAAACACCATTCAAAATAAAAAATTATATTCATTAACTAACTTTTCAGTGTCGCTAAATACTGTATAAATCAGTAATTTAATTTATCAATTTCTACAATATACAATTCATTTGTAAATAACAGTTTTTCGCGATATAATATAAAATATAAAAGTATATACGATGCATGTAATGAACTTTGTTGACCAAAACTATTTTTATTTTAGAAGAAACAGAAAACAAATTTGAGTTGGTTTGCAGTAATTGGTTGTTAATAATACCATTAGCGATCATCTATAGAGAATTACTCAAGTTTTCAAAGTACAATATCATGGCAGTTTCATAGCTCTAATTTCCCCATCATTTAGTGCTCAGGGCATAACATTTTGCTGTTTGTACATAATATAAAACCTGCAGGTTACTAAAGAACCAAATATCAGTTCAGTTATCATATGCACTTTGGGAGATACACTACGTTTTTCTTGCGAGTGAAATGAAATATGCCTATGAGCATGGTAATGCAACAGAAGCCCATAGGGTACCGCAATGCAGCGCACTTCCCGCATTTTCAGTGTATATAATTCATGGGAGGGACAGCTCTTATATGTTCACAGTACTGTGGTCCGTTGTTCGGCACCGATGTTAACATAAATTGGCCCATCAACAAGTGGCAGGCCATTTTTGATTTGTTTCCTGTCCGCTTCATTTCCCAGTCATCACAATCATCGTCGCCGTCATCAACATTTATAAGTGAGCAACACACAAAGCCCGTAAAGTTTCATTAAAAGTGCCAATGCTGTGTACCGACACTCGGAAATGACAAAATGCAATCCAGCGTTATGGTCCCCGAGCAAATATTTTTCCTTTGATTACATATTATCTGTGTTAACTGCGATACACATCAAGTGGGACAGTGCCACAGTAATACGCAATGCAGGCTTTGTGCTAATTCTCCATTACTTCTACTCAAGGTGGATTTTCAGTCCTTCTGGTAGGGTTCGGTAAAGTTTGGGAGCAGTTTATATCACAAAGAAATTAAAGAAATAGGACTCAGTGATATGCTTTATTTTAATTAATACAGAGAGTGCCAAAATGTATACACGCTTTCTCAGTAGATATCTATTTAATATGTTTCAAAGTTGAACGGAAAAACAACAATAACGTGTAGTATGAAGTTCTGTAAACAAATGACTCACATACATTATGATAGCGTTGCTACGTGACAGGTAAATAAACAATGAACAATGATGTTCTGTAAACAGATGTGACACACGTTAAATTATGCTAGCGTCGCTACAATGTTGATATAGTGTTGCTAAATCAACATTGAACAAATAAAACCAAAACTATGGTATGATGTTGTGTAAACAGACGAGACTCACATTTCGTTATGCTAGCGTTGTTACCACAAAATGGAGCGAAGATTATCGTTTGAACAGCGGAAAACACTTTTGAAGTGGTACTGGAAAACTGAGAATGTTGTTGAAGTTCAAAGGCAATGGAGACGTGCGTACAGAACAGAACCGTCAACGCGAGTAACAATTGCACGCATTCGAGACAAATTTGAGACTCATGGTACCTTAAGCGAAATTCACAAGGGCAGATCTGGGAGACCTCGCATAGCAACAAGCCCCGCGCACTGGATAGGACGAAGAGATCCGATTAAGTTTCCACCACGTTCTCCGGATCTAACTCCGTTGAACTTCTACCAATGGGGAACTCTTAAGGATTTTGTACACCGTAGAAAATCAGTTACACTGGCAGCGCGAAATTTAAACGGCGTGTGCTGTAATCGCTGAGGACACTTTCCCAAACGTTGCTCAATTAGCAGTACAACGTACTCAGAAGAGCATCGACGCCAATGGTGGACATTTTGAGCAACTGTTGTAACTGTAAAAGTCTAAGATGATTAGTGCTCATTATTTTCTGTTTGTGTGAATTCGGTTTTATGTTATCACAGTTTTTTCTTTGCTTGAAGTGGGTATACATTTTTTGGTACTCTCTGTATTTCAGCATCACTATCATTAGATATTAAGGTAGATAAGCCCTTTTGGTATTGAAATTTTATTTTCAGATATCTTATATTTTATTATTTCATATGTGCTAAACACGAATATGTTATTTAAAATCGATTGAAAGAAAAGTTGGATTAATAATTAGCATATAATTGGCCAATGTGTTTTATTCTAGCACACCCACTTTTGTTTTTCTGTGTATTTGTTAAACAAATATAAATTAGTTTGTGAACTAACCCACATTAATCATTGAAAGTTTTTTTAAATGTTTTGGGGGTGTAAACCATATTGGAATGATCTTTCAGTTAAGAAAGGGGAGTACATTGGGTTTGTACAGAAGTGCATGGGTCCTTAGCTTCGAAAACTTAAGAAAAATTAAGCCAGGAAAAAATTCACAGAGGGAAAAGCTATTAGGGGAGTAAAGAGACACACTGATGGCATAAATCGATAAATTAGAACTTACTATGGCTTACTTACTTCATATGCGATATGTGGTGATGATAATTGTACATATATTTGATTTTAAGCAAATTACAGTGCTGTACAAATAATGTTTGTAAATATTGAACAATAAATACACATTACTACTTCAGATAATTTCAAACGGTCCTTAAACCCCAATAAAAATAGATGGAACAATCCTCACATATGTAAGCGAATATACATACCTAGGACAACAGATTTCCTTCCATGATAAAATGAAAAAATAAATACAAAATTAGGATTTAATTAACCTGGAGAGCGTTTTGGATCCTTATGTTTATATTGTTAGACCAAACACTAACCAATAAAATCAGATTCCAGAAAGCTCAAAACCTGTGTATATCCTGTATTACTATATGGGTGCAAGATATGGTCAATAACAGAAAAACAAAATTCAAATATGCCAAAGAAAAATGCAACGCAAGATCCTGGGAATAATTTTGAAGTACAAAATACCTACAGTATTAATAAAGCAGTTATTTCGGACAACAGACATCGCACAAATAGCTACCAGAAGCAAATGGCAATGGAGCGGTCACGTCGCAAGAATGCAGGACAATAGGTGAGATCTACAAGATCTCCATGTACGATTGGAAAAAGGACACAAGGCAGATTCAGAAAACGATGAACAGGCCTTTTCAAGAAACATGCAGCACCAGGTTAGTCGAGAGTAGCAAGAGGAAGAGAAAAATGGAAATTTCTCCAGAGGCGACTAGTGCAGTGAGAAATGGAGTAGCCTTAAAACAAATCAATCAGTGTCTTAAACAGCATACGTACAACTAGCGTAAAATAGCTCCCCACGTTAGGAAAAGCGAGCTTTTCTTACTTGTTAGGAGGTTTTTGCACTTTAAGGAACAGTAGACTATCTATGTATTTATTTTTCTCTTCATTTTATTATAGGCAATTGATAAAGTGGTTTTAAGGAAGTAAATTTCATGGTAGTGTGTGTATTAAAATATTACCTCAGGAACATAGTGAAATTTAAAATGTATAGGGATAACCGTCATACTGTAGAGAAATTTAGGGAATAAACTGAAAGAATATCAGAAGTACAGCTGTTTCATATTTATTACAAATTTCATTAACATACATTAGTAATGCAGAAGTACAGTTTTTCAAAATATTTCTGTAAAGCAGCTTTTGATTAGATTGGGTAGAAGTGGAGTGCTAGACCCGGAGGAGGATATTATGACATTTTCGCCTAAGAGATGGTTTGCAAAAAGGCATTCACATACGGAAGATTACTGCCTGAAATGGGGCGTGATATTAAATATTAAGAAAACTAAAACAGTGGCTTTTAAAAATTACTATACGTATGGCAAAAATGAAAAATGATATTACAGTAGACAAGAAATACAAAATGTTAAGAGTGGAAAATGAAATAAAACTTATCTGTTATTAGTCATAAAGCACAAGGTCAACTAAATGAGTTAATACGTGTTCCAAATATACCAGTATCTACACCAGAGAAGATGTACCGCGCTATGATAACGTGTGTTCTATTATATGGAAGTAAAATATGAGGGTGGAGGAGAGCTGAACATATAAGTAAAATTCAAGTCGATTTTTGCAAAAGCGTTCACGGGCTCCCTAAAGGAACATCAAACTGTGCGGTCATGAGGGAGGTTGGTTGATATTAAAATACGGTTAATAGTAAAACAAGGACGGTGAAATACTAGCTTAGACTAATGCAGGGAGACTAGTCAACACTTCACGCTAAATGCTATAGACTGTAGGTAAGAAATATAATACCAGCGTTTTGGGCTGCAGAGGTGGAAATAGAAGTCAGAGAAATTGACCCGGTATTGCAACGAGGCAATGAAAATAATAAAAACGTATGGAAGAACGTTAGCGCAAGGCTAGAGGATATTAGCAAGCAGGAAATTGAGGCCAAATGTATCGCGAAAGTCCCCTTGAGCCTATGGAATGAAATTAAATTAACCTGGGTAAAGATGTATATATGCTCGTTCTAGGGAGAAAGGGGAGAAAGGAATAACCTGGTTTAGACTGAAAAGTTGGAAGGCTAAAAAATAACGGACAGTTCTGATAGTAGAATCTGCCCATTTTGTGGAGGGGATGAAGAATGAGTACATATTCTCGCCAAAGTACCCAGTGGAAACACCAGAGAAAAGCGCTGTTTCGAGAAAACTTTTTGTGGAAATTAGAGGTCTATTGGCATGCTGGGACCTGTTTGCAGACCACACTAATTGGTTGAATATGGGAATTTTCCTAGCCAAAGAGCGCGAAGCTAGAAGCATAAGTACTATAATTTTAAATAATAAATAATACGTTGCATTTATGTATCTGTAAATACCGTATTCTAGTTTGTTAAAATATTTATTTTTATTTTTATTGTTATTTGTTCCTATTTCTAATTGTGTATCATACATAAGTAGTTACTGCCTGCCACCCATGTATAAAATATATTTGTAATATGTTATAACAATAAAGATACACCTACTACTACTCGCCCAAAGGCTCAACTGCTGGTTTCCGAAGCGCAAGCTACCGTCACACCACGCTAGCTCACTCGCCCTCACACTTCCGACCAATAAAACGAGAGAGCTGAAAGCTCCACCGCAGCGTTGGCGATTAGAGGAATGCACGAAAAAACTCAATATCAGAGTGACCAGCCTCAATGAATTTGAACCCGGTATATTCCAATGCGAATCCCAAACCTTGGCATCTGAGCCACTCCTCTCCATCTGTTTCGTCTCTAGTAATGAGCAATTTTACCGAAAGAGAACGTTTCCTTTACCAGAAACTACATGACAGCTGAAATTCTCCATGATGTTCCGGCTAGAAAACCAAGAAGCTCGTGACGTCACAAAGGTTATCCGGGAGTCTCACTGTCTAATCTCGTGGGAATGACGAAACTCCTCAAGAGGAGACGGAGAAGAAACAAGAAGAGGAAGAAGATTCCATTATCCCAGGCAACTCTTTTCCTTGCACGTGACGTTTTAATGTACGCGATATTACAGTTGCAGTCTCGATAACAAACCATTACTTCTCTAGAGATAGCAAGGGTACAGTCGCTACTGCAGAATAGCCTAACTTGAAATGTTTACTGCACCGAGTTCCATTTTTAAAGCCCTGACCGCACAATCAATACATAGATCTTTTTACTCGAATAAATACTTATGCCTAGGGAATATCAAACACAAAAGCACGCACATAACTTGCTTATTCTATCTAAAGGGTACTTAATTTTACAAAAACTTTACCACAAAGTGTAATATTTAGAATATTATTTTTATTTCACAAAATTCTTTTAAGAATTTCATGTTTATATGCAGTTTTAATAAAAGAATTTCGTTTCTATTTCAGTATTTGGTGCACCGATCAAAATCTGTCTAAAGTAAGTTCTAGACTCTTTCATATTTATTTAAATAAAAGATAACGTGATGTAATTTTAAGCAGCTGTGACACCAGCCAACAGCAATATTATTAATAATTGATATATTTTACTAGCAAAATGGCTGCCAATTTTGACCAAAAAGATCAATTCTGAAATTTAATTATCTATAATAATCTTTTTTCTAAGCAATCTAGGCCTAAGCATTGAAATGACAATTGGAAATTAATCATTAAAGAAATAACTAAAGTTAAATATACAGTTTGTGTGGTATCCTTTAATAGGCTGAGGTCGATGTATTTTTCAGAACGTAAAAACCAAGAGCGGAAGTCCTTCAGGCCGTCGGCCTCGTGTTGCAGACTTACGGCACGTTTAGGCACTCCATACCTGAAAATAAAAATCCCTGGTAAAATAATAAATAAAATAATTTCACCTCTTAAGTTTCTTACTATATGGCAGTGAAAAGGATGGCTGATTACTTATCATTCTGCCTTTGTAGAAAAATAAGCATGACTAAATGTTAAAGTCTTATAGTAACCTCTATAGGAGGTGTAGAGTCATCAGAGAATAATGATAATAATAGTATTAAAACATAGAGATAAACTATTAATTTTATTTCAAAATCTCAAAATAGTTAATTTTCAAAAATAAGCTATATGTATAAATCACTATAAGAAAAATATTAAAAAGTGTGACAATTCTTGGTGCCTAGTGAAAGCAAAATTTTGGAAATACTGATATTCAGTTTTTATTTTGCATTTAAAGTGTTTGAATCTGATTTTAAAAAATAAAATTGTGACATAGAACACGGAGTGAGTCATTAATCACGTTTCAATATTTCAAAATGGAATATTCCTTATCTTATTGCTTTAAAAGATATTATACTAAATTGGTACAGCTCTAAATACATTTTGAACAAAATAATAATAATAATAATAATAATAATAATAATAATAATAATAATAATAATAATATAGAAGCTGTACATCAGATTTACGGGCATTTACGGGCATTCCTTAAATTTGTTAAAATTTGTTAAACTTTATTTAATATCCCACAAACTTTCATATAAAATAGAGAAATAAATAAATTTATTGGAATATGGAGACATTTAAAATTTATGTGTATAAAATGGTTACTGACAAAATGTTTAAATATTGCAATAGTGGAAAATATTATTGTTTGTGAATGTTCAAAGGTATGAACAAATTTCACCTGTATTTTCTTTGACGTTTTCGCTCGGAATTTTATTTTGCTTTGAATGGGTAGATTAAAAATTGTCCACATATAGTGAGTAGCAGTTCTGAAGGAGATGATTCATCAGGAAAGTTCTGAATAATTTTCCATATACGACGACCTGAATAGTATTTAAAGTAACGTCTAAATTCCAAATCGGCAGACTTGGGCATGTGAGCGATCTCGCCAACGTAAATTTATCCTGCCTAGGACGATAGTAGTAAGCAACAACTGATCAAAAGGCGATGCATCATGCTGAAGCATGTCACAGCTCAAGAACAATTTTTATATTGTAATCAATCTTTATAAATAAAATAAGGTTTCCTATCTCATTATTTTCAGTATCTTAACAGTACAAATAATTAATAGTTCAAATACTTTCGGTACCTACAGCGTAAGGAACATCATGAATACTTTTGGCCAACGAAATTAATATACTGCAATTAATTTTACCAAAAGAACATAACAAGAACATTTATTACAGTGAATAAATACATTTTTCCTTGGTATGAGGACGATGCTATAACAGATAAAATTCAATATTTTACATTGACGTTATTTATAAAGAAAGTGAAATAATATATTTAAATTTTAACCATATTAATTTAAAATGGAATGATATTATGTGCTGTAATTAATAATAATATTATTAAAATAACGTTTTAACTAATAACGTTTATTATCATATTAGTGCGATTTTAAATTAAAAAATGAGCATTTTTTCGGACAATCCCGAGAATAATGTCATAGTGCACTAGTGATGCTGAGTGTGTTAAACAGTTTTGCCATTCTGCTAGACATTCTAAGAAAACAATGACTTCACATGTCCATTAACAGCGTGGCGACAGTGTTGCCAATATTTTCTTTCCAGGCCTCGTTTATTGCATTTTGTATATTTCTGAGAAATACGAACAGTTGCAAACCAAAGGTCTTGTGTTCAGTTCTGTGGTACTAGGTGTACTTTGTGTTTTTAAAATAAAGTGTTCATTGTGTTAATGCTGTGTAATTACGTTTAGTCGTATAATACAAGAATAAGATATAAATAATTGATAATGTAGATTTAAACTTTATTGTAGTATATTATTAGTACAGCTTTCGGACTCCAATTAAATACCTATTCTCCTTTTTCGCTATATTCTGTTCTTCGAAAGAACCTGAACTCTGATTAAATCTTACTTTAGGTTCTCAGGTTTCAAGTCCATATTTTGTACTACTTTAAATTATTATTATTATTATTATTATTATTATTATTATTATTAATGTCTGATTATTATGACATATACAGAGTGGCGCAAAAGTAGCTACACACTTACTGAATTTCAGTTAACAAAGGTTTTCACATCTTTTCATGTTGAAGCTGTTTGCTTTTGCATTAATGCACCGTTGGAGTGTACATGTAACATTCTGAAATGCTAACACAGCTGAACGTTGTACAGATTGTGGCATACTTCCTCAATGTAAACCGCTCTTAAAAACAGTTTATGGTTTCCCTCCATACACTTGGTCTTTGACGATACCCCAAAGGCAAAAAATCTATTAGGTTAATATCTGAGAATCGTGGGGGATTCAATTAATGCGCAGTGTCCAAACACTCTTTTATTGAAAACGTTACAAACGCACGGTCGAACAACTGTAACATAATGAGCAGGAGCTACATCGTACTGGAAGTACAGTTGATCAAAATTGTCCAAATGCATGGTGATTCCTGATGTAATCTCTTGAAGTAGAGGCAAGTAATTGTTATCATTGAGATTCACAAATAAAGTGCGGCCCAGTTACACCACGTGCCGATATTGCACCCCACACATTTACGATAGATTGATTTAGTGCCTGCTCCAAAACACTCCATTTTCGCTCAGTACTGTTATATCAGTTTGCACGTCCAGATAACTTAAACGTAGCCTAGTTCAACACGTAATGTTCTGGAAGAAATGGAGCATTATCTCACAAAACTCTAGCCTCCTTTTTGGGTCATCTTCCAACAAACCGTATGTCAGTTGTAGAATGTACACTTTGAACTTCTACTGATGTAAATTCTTTTGAATTGACAGACGTGACATTGCTGGAAATTCTACCGCTATTCGTCGTATGGACTTTCTTGATCTAGTCCTGACAGCCAGACACATATTGAGCTCATGTTTCTTTATTTTTAACAGTGCTGTACATATATTTTTAAGTTGGTTATCTGTCAGCGGGAGAGCAGGAAACAGGTTATGTATGAATCGTCAGTAACAGCTGAAAATGTTAACTAAAGGGGAAAAAAGAAAGATCGAATACTAACGAACTTTAAGTGTTGTACTGAGGGAATGGAAAGAACATTTCGAGTCAGACCCACCATCAGTTAAGGCTGTTTACAATGTAATTTACACATTTGAAATTGAAGGTTCTGTTTTGAATGCGCCTCGTAGTGGGCGACCTATGACAGCACGGATTGATGAAGAAGGAAAAGGTTGAACATAACATACAAAGAAGTGAAATTATATGTTAACTGAAATTCACTAAGTGTGTAGTTACTTTGCGCCATCTTGTATATATACATATTTCCGCAAGAGGCTGTTAAAAGTCGATGTAGCAGTTTTCCCTGCTTTAGTTCTCTCTTATGAAAGTGAATCAGATGTTTACGCATCAAAATGTGTTTCTAACATATTTTAAGTCACTAATTAACTTATTGCCAAACATTTATATATACATTTAAATCACAATTGTTGTATTCTTGTTGTATATATAAATACGTCTTTAGTCATATACCTTTTCGCTCGTGCACTGAACTAATAAGATTTAAAATTGTGCAGAATAATGCTAATTGCAGTTCTGGAAGCAGAAAATGTGGGGAAAATTTCTGAATAAATTATACGCGGTTACAAAATGAATTGCTCCAAGGTCAAATGTTAATCTCGTGTCCATAGTTAAACGTTTTGCTTCCGGGTGTTTCGGCTTCTTAGTAGTAAATTTGGTCATTACTAACGTTTCGTACAGGCGTTTTAAGAATAATTCTGTACTCTTAGATAGAATTACATAAGCAAGAATATGTGATCTTGATTTTTCCACAATATGGGTAATATCAGCAGATATGATTCTGAAAACTAACCGCATACGATGGAACAAATAAAAAGAATAATACACAGGGAAATTTTGTCCCAATTTTTCAAATGGAGCTGCAGCGAGTAATGCATAACATCTTAAAGAGGTACACATACAGAAGGTGCAAAAAACGTGTACACACTTCAAGTAAAGAAAAAACTGTATTAACATAACAAAACTGAATTCACTTAAACAGAAAATGATGAGCACTAATCATGTTATACTTTTACAGTTACAGCAGTTGCTCAAAATGTCCACCATCGGCATCGATACACTTCTGAGTACGTTGAACTACTGATTGAGCAACGTTTGCGAAAGTATCCTCAGCGATTGCAGCACATACCGTTTCAATTTCTTCCCGAAGTGCTGTCAGTGTAGCTGGTTTTCTACGGTATACAACATCCTTAAGAGTTCCCCATAGGTAGAAGTCCAACGGTGGTTCTATTCTGTACACACGTCACCATTGCCTTTGAACTTCAACAACATTTTTGGTTTTCTAATACCTCTTCAAAATTGTTTTCCGCTATTCAAACGATAATCTTGGCTCCATTTTGTTGTAGCAATGCGAGCAACGTCTGTTTACAGAACATCATACGATAATCTTGGCTTCATTTGTTTATTGTTGATTTACCTGTCACGTTGCAACGCTATCATAATGGATGTGAATCACATCTGTTTACAGAACATCATAACTACATATTAATGTTTGTTTTTCGATTTAACTTTAAAATATGTTAAATTGATATATACTGTGAAGTGTGCATACATTTTTGGTATCCTCGGTATAAAAGAATCAGACAATTTGAGCACATCTTAAACTAACTTGGGTTAATACATTTGAATCTAACTGTGCTTCACTGCATCACCGATACTATTTTGCTTCCGCTACCGGCGGATGAGAGTGCGCAATCCCTTAATTAGATTACCGCTCCTGCGGGGGGAATATAATTCGATCTCCAGTTGAATGCAGATAATGAAGGCTTTTAATAATGTATAGTATAGACTAATTAACATATGTGTTAATTTTCCCTATTTCGACGGTTTGAAAAAGTAAATTATAGTATTGATGCCAGGTACATACATAAAATCCCTTATCGCAGAGCATGCTACTATAGGCAAGTATAGGTTTCACGAAAAGGTAAATGTCTGATACTAATGATGCTTTCTAAGTTCTATTTCAAAAGGAGAAAGGTATAATCTTAAACTGAATTTAAGTATAATATAAGTAAAAGAACGTAATTTATTCAGAGTCTTTGAGCCTAAGCTACTGCTTATCTAATAATGCAAACGCTGCAGTGGGAAGTTGCAAACTCATTCCCCGCCATGGGTATCGATCCAGAATAGCAGATGTGAGAGTCCAAAATGCGAACTGAGCATTCTCTTTAAGGCAGCGCTTTTCAAACACGGTCTTCTGTCTGCTGACGTTGCCGAAGACCTGCACTCTGCAGATCCTATTGCAAAAGGCGATCTCTATACAGCTTAAAGGTTCACTTCTGTATTTACATGAAACACGTGTTCAACATTGACAAGATGAGAGTTGTATACCTGATCAATACCATTACATTTCCTGTTGTTGTACATGTAGAATTATGTTAATAACTATTGTAAAAGTACAATCACTCTTTAATCAATTGTTGTGCTTTATTTGTATAAGTTCTTTAACATTTCAGGTCATCAGCGTCCCATTCAATTCAGGATGTGAAATGGCCGATATATTTTGCTCAGATGCCTCTTCTTTCAGGCGTGAAGTTCTTTTATGTGCCGTAAATATACGACATGAGTCCCAGGTCTTTACTTCTCTTCTGAAGGAAGCCATACTTGAGAAATTTCTTTTACCCTGGCCAGTTGAACCCCCGATCTTGGCCTAAGAAAAGCTGAATGAATGTAAATTTACTTCCTATTAGTAGGTAAAAATTAATTGATTTTTTGAAGTCAAATAGATGTTCATATCATATAGTTTGTAGATGGTGTAGTGGTAGCCATAATTGCCTCCTAAACCCAAGATCGTGGATCCAATCCCGGTCAGACCGATGGAGTTTTTCCGGGGGTAAAAATCCTAAGTATAGCTTCCTTCGGAAGGGAAGTAAATCCCTGAGTCCCGCGTCATACATTTACAGCACGTAAAAGAACCTCAAACTTGAAAAAAGAGCCCTCTGTCAGCCGTTTCACGATCTGAATTGAATAAGATGCTGATGACCTGAGAACTTAAAAACGTCCATAAATAAACCAAAATCATAGTTTGTAGATTGGACTGTTTTAAAATAATTACTTTTTTCAACAAAGACATTTTTGTTATAAACATGTTCATATTATATTTATTTATGCAGGAATACATAATTTTAAATTAATAGAATAGTAAGGTGGGTTTATTATGTTATATTGTTTCAATGTTGATTTTTTAATTAAATCCAACATTCAAGAAATATTTTAATTTAATATAAATAGATTAAATTTATTTAATATTACACCTCTTTTAATAAAGATTGCAGCAACTCCCTTCCACTGATAATTGCCTTAAGTAATAGAGGGATCTTGAATAAATGGTTTCATCCTGCTCAACTAAATGAGCAGATACGTGTTTTAAACTATTTTTCAACCAAATATAAAAGAAACTCATAATGATAAGGATATAAATTTTATTCAAACATAGACATATCTCACTAACAGCGTCAATGTTATATTCTTTATATTCAGCCATTGTAACTTCTTGCATCGGTGACTATTCTCAAACATTCATAAATGCACTGGAACATTATATTTTAAGAAAGCCGCTAAGCATCTTGTTTTTATGATATATTCCTGATAAAACTTTTTTTAGTTTCTAGTTATGTAATGATAAAGTATATTTTACTTTTCATCTGCGTTTGTTATGTTGTTCTCTCATTTATCAGTTGCCCATCCTATCCTTAAGAATTCACCACGGTTTGTAGTGCAAGAGGTTCAGAGGGCTAATAAAATGTGGATCATTTACTCGCAAACCAAATCTTGTCCGCTGGAGCTGAACCTTACTGGGAGCTCCAATGCCTGGTCTTGAGCGAAGAAGTTTAGGCTCTTCACCACAAGGTTCAGCAAAGTGGCATGTACAGGTTGTCTTCAATCCCTTTAGACATAAATAGAAGTGCTCACGGAGGCATTTCTGAATATTTGGGACCATCTCAAAAGCTACTGGTCAAGTCTGACCATACACTCTTATCATTTGATTGTTTGTAGCTTTCTTTAACATTAAATACTTTCTCGTCGTTAAAAACACTTTTACTGTCGCCTTTGTTAGCGGGTATTGTAGCAGTTGTTTGTATTTCAACATTGTGCACCTTCAAATCTGCAGTTAAAAAGACCCTCAAGCTGGAGTTGCGTAAACTATGCGAATTCCTCAGCAAGTTCAATTTGTGTACTTTATTACAGAGCGCTAGAATGGAGAATTTAGCAACTACAATTAACGCCAATTTAATAAATAACGTATCTTAATTGTATATGCTTTCTCCCTATTTCTATCAGTTCACTTATGTCCTTTATTTTTAGGTTATGTTTCCAATTGCAATTAGCTCTATAATAACTAAAACGGAACGTGGTTGCATACGTAGTTAAGTTAAGGTTTAGGATTTTCTGTGTTCCGGAACCGTTGAGTTCTCTCCACCTGCATTTATTGCACACTACCAAGAGTGACAGAGTGTCGTTCCACTATTTCCTGGAATTCGGCTTTTCTTGCCGATACTGAAGCCGCAGGACAGCCGCTGTCTATAAGGGAAAGTTTGATTATTCGTCCATGCGCATGCGCACAGTATTTTCCCTATACTCTTCACATGACACCAACGAGTTTATCGCTTGGCACAATTGTTAATTGCTAACAATATTAATCTCTCAGTATGTCACATCTCCACCCTCCCGGACCACTTTAATCAGTGTCCTGGACGATTACAAAAAATTTAATTTTTAACCAAACCCCCCTCCTAATGGTTCGATTTCCATAGTTTTCAGAATATATTTTCCTCTTCTTTTTTATTTAAATAGTATACCGAATTGCATTGCAAAAGTCAAATATTTTTTAAAACTTTGGATTTCAAGTCTTCCCCATTCATAATAGTCTGATTTCGCATATTTTCAGATTTTTTTAAAAATTGTATTGTAATGACATATACCAAGCTTTAGTACCTGGAATTAAAATTGTTACCTGATCGCCAAAATACGCATTACGGCTCTTTTTAAATTTTCAAAGAGTGTTTATGGTAAGACTAAATGGATTTTCCAGCTGTTTAAAGGCTATAAGATATTCTCGCACTGTATTTCATTGTACGTAATATTTTTTAGTTTAGAAATAAGCATAGGACTATTTAAGGGTTAAGCACAAGTCTTTTACGTTATTCAGACATATTACTACAAGGTGAATAAAGTGTAAAAACAATTTTGATGGTATTTCTTTAGTGGAAACACCCACATAATATATGTAATTTTAAGTTATCTCCTATTAAAATCTATTTTAACATTACGTTATAGATTTTTTGACCATTTCATACATTAAATTAATTTTTTTTATAATTTTATATGTAAATTATCATGATCTTGACGGTACAGAGAAAGTGATACTATATACCCAGGGTGTCATAAAAAGTATATCTTCTTTCACAGTAGATATCTATTTGATATATTTCAAAGTTGGGTCGAAAAGCAACAGTAATGTGTAGTATGATGTTCTGTAAACATATTTGACTCACATACATTATGACAGCGTTGCTACGTGACAGGTAAATCAACAATGAACAAATAAAGCCAAGATTATCGTACAATGTTCTGTAAACAGATGTGACTTACATTACGTTATGCTGGCTTGCTACACAAAATGGAGCCAAGATTATCGTTTGGACAGCGGAAAGCAATGTGAAGTGGTATTGGAAAACCGAGAATGTTGTTGAAGTTCAAAGACACTGGAGACATGTGTACAGAACAGAACCGCCAACGCGAGTAACAATTGCACGTATTCGAGACAAATTTGAGACTCATGGTACCGTATCACAAGGGCAGATCTGGGAGACCTCGCACAGCAACAAGGCCCATGTCCTCGGCTATGGTTTTGGAACGTTTTGGGCACTCACCGCAGAAATCTACAAAGCAACGTGCACGAGAGACTGGGATTAGCAGAACCAGCGAACGTCTTATTATTAAAACTACAAAGTTGAAAGTTTTCACCCCAATACTTTTGCATGCATTAAATGAAGATGACCCTGATCGGAGAATGCAGTACTGTGAGTGGTTTCGGAACATGGTGCAAGAGGATGAGGCCTCTGTAGGCAAAGTTGGTCCGATGATGCACAATTTAAGTTGAACGGAACTGTTAACCGACATCACTGTGTCTACTGGTGGGCAAACAATCGGGAAGAAATTAAAACGCCAGTGCTGCAATCGCTGAGGACACTTTCCCAAACGTTGTTCAATCAGTAGTTCAACGTACTCAGAAGTGTATTGACGTAGATGGTGGGTATTTTGAGCAACTGTTGTAGCTCTAAAACTCTAAGATAGTGCTCATCATTTTCTGTTTGTGTGAATTCAGTTTTGTTATGTTAACACAGCTCTTTTCTTTGCTTGAAATGTGTATATCTTTTTTGGCACCCTCTCTATACTTAAATTGTATGCTCAAGTAATACTTTTGTACGGAGGTGTGTTTTTGTTTGAGTTCTATACCGTTAAAATATTTATAGAGATTTAAAAGCTATCATCATATAGAGATCGATGAGATAAAAGGTATTAATATCGTTAAAATTCACCTATTTTACCATAACTTAAATTGTAATGGATATGAAAAACAGCTGTTGTATTTCATTAAGCAATTGTAGCTAAACCCGTCCATTCCAATCCGCTACACTCGATCAATGGACCGCTATACTGTATCGGTCAAGGTAAACTATAGCTCTTGAGTTTCACCGTGCTATGTTTCAAAGATAATGAATTATCTGTCACTATCATTCCATTCATTTTTACCATCAGAATGGCTTTTGAAGCTAGGAAGTGATTAAGATATTGGGATTTCTGATCAAAGGGAACAGACAGAATAGCTGATTTGGCAATTTGGATATGTAATATTCATTTTATTTGTAAATTTGTTGCAGTTACTTCCATAGTCTTGATTGTATACTATAACAGACTATTGTTATTCCAAAAGGTAATAACGTTCTTTTTCCGTTTACGCATTTTCTTAGTTGTTCTGTGCGTATCTCACAGGCCGTATGAGGTGTGAAGTTCTTATCTTGATTGCTAAGTGAAGTATCAAAATATGAATGAAATACTTTTTATGAAGATAGTTATACCTCAGATTTGCTTCGTTGTCACATATCTATTAGTAATGTAACATAATGTTCCAATTGTTTTTACAACCTTGATGTGACATGCTGTTTTACTTTACTGTTCAATGCCGTTTTTTTTTTTTGAATGATTTATTTACGGACGCTCTTTAACATCTCAGGTCATCAGCGTCCCATTCAACTCAGGGCGTGAAACGGCCGACAAATTTTGCTCAGAGGCCTCTCTTTCAGGCTTGAGGTTCTTTTTCGTGCCGTAAATGTACGACACGGGACCCACGGCTTTACTTCCCTTCCGAAGGAAGCCATACTTAGAATTTTTACGCTCGAAAAAATCCATCGCTCCTGGCCGGGTTCGAACCCGCGATCTTGGGTTCAATGCCGTGCAGTTGTTACTAAACTAAACAGCATAAAGACGGATATCTACTTATTTTTTATACTGGCTCATTTCTGAAACATTCCAGCAAGGTCTTGAGGTCGTGTATGTGAACTACTAATGCGATTGCTGACTTAAATGAACTAATCAGGACGCTAGAGCAGAAGTCTTAATTGGGACTAAGCCAACTTACTCCTTGCTTCTTCCTTATCAGTATTTATTATTGATCTACATTCGTTAAAGCATAGTTGCAAACAACATGTTATTTTGTGCATTAGGTGCATGAACATAAACTCACTAAACTCGCTTCATCACCTAAATTCACTTTTGGCATCACTTGTTTGTGTTTCGCAGACCATCTTCGGTATCCTCAGCTACCTGTCTAAGCAGGAAAACTCCTAGTGTTACATTTGGGGACGCTCATTCTGGTCTAGTAGACAGATTTTCTCCCACGTTAGCTCTCTGGGTCCCATGCTGACTTTAACAACGTCATTGTTTTCCTTATATTATTTTATCTGCCAAAAATGAGATTCCAAAACGATTTTTTATTTGCTCGTATTATGTGTTTCTGGTCTGTTCTTTCAGATTATGTTATATCTCATCATTTCCCCGATATATTTGTAGATCTTCTCATTCTCTGCACATATTTGATAAATTCCCGATATTTATTTTTTTTCTGGTGAACTCTCTTATTTAGTTTGCTCTTCAGGATATTTTTAATGCTTAATTTGTTTTGATATCAACTGGAACGGTTTGATTGTTTTGGCCCCACAGTTGGTCGCCAATTTAGAACGGTTATTATTTTGAGGGTTCCACTATTGGGGGGGATTGATGGATTCTCAGGGTAAATTTGGACTGTTTTTAACGACTTGAAAGTCGTTAGGGGGGGGGGGAAGGAGATTGTTCGCTGTATTAATAAGTCCGGCACTGTTTGAACATTTAATTTATTTAATAACTTAGCAGGTTACTTCCTGACGGCTCGTAGCTGACCTCACTACTCACTTAGACTGGCTTCCTGAGTGAATATCTGGATGTCTGAATGTCCCTCTGAATCTATTAATGTGTGAGTGTAAATCTGTGAATGTATCTCTACTGAATGTCTGAATGTGTGACTATGTGTCTCCTGAGTGCCTGATTGTGCGAGAGACTATGAATGTCTGACTTCTGCGAGTGTGAATGTGCCTCTACCGAATGCGTGAATCCCCTCTCTCTGACTTCTGTACTCTAGTTTTTCTACTACATCGCCACGCCTTTCGCTAAATTAAATTCCCTCGTATTTTATCTATTTTCGTGTTGTACTTTCATTATTGGTTATCCTAAAATTATTTATTTATATCTAAGTTCTCCTGATTCGTTAACTTTTATCCGAAGACCATTGGCTAGAATTATTCTTTCCCCCCTGATCTAAGGTCTTCCCACGAACTTGAATTTTCCCAGAACAACCTGTCATAAATTTCGGCCCTTTCCTTACATTCTGATTTCTATTGAAAATCTTTTGCCTTCCTTAGTCTGTAGATTTCTAAATGTTCTTGGAAATACGGCACGTGTTGATGGGCTGTTTTTCGGCTTTCCTGTAATAAAACATTTTCGTCTCCGTTCTGACATTTTCATTTTCTCTTAAATTATTGCTACCTCTGACTTTGTTCAATACTGTCCCGTTACGGCCACATGTTTCTCTTATTGTCAACTCCTAAGTATTTCCTGGGTAGAAGGTTCGTGACCTAACAAAAGATAGTTTACCCTTTCTTCAGCCTTGTCTAAGGAGCGGTCAGTGAGTGGAGTCAGGTACATATTCGTCTTTCTCACATATTTTACACAAAATGTATACAAAACTCTTTTGTATGTTACAAATTACAAATTATTTCTATTTCTATTATACCTATCTCTAAATGATTTTCTTATACCTATACATAACAATTATCCTTATAAAATATAATGCCTTTATAAATATAACTCTGTAGCCTCAGGTTATAAAATTACTATAGGCAGCATTATTTCCTGCTTCACAACCTAACGTTAAAATTCTTCAGGATATATCAAACATATGTATAGCGAATGGTTGTGCAGAAATTCTAGAAAAAGGATTAAAAAACACAACACTTTCAGCATATAAAATAAAGATTTTTTTTTAAAAAAAAACCCTTGGGCTGTACACAAAGTTCAGAATTTGCTAATGTATGTGTAACATTAGATTGGCACCAAAACAAATTTAGTATTAAACAACTCAGAAAAGAAAATTAATTAGAGTAATCCACCAAGAAGAAAAAAAAATCGGAAATCTATAAAATAAACTGTGCAGAATGCCAGAATATCTATATCAGGAAAAGAAAGAGAAATATAGGCCAGCGCCTGAAAGAATAGACCAGGAATATAAATATCAGCAAATGGATAAATCAGTTTTGTTGTCTCTTTTTGGAACGAAACTATTATATAGTGAAATAAGCGAGGTTATTAGTCAACAGAGCTAATAAAATTAGAGAAAATGTACATATATATATATATATATATATATATATATATATATATATATACAAGTATAGGTTAATGAACTTCGATACTCCTGCACAAGCAAACATCATTTTCAAGTTCATCTTATGTCTACCGGAACAGAATGGCACTTCCAAGGAAACGCTAAGACTTTTCCTACATAGAGAGCTGAGGGTGCAGACGATGGTCTGTAAAACGTGTATTACTTTTTAATAGTCTTTAACACTCATTTTACTACTGAGGCACCACAGGTGGTGGACACTGATGATACATGAAATGAAATGACATATTGGGAAAGGATTTTTTTTTAAGGAAGGAAACGTTCGAGGCCTAATTTACGGCATTTGCCATTTATGAGGACTGAGTAAACCTGGAAAAAGCCTCAGTCAGGTAGGACGGACCTGGCGGGATTGGAACCCCAGACCTTTCGCTCTCGAGTCCACTCTTTTATGACCTTGGCCATCCGTGGCGATATACGTGTGCATTACATAAACAAAAAATGAATCCGAAAGCATGTTAGGTTAACTTAAGAACATATTATTGTCCGTCGAGTAAATAAATGAAATTTTATTTGCATTAGTAATAAAATTGTCTATAAATATATAATTCATGTTAATACGCATAGTAAAACTCCAATCAGCACGTGCTAGGAAAATCGCTGACAGCCTACTCATTATCAATTCGTCTACCTTTCGTTTAACTCCGTTTAGTAATCTTTATTAATGAATAAATAAACACCTCCAATGCTTATTTAATTATTTTTATATTTGAAATTGTTACTAGCTTATGTTAATTAATAGTTTAAAGTATTTGGAACTAGACTTTAAGCTTCTTTGCTATGACTACAACATAGGAAAGCAGTTTATAATTGTTTTCCTTTAAAATATTACGATAAAGGAGAACAGAGTACGCACTTAGGGCTCGAGAGAGCGGAGTCCTATGCTTTCTGCATTGGGGGTTCTTCACAGTGAAAGTGCCTCTTATAACAGCGCCTTCCTGAGTTTTGAGAATAAAAGAAGAGGTGAAGAAGCAGGAGGAGTGGGGGTCGGGAGGATGTCCTCCGAGAAACCTCTTATTTTAAATTCCCAAATAAAAAAGGAAGTTGTTGCTTGGTAGGTAGGATTTTGCTACTACAGAAAACGTAATTCTAGTCCTTTGTATACGATATCACGTTCCAAACAAAAAGCGTTGGGAGCAGAGGGTGCGCTTGGCACCGCACATAAAGAGACAGACAGATAGACAACTTTACCCTCATCAGCTTGGAATGAGAGCGGTATAATGAAGATCGGTATGGTTCGATCAACTGGACGGGTCTAAGCTAAAAGTGCCACATTGATGAATAAACTTTTTACTTGCGGGGAAGGCAGAATACTGCGAATTCAAAATGATATTACCGATTTTTCTACTTCAGGTTTGTATAAAATCTGTTTTCTCAGTAATCGCACCACTCTGCGCTTTATTTATATCCATAATAACTTTTTAGATCTTATTCAGGGAAGTAAATCTAACATAGTGTGTTAAATAATGGGTCTTTCATGGCTTTGTCGCCCGTTCCACGGCAGCTGACGGGCCGGCAATCAGAGCGGTAACTCCCGGCGAAGCATATGTATTATCCGCGTAACTGAGTCAAGTTCTTGCAATTACAACAACAGTTACAATGAAAATAAGCACTACACTTTATGACCGTTTCATATGGCACCTCAACGTGGTGCTAAATGAAATCACATTATTTACTGCTTCACAGCTTCCCGATCGCCCTCACGATCCTGGGTGGATCCCTATCCATATCTTCCTAACTCAGAAACATTTCTAAATAGGGACCGGGAATCAAACCCAGGCCTCCCGGCCAGCAATCAGCAAAGCTAACTACTAGACCCGGAATGTGGTCAATTCCGTTATCTGGAATAGGAAATGGAACACGGAACCTCAAACTTCAAATTATTACATACCATTTATCTACGTGCAATAAAAGACATCATTTTGTGCAGTTTAATTAAAATTTAGTCATAAGAATAAGAGGTGAAATTTGTTGTGCAAATATAAAAGAATGTGAAACCAATTTTTTAAATGTTCTAATGTTGTGCTCCAATTTTAATTGAATAGATTAAATATAAAATTGATGAAACACAGATGGTCTATGTATTTAAATTATTATAATTCAATACCTCATAACTGGAGTCCGTTTTGATTTTTTCTAAACTTAAGTAAGTCCCCTTTTGTTAAATGTAAAGGTTATATAATTGTTAGATATTCTTCATCACATTAAGAAAATGTGTTTTCTAAAACTAATTCTTGAAAGTTATGGTGTCCTTGAAACAGCATTTAATCAAGTTTGGGAATTCGAAAAGGACGATTGCTGGTAACTATCAGAACTGTATTATTTACCCTCTTGGAAAATGTTCCTCTAAGTGTACGGATGAAAAATGTTGTTCCAGCATGATCGATATCTCCACACTTCTCACACGTGTATTAATAAACGACAAATTCCATAATAAATGAATTGGACGTGCTAAGCCTGTTGTATGGCCATCCCACTCTCCTGGTCTTGTATTATTTTGTATGGGACCACATTAAACAAAAATTTGTGTACGACACCTTCAACAGAAGAGAATCTAAGCTCAAAAATGTTAGAGTCAATCTGTGAAAAAGAGGTTAAATGTTGATTGATATGATTTTGAGCATTTAATTAAATGCTGTAAACTACCGACTTGGTTAATTAATGCTTTTATTTTATCAAAACATTTTCTTTTTGACACCCATTAATTTGACAACATTTAATTGGAATAAAACATTTAAACAAAAGTTGAGAACTGTTTAAATATTTAAAAATTATCCATCATTTTATTTAAACTTCTGAAGTTATTCTGCTTCCGGAACCCCATATGCAAGTCTACATACGTTTTTCCCATAGTGTTATTATGAAGGTCCCTTTCCGCAATAAGTTTAGAAAAGTTGGGTTTTATTGGTCTATAAAAATATATTACCTTGTAACAATTTATACGGATCACTATATTCATGCATGTTTAATGTTTTTTACAAGTATTTCAAATTATTAATGGGTCACATTAATTTTTGTCCCTTTTGTGTAAAGTACTAATTATTTTTTCGTATATATCCCTCAAATTAATCCGTCTTATGCAAAGGAACAGCAGTAAAAAAAATTCAAATTCACTGAACGTAATTTTAATAATACTTTAAAATAATTTCTATGGACTAATTTGGCAGCATAGGGATAATATAGTATCGTTGAATCACTTAACCCAAACCAACTCATAGCCTAGTTTTCTCTATGCAGAATGCCAGTGATGCATACCAATAATTCCTTTATAAAGATGCTAAGGTACGCAGCAGTACTATCCTGCATGAACTGATGGCTTATGTTCCGCAAGGAACATCTTGAAACAGCTAAAACACAGTTCTGGCGCTCAATCGATATAATATTGGTCCGATTAAACCCTCACCCACAATGTCACACAAAGTGTTCGCGGAGAGCCGCTATTGATATTCCGTTACAATTGCGCCGCGCGTGTGCGTTCATTGTATCCCCAAGAGAAAATGTGGCCTCATCGGTAAAGAGTATCCAATGAATGAACATGTGATCACAACCATGTCGCAGGAGTAACCATTAAGCGAATTGTTGACGATGAGGATAGTCTGCTAGTGTCAACGCATGCACAGTGAGCTGGGCACAATGTTATCTGCTATACAGCTACGGGGTATACTCTAGAGTGCCACTAATTTGTCGGACGCTTGATTTCCACAGCTTTGTTGTTTGGTTGAGAGTGAACGCCTGTCCATACCAATAAATGTCGGATGATTTGGCAATTTTCTGTTCAGAAAAAGCCCATGGAAATGCATGGAAAGCTCTGTGCTCGCATCCAGTAAATTTACTTCTGCTGCATAGCATGTGAGGTACATATTCGCGTAGTGTGTACTACTGTAGAGAGCTATTTTTCGCCTAGGTACAAGCTGATCGCGTCAGTTGCCTACTACGTTGTCAATGGACGATTTTTTCTTGTATTTCTACCAAGGTAGCTACTATTTAATTTGTGTGACTGTAAGCAGGAACCATAACTCACAACTGTCCTATTTCTTTTCGAAGGATCTCCCCCACAAAGCTGCAGCTTCCTGAATCAAACAGCTACGACATGCTTCTTTACAGATGACACCAACCTCCTCTTCGTAGAACGCAACAAATTCTTCCAAACTGCCAAGCTAAAGATTCCTAGTTTTTTCTTGATATTAGTAATAGTAAAACGTCACACATTCAAGTTTGAACTCTACGGCGGTTAGTTCAAGATCGCTTTCAATTCTTGCAAAAATTACATATTTTTCAAAGTGGTAAAGCAGTAATTCCTGCAAATCAAACTTATGGATGAATTTATTCCACAATTAACTTTACAATTTGTTACACAAATATGTCCTTAATTAACAATAACAAATTTTTCATTACATACATTATTAACCTGCTCTTTTTACTCTATAGATTCTAACAGTATCCTGCAAAATACTGTTTCCCACCTCGTTAACCACGTGGTTGTCTGCCTGTAAGAAATCTCCTTTAATTTTACTCAAAAACTCATTTTTTTCTGCATTTTTTTACACTCTTGTTACTTAAATTTTTATTTAACACTAAACTCTTCAGTAAATTGTCCTATTGTCCCTTACTTTTCAGGCCACCATTGGACTTTCTCGCATTTCAATAAATAATGTGACACATTGACTACTCCCCCACACTCTCATTATCGTCTCCTCTACATCCTTTCAGGAGTATTCCTCATGTACACATCCACGCCCAACCCATCTACCCATTTGATCACAAATTTCAATATATTTCTCTCTTCCTCAATTGTACTGCCGAGGTCGTTAAGGCGCGGACTTGTGAGCGGGAGGTCTGGGGTTCGAATCCCGCCAGGACCGTCCTCTCTGACTGAGGTTTTTTCCAGGTTTTCCTCAGTCCTCATAAATGGCAAATTCCGGGGAGGTACCCTAAACTTAGGCCTGAAACGATTCCTTCCTTAAAAATAAACCCTTTCCCAATTTATCATTTCATTTCATGTATCACCGTTTCCATCGCCTGTGGTGCCTCTGTAGCAAAAACTGGCGTTAAACACCATTCATTTATTCATTTATTCATTCATTCATTCGTTCGTTCATTCATTCATTCTCTTCCCCAATTCTTCAATTTGGTTCTTTTATATACGACCAAAGGACTTTTATAATCTAAACTACCCAAATCTTTTGCTTTTAAATATCTTCTATTTTATGTCTCACTATTTTCCGAAATCCATTAACTTTTATCCATTCCAATTTCTTCTAGTACCTTTCCCTATTCCCCATTCCTACTCTTCCTTCCTAAAACCTCTTTTTGATATTTCAAACATTGCTTTAATATGTTTGAGCTGTCTAATTTGAGGATACGATCCAATACTTGTTGCTCTCTCTATAATCAACCCTTTCCTCTCCATCTTTGCTAGTTCAAGCAAACTAGCCCCCCCCCCCTCGGAGAACACTTGGGTAGTCCCAAGATTTCCCTACAAAACTTTCTGTGTACCACATCCACTTCAAAGAAAGAATACACGTATGTTTTTTTTTTTAATGTTCTGAAGATGGAAACATATTGTAGTGTACACCTTTGTTGAGTTTTTTTTTCTCTTTTTTTCCTGGAGTTGGCTGCTTGCTGAAAAGTATCTGGCATTCATCTTCTGGTCTACACTTTGACATCACTAAACCTTCTCTATAGGATGGTTATTTGGAAAAACCCAGATCATCGATTGCCTCTTAATAGCAAGTCGTATTGGTAATCCGAAATATGCGTGGCTGAAGTCGTTAAGGCGCAGTCTCGTGAGCGGGAGTTCTGGGATTCGATTTCTGCCAGGACCTTTCTCCGTGATAGCGTTTTTTTTTCTATGTTTTCTTCTGTCCTCAGAAATAGCATATGCCAGAGAAATACAAAAACTTAAGCCTGGAACACTTCTTTCCTATAAAAAATATCCATTTCCAAGTGTTCATATAATGTATCGTCAGTGTGTATGCCTCAGTAGTAAAAAGGAGCGTTAAACCCTACTAAAAATTTGGACACATTAGAGCTACCACTGTGAAATTGACAAACCATTATTATGTAGGCTACCGAACAACAAAGCTTTACCACACAAGTAATTTGTACAGTATTTCTGACACCTAAGGCGAGTAAATGTTTAGATTCCCATATCTCGTAATAAAACACTCGCGGATTGTTCTTCACTATGGCTTCAACATGGGCGATGTTTTCTTTTCTGATAACTGTTACTGAAAATCTAAAATCATAGTACGAAAATTCTTTCAGACACCTCATCTTAGAACAGCATATAGAGCTCATAATCACAATTAACATTTTGCTGCCGTTGAACTAATTTCTACCATGAACCACGAAGCTCTCTTCGCTGCGAACTAAAGGAAACGTGAACCTTTTATTGTTTCTTCAACTATTTTGCTTCCTTACTAAGTCCCTAATCTGAACCATGCGAGACACTTCTTTCTTCCCTGCAACAGATATCTAAATAAGCCCCCTCTCCACACCGGATGTATTTGAGCCTGCAGGTTCAGCGATTTCAAGAAATAAGCATTTATCACCGCAATTTCTGAATTCCAATAGAAATTCGAACATAACATATTATTATTTTTATTATTATTATTATTATTATTATTATTATTATTATTATTATTATTATTGTTGTTGTTGTTGTTGACATTCTACCACAAACATTAATGATGTACTATTAATTAAATGAAATATATTAAACTGATAAACAAACTTTTACTGTGTGGTGTTTTTAAACATTTTTAAATGTATCCATGTTTATGAACTGAGCCCTTCATATCATCTTTACATTTATTAGAATAGAGAGAAATAACAGAAAGTTTTGAGCTATATTGTGTATTTAAGAAGATGATGTTCATATGTTTTATTAAACAAAAACATGAGACTATTTAAAATAATTACAATGTACTAAGCAAATATGAACAATCAACAATACATGAGAGAAAGGTCCATCGATTTTCAGTGGCTTTGAATATAAATTATTATTGTAGTAGACGCATGTAATGTATGTGTTTTCTGAAGGTTATTACAGAGCGCTCTTACATACAAATATAATAAACTCATATTAGATTAAAATTTCACATTTGTATCTTCACGACTATGCTTTTGCTAAATATAAAACATATGTTACGTTATAAATAAATACAATTTATATGCCGAGTTAAATTGTCCTTTTATTTTGAAACAATATAGAGAAAATTAAACTAATAGCGCTTTTTACATTTCGGTGTTCATGTACATCTCTACTTCTAATGGTCCGATTTTCCTAATTTTCATAAACATATTTTCTTATTTTATTTAAATGGCATATACCGATTTTGTTGTGAAAAAATAATTGTTGGTGTCCCAAGAACTACTTTTATATTTTGGGATTCCTGTAAACTCCCACTCCTAATGGCCTGATTTCCCCGATTTACAGAAACTATTTTCATTGTTTTATTTAAATTACATATACGGACTTTTGTTGCGAAAAAACAAATAATGCTGTAGAACTATTTTTAAATTTTGGATTTCATGTAACCCTATCTTAATACTCGGACTTCATTGATTTTCACAAAAAAAAAATTCTAATTTTATTTCAGTGCAATATATCGAATTTCCTTTACAAAATAAAAATTCCTCCCATTAGAGAGATTATTAAGTTTTGCTGTACCATCCACTCTTAAAAGTTCGGTTTTCGCTCCTAATGGCCCAATTTTCATCATTTCACAAAATATTTTTATGTTACTTAAAGGTTTATACTGGGTTTCGTTTCGGAAATCAAATTTGTGCCGGTGGAGTGATTTTAAACTTTGGTTTTCAAGTAAAACCCCCATCTAAATTGTCTGATTTCCCTAATTTTTGAAAACTATTTCTATTAATTTATTTTAACGGCATATACCGAGTTTCGTCCAGAAAATATAAAAATCTCGGCAGCTAGAGCGATTTTTAAAGTTTTGCTTTAGATTAACCCCCTCCCCCAATGGTCCAATTTTGCTGCTTAACGAGCTCGACGAATAGTTTGTTAATTGATGACTGTATGCAGTGTTTTGATGGGAAAAATTTTGTTCATTGTATTTTTCGGTGCCTAGTTGATAGGGGATGTAGATATGAAGAACGTTTTAAAAAAAATGTTTTCATGGATACAACGCAATAGCTACATTCATTTGGAATCTGCTTAAAGACCAGTTAAATTAAGCTCATCACTACAAACTGACTCTCCATTAAAGGGGGAGGTGTCATGACGATGGGCGTCTGGCGTGACCTTGATTCAGTCGCATCCTCCCTGACTCAGGTTTTTTCCAGGTTGTCCTCAGTCCTCATAAATGGTAAATGCCGAGGAGGTACCCTAAATTTATGCTTGAAACGTTACTTTCTTAAAAAAAAAAAAAAAGCCTTTCCCAATGTATTATTCACTTCCGGTATAATCAGTGTCCACCGCCCGTGGTGTCTCAGTAGTAAAACTGGACGTTAAACACAATTCAAAAAAAAAAAAAAGTTGTCGAAAGCCACCCTGTGATGTACATAGTTCTGTGTGTAATTAAATACACCTTAGAGAATATCAAGAACTTTTTTCATTTTAAAATCTAATATTTTGAAAATTGTGGTTAATATTTTCAAAGTATAATCACATGCATTATTTATATTAATTGATAATGGGCAAAACGATGAACTATGTTTAAGTTTTTAATTTGTAATGTTATCTTACTGAAACATGGTGCTTCTATGTGAATATCATACTTCACCCAGAAAATAAAACGCCAAAAATATTCTTTATTTAAACTTGTCCTGGTGGTCTAATGGTAACCATACTTGCCTCCTAAACCCAAGACTGTGGGTTCAAACCCGGCCAGTATCGATAGATTTTTTCGGGGCGTAAAAATCCGAAGTATGCCTTCCTTCGGAAGGGCAGTAAAGCCGTGGGTCATGACACGAAAAAGAACCTCAAGACTGAAAAAAGAGGCCTCTGAGCAAAATTTGTCAGCCGTTTCACGCCCTGAATTGAATGGGACGCTGATGACCTGAGATGTTAGAGAGCGTCCGTAAATGAAACAAAATCAACAATCAAATCAAATATTTAAGCTTGACCCTTCACTAGGAATATACACGCAATACTTGCAGAAATATCGACGTCCAATTTTCGTGTAATCTGTTACACAGCCGTAAACATTTCAGCTGTGCGAGGACTGCTGGATGGTTGCTCAAAGTCGTCGTGATTGTAATCTGTAATTACTTCAACCAAGCCTGCAGCATGCAAGTAGTAATGCTTTCAAAGAGGAACAAAAGGATAGGCGATTTTGGAAAAACGCCTAACAGAACCATTACACAAGTAACAGCACCGTAAATCACTTTGAGCGGGAGGGGCATTACACACATGACAGCTGTAGCAACATATAACGGAGTTCCCCATAATCCGATTACTCTAGCAGAGCAGTCCACTTTGAGGCACACGTTTTGATTCCGGAGAGAGGTATTTCCTACACTTTGCTGCCATTTGTTACGGGCTAATGTACCTGCCATGGCGGTAAAGTAGGTGGATCATAACATGGTGGGCTCAAACAGGTGGCCTTCTGCAGTGTGCATGCATTTCCATCAACAGTGGACACCGTGTGCACATTGCGTGACATTCCGACGCATTTTCAGTAATTATTACATATCCACGCTGTAGTGGTTCCGGTTCAACTTCATATGTAGCGATACACTGCACACTGGTCTTTGAACTTTGCAATTTAGTTACTGAGCTATCTCATAAATACCTGTTATAATTACGACAGAAATACTTCAATTTCTTATTAACTTATCCCAAGGAAAAGAAAATATAAAGTTTCCTGTTCTTAATGATCTCTTTTTGTCTTAGTTATTACGTTCTACCAAGACTAACAAATATATTGAAAGCCTGTTTGAAACTGAATTTCGGAATCAATTAGTATGCCCATTGAAACCTAAAGTTGCCTGTCCTGACTATGCATTGCATACAGGGTGTTTAAATAAAGCGACCAAATAAACTATGAACCAACTTGTTGTGTTTCGCCTTTAGACGAGAGTGGCCCTGTTGATGTCTGCGGATATTATACAGTAGCTGACACAAATATCCAACAGTTTCCTTAGAAATTTTATATAGTTTTGGTTATTAACTTTGGGACCACTGGAAGTAAATTTTCAAATGTCCACGTTGTATGTTTTTTTTTTGTTGAAAGTTTACTGTGATTGCATTGCTGTTAAATTAATATATATATATATATATATATTTAATTCAAATTGGATAAATACTTTGCAAGTTATTAATTATTTCATAAATTTTATTACCTAATATATGTCGCATAATCAAAATGCCCCACGCGTCTCTTGAGTTGAGAAAATTGGCTGTAATTGTTGCAATTAGAGCTTTGAACCACATACAAAAATTGTATTAAGCGATTGATTGATTGATTTATTTAAGGACGCTCTTTAACAGCTCAGGTCATCAGCGTCCCATTCAACTCAGTGCGTGAAACGGCCGACAAATTTTGCTCAGAGGCCTCTCTTTCAGGCTTGAGGTTCTTTTTCGTGCCGCAAATGTACGACACGGGACCCACGGCTTTACTTCCCTTCCGAAGGAAGCCATACTTAGGATTTTTACGATTTACCCGAAAAAATCCATCGGTCCTGGCCGGGTTCGAACCCGCGTTTTGAGTATAGGAGGCAAGTATGGTAACCACTACACCACCAGGACCGACTGTATTAAGCGATGTTTTAAATACGTTTAATGAGTGATTTGTGATCATGTTTTATAATCTATAAAAATTATAATCTATAAAACTAACCAATTTTTCCATAGATTTTTTTTTTCAAATTATTAATGGTTTTACCATGTATTTTGTCTCATAGAAAATGACAATGAATACTTCTTCACATTTGGAAAGTTTTAATTGAATTTAAACAAAAACTGTGACACGTGCGGCATTTTGAATGTGTGAAAATGAAGTTTTGAAATAAACGTTGTTTTATAAAAAAGAATGCTGGAAAAAAGCTATTTATACGCTTTACGTATCAGAAACTTCTGATTTATAGTTATGTGTGTCTGTACTTCCCTTTGGGCCCTTCTGTGCTGCTGTTGTGCCACTTTTGCCACCTGCAGGTCCTTGCCTGCTTGTGGCGCTGGCCTCCTGCTCTCGTAAAGTCGAGTCGTATCCAAGGTCTGATGTTTAAAGCAGTTGCCGAATATTCCTCACCCCTTACAACAGATATCAACTCCTGAGAAACTGAACAACCCATATTATAAAAGCAGAAACACCATTTAAAGTCCCAATTTCTAGCCGTTTCTTAGAAAAAAAATTGGGACTTTTTTCCAAACGAGTGAGTGACACTTCCATTTTAATTTTATGTCCATCCACGTGCACAGCGTGCCAGTAGTTCAGTGCAAGCTGGTGGGGAGAATTCTCCTAACCAACTATCATCAAACTGAACAGACATATTGCAATGCCTCTGTGGAGTCTCACCGAGATCCTATGTTCCTATTACAGAAACACCAAAAGTCTGTCCCTGAGGGTACTTCGAATGTCGTGGCTACTGGTCTGTTTAATGTAACGGTAAAGTGTAACATATATGGCACTTTACATAGAAAATGCTTGTGGATGGCCAGTCTGTAGTAGCTGGTAGTGCTTTTATAGTTTCTAACTTTAGCATTTCGCCCAATCTAGTGTCGGTAGTGTCTTTCTTTAGCTTCTCTTTGCTACGTATGGACACATTCTTCCTTCACTGTTTCCACATCACCACCATATACAGTCACTCCCCTTAGGTGCGTGTAAGTCCTTGCATCTCCATCAGACAGTAGAGTTGTGTATCTCATTCCACACTTCTGGGACTTCCATTAGTCTGGGCATGCAAACTGAAAAAGGACATGCGGAGCACTTTAAATGACTTTAGAGCCGGAAGGGGGGGGGGCATTCAAACATTGACTCTCTGTGGATGCCCAATAGTTCAAGGACCATTTGCAAAAAAAAGTACGTGGCCGATTTGGTCAAAAATTCATTAAAATAGCTAACCCTCATCAGAAGTAGTTCCGTTTAGTAATGCTGGCTGTTTTCTGGCGGATATTTCGTTTCAATTCCTCCAGGGTATGTGAGTTTGTTTTGTACACTGTATTTTTTAACTTACCTCCATTGATAAAAGTCTCAAGGTGTTAGGTCGGGGGACACAAAACTTACTAATAACTCCGCCATTCTGAAACATTTTAAATTTATTTCATTGAAATATTCGCTATATAAACTGTGGCATTCTTGTTGAAAAAGGACAAAATCACGTTATCTAAAGAATTATTCTGTAAAAAAATGGGGGGAACTATGCCACAGTTATTTTATATGGTTTTAACTTTTAACAATTTACTAGATGTCTAAGTGATTTTCTGCGGGAATTCTCCAAAGATGACCGATGCCATCTAATGTTTTTTTCGGTGAAAAAAACTACGCTGTTTGTTAGGTTTCTTCGACTGAACACTACGTGAAGTCTGTAATTTATTATAAAGATTATGATTTGGTGTATGGCCTAGAAATTTTATATCCAGGCATTTTTCTTCAAATCATCTTTGAAATTGATGAACTGAGTTAACGCGTATAAATCATAAATAAAAACACTTGTGCAATAGAAAAAAAGATTTTGAGGCATATATGACTAAACACAGAACAAAACATACCATTGATATTAACTCAACTCAATCCCATCAGATCCGCATTGACGGCCAGAAGCTAGCATGCTTTTGTTCTAGTCAATTGCGGGAAACTCGCCTGTACACGCTCAGTTTCTTTCTTTTTTTAATGCTTTTTTTTACTACTAAGGCATCACAGACGAAGGATGCTGATGATACATGAAATGATAAATTTTGGAAAGGATATTTTTAAGGAACGTTCCAGGCCTGAATTTTAGTGTATATCCCCGGCATTTGTTATTTTATGAAGACTGAGGAAAACGGAAAAAAAACGTCAGTCAGAGAGGACGGTCCTGGCGGGATTTGAACCCCAGACCTCCCGCGCACTAGTCCCCGACTTAACGACCTCGGACACCCGTGGCGATACACGCTCAGTGGAAAAACGCCGCAAATTGGCTCTTTAGTTCATTGAATAGCTCCATATTTTGAGTTAAGTACCATATTATATTGAGTCCTATTATGTTGAATATTACAAGAGTTTTGATTGCCAGCGCTTCAGCGCTATGTCTACACACACCTGGCTGCTATCGAATTTGATGGCATGCAGTGTACACGAGCTCCTGAAATGTTTGTATGTTGCTGTTGGGTGTGGTATACACTAAGATCTTTAAATGTATTCGAATGATTGAGAGGCCATGATACTGACCAAACCATCGCTTACAAAAGACCAGGGTGAGATGTTGCACAATGTGTACAATAAAGGACTCTTCTCTATGGTGCTTTATACCTACAGCCTCAACTGACTTACTCATTACTTAAGTACCGCCACGGATGGCCGAGGTCGCTACAAGGATGTCTAGGCTTCATTTCCTGCAGGACTGCCCCCCTTGTATTTGTTTTTCCAGATTTTTCTCCGCTCTCAACAATGGCAAGTGCTTGAGAAGTACCCTAAACTTGAGATCTGGGACCCTCTCAATATTCGCCGCTTGCGATGTTTTAGCACTAAAAAGGGGCTTTAAATTTCTACATTACCGTTAGTACACTACAGAGGTAAAAAACAGTCAATAAAAAAGGCAATGTGTGGGAACGGAAAGACAGCCCACATCACACAAGTAAAAATATGAACTATTATCTTAAATCCATGTTTGGAGACTTTCTTCACACCTCAACAAATATATCACGTCATCCAGTGAACATTTTTGAGAGATTAAAACTAAAATTTATACAAGCTACCAAAGGCATGGTGCATTACTTTACAGGCCTGGATCGCACTAAACTTGCCGGAAGATATGTGTAGATGTGTAGAGCACGTATTATTTGAATGTACATGCTATTTAGAACAATGAGGGAAGAAAGAGAAATTTAAAGTGGCCATCAGGAGGCACATATATTTAGAAATAAGGGCCTTTATACATACCTTGAGCAGGCTGCTTTTAAAATAAGTACCCTACCATGGGAAGAGGTGATACCACAAGAGCAGATAACAACAAGTAATGAAGAAGCTGAGGAAGAAATAAGATCAGAACGCATACGTATACGAAGACAATCCCAAAATACAAAGAACTTAACAAGAATAGAAAATATACCAGATAACTTTAATTAAATCAACAGGAAGAGAATGTTAGAGAAGACGATGAAGGCAAGGAAGAAGGGAGTTATAAAGGAGAGGAATGTACCTACATTTATAACAGATGGGAATAATTTGATTCACAACCTGAAGTAGAGAATCGGGAGGAAGGTGAAGGCTTTTACCTATAAGAGTTACGGAATGGGAAGAAGATGGAACAAGGAAGATTACAGAAGAAGATTATAGAGTTTTGAAGATTCACGGAAGTGAGCACCGGAAGGAGATGGAGGATGAAGAAGTGGTGTCCGGAAAGGAGGAGCAGAGCGCGAGAAATGGTACAACCAGGGGTCCAGAAGGATCAAGAGAGGTGGAAGAAGGGATGATTGGGAAGAAATGATGAAGAGTGATATGGTGGAAGCGATGTGGTGGTTTTTAATGACTTAACGCGTTCGGATAAATAAGTGAAACGAGTAGAAAAGATTAATGGTGAAAAATGAACTTTTTGTGACTTACGCTCTTAAAAAGCAGGTGATTAGTATGATTGAGATGAGTTAAGGATACTTCAAAGATTAATAAGTATAATGTTTAAATGTTCAGAGTAAATTTAAGAGAAATTCCTGTAAAAGTACTGGAGACCAGTACATACCGCTAGTAAACAGTGGCCATTAGTATAGTAAATTAATAAATTTGGATAGAATAGCTGCGATTTTGGAATATTAAATTGGGAATTTAGTAAATTTATATTCTGTTTTAATTTAATTTGTTTTGAGATATTTTTATTGTTTTATTATATTATGTTAGGCTACTTATTAGGAAAAGCTGTAAAATAATATAGTAAGAGAGTATTGTATTGTATAGTTTCTAATAATAAATTGAAATTTTGATATTCACGCCCTGGTTTAGGAAACCAAGTGCCAAAATGGCGTATACAACTTTTCTTTATTTATCCAGGGAATGCATCGGCCGATAAGCCATCATTCATTTCCAAACGGAGTCAGCGAGCGCGAACGGGGCAACATAAGAATTGGTGGTTACAAAGAAACACTACAGTGACAAGTTAATAAAAATTCTAATACAATCACCTGTATGACGTAAGGACATACCGGAACTGTCTGTCTTCATTTTCCACACATTTCTGTCGTCTGTTTATGAAATTGTCCATTTCCATTATTAATTCTATTTGGGAAATTAAATTATATCCTGATGATATTATGCTTCAGTTCGTCTACAGTCTGCATATACTACAAAATGATACATCGCATTAAGACTTTCGAACTCGAGCACCTGAGAATTTCTTTTCAAATAATCTCCATACTTATGACGAATATGCATACCATAAATAAACACTCCTTGTGTAAAAGAATATTTAGGCCATACTTTACTCTAGTATTAGATATGCGTTACTTCTTTCACTATTCAAACGATACCGACAAAGTGGAATGATAATCAAAGCCAACGTAGCAGTTCGATAAACCCCGTCTGCTCGAACTGACCGGTATAGCCCGGCTGTCTTGAGCCGCGTCGGCCATTAGATGGCTCGATATATTCTTAGGAGCATTTGTGCTAGTTTTTATCAACTGTACTTGCTGTAAATATGGGACGCTTTTATATAAGATTTTTATTTGTTTTATCCCCCTATTCGTTGCATATATATTTAAATAAAAACTGTACACTGTAAACTTTGGAATCATGACATTTTTCATTTTCTAAAGATATATTTTATATTTTCGCTTACTAAATAACTGACCGTCGCTTAAAACTAAATTAATTCATTTCAAAGAGCACTCGCTGATTCCCTAAAACTCATTAGGAGCTAATAACGCGACATTAAGGGTGCAGTCAGATCAGTAAACTGACTTTATCATGAATGGATCAGTTTAATTAGGTTTATAGCAATAATAATTAGGATTTAAATTACTTTTTTGATGTTAGTTTAGGAAAAAGGATGCGTTCAATAGAGATTTAACTCTGACTATATCCTCTAATGTCGCATCATTAGCTATTAATGAGCTTAGGAAATTAGCGAGTACTCTTTAAATTGAATTAATTTGGTTTTAGATAAGGGCAGCTATATAGTAATGCGACAATATTTTTGCATTTGTAGATAAAATATTGGTGTTATTTTGAAGATTGATTTCCTGGATTGAAAGGACTATAATAAAAGTAACCTTCAAACTTCTGAAAACTCTTTATTTATTAAAGAAAATATATAATAATTCAAAATCATATAATACGGATCTCAACGATAATCATATAAAATAATATTAAATGTACATTTCTGCGATGAGTAGGGACACGCAGGTATTAACGTAAAATTAAAGAACATGGTGCACCTACGTACACTTCATTAATATTCATTCCCTTTTTCTTATATGTTATTAAGATGATGGGATATAGCTTTTACAGCAATTATTTATAAGGGAAAGAAATATTGAAAAGAAAATATTAAACGGAGTTCAACAAAAAAATTCCAAGTCATGGCTGGGATCTTCGACTTAGCTTATCGATATTCTCTAAATATTTCGGCTGTGGTGCACAGTGCAACATATGACAAATTAACCCTTATAAAACGATTAAGTTCGAGAAACCTGGGTCGTAAGTACTCGAATATTTCCAATCGCCTCTTAGGAGCGAAATTTTTATAACAGGAGGGTCTTGAGAGACTCCAGAGCATATAAACTCACGAAAGATTCGCGATTATTGCTGAATAGGGCACGGTAGACCTCATCTCCAATTTTTACTGACTCCAGTTTGAGACCCTAGGCAATACGCTACTTGTTGAAAATGAAATGTTTATAGATTACTAAAAACATTCGATCGATTTCAGACCACCATATTCACAACAAAATAATATCTTTAGTCACCAGAGCTATTGAGAAACGTCTACCAATCTGATCAAAGGCAAGGTGATTTAGCTGGCAGCTAAAGTGCAGTTTCCAGATTGGCAAAGGCTCCGTGTTGTCCTTGGGTGATTATCCAAAGAAAGGGCAATGATGGGTGCACCAAGAACAGGTAACGGCTTTTCTAGGCACCTAAGCTGTATGTGGTTTTGTATTATCATGCAAAAGAATCATTCTTTTGCAATTCACAAGTACAGACTGGTTAATTTTCAGCGTTTCATTGACACAAGTCACCTGGTTAGAGTACACAATCGCGTTCACTGTTTGACCGACTGCCGCAGTTGACGATGCACTATCCACCAAAAACAGAGCATAAACTTCTTTTGGTGCAGTTGTGGTTTCCGTTGTTTGGGAATAGATTCATTGGCTGACAACCAGTGATGACGGCATGCGAGCGATAATTCTATGGGGGTTTACCTGAAGCCCAAAATTTAAAAATCGATCTAGCGGCATCAATTATTTGTTTGTCCACATCAAAATAAGGGAAATTGGACCATTGGATGTAGGGGTATACCTGAAAACGGAAATTTAATAAGTTCCCTTGCCTTTAATTTGCTCTATATATTGTGAAGTATTAACCTATGTTTGAGAATTATATTTATATGTAAGAGCGTTCTGTAATAATCTTCAGTAAACTTTACGTTACATGTTTTTACTACATTAACATTTAAATTAAATTTCAAAGTCACTGAAAATCGATGTAACTTTCGATTGTTTTTATTTGCTTAGTACACTGTAATCGTATTTAATTTTAACTTATTTTTGTTTTATTGAAACATATGAGTACCTTCTTAAATACACAATTTTACTTGAAACTTTTTGTTATTTCTCTCTATTATAGTGAATGTAAAGATGACATCAAGGGCTCAGTTCATAAACTTGATTACATTAAAAATGTTTAAAAATGCCCACATATTGTAGTTTTCTCTATCAGTCGTCATATATTACATTTAATTAATAGTATGCCGTTAATTTTTGTGGTTAAATCTCAATTATTATAATTAATATTAGTATTATTATTCTACTACTACTACTACTACTACTACTACTAATAATAATAATAATAATAATAATAGTAATAATAATTCTAAAATTATTATTATTAAAATTCTAAAAACGTAGTTTCTCTTTTGTGATATTTATAGATTGCAAGAATTCTAATGTTGTTCCCCTAATACCACACAGTAGCCATAATTTATTCCATCCCATTAATTAATAAGGCTTAATTTGTATTTATATTCATTTTTGTTAAAAGTTGTTCAATTCGGTAAGGAATTCCCTTATTTTACGCAGCTCCTGCGTGATGGATTTTGTGTATTATATTTTCTTAGTATTTAAAAAATAATATTTATATTAATAGTTGTGTTTAATTTCTATGTAGTAATATCAATATATTGTTATTCAGTTCTCAAACAGTACACACGCACTGCCTTTGATTAATTATAGCAGTCAGTAACTAATTAAATCGCTAAAGTCCTTTGTCCACTTGCCCAGGTGTGTCAACAGATTACGCTGATGCAGAAATGGAATTTATTAGAACTGCACTTTTTAATAGTGTTTAATGCCCGTTTTAACTACTGGGGCGTCATAGGCGGTAGACACTGATGATATGTGAGATGAAATTATTTTTTTTAAAGGAAGGAGGCTTTCCACGCCTAAGTTTACGGTAGCTCCCCCGCATTTGCCATGTATGCGGACTGAAGAAAACCTGAAAAAAAACCTTAGTCAGGGAGGAAGGTTCTGGTGGGAATCCCAGAAACCCCAGACCTCCTGTTCATGAGTCTGCGCCTTAACGACCTCTGCCACCCGTGGCGATTTTACTACAGTACACATTTCTGAACGCTCCTAAATAAGTGCGTTTCGCATTTATGTGTTTTAGTCCTCTACACGAAACATTCTCTCAGAGCCTGGTGTATTGAGTCACCACAATTCAAGCGTGTAAGCGACTTTGACGATTTTGCTTCTGTGTCCATTTACAGGAAATCCAATGGCTTGGAATTAGGTTGGCACTGCGCAAACAAAACACCTGACCGCGTGTGGTGTTTCCACGAAGGCTGGAACCACAAGACTGCGGTATTGTTGATGGTTTGTCTGTATTCAACAGATGGTAAACACTGTGCCTGTGGTCTGACTGAGCAGAACCAAAATTTCAACGTCACCCCTGGGTGTGAGAGACACGTTTTCAGCCCTCTTGGCAGCGTACACTGTAAGTTATGTAGAAATAATAATTACAACGTAGTTTATTTGTATTGCTCACCAATAGCCAATTGCTTTTGTATTGTATTTCAATGTTTAACGTGAACCAAATGTGCTGGAGTAGGCAGAATTCTACATGAAAGATCTCTTAAGATGGTGCTTAATATTTTAATCGCTTGTTATTCGTATTATCCGAAACACTTGCTCAACATATATGACAGCGCAAATAAATTAATGTATATACAAAACGACAGATAATAGAAAAAATACAGGTAAGCGCCGTAAGTATTCATAATTTGAGTTCCAGGCCTCAAATTCAACCAGCATTTGCCTTTTAAGTTTAATTTTAACTTTTTAAACCAACTATCGTAAATTCTTATATTCATATTTATTTACAACAGACATTAAGAGTGAGCAATACAATTATTGATCAACTGCGTCATTTTCATACCGGGAATACGCTCCGTAGTTACCGGTTATGGTTATAAGTTTTCTATGCTATCTCCAACCTCCTGAGATTTAACTCAAAAGCTTCAAATTCTAATTTGCATCCTATATATTTGATGCAAATTATATATATATATGAACTACTGATTGAGCAACGTTCTGAATGATTGCAGCATATGCCGTTTCAATTTCTTCCCGAAGTGCTGTCAGTGTAGCTGATTTTCTACAGTATACAACATTCTTAAGAGTTCCCCATAGGCAGAAGTCCAACAGAGTTAGATACTGAGAACGCGGTGGAAACTCAATCGGACCCCTTCTTAAGTGCTCTCGATGAGTGCACAAAACGTTCCAAAACCATAGCCGAGGACGAGCGGCTTGTTGCTGTGCGAGGTCTGCCCAGATCTGCCCTTGTGAACATCGCACATGGTAACATGAGTCTCAAATTTGTCTCGAATGCGTGCAATTGTTACTCGCGTTGACGTTTCTGTTCTGTACACACATCTCTATTGCCTTTGAACTTCAACAACATTCTCGGTATTCCAATACTATTAAAATTGCTTTCCGCTGTTCAAACGATAATCTTGACTCCATTTTGTTGTAGCAATGCTAGCATAACGTAATGTGAGTCGCATCTGTTTACAGAACATCACACTATAATCTTGGCTTCATTTGCTCATTGTTGATTTACCTGTCACTTAGCAACGCTATCATAATGTATGTGAGTCACATCTGTTTACGGAACATCATACTACACATTACTGTTGTTTTCCGGTTCAACTTTGAAATATTTTAAATAGATATCTATGTGAAAGTGTGTATGCATTTTTGGTACCCACGGTATATATAAGATCTTTAAAAATGCTTTAGATAATTTAAAGATACAAACAAAGAAATATAATTTTTGGAATATTCGCCTTTTAATTACAGCATATAGTTAAATAAAACTAACAATGAAAACAATACTTTTACATTAAAAATATATAAAATGCACTGAACGTCAATATGAATGAATGAAAGAGTATATTTGTTCAAAATAACATACATGATATTAAGTTTGCAACCTTCGCATGGGCCCACATGTCACTCATAATACACAATAAGTATATAACTGAAATAAATAGGCAAATAAGTCATACCTCCATTACTTAATATAGTTAAATAATAATGATAATAATGACATTAATGTGATGACCATTATCATTATCTTAATATAAACATTCAGAACATAGAATTCCATTTCCCTTGTCATTAGAACAAGTGAACACAATATCATTTATACATACATTTTTTTAATTGAGTTTAGTTTCTCCCTCTCAGCCCAATTTTCAGCTTTTCAGACCTGCACTGTCTCACCTTCGACATGAATTTGCCTATCTGCTCCTCATCCTTGCCTACCAGCAGAAATGTGCATGCCCCTTGCTTTCTGTTAGGCCCCATTCACAATGAAAATTAAACGTAACCGGAACTAAAACGTAAAAACTAGATGCTATGTGTTAGAATGGAAACATTCACAATGAAGTACGTTAGCATAAAAATAAACGTAAAATTATACGTTAACTTAGAAGCTTGCTTTTGCATCTAGTTTAAAGGAAATCTTAAGGAATCAGCCAATTAGAACGCATAGTTCACTGTTGACAGAATGACGTCAATGAACGAAAGATTAAATTGCACTATACCAAAGCTATCCTTGTTGCATGACACTGAGATGCAGGGCTGCAGGTACGGGCATTCGATTACCTCTTGTTTAACAACGGTGCTGCTAGATTTAAAATAATCAAAGTGATCAGGATTCTGTCCCATGTATTTTCGGAATTGCTGGGAATCATTTTCTCTCATTTCGCGTAATAGATTATGCAAATACTCCTATTCAATTCTTCTTTGATTTAGGGATTGAACCGGGATGATCGACCTTTTAAATAATGCATTTCTCCAAGATAATTAATTACTGCACTTTGCATATGTATAAACGCTACCTCCGCATGCTCAGAAGCAGCCATTTTCAATCAGCTGTTAGTTGATTTTCGCTTGTTCGTTTTTCTTCTTCTATTTATTTTTTCTAATTGATTAATATTACGTTTGCGTCTTTCATTGTGAATGCTTACAAACTACAAAGTTTACTGTTATGTCTTATGTTCTTATTTTTACGTTTAATTCTCATTGTAAATGGGGCCTTAGAATCATTAAAGGAAGGCAGTAAGTACTTTTTTCTCCATACCTCGGTGCTGCTGCGAACTAATAATTATTAATATATGATGGCAGAACATAACTCGTTAATTTTAATTCCTGATTAAGAGGGTAATGTTGCATTTCAATTACAAGCCGTGATATATTTGGCTTAGTAGGAAAAATTAATAATAATAATAATAATAATAATAATAATAATAATAATAATAATAATAATAATAATAATAATAATGATAAAGGTTTATTGTCATGAATATATAATACAACAACACCAATAACAAGGAACGGTTTAAAGATTGCGCATTAAATACTATATTATAAAATTCATCAATCTTACATATAGGATTTACCATCAATGTATTACATACTAATCTCTTACAAGAGTCCAGGTGTAAACATCGTATTCTGAAATACAAGTTATTATAATATTTATATATCTGTATAAAACATTATTTATCATTTTACTGTATCTATATTTGTTCTCTCTATTTCTAGTCAGATAATTGTGATATGATAAACGCTTCATGTATGTATGTATATAAATTATACTTTACATACAGGGGGCAAGACAATAGGTACATTGATGGTAAAGTAAATATGCCCAGGTTCACAAAATGTGATTTTTAATGTGTTCTCAGAAGACATATGTATATATGTATATATAGTATATACAGAGCTTTCCTTATAATGCCGGGCCACGAATCGCGTGCTCTGCGCACTGTCTATTACACTGGGGGTTTTCCGTTCTAAAACTCCCCGTTACTTACTCATGGATGATAGTAACATGCACTGTTATAAGTGACGTTGAAAGTGACATCAGACATTCTTGGCATTTTTGCTGTTACAGCACACCATACACAAATTTTTACATCGCAACCGAACTTCATGCATTAAATAAGGATTCTCCAATATCTATTTTTCTGTCAGGTAACATAGTCATTTAAATTAAACAATGCCCTATCTGAGAATATTATTAAATGTGGACCAACAGTACAGTCAACAATATTTTGTAAAATCCATTTATAGAAATTTATGCGTTTTGTGTCGTCATGAGGTTGTAATTCATGAACTATTGTCATTCTGTAGGGTTTCAGTTTTAAACGTTTGCAGCTCCTTTAACAGAGATTTCTGAAACACCCACTTGCTGTGTAACATGTCCATCATGTACCAATTTCGCCAATGTTTTCCTCCGTTGGCACATTTTTTTTCGCCTCTTAGGTTTAGCGATACCGTTGCCCCAAACTTATTAACAAGACATCTAACAGTTTCTCTACCTAGAACTGGAATACCAAGACATTTCTCCTGAAATTGTTTACACACCTGTCTACACGATTGGTTTTTTAAGAATATATCGTACATAAAACTTCTTTGTTCAAGCAAGAATTTTCGGTAGGCGTTTCACTGGACTAATAAGAATAATTTAATGTAATTCACACACAACACAAATGTCTTTTCACTTATGAGATGCACAGTGAATAAGCTAGAGTTCGAACAGAAGGCAGCAAGTGACACAGTATAACACAGCTGATAAACGTAGCCTTGAGCAGGTCATTCACCACTAGTGACTACTGCAATAATACCGAGGCCCTGTAGTGCAAGTGAACTACGCATATACGTGTTCTATGGTCCGGCTCTAAAAGGAAACCATGGTATAGTATATATTTGGTAATCTTCCTTGCAATATAATCAATGTGAGTATTCCAAACTAAGGCAGCTTTAAGAAGCATGCCAAGAACCTTAGTAAAACAGCTGTCATATGTCAACTTGGAGATATTGAAAGCAAGTATATTAACATTTTTGTTTCCATTAATAAAACTTTATTTGCACTACACAATGCATTTATTTTGAATGATAATTCATCAACTTTAAGCTTTAAAAAGTTTCATTTTGAGAATCAATTGTAATTGCTAAATCATCAGTAAATAAGGAGTTATTTAAAGATTTGCTATTAATATTGGTTGAAAATGATTAAAATAAATAACAAATAAAAGCGATACAAGTATAGGCCCCTGTTGATATCTCAAACCACTAATAAAGCTTGCAAAAACTTAAATATATCAATTGTTAAAATGTAAGTTTGATAAAGATAACATTTGGCCACAGAACAGGGTAGCTAACAAGGAAAAACTATTCCCATTTACTGCAGATAGAACCTATGTGCTTCACATGCGTTGTGTCTGCAATAAACATCCTTCAATGTCAATTCTGTCGTTATTCTTTTATTTTTTTGTACTAAAGCAAATAGTTCTGTTCTGTTCGAATGTCTTCATTTTTATTTACTATAGCGCACTGGACGTTAACTCTCATCGCAGTCTTCTCTGCATGCTTAAGTAAGTTTCTTGACAACGTCCAACACTGTGAGACATAAAGAAATATCGGAATGGCCAAACATTTAAAAAATACCTTTAAGTTTTCTTCCTTGCATTTCTTCTTTTTATTGTGTCAGACATATTTGGAAGCAAACTGAATTTATTACTATTTTTGTTTTTTATCTTTTCTTGTGAATACACTTATTGATAAAGTATTAGTTATTATTTTAAATCTGTTTGACTATTTTCTACGCATTTTAATTACTTTTATTTTATTTAGCGATATAAACTACTATATTTACGCGATTCTAATGCGTATTCAAGTTTGTGGTGCGCATTAGATTCGGGTACAAATTCGTTCCGTAGTTCACCGGTAACTTTATTCAAATTATAGTTTATTACGCTATAATGCTTTGCTAAAATTCTCAATTTTTCTACATTTACTGTTGGCCTATTTTGCATAGGTCGTTTGAATAGTAGATAGTCACGAAATGGTGGTAAAACAGGGAAGAACATCTTATGATGCTACTTTCAAGCGTAAGAACAAAAAACATAGAATTTATAAGTGGGCCATTGTTACATCTTGGAGCACGTATGACAAAATCCATCACTCGTGTTGTTGCCAGAACGGCTGACGTAGGTCAAAGAAGAAAAAGTTATTTCTTATGGTGTCACTAGTCACAGGTTGTCCGTTCTTCCTCCTTTCATGTACGAATTCCAAAACGTTTTCTTCAATGTCAGGGTGTCTTCCTTTGAGAGGACAGTGAATTTCTTCCTACTGGCTTTAGTTGCAAATAATGTCAATTTCTGTTGCCCCCACAAGCGAACGTTGCTCTCAGCTGCATTGAAGTCTCTTCTTGCCTTTCTATTACCATTATTTTAGCATAAAGAATTATAGCTAGGGGCTGCAAAGATACCTGGCAACGCATGCGGGTAAAGGGTTTTTAGCTACCTAGTAAAACATTACGCACCTAACGTGCTGTTAGGACAGTTGGCGTAGGTCAAAGGAGAATAAATTGTTTCTAATGGTGTCACAGCGTTACATTTATTATTGATCTATTATTGTCATGAAATGGAGGGCAGAAATAGAAGAATAGTTTATGATGCTGCTTTCAAGCGTAAAGTAATTTTTTATGCTGAAAAAATGATCACAGAAAGGCAGGAAGAGAGTTCAATGCAGCTGAGAGCAACGTTCACTTGTGGCGGTAACAGAAACTGACATTATTTGCAACTAAAGCCAGTAGGAAGAAATTCACTGGTCCTTGTAAAGGAAGACATCCTGACATTGAAGAAAAAGTTTTGGAATTTGTATATGAAAGGAAGAAGAACAGGCAGGCAACCTATGACTAGTGACACCATAAGAAATAACTTTTTCTTCTTTGACCTATGCCATCTGTCCTTGCAACAGCCGAGTGATGGATTTTGTCCTCCGTGCTTCAAGATGTAACAATAGTCCACTTATAAATGATCGTTTTATGAAGCGGACAGGCTTATCTCGAAGACGCCGTACAACAATATGCCAAAATCTTTTTTTTACAATTTGCAATTTCAAATTTGGGATGCACATTACATTCGATGCGCATTAGATTTGCTTAAACACGGTAATTGTGTTTTTACTTAAATTGTGAAATGTTCTTTGACTGCTTACTGCACCTGACGTTACAGAAAGATAGTAAATCACTTAAATGCTTTGGATGTTGACGAACAGACTGTTTAGCATTCCTCGTTATATTTATAATGTAAAGTTTTCGAGCCTCTGAATGGCTCTTTGTGTGCTGTTTAGCTCTCTGATAATTAGTTTCACGGAACAAAACACGAATGGATGCTACAATGTCAATCAGCATGAACAGAACTGTCATTGGCCATCGCTGCATTCCTTGACGACTAGAGTATGTTCTTTTACACCTGTCAAGAGCACCCATTCGCTCCTGCCTTACTGGAATTGTAAACAGAATTATATCTGGCTTATCGTCAATGACCTCCATGTCATAGTACGATGAAATAATAAAAGACAGCCGTATAACTGCATTTATTGTTGATTCAAATGTGATAAATATCAAGACTACATTCCACAACATTAATTATTATAACTCAAAAAGTAATTTTCGCCGAAAGTTGATTTCTTGATTTCTTCTCGGTATTATAATACAGGCTGCGGCATAAACAATGACCCATTTTAAATCCTGCACGGCTTTTTAGAGAGCTGATGTTTGTGCCATTGCGCAATGCAGTTCAAAGCATTTTTTGTACGCCATAATAAATAACCATAGCCGCTCGCTCCGCTGCAGTCTGTATGGGGTGCAGGTTGAATGAACATGATGCATTTGCAATTGAAACCATTTGCAAATGTGGTGATTGTGTCGTAAGAATGCAGCTTTTGTTTCGGCAACATTTTGACATCGGTCAAAATGGACAAGGTCCGTCAGGGAAGGCGATTCGAGATGGGTCAGGCAGTTCATGACAACATCTGCTTGAAACAAGAAGCCAACTGGTAGGTCACCTACGGTTCGCGCTCCATAAACATGGCAACAGTAAGAGCTGCTTTAGAGTAAAGTCCAAAGCGATTAGTTTGTCGTCATTCTTAACATATCGGATATTAGTGTGCATCGGATATATGCCGACGAACTGATCGAGTTGGACTTTGCTCTTACTGTTGCCATGTTTATGGAGTGCGAACGCACATGTTCATTCGACCTGCATTCCATACTAACTGTCAAGCAATACTGTGTAGTGGAGTGCGCGGCTAAGATCATGTAATACGGCGTACAAAAAATGCTTTGAAATGCACTATGCAATGGTGCAAACATCATCTCTCTAAGAAGCCGTGACCAACAATAGCGCACGATTTAAAAGGGGCCATTGTTTTTGTCGCACGCTATATGATAAATATGAATATCATATTAGAATAAAACAAATTCACTAGTAATGAATGATATATTATAAACATTTTTTTTTTCGGGACCATAAGCAACCTCCACCCCACAATTGATATGCCACTATTAAGCACCAAGATTATCATTTTGAGTTTGCTTTCCAAAAATTAACACTTTTTTTTTTCAAATTAAACCACTTTCCTGCTACACGTTAAACGCTGCCTTCATATAACGAGGGGTGTTCTATAAACATGGTCATAATTTTTCGACCACATACTTGATGATACTTCTTAAAGTAGTCCACGTTGTAATGCAATGCACATGTCCCAACGAATCCGCTAGTCTTTAAAGACATGCTAAAAACATTTGTTGACAGAACTTTCAGAATCGCCTCCACAGCCTTCATCATCGCCTCGGTTGATGGAAAATGCCTCACACGAAGGTGTTGCTTTTATTTGGGAAAAAGAATAAAAGGCACACCGGACTCTAAGAAAGGGAATTACACATTTCACATTCATTTTGTGAAATATTCAGCAACAAGGTTTGCTATGTGCGGCCGTGCTTTTTTGTGGTGTAGCATCCAGCTGGTGGACGTTTGCAACTTGCAGAGTTTTCAGGGAATCTCTGTAGTATTGCCCATTTACAGTTGTGTGCGCAAGTACGAAATTCTGGTAAACCATTCCTTGAATATCGAAAAATGAGAGCAACACTTTTTGTTGTCATTGTTTTTGTTCTGGTTTGTTCTCATATGGTGTACTCAACTTTCATAAAAAATGGTAGCTTTGAAGGAAACTCTGCATCTTCCTGTAACATCATCTTCAACTACATGAAACCTCCACGCGAACCTTCTTTCGTTGATGAATCAGCAGTCTAGAAACCCACCGTTTACAAACACATCTCATGTGTAACTTTTCATTTACGAATATATGAGTGGAACCCAGTGAAATGTTCAGAATTTCTGAAAGTTTTCTTAATTTTATTGGACGATCTCTCCCACAATGACAGTCCTAGTATAACCTGGAGCGTCGGGTCTAGCTTCCTTTAAAACTGATCGCCTCCCCTCTTTAAAAATGTTAAACCATCTTTTAGCTGTGTAATAGGAAAAAACAAACTCTCTATAGGTCTCCTGTAACATTGCATGGGCCTTTCTGAGATAAAACAGAATTTCAGAGCGGCATATTGTTCATAGTATATCATCTTCATTTCACTCTATGCGAAACTGAATATGTCTCAACTTATACACCTTTCACGGGCGGGAACCGAAAGTGCCAACAGTGAAATTAATATTACGTGTACATTTCACATTGAGCTAATAAGATATTGTAAAGTTAAATTTTTATTAGAGAAATGGTTTAAGACTGTAAAAAAAACATGATCAATCTATTGCACAGTCTCGCAATAAGATGGAGCTTAAAAAATCGAATTATTATTTCGTTGTGCACTGATAGTTTTTATGCTAAGAGTACAATAAATGTGTTTCTGTTTGTTGTATTATTTTCAAATATTTTCTTTAACATTTTATAAAATAATATACACGTTGACGCATTTATAGTATCGCGGCCATTTTCCTCCGAAAGGAAGGGGAAATCTAATAATGCTACAGACAAAATTTGAAGTGCTCTAAGATAGTGACATAACTCGTCCTTGAAATATCATTCTCATGGTGATTTCAAGGTTAAATTTTTTTTTTTCAAATGGAACAGTATATTTTGTTTTCTGGAAATATAAAGAGCATTCAATTTTCATTATAAAAGTTCTAGTACATCTGTCAGCTAGGGGTGATAAGTGATGTGATATTGGACAAATAAGACAGAAAATGTTTTTCACTCACTTTCACTTTACTGGCATCAATTTACGTTTGTTGGAAAAGCTACCGTTTTGAATTTTTAGTACAGCTGTCTGTAAAATTCAACACGCTTCTGAAACATGAAGGGCTTGATGCAGGCTAATGTGATATGGATGATATTTGTGACGTTTAATTTCTATCTCCTTTGAGAGATTCCCAAATCACGTTCCAGTTGAAGGGAATTTCTGTGGATTAGCGGAAATTGCAGTTAATACAGTGACTCCTGAATTCCCCCAGTATCACTTCTCATTCGATGGTGTTTTCTTGGTATCTTGACACCTCCCGTTTCTAAGAGTAAGTTTGCAAGTCCTTGAACATTTCTAACAGACGGCTGCCTCCTTTCAGGGTATCGATCTCCGTGCAAGCTGCTCTAGCGTTCTTATGAGCTTTGCCATAAATGTAAAACATATCGATCCTCTCATTGGTTGTGTATCGAACATCCATGATTGAAAAACGAAGAGGAACTGACTGTGAATAATGTCCTTTTGGGTTTGAACTGGCAGTGGTGAGCACTTGTTTGTTTATGATGTCAATAAACGGTTTCTGTTTAAACAAATGAGATTCCTTCATAGCAACAACAAAATAAAAGAGAGAGAAGTGAAATTGAGTGAAAAACATTTGCTGTCTTTTTTGTCTAATATCACAACATCTATCACTCCTAGCTAATAGATGTACTAAAACTTTTATACTGTAAATTAAATGCTCTTTCCATCCGGAAAATAAATACATCATTCCATTTCAAAAAAATTATTTGACCTTGAAATTACCTTGAGAATAACATTTCAAGGACGAGTGAAGATCGCTAGCTTATGTCCCCCTAAGAGCACTTAAAATTTTGTCTGAAGCTTTTTCTTTTATTTTCCCTTCGTTTCGGAGGAAAATAGCCGCGACATTCCAAATGCTTCACTCTGTATATGTATATTTTATGAAAATTATAGTAATTACTAAAGGTATTGTACTGAATAATGTAAATTTTTGAAGAAAAAAAAAACCCATCCAGTGGCGTTTGAGATATTTCAAACTGTAGTCAAACATTGACACTCTAAAAATAATTTTCACTTTAAATTTGTCTTATTCATATTAATTGTCTGTATTAATGTTTAAAACGTTTATAAAGATATAAGGCGATCTTTTATATAACCCCATTTTTAAAATGATAATACATTTCTAAAATAGAACTGAAAAAAAAATTCCCACTAAGGCTAAACGGCTTTTATTGACAACGGCAAACAGTCGATTCTCAAATAAGTCATACTGCACTCGGTTGTTTTATTTATTTTTTACTTTCATTCATACATCCGATAGAAACTAGAGTCATTTAGCTCTCGCATTTCTTCCCAAACCGTGAAGACTAAGATTAAAGTCTATTAGAATTAGATATAATGAGTTCTAGTGCAATTATGTTATTTTAATTCAACACGTCCAGAATCTGAGATTGTGTGTGATCCATTTTTGTCATCAGGAAAGATCGGCCTGAGGTAATTCAAAGAACAAATTCCTTGTTAGTGCGAGGGCGTTTCCTTTGCTATTACTGCCTCAAACTTCTAATGACACTCTAATTACAGACTGTGAATGACATTACGGTCCAATCTGGCTTTCTAATTTCACTTGCAAACACAGCCCCCACACGAAAGATTGTTGCATTCTGCAGTTTACCTTTCTAGTTTACATAGTATGTTTTCAATAGCAGCTTTTACTTCCAAGAGTTCTTCATGCTCTCAAGAATGTTCTGTTATGATTTTCGTTTTAATGCACATGAACAAAACCTTCATCATTATGTTTCGTGACTTTTTTTTAATGGTTAAAATGAATAAGGAGATTTTCAAAACTAAATCAGTGTTAGCGAAATGAAATTCCCAAAGAAATAATATAGAGTGATTAAAAATCCGACGCCATAACCCCGTTAATACAGTGCCCAAAACAACTAGAGGAACACATGTATTGCTGTCGTATTTGGGTGTAGGGTGGTACATATTTTTTTACAGAAAGTTTAAGCCTTTGTTTAACAGCTGTTTACTTCTCATTTCATACAAGGATGTTATTAAAGTAAACTCCTTCCATTAAGTTCAATGTTACACATAAAGAACACTTCAGTGTCTGGTATTGATCTCTATGTGTCTGAATTACTGCCTCACATCTTCGAGGTAAGCACCTGATCAATCAACGAACCTCCTCTTGTGGGATGTACCCCCAATTCTTTGATAAGGGAATCTGCAATCTCTCCAAGGGCCTGAGGGCTACAGGATTGTCCCGGACTCGTTTCTCCAGCTTATCCCATAAATGCTCAATGGAGTTAAGGTCAGGACTCCTAGGAGACCAGCCAGCACAATGTTTGAATTTGGAGTTCCTGTAGGAAGCCGTGGCGAGTCTTGCTGTATGCACTCTAGCACTGTCTTTCTGCGAAACAAACAGAGATCCCATTCCGACCGTAATAGGCACAACATGTTCTATACCATTTCACCAATGTACCTGGCAGCATTAAGTCTAACCATAGTTCTGTGTCTTCTTGTAGGGTACATTACCAAAGTATAATCACCACCACGGGTGGCCGAGGTCTTAAGACGCGGACTCGTGAGCGGGAGATCTGGGGTTCAATTCCCACCAGGACCGTCTTCCCTGGCCGAGGTATTTTCCAGGATGTACCCTAAACTTAGGCCTGGACCGCTTCCTTCCTTAAAAAAAATCATTTCATGTCATGTATCATCAGTGTCCACCGCCTGTGGTACCTCAGTATAAAAACAGCATTAAACACTGTTCCCCCACAAATTACTCGGTATTTTATATTATTATTATTGTTAGTATTATTATGTTCAAATACAAACAATAACAATCCAGGTTGCCAGGCTACGATAAAAGATATGTGATAACGATTTCTTCATCTTTAAAATATAAACTTTAAAAAGTAGGATGTGTTTTCAAATTTCAAAGTGGGGGTTGGTTGAAACCTAAAATGTAATAGCCATTCGTTTTAAACTTCCCCGTTAATATATAATTAAATTAAATTTAAAAATTTAGTTATTCAGACTCGGAAGTTGAAAGCTCTGTGTAATTAAAATAAATATTTCTTTCCGTATTTTCAGAGTACATGCTGTAGAACACATGTAAACACACATGCACTTGAACTGTGTTTTTCCCTCTCTCAGAATTTTGTTGCTAAGCTTTAATCTTTATAATGACAGCTTTCATCAAACGTCAATGTCTTTAAGGACGCTTGTGTTGAAAACCACCAGAAGCTCATCAGTTGGCTATTAGTTTAAGCGTGGAGACAAACATCAACTTGCGCTGTATCTTGGAAGGGCTTAGTATTAACTAAACTCTGGAGCTAAGTTCTGCTAACAAGCCATCAGCTACAAGTGTCCTTATTCTTACGGGTTTAGCTCAGGGTATCATCTTGGAAGATTGGATAGACCGAACTAACGAGCAAACAAAAAGCGCTTAGCGAAGAACCTTCGTCTCCTTTTCTTTATTTTTTTCCAACTATCAGGTTTTTATTTTCTTTGCTTTCCCCCTTCACTTTCTTTTTCTACTCATTCTTCTTTACCGAGAGATGTTTCCTCTCTCACTTGTCAACATCTTTTTCCCCCTCTGTGTTTCTAGTTCCAATTTAATCCTACTGTTTTTATTTCCATCATTGTTCTCTACATAGACACTTAGGAGTATGTTAAATCTTTACAATCATCATCATCATCATCTACTTCAGGTTTTCAACTTATTACCCTCTTTTATTACTTTTTCTTTTTCTTTTTTTTTCTATTTTCTTTTACTTTCTTTCTTTTTTGTACTCTTAAATTGCTCCTTCAATCTGTATGAATATGACTTTTATTTCTAATACATCAACATACAAAACTTTTTAACAAAATGACCAAAAAATATTTTAAATTAAACTAGTACGATCAGTGACTTCGGCAAATCCAGAAGGCACTAACTACAATTTATTCCAATTTGATTGGCTCAGCCCCCCCCCCCCCAGTCCCTGGTTCATCAGTTGCTACCTTCTGGAATATCGAGGGGGCCACGCTCCGATCTAACCAAAGACCACAATACTATAAATATTTTATACAATATTAAATTACATTTCATGCAATAATGAACCAGCCTCCTTTTTTTCCAATTAAAACCATTTAGCTAAATTTCTATCCTTGAGGGTTGCTCATTCCTTTAGATTTTATACACAAACAAACAAGTAAACATATTGAATCGGTTCATGTAACCTTTCTGCTATTAATAAACTTTTAAATATCGCCACCTTTTCACCCTGACTTTGTGGAGTTGCTTTCCTTCCATACCCCATTGCAATTAACCCCAGTATGAGCATGTAATGGGGATCTGTATTCACCCCTAATAATGTAATTGTCAGCATTTTATTTCCATTTTTCTTACCCACCACTTTTTATCTCCCCATGCTTGTGTACTTTCCCAGTTTCTTAATATTTTCGTCTGATTTTAAATTTAAAACTCTTCTGCTTCTTATTTCATTTGGTAAATTTTCCCACTTTCATAATAGGAACTGTTCCCTCTAAAACTTGGCTCTAAACTCCTGTTCTAAGCCATGCCAGCCCTTTCCTTTCCGCCCTAACCCAATTCTCAATATATTTTTTCTTCCCCACGCATATTTTAGTGTGCTATATAATTTCGGAGATTAGTTGGCATTAAGATTTGCCCATGTTTCTTGTTCTTCAATACCCTTAATTCTTATTATTATTTCTTTCCAAAATCATTTTCCCAAAATTTATTCCTCTACTGTATTGATGCCATGACCCCTTCTTGCAGAATATTTTTGACTTTTAGAGATCCAAGTTTCTCTCCCCTTAATTTTACCTTGTGCTACCAAATATCGATTGATGATATTCTCCTCCTCTAGACTCCCTATTCTGTACCAATATTTCAACACTCTTTCTATAACCTTGCGTTTATAGCCCAATCTTCCTAGTTTCATTCGACCAATCTCGTTAGGTGAAGATCTAGGACACTTTATATAGGTCTTCCATGTGTGTTTTTGTTTTTGTAGTTTTTAATTTTATATTCTTTTTCATATTCTACTATCATGCATACTTTGGACATTATTTACCCGTTTCTGTTGCAGAATATTTTGTATGTGTGGAATTTTAACCCGTGTATTAGGATTCAGTCATAAAGGAGAAATGTGCGTTATTACTTGTCACAGTGTATAAGGCAGATCTGATAAGTAGCTTAGTTCGCTTTATTTGATTTGGTTTATTTACGGACGCTCTTTAACATCAAAGGTCATCAGCGTCTCATTCAATTCAGGGCGTGAAACGGCTGACAGATTTTGTCCAGAAGCTTCTTCTTTCAGTCTCAAGATACTTTTTGTGTCTTAAATTTCCTTCCTCGAAGGTCCTTCTTGAGTTTTAGGAAGAGAAATAGTCTCAGGGAGCTTGATGTAGGGTAAATGGTCGATCTGCTTGAAGTCACATTTCTTCACAGCTTCCTTTGCAACAAGAGCTGTGTGCACAGGCGCGTTGTCGTGAAGAAGGCGCGCCCATCACTCAGCTTTCCTCGCCTTTTCTCTTTGATGGAAGCACGTAGTCTGTGCAGTAGGCCAGCATAGTACTCCCCATTCACTGTTGTGTTCCTCTCCTTGAAGTCACTGAAGAGTATTCCTTCACAGTCCCAAAAGATTGTAGACATGATCTTCTTGATTGAGTGAGTGACCTTGGTCTTTAGAGGCGATGCTTCGCCAGGTTTCCATGGATTCCCTTTTGGACAAGGGATTATAGTAAAAGGCCATAATTTCATCTCCTGTAACAATGGTGTGCAGAACTTCTCTCTCGTTTCCACGGCAGAGCTCCGAAAATGGCTGACCACAGATGACTTGTTGCTGCTTTTGGACTGAGGATAAAAATCTTGGTACTAACGTTATTCATGTTCAAACGTCCATGAATAATTCGAAGAACTGTTGTTTTAGAAAGGCCCAACCTGGTTGCTATTTCTGAACTTTGAGCCGCCGGTCTTCCATAATTTCTCCGTCCACAAGAGCACCTCTTGTGCTTAGGAGTGAGCACCTCTAAGGACCGACCTTGCACGCTCTTGTCTTCAATGTTTTTTCTAGCCATTTGAAAATGGCTCTGTTCTGTGGTGTTCTGTTTATTTTGATAACCTTTTGGCAGCTACAATTGTGTTACGTAAACACACACATATTTAGTTAGAAAATTGAGGAAATTGAGCATTTTAACGCGGCATATTATATTTTGTGCTCTCAAACTTGCTTTCGAGTATTAATGTATATTTTAGCAATACATTTCGGTTATTTTGTTATTTATTTGGCACGTGTTTTTCAATATTTCGTTCAGAATGGCAATACAAACATCACTTAGTTTTTTCCGTAGTGTTTTCTGATGAAATCATTCAAAGCCCTTCAGTGGCTCCACAGCGTTAACCCTGTCAAGAGAGATTAACTCACTTCAATTTGAAACGCCAGTGTGTTTATACCAAAAGGCAATTTGGGATCGTGAGAGTGGTAGGCCTGCTTGACAACACGCACGCTCTCAGTTTCAATTTGGTGTTGACGTCACGCAGATGTTGGTAATGCTACGTCTCCTCTTCGGTTGTCTTGTATTTTCCATCCCGTTTCCACTTACTTGTGCGTGACCCATAGCCGCGTAATTGTGGACGTGGGGTTTGACCTCAGCAGCAAGTTGTCCGCAGATTGTTAGCTGCACCACCCCAAAAAGTTTGCCAAGCATTTAGAACTAAATAGACGCTCTTCTCCCTTGCTTTCTCTCTGTAACGTATGTGTCTGCATCCTGGACACCAGAAAATACACACAATACAAAAGGGAATGTTTATTACGACATTTGTTGATCATAAGGACTGCTAAAGTAACATTGGCCATCAATTTAACAAAATGAATTTTACTAAACAATGAAAAGTTATTTTGCAACCTTTTCTCCGTCTTTTTAATATTACAATATTTTGTTTCATTGTGCAATATTAAATTAAGTGTTCTTATCGTATATATTTTAAACGTAAATTATATCGCCACAGATGGCCGAGGTCGTTAAGGACTCGTGAACGAGAGGTCTGTGGTTCGAATCCCGCCAGGACCGTCCTCCCTGACTGAGGTATTTTTATCCAGGTTTCCCTTAGTGCTCGTAAATGGCAAATGCCGGGGAGATATCCTAAAAGTAGGCCTGGAACGTTTCTTTCCTTAAAAAAAATCCTTTCCCAATTCATCATCTCATCTTGTGTATTATAGTGTCCACCACCTATGATGCCTCAGCAATAAAAACGGTCGTTAAACACCATTAAAAAACCTTCAATTACAATATTGCTGTGCACAGTAATCCGTGGAAGAGAAAAAAAAAGTACAAATAAAAGAAAGGACTAGAACAAAAGAAAACCCATTATTTGTTTCTAATAACTATGTAAATTAATCAAGAGTGAAGGCAAATGAAATTAAGTGAAAATATATCCCAAAATACTACTTAATATACTACATTCATATATATACTTTATCAATCCATTACAAAATAATATCTAAAATTAAAATAAACTAATACTAATCTTACTTATCTTCTCTATATATTTTCTTTCTAGAGTTGCTGTTAACATTCTGAACCCAGTACCCACAGCTCCAGGTTATTAGTATATTGGTGATATCATATTACTGTATTACCATCTCTTTATTTATATTTATCTGTCCTGTTGTACTTTTAAGGTTATGTTTACCTCCATTTTCCTCTTAATCATTCTCATCTATTTCTCTCTAACTTTGCCTAAATATTTCTCTATCATTTTTATATTTCTCTCCTTTTACAGTTAAAATCCTTCTAATCAATATTTTCCCTTGTAGATTCTTAATTTTTGTTGCCAAGCCTGTTTTCTCCATAACTTATATAAACAATGAAAATCTGTATTGGTCTATCCACACATTAGGCATTTTTCTACCTCTTTGTCATATCTTAACGTTTTTAAATTCATAACTCCAGTTCTTTCCCGACTTACTTTATCATATTGTTCTATATACTTTCCCTATCGCGTACTATTTTATTTCCATATAAAGTCTCCATGAACGCTTTTCTCTTATACTACCAAAAATTTTTTGTTTTTCAATTTTATTTCTTCCCAGAATCCTCTGTTTTGATATTCCTTATTAAAAGGTAAACAGAGGACAGACCGTATTTGGGTGGGGATGTTGAGAATTCGCCATAACTTAAAACCATTTTAAATTTCTAGTGCCAAATATTGGAACGTTTGTGTATCTATTTCAATATTTTATGTATTTCTACTTCTCTTGTTTTAGTCACACTGCTATCCATAAAATTGCAACGTTCATAAGAGACTTGTTAACCACATTTACCTAGAAGGAACGACAAAAACTAGACACCAATACCAACAGGTATCTGAATTTGATCAATATTGTTGTTGATTTGGTTTATTTACAGATGCCCTTTAACATCTCAGGTCATCAGCGTTCCGTACAATTCAAGTTGTAAAACGACCGATTCATTATTTTTCTCTGAGACCTCTTTTTTCAAGGTTGAGGTTCTTTTATGTGCCGTAAATCTACGACGCGGGGCCCACAGTTTTACTTCCCTCCCGAAGGAAGCCATACTTAGAATGTTTAAGCCCGGAAAAAATCCATCGACTCTGGCCGGGATTTAACTAGCGATCTTGGGGTTAAAAGGCAAGTATGGTTACCACTATATCACCAGGACCGACGAATTTGATTAAGGGAGAACTGTGGTAGCATATCGAGAATGTTGGATGTCATTCCCAGAAAGGGTGCTCGTGTTGTATGAAATGTGTCCATAGCGAATAGAATTTGAAATCAATGGATAGAAGTAGAACAACCACACAGGCGTGAAAGCTCCAAACGAACCGTCAAACAACCGAACGAGAAGACAGATATAATTTCTACATTGCTATTATGATCAAGCATAATGTGTTGCATTTTTAATGACCACCTCTATTTTAGCTACATTTTTCCGACAGTTACTTTATTTTTTTTTATTTTTAATAAACAGAATCCATCCATAAAGTGGATATTTGAACCTAAGACAAGGCTACTTTAAAAAGAACTCAGGGAATATCAGTTTTGTGCGAATTATTAGGAAATCTCAGTGCAAACTAAAAATTATATTGGCATTTATACGAGTATTAGGGAAAAGTAATCAATATTTTTACTTCTTTTGAAATATTAACTTTATCTATGTATAAAGCGACAGAGAAATAACGATGTTTCTCCTATTAAAAAAAATCATGTAATTTTAAGGAATCTTGTTTAAATAATTTTTGTAATATTACAAGCATTGATAAGAAAATCAGTTTTATTTTTGCACATTCTTGCAAAGTTGCGACTCAACCCCTTGTTTAGGTTCTACAGCTGGCCTAACAATGAATTAAAGTCTCTGTTGGTATATGTAATGTAAACAATGTAAACAAAATAGCTTGAGATGAGATTACCTAAGGGTATATGTAGTTAAATTTCAGCGTTGAAATTTTAACTAAAAATGGTGTATACATTCAGAATTGTAATTCCAGAGTTTCATAAGTGAAATTTTGTTCATGTTTAAAAAAAATAAATAACTATAGAGCTATAGAAGTTGTGACACGCATACCAGAGAGTGAATGCATTCATGTAATTTAAATAGTAATATTTATTAAATATTATCTAGCCAGTAGTAACAAGCAGGAATATTTCATGTATCACAAAAACGTGTTCACGGTTACCTGGACGATACCTTCTTGAAGAGAGTGGAAAGGCTGCACGTTGTTATCTTTTGTGCTCTCACTTACTGATAATGGCTTGAGCAATGGGTCTCACTATTGTGACAAAGCTAAGTGTATGAGGTGTCCTGCATGAGCTGAAAAATAGTTCTTTTGGATCTTTAGTTGCTGAAGATGCTCGGAAATTCGTTAAAGATAGCAAAGGAACAGGTGTCAGCGATGACGTCATTACATCGAATGACCATGAGCTCCGCAATGAGGAGTCAAGAGTTAATGGTTTTAAAATGAGCTCGTTTGGGAGCACAAGAGCTCATCAATAATATTTTAATATTTTGAAGGTTCAGACTCCGTGGGCGCAAGACGGTGAATCCCGTAAGCTCTCACGACCACGTGGAGTCACTTTGAATTTGATAAATGGGATTTTTTTTGTATTTAAACGGGTTTTTCATTGAATTATAATTTGAACTGTTAATTTGATTGATCTTATTTATTTTTACATAGGTTTCCTGTGAATTGTTTGATTCTGAAAAGAGAGTTTATTTCCATTTGAAACGCATCGCAGCTCCAGGCAGTAGAGGCATTTTCCGTTCAGGACAATAAAGGCATTGTCAGAAGCCCTCTCCGGTTAGTACAGTGATTGCCAGGACGCAGTCCGAGATATATATAGTAGGAAAGAGAATTTCAAGCAGCTTATGTACCTCGCGGTTTTAATGTAAAAGAGGTAACGAACCAGGTGGCCGACAACAAATTATCATGTAAATAAACATTTCTAGGCGTTTAATGAAACAAATTGTCTGGTGATTTGAATTTCCTCCTTTCATCTTTCTCATCCCCTGACTACGAGAGCACAAAAGGTGACTTCCTGAAAGACCCGGGGTACGAAACGCTACTCCCCGGTAAATATCCTCAACAAAACTTCAACATCATATTAAAAACGCCTCAATATGAAGCTGCAAGTTCCTTTTCTTTTATAATCTGATACATTTAAACATTTAAAATTGAATTTCCCTGAAAATTTTATACATATTCTACATATTTCAACATTAAAACTTGTGGAACATAATTTCGATATTCAATAAATTGCTAAACTTTTTTTTTTTTAATTTTATCCTTAAAATGGTAATAATGTATTCATACAGTTTAACCCTATAACTGCTATTAAAAATGGATTCTACAATTTTGTGCAGAATTTTTGTTCCATATTTAATTGCTTTACCTGAAATAGTTTTTGAGAAGATATATCTCAATGATGAAAACACACAGATTGGAAAACTTGAGTTAAAGCTTTCAATTGCAATGGTGTTGGGGTTACTAATGTGGCCATGCCCATTGTCCTCTATTTCCATTCTTTTGAGGTACTTTTCTTGGTGGGCTTTCTCTGGAAGTCTTATGGCCAGCATTAGTAATGTCAGCACCAATAGAAGTTAAGGTAATGCTTTAACTCACGTTTTTCGCAACTTGTGTTTTTTCATCTTTGAGGTGAGTTTTCTCAGATACGTTTCAGATAAAGCAAAGAAGTTTGGTATTTTTATAGGAAACATCCTTATATACAACCCTATAGAAGAGATTTATTTTGTTACTATTTTAAGATAAAGTTTAAAATAATTTCTTTTGTAACTTATTGAATATTAAATGTATAAAAACCTACAATATGTATAAATATATTCAACATATTTTAATTAATTATTCATTATATATATATATATATATATATATATATATATATATATATATAAACATTTCAGTGAGGCATGTTCAATCATTTTTAAGAAAATGTACCTTAATCTTGTTTAAATTTATAAAATTACAATAAATCATAGCTTTAGTTCTTTGCAATAGTATATTCTATAAAAATGTACAATGATAAACAAAACATTTATAATTACAATGCAAAAATTCAGTTTTTTTATGCTTGAAAACAGAAGTTATAAACATTTAGTGGAGTGTGCTTTTTTAATTATTATTATTTTTACATACGTCTACGCTTCTTCTTGTTCTCTTCTTCTCCTTCTTGTTCTTCTTCCACAAGATATAGGTATGTTGACCTGTTCCGTCCTCAGTTAAACATATCACTCCAACTATTTCTTGGTCTTCCTACTTGGCGATATTCTCCAGGTTTATAATTTAGTCATACTTTTGGTAGCCGTTCCTCTTTCATCCTTAATATATGCTGGTACAAATTATTTTTTTCATTATTTTTTCATTTAGATTATATATATTTAACCATTTTCCAAATATTTATTTCTTTGTTTGTTTAGGAGAGTAAATCCAACTACTGCTCTTGAAAATCTCATCTGTGCGGCTTTTATTGTTTTCCCCTCTGTCCTATTTATTCTCCAGTTTTCACTTCCATATGTTGTCATTGACACTGTCATTACTTTGTAGAATTTAATTTGTGTAGCTTTTGACGTCTTGTTCTTGAATATTCTCCTTACTGTTTTATTCATTTGTCTTAATCTATTCAGTTATATATTCACGTCTTCATTTTTACTGACCGATACATTAAAGCCTATATAATTAAAACTAGAGAATTGTTGTATTATTTCTTCATTAATAATTATCTGATATCTAACATGATTTTTTTTATTTAACAGCTATTGATTTTGTCTTGGTGTTTAAACTCTTTAAATGATATGTCCCGTGATATCCTTAAAATTATTAACTTTCTTCGTAAATCATCTTCCGTTTCTTCAAAGAAAAACCTGATCGTTAGCAAATAAAATTGTTTTCAACTTATATCTATACACCCAGTAAAAGTTTTTCCACTCTTTAATTGCTTCGTCAACCCTTAAAGGAATTATTCATTATTTCATTTTTAGATATAAATGTTAACAAACACAAAAGTATAAATGAACGTTTGCAGGTCTATTACCACAAATGAGTAATATTTGAAGACACTCTTCGCAATAGAACTGTCTCATCTTGCAAACTGATGTCGTTCGTTTCACTTTAAAAGATAAATAAACAGTTTAAATTGGCTATTACAACATATAGAATACTTGAAGACGGTGTTACAAACAACGTAGATTTGATTCTTGCATCTACATTGTTTTTATGTGGTGACTAAGCAATTGAAGCACAAAATAATAGAAAGGGTTATAATCAAAAGTAATTATAGAAAGTAACTGGTTACTAACATGTTGTTAAAGGCTTCAAATATGGCAAAATGATACTAAATGTTTTTGTTGTATTGATTCTAAAAAAAAGCTCTCTGTACAAGAAAATTCATTGAATTCATCCCATCTGTTTTATCCGTTTTATCCTGTCATATAATTGTGATTTTTATAAATTTCTGCAATGCTATATCTCTATTAAGAACTCGTGCAGGTATAGTGTTTCAGATATTTTGCATTGAAAAGTTTAAACTTTCCCGTATTTCTCTCTGTTTTTCCAAGCTTTAATATTTTCAATACTCAGAGAAAAGATTTAATGCCTTGCAGCAACTTCACTGAAGTTCGATATAAAAATATATCGCTTTAAACATGGTACATGTTAAAGTCAAGAGTATTCAGGAAAATTAGCAATTTACAGTGTATGGATTTAATATGTAAAACTCTCGCTATGATACAATTAAGGAAATTACAAAGAACCAACATAAAGAATGCCTAAAGGCAGCAACCACCACCGCTTTCCATTTGTTGTATGTTCGTGGGCTAGGGTATTACAAAATAATTATTTTCAGTTAGGTAAAGCCTGCAAGAAGCGTTTGACATATTCCTCGAGGAAATTTCTGTTCACACAAAGAATATTCCTGAAAACATTAATTTTGAAATTAAGGCAAGACTTATAAATCTAATGATATCAATGCCAATCTTGAAAACTATTGGCTAAAATGGGCAATTCATCGCAAAATAGTGGGGATAACATCAAAAATTTCGATTAAGGGTCTGCTTAAACAGGAATAATAAAAATAGGTCGATATGGGTAGAATCTCTCTTGAGCGGATTGCCGTATTTCCGACGGTTGTGGGATATTCTGCAAAATAAGAGGCTATCAAGCCAACTACAGACAGAGAGATATTTTAATTTGCATGGGATAAAGTATAGTTGTGACAATGTGTAATGCTAGTAGTAGTAGTGGTAGTGGTAATAGTAGTAGTAGTAGTAGTAGTAGTAGTAGTAGTAGTAATAGTAGTGGTGGTGGTAGTAGTAGTAGTAGTAGTAGTAGTAGTAATAGTAGTAGTAGTAGTAGTAGTAGTAATAGTAGTGGTGGTGGTAGTAATAGTAGTAGTAGTAGTAGTAGTAGTAGTAGTAGTAGTAGTAATAGTAGTGGTGGTGGCGGTGGTGGTGGCGGCGGCGGCGGCGGTGGGGGTGGAGTAGTGGTGATAGTAGTAGTAATAGTAGTAGTAGTAGTGGCAGTAATAGTTAGTAGTAATGGTAGTAGTGGTAATAGTAGTAGTGATGGTGTTGGTAATAGTAGTAGTAGTAGTAGTAGTAGTAGTAATAGTGATAGTGATAATAACAGTAGTAGTAATAGTAGTAGCAGTAGCAGTAATAGTAGTAGTAGTAGTAGAAGTAGTAGTAGTATTAGTAGTAGTAATAGTAGTAGTAATAGTGGTAGTAGTAGTAGTAGTAGTAGTAATAGTAGTAGTAGTAATAGTAGTAGTAGTAGTAGTAGTAGTAGTAGTAATGGTAGAGGTAGTGGTACTAGTGATAGTGGTAGTAGTGGTGGTGGTAGTGATGGTATTGAGATAATGGTATTGTGGTAATGGTAGTAGAAGTATTTATTTACTTAATATATTTATTACAAATCTAATACATCCATGTCGCTCGGTCGGGATCGTACATGCTGTCCCAGTACATATTTGAAAAAAATAAATAGGAAATATTTGAAATTGCACAAACCAATATTTAATTTTTAAGAGACGAACAATATGTATGTGTATATATATATATAATAGTGAAATAAATAAATGCTAATATGTGTATAATAAAACAAAATTTTTCGAAATACACAAATAAAACAAACAGGAAAGAAAACAGTACATAATTAAACAACTTAAATTTCATATTTGTACAAATGGTCAAAATATTGCGACTCATATTCCTCTAACCGCTCCCGGTTGTCTGTCTCTTCTGATCTGAGCTATCTCACTTTGTTTAAAAAATTACCTACTCCCTCCTCCTCCTGTGTATCTTCCAGCAATAACCAGCACTGCCACTGAAAGATATCTCTTTCTCCATTCTTCTGTCCCTTGTGGTATGCCAGAATATGCTCTCAAGTTTATTTTTCCGCTCATATAGGGCAGATTCTCGTGCCCTCTCTTTGGTACTTTCGCCATAAATACTGGTGTACATTTTTTATAGAAACTGTATCAAGTTTTTGAAATGAGTATAACACTTGAGTTTAAGCCATAGACCGAGAAGATAGCTGTAATATATCTTCTTAGGGTGTAAATATCACCAAGCGAAATTTTCCGGGGCCTTAAAAAACTGGAATTCAATATGTGTACTGCAAAATCCAAGAAATCTTCCCTTGGAGATCCCCAAGCTCATCTTTATGAGGATCGTAGCTTTGTCAAAGCAATATTTAGCAGAATCCTGTTCTATCTAAAGCACACTTTGAAGACCCTTGAAATGAACATATATAGGAGATCCAAGTGCAAAATTCTTACTTTAACTGAGGGTTTTTCACCGCAGTAGTACATTTTTTAATTTTAGAACTGAAGGAGTAGAGAATGTTAAAATGCAATCGACGGTTACAGCATCACACTAACAATGACTACTAGAATATTATTTTCACTGAAGATAAATCGTTCAATGTTGAAGAAAGCTACAACTTTATAATGACAGCCTTATGAGATGTTCCTGAAAGTCCAGTGAACGGTGATGTTATGCTACGATGTGTCACTACCACCCATTTATGCCAAGGTGTATGAAACTTCTTTACTGGATCCTGAGGTAAAGTACCTAAACATTACTTTGTGCAGCTGCAGCTTCCAGCAAGATTTAGCTCCATCCCATAAGGCAAGGTCCACCCCATACTTCACTTGAAAGAAATGTTCCAGATTCTATCAGTCTCAACCTGAACTCCCTGGACAACAAATTGTGGTCATTGTTTGAGGGTTTGGTTTGCAAGAAATGCCATCAACTCGTTTTGAGTGGATGAAGTATTTTAGGAGTCCGCAGGTGTGTGCTGCTATAGACGAAGGCCAGAGAGACTTTCGTCTTTAGGTAAAGGAGGATTCTTTTGAGAAATAATTAGTCCAAAATTTGAAACACATAAGAGAAAACACTTGAGCATATGAATAATAATTAAAATGTGCTATAGTTACTTAGCTAAATCCTAAACAGTATTAATGACAATTCTAGGTAATCTAGATCGTAGATATAAGGCATGGAATTGACATCTTTTGCTGAACTGGCGATAACTTAAGTAGACTTAAAGTAATTTCAAATGAACTATGACAACGCGAGCAATTCATGAGTGAATTACATCAGCATGAAATTTGTATAAAATAAAAGCGCCAGTAGCTAAGGTAGCATATTAAAACTGGCTATACAGAAAAGCTTTGCAGTGCTTCTACGCTCCATTAACAGCTTTGTATAGATTACAGGCACGATATTGATTATTGCGAAGCGGTGAGGCTTTTACAGAGTACTGCAAGGATTATGAAAGCAATAGGAAAAGAAAATTATACCTCTAATGCATGTAAACACAGGTGTGGCAATCCAGGACTAAGTTCTACAGGATTATTTTGGCTCTTTGCTATTCTTAACTAAACAGTGTAATTTTATAACATTGCCTTTCAAGTTGGCTTATCTGTTCATCTGCTCAAATACTGCATTTATTTTCGTAGAAAATTAATTAAATTCAATAAGATATCATGTAATAGCCATGGTTAAGAGATTAAGTAACGTATTAAGTATTTTCAATTTTATTGTTACATTTATACTTTTTGCACTTTTTCAATAGCGCTGTGATATTCTATAGTAAATCGTCATCAACAGAAACAATGTACCAGCTGATCCCCTTTAAAGATCTCTCGTTTCACGTGCCCCTAAGATACAAATCATATATTTCTATCACACACACACACACACACACACACACACACACAATGAAATGTATAAATGTTTCGGCTTATTATTGCAAATTGCTAGGCCCGGGGCCTTCTTCAAATACCCAATGGTCCAAATATATGTAGTTTTGAAACATTTTATCAATAAAATCTTGATTGTATTGTATTATTTTGGCTTACATTTTCCTTTGTTACAGTTCAAAGCACGGATTTCAAGGTGAAAACTTGTGGTTGGAAAGGGCAAGGAAAGGTTCTGAAAATTTATGCAAAAAGGATTCCAAATAGGCCTAAAACAGTTACACTAACAGTCTTTATTTAATGCTGCAACAAATAACATAAAGTAACGCATATTTAGAAAGTAAACTTGTCATCTATTAGGTTTAATCAGAATTAAGCACAAATTTTCTATATTTTTGAATGTAAGTCGTAACGCTTTGAGCTGAACGGTGAAATTCCGCTCAGGAGCATATTTTTTTAACACACGGAAAGGGAATTCAGTGAAAGTAGCAAAGATTCTCACACCCAGACTGTTAATCAAAATGAATACACGTTTAGCTTTGGAAATTCCATTAAGATGGTTCCTCACAGCCGTCGATTTCTTGCACGCTTCTTCATTCTCCACATATTCTTCTAAACTGTCTCACATCAAGCAAATACTTGTAACCGTGCATTGCGAAAACGTTCAATACAGGTTTTGAACAATTGTTGGGCATACTTGATGGTTGTTGCGCCAGTTGAATCGGGAGCACATATGAAGCTTTTGATTTTTTGTATAAATTTTCCTACCTGAAAACTGTGCATTTTATCCAATTTCCCCTCCTGGTTATGACACTATAGTAGGTAGAGTTGAATAAACTTTCGGTACAAAAGTAGATGATATGGGTTCTTTACAAGATTTTTCTTAAGATCAATAGATAATATATAATTTTATGCAAATACAGACAGCAATATATACATGTAAGTAGTAAAGTAAAAGTATGTAAGAAATGTGCTGGTCACCAGTGCAGTTTCTACTGGATACTGGTGAATAATAGTTTAATAATTTAGAGTTAAAGAATAAGTGGAAAAAATAGAAGTAATAGCTGGTTTCCAGTTACTCGAATGTTGCTGGTTTCCAGTAATTAAGAAGTAGTTAAAGGGAATGTAATTTTGTTATTTTAGCAAATTTCTAATTGTAACCTAGATATAAGTATCATCTGGAAAATAATAATGTAAGAAAGTAACTTGGTAATTTAGAAATAAAGCGTAAGAGTTTACAATGCACGTCCCGATGTAGGAAACAAGGTACCGGAATGGAGTATTTCAGATTTTTATTATTTATTACTATTATTGTAGCTGGTAGTCATTATTTTGAACATAATCTGTGAAGGCCAGTTTTTTTTTCTCTCTTGTTCAGAATTCCAGATTTTTTTATTCGATTTTGTATTTCTTAAGAGAGGGCACATGGTGCAGTGCCCTCACACATGGTGCAGTAAAAGCATATATACACAAAATGTAATATTTGTTTTCTTGAAATTTCAGAAAAAATAATGACACACACAGTAAATAAGAAAAATGAGGATACAAACGTTTTAGTCTAGTTATTAAGCAGCTAAATGGAGCAGCCAACTATAAATATTTAAACTGCTCATATTACTATAGCTGGTAAACTATTTGCATTAGAATCGTGCAAAAACGTCGTTGACATTCCAATTTCCTCTAGTTTTTCCTCCTCGAGGTCAATAGGCAATGTTCTGTTCGAAAATGTAACTTTGTTCAAGAAACATACATTCTAAAAATTATTAGCATCTATGTATGGTCTGCAATTATAAGTCTTCCCTAAACTTCGATTCTGTGAAAGCAGCACCTCCCATGTAAGAAATATTTTTGTTGCAAGTTTAAGATGGTTCAAAACAGCAAATTTTCTTAGTATTGCTTAAAATAAACTTAATTTAAAGTTTTCCAAGGAGATGCCTAATAGTTCCCTTCATTTACGCATATTCCTTGTCTTCCACTTCCAAAATAACAGAAGCATTGTACTCATCTCGACTTGTTCGTCATCCAGAAGCTGTTAAAACCTTTACGGCTTGAGTATTCCTGACAAAGGCATTAAAAACATATTTGTTCTCTCCTTGTAAGAGCATGCAAAGGTTAATTTCGCAGGAGAAAAATGAAAGATCTGAAAGGTTAAGCTTTGCTTCACATCGTTAGGCCTGGGTGAAGAAAGAGGTAAAATAACAAGATAATTAAATGTGACTCAGGTTTTATATTTCATTTTAATTTTCGAGGGCATAGGCATGATGATAGATGGGCGTTTCCTAAGGTTAACGGGGGCTAATTCCCGTTCTGGCTACTTTTCTTTATAAAATGAAATATTGCAAAGTATTCGCTTGGCCATGCCCTTGCTTTCAGCTGACGATAGGCCTTGAGCACATGAAATATGAGCTTTAAATCAAGAAATTTAAAAAAAAATCTTTGGAATATATTGAAAATATATTAATGTATTCAATGTTTCACAAATACATGCAAAATCAGGAGGAGAAAAGTTCGTCATGCAGGAGCTGCGTAAACTAAAAGAATTCCTCACCGAGTTGAATAACTTTAAAATTGAATATAAAATCCATACTAGACCTTATTAATTAATGAAATGAAATTAGTTATGACATTACTGCGTAATGTTAAAGGAACAAAATTAGAATTCTTGCAATCTATTAAATGTCACAAAAGAAAAACCAAATTTGAAAACAATCTGGTGTTATCTTTCAGCGAATTTCGAAGGAATTGCGGTTGTACCCATGAAGTGATTTTTGAAAAGTTTCTTCACATATCCATCTTCTATCGGCCGGATTTCCCCGATATTCCTATCTAAAAGGCACCGAGCATTATAATGACCAAAAATGTATATATGTATATATATATATGTGCATTTATAAATATGTAACGAAAATATGCTACTACAATAAATTGCTAAAATTGGTTTCCGAATATGTATAAATGATCTGGTGCGGACTGTTCGGGGCGTCCTGTCGAGGTAACGACTCCCGAATGATGAAACAAAATCTACGACGTGGTGCAGAGCTATCAGAGACTGAAGGTGCGGAAGATTGCTGAAACTTTGGGTATTTTTGAACATCGACTGCATGTTTTTCACAATTATTTGCTGTGAGCGAGGCGCATACTCTCACCGGAGACGGTATAAACTTCTTCCTCTATTCCCCTACTCACCGACTTTGGTTCCCTCGGACTACTCTCTGTGTCCCAACATAAAGAAATGGCTAGCTGGAAATAAATTCTCATCAAATGAAGAAGTTATCGCTGAAACAAAGGCATATGTTGCAGTACTGAAGAAATCGCATTTTATAGATTGGTAAACAAATGAGAAATTTGCTTAAATAAGCCTACTTTGCTTACTAATTAAAATGAGATAATGCTGAGAAATGATTTTTTTTTAAAAAAAGTCTTCTTTACTGGACTTCTTAGAATGCATAACACGTTTAGGGATTGTAGGATAATCGAAATAGCTCGGGGCTCATTCAGTCTTCGAGTGTAAGACAAGCCGGTACACTAGAGCGAAATCATTTACACGAAGAGGAGGTAAATAGAAATGGCTAATGTGAGGTTGTTAGTGGATGACAAATGGGAATATAAACAAAGTGCCTAATCAAAACTTAAAGTCTAGTATTTCTTAAATGCATAAAAAACTAAAACCTGGTTTGCTACATATCATTACCGGAATGGGCTTTCAGATAGGTAATGGGTAATAGACAATAGTTCATCGAGGCCCACGAAATGATCTCGGAGTAAACAATGTCGATAATTTTCTTTCACGTTCTTATTATTCTCAATAAATAAAACCAAATTTGTTTCAAAGAGTTTTTTCATTTACAATTCCATACCTAATATTTTTATGAGGGTATTACCATGTCTTGAAAAATGTGCCTCACAGTGTATAAGATCAGAAATGCGGTACAAACATGATGGAGCGTCACCACCTTTGCTACATATGCACGTTATTTGCAAAACGACAATGGAATAGATATATTTGACATGATAATGAAAGTAATTTTGAACACTTAACAAAGCGATGTAAAGTACTAGAGGGGATTCAAAAAGAGTTGCAACCAACTATCGATTGTTGGACAATAATGTCTACAAAAGTATAACTGACGTAGCTGGAAACAGTTAATTTTAAGCTTTTAAAACATATATAAGTTTAAACTAGCACAGCCACTGTCGTACAGTCTGTCGAGTTCAGTTTTGTGTCAATAGCTGGTGAAAAACCATGAATATTTCTAAAGAAACTTTAGACTCTAGATTTTCAGGCGCTATAAGCAGGTAAAAGAGCGAAAAAACCCACGAGGAGGGATTCGATCATTTGAAGAAAGACGAGAGACTTTGAAAGGCAGCCTTCTCTCAGGTCGACTTCAGGAAACTGCGAACGATAGAACAATTCAAAGAGTGAGGAACTTGATGCAGGAAAAGGGATATTTACTGTTGAAATACTAAGTATGAAAGCTGTTATTAGTGTTGGCAGCATTGACAGTATACTCCATGAACACTTAAAACTGCGAAAAATCTGTGCAAAATGATTTCCGTATTCCTTAAACAACGAAGAGGAGGAGAAGAAGGAGAAGAAGAGGAAGAAGAGGAAGAAGAGAATATGAAAGGAAACTTCTTGGCATTTTTTCACCAAATGGCTCTAAACATTTGAGCTATGCATGTACTGGTGATGGATGAAAGCTGGATTTATTACTAAATCACCCTAAATAAACCCCATAACTGCACATAGATAAATGAGAATGACACAAGACAAGATTTTCGTTCTCGCAAGCGAATGTTCACTGTTTTCTTCTACTTTCACTGGCCATTTGACTGTATGCCAGAAGGAATGACAAGGAATGACATTCTGTATTAGGACATTCTAACCATAAATAAGTAGCTTTTAATTCTTAGCGTTTTCAATAAATTAAAATTGTTAGTATAAATATTTTCTATGCTAGTGTGACATTCACTTATCATTAACTGGCGATGGCCTCCGCTCGTTTTGTTTTCAACTCATAATTTTCATCATGTGACACCCCTACGCAGTCAACTGTCATGGCTACCTCTGAAAGAACGCAGGACTTTCCAGGCCCTTACAGTCCTGTTCAAAATATCCCTACCTCCATCCCTCAATATATCGCCTCTCGCTTCGTATAACTACTTCAAACCCGGAATATGACTTTACTATTTATCTCTCGTCGCCACACAAGTTCCTGCTTAACCTCATTCAGCGTGTCAGTTACCACAATATGGAACTCCATTCCTTCTAAACCCAGAGATTGTCAGACAATAACGAAATTTAAACAAATATAAAACTGTCGTCTAAAGTATAGGAATAACAAAAGTTAATCTCTCGCTTCTTCTTCTTCTTCTTCTTCTTCTTCTTCTTCTTTTACTACTACTTCTTCCATTTTTCTTCTCCTCCTTCTTCCTCTTTGTACTCGAGATAAAATTATGTAACAACAAATGGAATTTTAGCACGTTCTTTATCAACTTTCTAACTGCCGAGGGTGCCAAAAAATGTACACTTTTACAGTAAATATTTATTTAATATATTTCAAAGTTGGACTGAAAACCCCCAGTAATGTGTAATATGATGTTGGTAAACAGATGTGACTCACATACATTGTGATAGTGTTAATGCGTGACAGATAAATCAACAACGAACAAATAAAGCCAAGATTATCGTGTGATGTTCTGTAAACAGAAGTGACTCACATTAGGTTATGCTAACGTTGCTACAACAAAATGGAGCCAATTTTATCGTTTGAATATCGGAAAGCAATTTTGAAGTGGTACTGGAAAACCGAGAATGCTGTTGAAGTTCAAAGGCAATGGAGACGTGTGTACAGAACAGAACCGCCAACGCGAGTAACATTTGCACTCATTCCAGACAAATTTGAGACTCACGGTACCGTATGCGATGTTCACAAGGACAGATCTGGGAGACCTCGCACAGCAACAAGCCCCGCGCACTGGATTAAAGGCTCTATCCAAGGCACTGGATAGGACGAAGAGGTCCGATTGACTTTGACCGCGTTCTCCGGATCTAAATCCGTTGGACTTCTACCTATGGGGAACTCTTACGGGTGTTGTATACCGTGGAAAATCAGCTACATGACAGCACTTCGGGAAGAAATTGAAACGGCATGTGCTGCAATCGCTGAGGACACTTTCGCAAACGTTGCTCAATCAGTAGTTCAACGTACTCAGAAGTGTATCGACGTCGATGGTGAGCATTTTGAGCAACTGTTGTAACTGTAAAAGTCTAAGATGATTAGTGTTCATCATTTTCTGTTTGTGTGAATTCAGTTTTGTTATGTAAACACAGTTTTTTCTTTGCTTGAAGTGTGTATACATTTTTGGCACTCTCTGTATATTAAAAATATGTAATATTTACATCAGTATATATCTTTAATTAGGTTTTTTCGGTATTTTATAGAAATATGTATATTGTACTCTTGTTTTTTTTTTTTTTTGTTGGTTTTTCACCTGGTAGAGTAAAAGAGAAGGACCCATGGTCTTAACTCTTGCCAGGGTATATAAATAAATAGATTTATGAATACGTAAAATAAAAACAGTCTTTGTAACACTTAAACTTTTTGAGAGCTAGTAGCACTTAGTTACATGCAGGTAAATACACAGAGCTTTTCAAATGTTGAAAGAATCTGAAGAAAAAGAATGCTATACAATTCATCACTTGAACTCTCTCGCTATTTTACAAAGAGCATTCTCCGAAAATCATTTCTAGATGCACCCTGCTTTCGCTGAGGAACGTGATCTGAGTTTAGATTACTTTCCCGTCCACCAATCCACACGACCAAGTGACAATTTTTTTTCTTTCTTTTGTCTCCTCCCACCCCGAGGAAAGAGGCACTATTTTTCACTTGCTGAAACCATTTAAGTCGTACTGTTTGGCCCGTAATCCACCTTAATATGGTCGTAAACTCAGCCGCACCCATTTTCTAGTCTACAGCCCAATTGCTTTCTGGATTTTCTCTTAGCAGTGAAGAATCTTTATCAGTCTGTTATCTTTTCTTCCACTTGTTTCTCTTTCTTTTCTAAGTGTATTATTATCCATTATATATTCCGTACAACAGCTGAGTTTAATGACAATGATCACACTTTTTTATGGAACAAAAATATTTCCAGAATATCTTAAAACTCAAAAATACGTACTTCTTAATTATTTAATGTTTATATTTAATTATAAAATTTCATTTTCTTGTTTTAGTTTTAATGTATTAAATATACTTGTTTTTAAAATACAAATAAGGATAATATTTTCAAGTTTAGACTATTTTAGGGCACATTACCGTAACGTTATAGTTATAGGATGACATTTATTCTTCATTTGTTTGAGAGCTTTGCACACCTGCAGCACAGTTACGACAGAGAACCTGCCCAACATGGTCATTGATGTTCACAGCCTGATAAAAGTCATAATTAATTGTTGCGATGTTTACGCTGTCTGATATTTGCACGTTTCAGAACTATAAATACATTTCCTTCCTGTTCACATAATTAATTTGCTTGGTGAAGCTCATTTAAGTAAGCCCTGTTGCATAATGCAGCATTATGTTCCTAATTTAATGAAAATTTTATCAAAAGAAAAGCTGCAGGAACAGACATCATAATAGTGGAATTAATAAAGTATGGATGATTGATTTTACAACTGTGCCTATTACATTTATTGAATATGTGTTGGAGAAGGAAGAAAACTGCAAAAGAATTTGAGAATTTAAAATAGGACAAGCAAATTAATGCTAAAACTGTGGAGGGGTAAGTTTATTAAATATAATGTATAAAATATATGAAAAAATCATTACCTCCAGATTAAACATTTTATGTAATGTAAAAAATTAGTGAGAAAAGGGGATTTCGAACTAGCAGATCATGTATGGATGTTTTTATAATAAAAAAAATTAAAAAATTAATAGAATATAGCTTAGAAATACTATTTGTTCACCTAGGAAAAACCTTTGATAGGGTAGACCGCTGCTGCTTATTATTATGGAAAATATATTAAACAGGATACTCCATACATCTAATAAAATAATAAAAAGGTTGTATATGAATACAAAAATGTTAATACGTGTAAATAGGAAGTCAGCAGAAGAAGTAAAAAAAAAGTTGTCTGAAACTAGGACATAGTCTGTATCTAATATATATAGACGACATTTTTAAGGAATAGAAAAAGTGTGTACGTAAAAGAATAGAGTTAGGACAGAATAAATACTTTGTAGTTTTTAGATGACATGGTATTAGTTGTTGACAAGGCAGATAGACTACAAAAAGTATAGTTTAAGAGGTGTGAAGGAATTGTGTAACTATAACGTTTTCCTCTGAACTATGTTCTCTTTTGAAAATATTGAGTTAATCGGTTTTAAAAACGTTTCTACAGTTTCACAGCACAATACGAAAAACTCTTCCTTCACATGTTTTTGATCAGTTTGTTCACAAATATCCTTGAAAGCCGTGAACTTTTGTTAGGAGAATGGACTATGGGAAGTTTCTAGAAAGGAAGCCGAAACAACAGCGAAGGTCATTTATAAGTGCCGGCCAGAGAAATTTGTTGTGATATTGAATACCAAATAAATAAAATAAATAAAGAATACAGTGTGATAATTTCAAAGATTAAAACAAAAGTAATTTCGTTCCGAAGTAAATACCAAACAAGAAAAAAATTGTGGTAGAAGAAAAAATAATAGAACAAGTATCACATTTTCAATATAGGTTGTTATGTTACATATGAATAAGATCAGGATGTTAATATAAAATACAGAAGTTCTAAGCTGTGGGTTGAACAATTAGAAATACTTTGAAAAACAAACAGAGAAAAGACAGAAAATTAAACTTCTAAACAACTATGACGTTAATGGCCATTTTTTTCTATGGAAGAGACTTTGAACTTAAAAAACGGAAGAGAATAAAATCCAAGCAGTAGAAATGCGTTTTTTACGATATGTAAAAGATTGCACATAAGAAAATCATATAAGAAATGAGGATATAAGAAAAATTATTCCTTAATTATTGAAATAATTAAGGAATTACAGACAAGAATGAATAAAACATTCAAAAAGAATGACGGAAGATAGAATACCAAAAATATTTTGACATATAACCTGAAAGGAAGATCAAATGGAAGACCCCTCAAAAAAAAAAAAAAAACTGAAATCGGAACAGAGAGGACCTAATCCATGATGGAAGAAGAAGCAAACCAATGAAGAACTTTAATCCAGTCATATTAAAACAATGCTTTAACGGTGTGTATATAGAAGCTTCCCCCTCATATTCTGCTGTGAATGAAGGACCAAATTTATTTCGTTTGAGTAGAGAGAGCTTGAAGTTGACCCATATAGGCCGCTGGATGTGTTGACATAAAAAAAAAACACATTTGTCGATAAGGAAGCTCTGACTGACGTTTGAAGTCAAAGGAAATACTTACAATGTTGGGCCTTTCTAAAACTGTACATCGCATCCTTATCAACATTTGCTTATGCATAAGGTAGGTGCAAGATTAGCAGTTCAAATGTAATTTGGCAGAAATATTTGTATCTTTATCGTTGGTTTTTTTTATTTGTTTTATTTACGGACGCTCTTTAACATCTCAGGTCATCAGCTACGCCATTCTATTCAGGGCGTGAAACGGCCGACAAATTTTGCTCAGAGGTCTCTTCTTTCAAGCTTGAAGTTCTTTATCGTGCCGTAAATGTACGACACGGGACCCATGGCTTTACTTCTGTTCCAAAGGAGGCCATACTTAAGATTTTTACGCCGGAAAAGTCCATCGATCCTGGCCGGGTTTGAACCCGCGATCTTGGGTTTAGGAGACAAGTATGGTTACCACTACACCATCAGGACCGACGTATCTTTGTCCTGTTAACTAGAATGCAGTACTGGAATCTATCATCATAGGGGACGAATTTATGATCCTCTGCTATGACTCTTTCAAAATAAAGATCAATGGAATTCGGAAATAGGGAGAAGGACTCTCTAGTAAGCTCAAGGTTACACATGACACCGTTTTGGGACTGCGGAGGAATTCTTATAGTAGATTTCAAAAAAGAAAAGAATCACTGAATCAAGTGCGCAGTGTCCTGGGTTGGAACCATTGCCAGGTTAGGCTGTCTTGAGCTTTTTCTGAGCACTACCTTACTTTTAGAAGGTGAATAAATAACTTTAAGATGCCAAGGTCTCCAAGCTCGTTGCGCCTTAAATAATTAATTTAATTAATTTACATGTATAGTGTTCAGTCCACAAGCTACAGACGTTGCGAGAAAACAAATGTAGTCAAAGCGACAATAAATAAAACTTTAAAAGAAATTTATTTCTGAATTGTTTTCTTTTGTTTCAAATGTGTTTATATTATTAACCATTGTCTATTCGAATTAGCGATCTAAACATCTGACATGACGTATTATTTCACACAGGAATTAAATAAATTAAATAAATTAAATAAATTACCAGCAACATCAGTCGCTTAGTTATGAACATGACTAAGTTTAGATGGCAATGCATTTTGTTAACTGCTGTGTATGACAATTAGTACATAAAATAACACAGTATGTGCACAAACCAAGGAATGACTGCCACAGGTGGCCGAGGTCGTTAAGGCGCGGATTCGTGGGCGGGAAGTCTGGGGTTCAAATCCTGCCAGGACCGTCCTCCTTAACTGAGGTTTTTTCCAGGTTTTCCTCAATCCTCATAAATGGCAAATGCCTGGGAAGTACCCTAAACTTAGGCCTGGAACGTTTCCTTCCTTAAAATATCCTTTCCCAATTTATCATTTCATCTCATGTATCATCAGTGTTCACCGCCTGTACTTCCCTAGTAGTAAAAACGGGCGTTAAACACCATTCAAAAAAAAAATCAAGGAGATAAACAATAATATCCCTCGTATCCTGAAGTTTTTAATGTGTATTGACGATGCCATTCGGCAAAAATAAGACAGACAAGCATTTCAAAATAGAAAATATTGTTTTAAACACTGTTTTATTTTCAGTCGATCAAGTCTTGTTGGGGAAACCGAAGACCAACTACAAATGACAGAAAATTAAACAATACTGTGCCCAATTTTATATGAAAATTAGCAAAGCAAAAACAAAAACTATAAAATATTTGGGAAAACACCACTTAAGATGCATAATTGTTATAAAAGGATAGATATTAGAACAAGGTGATAATTTTAAGTATTTATAAAATAGCGTGATTGTAGAAAAGAATATCAAAATTAAAAAAAGTTTAATGAATGTGTAATAACATTCGATGTACACTGAAAGATAAAACAAGTGCATGAAGTTTGATAAGATAATGGTCGCCCCTATGCCCATTGGTGGTAGTGAAAAGTGAACAATTAAAAGTTCCTATGATAGAAGGGTCGAAGCGACGGAAATGAGGTTTCTGCGTTCAGTGAAGGGATTGGCTATTTTAGATAAACAATGAAGTGTAAATATCAGAGAGACTGATAGACGTAATAAATTGAAAGATAATTGGGTTTATATAATTAAAAAGAATGACAGATGACAGATTTCCCAAAATATCATTGAAGTACAAAGCAAAAAGAAAGAGAAACATCGACCGTTCATTGGCTAGATGGCAAGATAGTCTCTCTTTATGTGGAAACAGGTTAACACCTATCCGTGGATGAAAAACAAGAAGAGAAGTAACGTTATGTCGCTTAAATTGTGACCAGCTGGTCACAAATTCGCTCACACACTAAAGTATATCGTAACGAAGTATATATCGATACTTCTCCCGGACCAAAGTGAAAGTAGCTTTCAAGAATAAATTTATTATATTACTTTAGAGCACCTATGAAACTTTTAAGAACCATGTTTACAAATTGAACGAAGTTTTGTTGCAATAAAAACGTGAATGACATTTATTTCCAGTCAAGATGAAGATAACAAAATAAAAGAACTGTTTCAGATGTTAAAAAGGCATGGCTTACGTCGTTTATCTCTATCGTGGGTTAAACTAGTTCCACAATAATTTAAATAATTTAATAGTCCCATTAAAATTTAGCTTATGTTATTACTAAAAAAAACGTATAATGGATAGGAAACTATGATGTCTACAGTATATCAGATGTACATTAAATATATGGTATAGTTAATGTGGAAGAAAAGGGCATTTTCAAGAAATTTCATCTGTGTTTCACACCTTGAAAATCATATTTGAGGCCCGGGCCACAGCTGACAACTCTCAGCTGACTAATGGAGGAGATAAAGGTAGTCTGGCTTGAGCTTCCGAATGATAAAGCTAATAAAATACGAAACTTTCTTAAAAAATGAACAGAAAATGCAAGAATCATTCAAACGGTTTTCCTATTTTTGTGGCAAAGTCTCGAAAGTGGAAAATCGCTCCTTTGGTAGGGGAAATGTATCACATACTACTTTGGTGTTGATGACAGGACAAAACTTTCACGCCACGTGTGCACTGCTAAACACGTATTGAAGTCTACGGCGCTGGAGCAAAAAGAAGCTAAATTGTTGGAAATGAGATGTGAAATCATTCCTCATATACCCTACCCTCCGCGGCAAGCTCCCTCGGGCTAATTCCTGTTCCCCAACAGGGAGAAATGGCTAGCGGAAAGGAATTCGCATCAAATGAAGAGATATTTTTCAGAACTGAAAAAATCATATGTTATGGATGGGATAAACAAACTAGAAATCGCTGGAATATTTGTATAGTTTTGAAAGAAAAATTTTGAGAAATAAAATGATTTTTTTTCCCAAAAAGATATGTCTTCTTTAATTTTGTAATCACTTATCGAATAGCCAGCCTTTGCAGGCGAATATCAGACTATCCCCTTATAGTACGACTGCAAGCATGGCGAGTTACCTAAGACTGTTCCTATACCAAGAGAGCGAAGTGTTCCAGGGGAAGGTATCTGTGCGAATGTCCGGGAATAATTTCCCCTGGGATTAAAAATTACGGCTGCACGGTGCCGAAGAAAAGACAGGGACCGTTCATTAACGGCCAGGCGGCCGTAACGTCACCGCCAGGCGGCATGTTTCCGTCCAGCACAGCCATGGCTCATTAACACTATTCCCTGCCGGCCGTCCAACATCCGCTATCCAGCATATGCCCTCTTCCTTCTGCATTGTTTGCCTAAGGTGAGCAAGATACCTGCTCTACTGTAGAACGAGCAAGAGTTCTTGGAGCGCTGATCATCTATCTATCACGTGATAACCAATTTAGAAAGTTTTGATTAAAATATATCACCGATAAAAGAGCATGAGTCTTTGATTATGGTTATACTTTAATATGGCTTAGACAGATATCCATGACGAAAAATATCAATATAAAGTTTTATAAATCAAGAAATAATACGTTTATTTATATGCAGTTTGCTTAAAAAACAGACGAGTTCAGTAACAGTAGTCGACTACTGCACTTTGAAGCGTCCCAAGACCAAGTAGATCTAGGCATCCAAATGTGTAATCAGTAAGATCTTTTTCTGGAAAACTTGTGTGAACTAGCGGCATAACTCTGAGCAACAAGATGCACGTTTTCTTTCGTCTATGTGTCCACGACAAATCCTTTCTCCTCAAATCGTTTATCCAGTTTTTGATGTTCAAATGCCACCAGCATATTCTATTATTATTTCCATATTCTTATTGTCTTCCACGAAACTTGTTTTCTGGCCAACTTGGCATTCATTTTAAGGAACAATACGATACATGCAGTTACTGATAACAAATTCGACAACTGCAAATGAACATTGAAAACAACACGTTTCCAGCAATGATGGTTGTCAACCCCACCGCTTACACGTGATGCCTGTACTGTTATTTGGTTCAAGCAAGCTTGTTTGTTCAAATAATGACAGCTGTATATATTCATGTGTGAACAAGTGTAATAAACGAATTTGTGGAGAAAACTACATCTCGCATATCATCAATATACTTATTTGTTGAAATTAAATATAAATATAAACATTTGATTTCTCGTGTGTTACACAATTTTTCAGTTTTCTAGTCTGTAGTCATTGATTACTCTGCGTAGTTTTTAATTACTTTTCTGTCTATGCACATACTGTCATCTTCTACTACTTAGCTTCCAATATTAAATTATTAACGAGCTTGAAGCTTCGAAATTACAGGCATTTTCGCAATATTGATATAAATCTTGGTTTATAACTTCAGAGAACACGTTTATTCTCTTTTGCTTTTATTTATTATTTATATCATTTTATTTTATTACGTCTTAATTTTAATTTCTGTACTTTCTAGTGCAATCTGTTTCTACTCACAGGATTTAGTTTATATAAGTTGGTTCCTGCTTCATTTTGGTTCACTTAAACTTCAATGCCGTAATTTTGTTAACTGCTTGTTCTTTTATGTGTCTTTATCATTTAATGCAGTCAAAATAGTTTATGTTTATTTATCACAAATGATACACACCACGTTCGTGAATTTATCGGTAATCTCAGACTCTCGAATGATATTTATTATAGCTATTTCACGAATAAAATAAGACCTTAAATGTAATTTCTCTAAACTTGACTTTAAGAAATTGTAATAATTGTACGAGGGGCGTTCAATAAGTAATGCAACACATTTTTTTTCTCGGCCAATTTTGGTTGAAAAAAATTGAAATTTTGCGTACGTCATCTTTAAATATTCCCGCTTCACCTCATACAGTTTAATTAGTTTCCGATAGATGGCAACTCTATAACTAGCCTTCTAAATGGCGTCTGTAACGGAGGTGCGTTCCAAACAGAGAGCGGTTATTGAGTTTCTTTTGGCGGAAAATCAGAGCATCACAGGTATTCATAGGCGCTTGAAGAATGTCTACGGAGACCCGGCAGTGGATAAAAGCACGGCGAGTCTTTGGGCGGGGCGTGTGTCGTCAACACAACAAGGTCGAGCAAACCTTTCTGATCTCCCGCGTGCCGGCCGGCCGCACACAGCTGTGACTCCTGCAGTGTTGGAACGTGCGGACTCTCTTATTCGAGGTGATCGACGGATCACAATCAAACACCTTGCTGTTCAACTTGGCGTTTCTGTTGGTAGTGCTGGCACACTTATCCACCAGTTGGGGTGGATAAGTGGATGGGTGAATTTTTTGTCAAATATTGTCACAGGCGATGAAACATGGTTCATCACTTCGAACCCGAAACAAAATGGCAATCCATGAGTGGCACCAAACCAACTCTCCTTCAAAGAAAAAGTTCAAAGCCGTACCCTCAGCTTTGTAAAGTCGTAAAGTCATGGCTACGGTTTTCTGGGACTCCGAAGGGGTTATTCTGTTCGATGTCCTCCCTCATCGTGAAACGATCAACTCTGAAGTGTATTGTGCTACTCTTAAGGAAATTGAAGAAACGATTTCAGCGTATTCGTAGCCACAAAAATGCAAATGAATTTCTCATTCTGCATGATAACGCAAGGCCTCACACAAGTCTACGCACCCAAGAGGAGCTCACAAAACTTCAATGGACTGTTGTTCCTCATCCACCCTACAGCCCGGAACTCTTACCTTCCGACTTCCACCTGTTTGGCCCAATGAAGGATGCACTCCGCGGGAAGCACTACATGAGCATTAACAAAGAAAATGCTTCTAAAACAAGTGAATTAAGGAATCTAATTTGAAGGTATTTAAAATAACCTAATAAAATCCATTATATTATAATATCATCTGTTGTCAACGCCGAGTGTTCTTACGAGTTGTTCAGCATCAAAAGACGGTATAGGTGGCTAGTATAAATATATTCTGTAAAACTAATCTAGTTTGTTAAAGAAAGTAATGTGAAAATTGTCGATGATTTATATGCGGAAATATTCACTTGTATTTTAAAGAACTCCTTAGTGTCCGAAAACCTTTTATTATTGAGGCTACCACATTCATACGTCGCTTTTTTCTAAAGTTTCAACCACAATACTCGAGAACGCTACGCTTTACAAGCACAGCAACAATCAGGCGTAGAATATAAACATTGGTGAACTATATTGCCATTGTTTTCTGCAGCTTACAAATTCAGTAATAAACAAAATTTCCTTTAAAGCAAAGAAGAGTATTATAAAGTCTAAACTAGTGCAACAAACACGCATTGAACTGTACAACAACTGGATGTCGATATCTTAGCTGTACACGTCAACGCTGGTGGTCTAGTAGTAACCGTACTTGCCTCCTAAACCCAAGATCGCGGGTTCAGTTCTGACCAGGACCGATGATTTTTTTCCGGAATAAAAATCCTAAGCATGGCTTCCTTCGGAAGGGAAGTAAAGCCTTAGGTCCCATGTTGTACATTTACGGCAGGTATAAGAACCTCATGCCAGAAAGAAGAGGCCTCTGAGCAAACTTTGTCGGCATTTCACGCCCAGAACTAAATGGGATGCTGATGACCTGACAATGACATGTTAAAGAGCGTCCATTAATAAAAAAGAATCAACAACAATTAGCTGTAATGTCGTTCCGCGGGTAATATTAATCATGATGTTAGAACTTATAAAAGGAACGAACCTATTTAATAAGTCAATGTACAAAGGATGTTCAGTAAATAATGATAATACTTTTTTTTGACTTTACTTACCCTCATAATTTTGATTATCTTCCCCGTTGAATGCAATGCACCACTCCTAGAGTTTCTACCAGTCTTCAAGGAAATGTTCGAAACAATTTTTGACAGGTTCTTCAGAATTCTCCCTTTCTTCTGATTATGGAAAATGCATCCCACGAATGTATTTTTTTTAAATTTGGATAACGCGAGGCTACACCTAGAGTATAGGAAGGGTCGGAAACACTTCACATTGATTATAGTGAGATATTTAGTAACAACATTTGCGGTGTGTGGTCGTGTATTATCGTCTTGTATCCAACTTAATGCACGGAAATGTATCCTTTAGCCTGAGATATGCCCTTGTAGAGTTTTCAAGTTACTACAGTTTACCTCTGTAGTATTGCAGAATCAGTTGTGTGCAGATAGGACATACTGGTAAACCAATCCTTGAATATCGAAAATTTTCCCTAAGACTTTCCCAGTGAAAGCAACCATTTTTACTTAGGTAGGCTACCACCACGGGTGGCCGAGGTCGTTAAGGCACGGACTCTTGAGCGGGAGGTCTGGAGTTCGAATCCCTGACTGGAGTTTTTCCAGGTTTTTCTCAGTCTTCATAACTGGCAAATGCCGGGGAGGTGCCCTAAACTTAGGCCTGGAACGCTTCCTTCCTTAAAAAAATACCTTTTCACAATATATCATTTCAGTGTCCACCTGTGGTGTCCCAGTAGTAATAACGGGGGTTGAATACTACCCAAAAATATTTAGGTAGGCTTTCTAGAATTAAAATTCGTCATCCAGAATCTCAATAATGCTAGTTGTAGTTCCCTACTAGGCAGTGGGTACAGCTTAGCTTTAATGTAGTGAATTCTAAATTCAAAGACAAGACTACAGCACTACAAAAGTAATGAAACAATACACCTTTTAAATATGGTGTCTATAAAGCTCTTTGAAGTACCTTCTGACCATTATCACGAAGTTTAGCACTGACACGCTAACGTGGCGAGACAATAGCACTTAAACGCTTTTCTGTTTGCTTGGTTTCCACAACCTCACAATCCTTTCATTAGCACCATAAAAACGCCTTATAATTCTAAGTATCCATGCTTTCTATGAAACCCGGTGCATATGCTGGTGCTCTAAACATATACTGCTGTACCTCTCGAGAATGATCTACAGAAATACTAACATTTTATTTCGTTATAAAGAAGATCTTTAATTGATGCAAGTGCACAGAACCCAAGTGAGCATTGGTAAAATAGGTAAATGCAAGCCAACAAACACGGAGGATATGGAGGCAAGCGAAGGACATGTAGTTTGGCAACAACAATCACAGACTTTTATGAAGGTGCATTATTGTAATGACAGAGTACTTTCTTTTTCACAAGTTGTGAACATTGAAGCGGTTTATATATATATATATATCGTTGAATGTACCCGAGGGCCCCCACTTCATACCCCGGGTAGTTCAGGGGCCCGAAGTTGCTTTTCGTGTCTTATTGGTCACGGGAGGAGGGAGATGGAGGGAGCTGGTTCAAATCACACAATCTTGCTTCATTGAACGCATTTAGATGTTTAATTATTACACTTAATTATCGGCTAACTGGTCCGTTACCTCTATGACTTTAATGACGCGTTCTACTTATGCTTTTTGAAGTTGCATCTGTGTGCCTCTCGTCTGCTGTATCTGGTAAAGCGATGTTGATCATCAAATAACGTGCTTCTGTAAAGTTGTTTCCCCTTATATACGAAATTCAAAACGTCGCCACGTGGTTACAAAAGCTCACAGGACTCACAGCATAGAGCCCACGGATTTCTGAGCCTTTAAAATATTTAATCACTATTGGTGAGCTCTTGAGCTTCCAAATGCGTTTACTTTAAATTCATCCCCTCTTTGACACCTTATTGGGGAGCTCCTAATCATTCCATGTAATGATATTATTGCCGACACCTGTTCCCTTTCTACCTTTAATGAATTTTGCAGCATCTTCAGCAACTAAGATACAAAGATCTATATTTAGGCTATCTGCATGCACTTAGCTTTGTCACAATAGAGATACCGCCTGTGGTGCCTCAGTAGTAAAAACGGGCGTTAAACACCACTCAAAAAAAACAAAAAAAAACAATAGAGATACCCATTGCTCTAGCTGTTATCAGCAGAAGAAGGCACAAAATATTACAAAAGGCAAACTTATCCCTATTGTCATACAGTTATACGTCCAGGTAGCCATGAATACATTTTAGTAATATATGAAATGTTCTGTTTGTAACTACAAGCTATATATTTAATAATTATTACTATTTTACGTATCTAGATGCATTCACTCTTGGGCTTGCATGGGTGTGAGGACCTGTCACAACATTTAATCTGAATGGCATCCTTCAGTTGGTCCAGTATGATGCGTAATACTCCCCGGTGATGGTTCTGCCTTTCTGGAGATACACCATGAGAATCCCAGGAAATTGTACCCATGACTTTTCCTGCAGGTGGAACGGTTTTTCCTTCCTTTGGTGTATTATCGCCTTTTGCCACCCATTGTTAGGACCGCTCCTTCGTCTCTGGTGTGTAAAGATGAAGTTATGTTTCATGTGCTGTTATGAAACGTGGAATAAAATTACACTATGTAATTGAGTTTAAAAAAGTCTAAACGCTTGCAAAATATTAAATCGAATGCGTTTTTGGATCATATAACAGACGCGGCACTCTTCGAGCGGCCGGATTTGAAATACCCTAAACTTCATGTAAAATGTAGTGGACACGACCTATCGAGAGGTTTGCAATGCCAGTAACTCGCGTACCTTCAATTGGGCATAGTTGATACGACATTGTGACTATGTAGCATTTTTGGTACGTCCAGGGCGCGCACTTTATCTTGAATAGATGTACGCTTCCTGGGATATTTTGAGTGTAAAGAATATTTCCCGTTGTTTCTTTCGTTGAGATCCATTTTTAAGTTATGATGGACAGAGAATATCTAACTCTAAGTAATCTATATATACATATACACTCTTGATACCTATATTATATACTTAGCACAAAGATTCCAAGACCTAAAACGTCTTTCCTGCGTCATGGTAAGTCATCTCACAAAAACTTCAATACAAACACTTTCAGTACAAGAAGTTCATTAACTTGTAACCACTTACGTGGAAATAACATTGAGAGCATCAAACTCCTTTTGAAAGAATGTCATGATATTGAATTTCTTTTTGAGTTATTTTTATAAATTTCTACCTGCCCTACTTTTAGAACACCCCCTAATATTAAAAGTATATTCCGCCCCAACCTATCTCTATACTAATTACCCCATCCGGTCTCCAGCTCATAGCCTTGTCAATGTGATGCAAAACCTATTCGCTAATTATGCCATGCCATTCGTTCTGTAGTTCCAATCTACCCACAGAATTTAATATTACATCATTTGCAACCAGCTCTTCTAAGAATGTCATATATACAGGTGTAACGACAAGGTACGGCCAAACTTTCAGAACACATTCCTCGCACGTTGAAGAAGAAAATATGTTATGTGGATTTGGGTCCAGAAACGCTTTATTTCCATGTTAGAACTCATTTTCTACAACTCTTCATAGTACATTAATCATGGGAAACACACAGAAACAGAACATACCAGCACACCACATGAAACTCTTTCTTACAGAAATGTTCAAAATGCCTTTGATACCTGCATCAACATTACCTTCGTTAAAATGAAACAAAACACTAGCGGTGAACCTAAGAATTACAACTTAACTAGACATAACCAACAGGGCATTTAAGATATTTCTGTAAGAAAGAGTTTCATGTGGTATGCTGGTACGTTCTGTTCCTGTGTGTTTTCCATGATTAATGTACTATGAAGAGTTGTAGAAAATGAGTTCAGACATGGAAATAAAACGTTTCTGAACTCATGTCCATATAACATATTTTCTTATTCTAAGTGTGAGAAATGTGTCCTGAAAGTTTGGGCATACCTTATTGTTACACCCGATATATGTTATCTTTGAAGCAGGAAATAATGCTGCCTTTATTAATTTAATAACTAAAGGCTGCAGAGTTATATTTATAAATGCATTATATTTGATAAGGATAATTGTTATGTATATGTATAAGAAAATCATTTTGAGATAGGTATAACAGGAATCGAAATAATTTGTAACTTGTAACTTAAAAAAGGGTTTTGTATACATTTTGTGTAAAATATGTTAGAAAGAGACAGATGTATACCTGACACCTCTCCACTGACCACTCCTTAGACAAGGCTGAAGAAAGGGTAAACTATCTTTTGTTAGGTCACGAACCTTCTACCCAGGAAATACTTAGGAGTTGACAATAAGAGAAACATGTGGCCGTAACGGGACAGTATTTAACAAAGTCAGGGGTAGCAATAATTTAAGAGAAAATGAAAATGTCAGAACGGAGACGAAAATGTTTTATTACAGGAAAGCCGAAAAACAGCCCATCAACACTTGCCGTATTTCTGAGAACATTTGGAAATCTACAAACTAAGGAAGGCAAAAGATTATCAAATGAAATCAGAATGTAAGGAACGGGCCGAAATTTATGACAGGCTGTTCTGGGAAAATTCAAGTTCGTGGGAAGACATTAGATCAGGGGGGAAAGAATAATTCTAGCCAATGGTCTTCGAATAAAAGTTAACGAATCAGGAGAACTTAGATACAAATAAATATTTTTAGGATAGCCAATGACGAACATGTAACACAGAAATAGATCAAATACGAGGGAATTTAATTTAGCGAAAGGCGTGGCGATGTAGTAGAAAAACTAGAGTACAGAAGTCAGAGGGGCACTCAGTAGACACATAGTCATAGATTCAGAAGGACATTCAGACATATACATTCACGGATTCACATACACACACTAGCAGAAGTCAGACTTTCACACATCCAGACATTCACAGTCTCTCATACATTCAGACATTCATTCAGGAGAAACAGAGGACATCACACGAGAGACACGAAAGAAATATACGGAATCAGGCAATCTGAGTCATCCGAAAGTAATCAGTTAAGGTCATTTCTAAAGTTCAGTTGAGGGCAGTGTAAGTCTTTCCTAAGGTCAGTCTAAGTGTGTAGTGAGGTCAGCTACGAGCCGTCAGGAAGTAACCTGCCAAGTTGTTAAATAAATCAAATGTTCAAACAGTGCCGGACTTATTAATACAGGGAACAATCTCCTTCCCCCCCCTAGCGACTTTCAAGTCGTTAAAAACAGTCCAAATTTACCCTGAGAACCCATCAATCCCCCTACATTGGAACAACCATATTAACCTTCTACAAATTAACGAACAACTGTGAAACCCCCAATAAAATACGGTTCCATCTTGCAAGTTTTGCAAAGCATTTTATAGCGGTTTAATCTCTACTGTGGTTTTGCTCCGTATGAACAATCATAAGATATCTCTCTTTTCTGAAATATATTTTGTGACATAATTTATATGCCGAATGACATGTTACACATCATGCCATGTTGTTTCCTGGGTAGTGTAGTGTTAGCAGTAACGGTAACAAAGTATGTTTTACAGTGATAATATGCCAAATAAAAGCTATTTCCTAGAGTATCACAACAGTTACAGTTACACAGGATTTGGCTCAGTTTCTGAGCGATAGATTTGCTTTCCTGTAAACATGTTGCATGACTTTATATTAGGGGTTCATACTTGTGGGCGTCAGACATTAAGTGGCTTGCATCTCTCATAAAAACTAAACCTCGAAAGTTGAAAAGCAAGGCATAAGTAAATAAAAGAAAGACTGAAAACTGCATTCCTCGAGCGTGCAATTACAAAGCGAGATTTTCCTCTCTCGCCACGAGAGAAACGCAGTAATAATGTTTTTACTTTAATAACGCATGCTACAAATTGTAGAAATCGGGAATACAAGTTTTAATTTAGTTATTAAAACAAGCGGGAGTGGGTTTAAAGGCCTATGTAAACACAGTGGTCTGGTAGCCCTTGGGCACTCCGAACCTCGGCTCTTGATTACAACGCCAGCGAGAAACACTTTGACCATTTTTTCCTTCCCGCTGCGTGCATGTAAAATGTCTCGAAAATTACAAAACATGGTCAAGCATTTCCTAGTTATCCCATAAGAGGGTACACATTACTTCCTAATGTACATTATCTTCCACCGTGCTTGTAAACTAGAGGACACGAACTCGATTCCTACTCAGAATTAGATATCCACAAAAAAAGCAAGTACTTTACACACTGACAGGATCTGGGCTAATTTGTTTCAAAATAAATTGATTTATTCATCATATATGGTGCCTTGTGTTATCCGCATGGAACGTTAAATGCTAAATTAGTTATCATTATCATTTTCAGCAACAATTAACAGCAAACACTACAAAAAGTATACGGTAACCTCGTTAACCACCGGCAGATCAAAAAAGGCTGAACAATAACAGTGAAAACAACCCTTTACATAGTTGTAGATGAACTGCCATTCGACACCAGTCCACGGGGAGTTTGTCTACAGATAAATCCAAAACTGCTATTGACTGAAGCTGAAATATTGTACACCTTAGGCTTTCATGATCGGTGTTACTAAAATTAAAATTAAAATATTATTGCTGCTATCACACGAAATAATCTTTCTCTAGGCAGGTAAACGTTAGTGGATAGTAGATAACTGTTTATTTTATTTTACAAACTACTATATACATTCAATTTTACAAGATATCCATCCCATGGGTCCACAGACTGTACTTGCTACTATATAACATGTAACCCACTCTCCACCAGGATATACGAGGGTATAGATCCATAAGTTTCCGGCCTCGTCGATATGGATTATCGCCTTTAGGGCTAATTTATCCAAGGAATTCAACATTTCTTCATTTGCTACCTGTTCTTCCAAGAACGTCGTATATATGTTATCTTGTAAGCTTTGTAAAGCATTTTATATTGGTTTAACTTCTACTGTTGTTTCGCTACGCATGAACAATCATAGACGTTCTGTTAAAACCAAGTCTCCCTTGCCGGTTGCCCAACATGCCTTATCTCACTGTAAGGATTTTGATGATGCTTTTAGTCTAACTCTTATTGATGCTTTACCTACACAATGCTGTGAAAGTTTACTCAGAGATAGAGAAATGGCAGCTATATTTTTACATAAAGCGCGTATACCACCTGGTTTAAATCTTACATATTAGTTTTTTTCTTCCCACACTCTCATTTCTAGTTTCATCTGTTTCCATGCATAACGTTACCTTCGATACTCAATATTTACTTTTATCACCTTCACTTGTCTAGCTTCTTGCCATTGAAGAACTCGCAGTAGTTCGAAATATAGCAGTTTCAAGTGTGACTCTTTCTCTGTGTTTTATCTTTATCTACTTTTATTATTAGTGTTAATTTGTTACATTGTTAATAGTGTTTCTTTATTTTTATGTTTCATATATAAATTCAAACAAACAGAGTGAATGTAAACTCTAACACATAATTCATATAAGTTGATTTCACGTGACCACCCTTCACTTTCACACATGCCTCACAGGCTAAATCCGCTTTATACGTGGTACACTCCTTTAAACGGACAATGGAGTTGGTTTTGACTTTGTACACTTGTGACTTCACATATCCCCCTGCAAAACAGCCAAGAGACGTGAGATCAAATAACGTGTAGCTCAAAATGCGGTGTGAAACCCTACCTAAGTGGAAATGTGACTTTCAGCTACTCACGAACGACCCGTACGAAGTGAGAGGGTGGTCCATCCTGTTGGAAAAACACCGTTTCCAAAATGTCATCCTGCTGCAAGTGTGATTGAAGGAAGGGCTGCAGTATTTTGAGATGCGAAACGCCTGTCACTGTTGCTCTACGAAAAAGAAAGGTCCATGCATCTTAGACTTTGTGATTCTCAACTACAAATTGACTTTTGAGGTGTTTTGTTCCCGTCTACCATCTGCCCATACTATGCAGTTGTGTCGGTTGATACCTGGAAGCTGTCTTCATCGCTAAAAAACAATTTTGCAGCAAATTATTCTCTTCGACTGCCTACAACAGGTCAGCACACATTGCTTTGCGACCAGCTAGTCTACTCTTTCCTACTTAGTGTGGGTTTTGGAGATCGTGTGACCGTTTTTTCAATGTATAGGGGAGAATTTTGATACCCAACTTCCGAGACTAGTAGTAGTTGATGCATTTTGGAATCTGCTAATTGCATCATTTAACTGGCACACGGGGTCTACCAGAACGTTTTCCATCCTGCACACTACCTGTGGTCTTGAATTTCTGAGCCAGTTGTCTGATATTTGTCCTAATGGGAACGGGTATAGGGAAACTTTGCTCAAAATACGCTTTAACTTCCTGTTAATAAATCCTCTCAAACGCGGACACACCACAGCTATTTCTATTTCTTTAGTGGACAGCATCTTTGAGACCGCCTATAAAGTAAAACACATGTCACCCGATTCCTCTAAAATATACCGACACTTTATAATCCTCCTGTATTGCAGCCAACACAGCCCTTCAGACTTTAAACTGCTGTAAACTCCTTGTAGTCTACGAATTGATATAAAAATGCAGAATGAAATGGCAGTAAAAGAGATTTTCCAATTAAACAACGCCCATAAGAGACGCTTTAAACTTGTCGAAAATCGATAGCACTAGCTGAATTTAATAGCGGGAGAAGAGTGCGGGATGTTCGTTACGATAAATTGGTGCTAGTTTTGAACGAAATACATTTTAAATTATAAGATGTGGTTCGAGGTAGGACCACACGATAAAATTCAGACACCTGCTGGTATTGCTATTATATTTTCGATAAGTCTGCCTCGTTCCTTCTGAGGTTTAACGCGCGTAGCAATTTTAATACTAGGCATTAATTTGAACTTATTCATTAGCAGATAACTTCAAAGTCTCGAGATTTTGATGAAGCCTTTCACTATGGCCAAAGATTTAATTTCATAAATTTTCATATGCATCATTGATATAAATTTTATGTACAGTTTGGTCATGTGTTTCTACATCGACATCTAATCACTATATTTTATAGCGAATAGAATTAAAAAAAAGTCCTGTAGGAAATTTTTTCCTACATTATTATTTCATTTAGTTCCGATTTATGAAACAATGAACATTCTTAGTAATTTTATTTCCAGAATAAAAGCACCAACCTGTGTTGTAATAGCTTGGTGATTTCTCGAGGGCTTTTCAAGCAAACTCTCCTTTGAGCTAACGCCACAGTGGAAAAGCGGCCACCTTTTCCAGTTTATTATTATTCCTTCAAGTTCCCTTTCTACTTCTGGCTTCTCATTTTGCTCCCCTGCTGTTTAATTCTTTCCTGGTAGAATTTAAATTTCCACAAATTCATTAATTTAAGTTTTCTTATTGTAGGAAAACGATAGTATAATCCGAGAATCTCAAGCTTAACGAAACAAGTCCGTCAAGCAAGCTGCGTAAACTAAGCGAATTCCTCACCGAGTTTAATAACTATTAATAAAATGAATATAAAATCCAAATTAAGCCTTATTAGTTAATGAAATGAAATTAGTTATGGCATTACTGCGTGACATTAGGGGAACAAAATCAGAATTCTTACAAGCTATAGGTATAGCAAAGGAGAAACCACGTTGTTGTTGTTGTTGTTGTTGTTGTTATTATTATTATTATTATTATTATTATTAAGCCACAGGAATTAATGGTATACCATTAATTAATTGTTATATATGTTCACTGATTAACAAAGCTATGCTATGTATTTTTAAACATTTTTAAATGTAACCATGTTTATGAACTGAGCCCTGGATATCATTTTTACATTCACTAAAATAGAGAGAAATAACAGAAAGTTTCGAGTTACATTGTGTTTTTAAGAAGATGTTCATATGTTTCAATGAAACAAAAACATGTTACTATTTACAAAAAATTACAATATAATAAGTTTATATACACATGCAGCAAAAAATATCGAAAGTTTTATCGATTTTCATTGACTTTGAACTTTAATATAAATGTTGTTGTGTTAAAAGCATATAACGCATAAGTTTTTGAAAGTTATTACATTTGCTATTGTTTTTTTATTATTATTAGCGTTTAACGCCCGTTTTTACTACTGAGGCGCCACCCTTGTGGACACTGACGATATATAAAATGAAATGGTAAATTGGAAAAGGGGTGTTTTTTTAAGGAAGGAAACGTTCCATACCTAAGTCTTTGGGTACTTCCCCGGTATTTGCCATTTATGAGGACTGAGGAAAATCTTGAAAAAAAAAAACACTCGGGAAGGATAGTGCTGGTAGGAATCGAACCCCAGACCTCCCGTTCAGAGTCGACGACAAAACGACCTCGCCACCCGTGTCTGTATTTGCTATCTTCACGGCGATGCTTTTGTTAAATATAAAAGATATGCATTGTTATAAACATACCCTTTATGCTTTATTAATTTGTCCTTTTATTTTATAATAATACAGGTAAGAAAATTAAACTCTATTGCGCTTTTCAAATTTCGGGTTTCAAGTACCCTATACTCCTAATAGTTCAATTTCTCTAATTTTCAGAAACTATTTTTCTTGTTTCTATATACGGAGTTTCGTTGTGAAATAAAAAATATCAATGCCGCTAGAGCGATTTTTAAATTTAGGGGTTCAGGTAAACCCCAGTCATAATGACCTGATTTCCCTGATTTTCAGAATTTTTTTTAATTTAAATTATATATACGGAAATTCGTTGGGAAACAACGGATATTAATATCTCTAGAGCGTTTTTTAAATTTTGGCTTTCAGATAAACCCCTCTCCTAGTACTGCGATTTCACTGACTTTCAGAAAATATTTTTTATTTTATTTTAAAGAAATACACTTAGTTTCCTTTAAAAATATTTAAAATTTGGGCCACTAGAGTTATTTTAAGTTTTTGTTAAATTTTCGTTTTGGTAAACCCCTACCCCCAATGGTCCAATTTTGCTGGTTAACGAACTCGACAAGTCGTTTTTAATTGATGGGTTGCATACTGAACTTTGTTCAGGAATAAATAAAAAATGGATGGACATTTGAAGACATTTTTTGGAAAATCGTTTCATGGGTCCAACTGGAATAGCTACATTAAATCGGAATTCGCCAAAATAGTTTGCATATCATATTTGTGCAGAGAACTCTGTTGCGCCAAGCCACAAACGTTGAATTGACCGTGCAAAGTTCTGAATGTTTCACATGAGTTAGTTACAGGTGATATCATTGCTAATACATTCAACGCTATCTGAAGAAGCAGGATAGGTTATCGCTATGGCACTCACTCAACCATATAATTGACCTCAGTAACAAATTACGAAACTGGTAGCCACACATTTCTAGTTTTGGCCCTTCCCTTCCGTTATCCGAAGGACTAAAATTTTGAAGAGCGAACGAGATAACGTGCACATTGCAGTGTCTACCGCAAGGAGGGTAGTCATTTAATGCCCTGCTGAACAATACAATATTGTCCGACAATAGCAAATGTACGTGAAAATAGCCCTACCTTCCTGTATCTATTTCTACCTCTCTCGGAAGTGGGTCATGCGTTTTAGCTCCCAATTAATTGTGGAGGTGTGAGCGGGAAGCTGCAATGTGAAGCCCACCCCTTACACCCCAACGACCAGCTCTCTAAATTGGTCAAATGAAGCGAGCAGGTCAGTATGAAAATAAAACCACTACAAAGCGATCGTTCGTGAAATTTTTACAAGAAACTTACTTAATAGGACATGACATGTCTGTTTTATAGAGCACTGCATCCATGACTGAGGGCTTATTTCAGAGCCACTGGCTCGCGACAAAGACTGGAGTAATTCCCAAATAGACACTGAAAATTCAGAGCTTTTTTTTTCTGCTTCACAGCCAGCCACATAGCTATTAGGTAAAACAATGTTTATAAATACCCAGTGCTTTGTGGGGAAATCTTTATACCAGTGGATTGGTGATTGATAACAATAAAACACAAGAGCTAAGTTAATTGAGTTGAGTGTATTTTTCATGCTTAATGCTTTAGATTATTTTCATCAGACAGGAGTTTCTTTTGTGGCAGACTTTAAGAAAATTCTAGAATTAGTACATTAAACATTAAATGATAAATGTACACCTAATTTTTAGTCACCTAATTCGGCCAAATTTTGCTTCTAGAATGGGCCAGTATAAATCTACCAGTTTTCTGGGCCTTCATGTGCCATGGTAGAAATCTGCTTACCTTGATCATCACTGCCAGCTCCAAGATTTTCTGGAAATAAATCTAGATGGGAGACTAAGAAGTGAGGTTTTAAAGACATATGGAATTCCAAAACAAGGTATTATTATATGACAAAATCACTCACTATCTTATGGTAATTTTCTACTTTAAGATTTCCAAGAAAACCACAACAGATATGTTTGAATTATTTCCAAGCTGCTTTTCTAAGTGAATTTAACAATTTCTCAAAATTGTCATCATTGAAAACTGATTTCAATTGTGGCACTGTAAAATTCTTTCCTTCAGTTTTGCATCAATAACTTTGGGAAATTTAAATTCTTTTACAAAATATTTCATTAGCAGAGCCCGGAAGTATGCCGTTTCTATTTGGGTGTATATATTTAAGAGTCAGAAATGAATATGTTTCTGTACATTTGGCATGGGAAGGGTCAGTTCTTATTTTGTCTTTATGGTTTTTGTTGCATATTTTAAGGTTTGAAATATTCTTGTCTGTTTTGCATCATTATGAAACATTTCTGCGATTATTTACGCATTTTAAAAAGTAGAAAATATTTCGAATATATTGAAGTGAAAAAAGTTATAAACAATAAATGCTATAAGAGAAATAAGAGATATACTAACCTGAAAAACAGAACATTAACTCTACCAGAAACTAATGCGCATCTTTTGCTCATTCGCCAGAATAATTGAAAAGTACTTTACTTTTTCTTTATCAACATTTCCATGATGTCCTGAAAGATGCCTTTTCTGTTTTAATTGGCAATAGTCCTTGCGAAATAGCTTCAGTCACTTCGGTTGAAAGTTTTCTTTTTCCGTAATGAAAAATTTTCTGTCTCACAAGCGACTGACTATGGCTGTTGATACCTTGAAATACTGCCATAGGTGGCCGGCCTAAGTCTTTAAGGCGTGAACTCGTGAGCGGGAGATCTGGGGATTCGAATCCCGCCAGGACCGTCCTCCCTGATTGAGATTTTTTCCAACTTTTCCTCAGTCCTCATGACTGGCAAATTCAGGGAAGGTACTCTAAACTTAGGCCTGGAATGTTTCCTTCCTTAAAAATCCTTTCTGAATTTATAATTTCATTTCATATGTACTAGTGTTCTCCACCTGTGGTGCCTCAGTGGTAAAAACGAGCGTTAAACATCATTAAAAAGAACAGTCCACTTGTAAATTCTGTGTTCTGATTGTTTTATGAAGCGCACGGGCTATCTCTAAGACGCCGCAGAGCATTATGCCGATTTTTTAATGATTTTCAGTTTCATGTTTGGGGTGCGGATTACATTCGATGGCGCTTTAGACTGGAGTAAATTCGGTCTTTTTATGAACCTAGAGAGTATAATTAGGATATATGTTTATCCAGAATCACCCGTGCATATACCCTTTCAGCATTGCCTGCTTCAACTATTATTTTCAATAATAATTAACGAACCAAGCATTTCCTAACATTTTTATATAACCCCCCCCCCAGTATTAGTGTGAATAACTCACTTTCAAACTTTATTCTAGTTTTTTGGTTACCATCTGTAAATTGAGCCTGTAACTGGCGCGACTTTGGTCCTGTGGGGTTTGAGTTTGCCGACGTGGCCAAAAATTATTCTCTGAAGTATCCTATAGGCTCCCTCGAAACTGCCACCGAGTAGTTTGAAGTTAAGACCAAATATCCTTTAACTTATATCTTTGTTTCTCATATGAGGTTTCAAGTTACCTATATGTTTCAGAATCGCAGAAGTGTATATGTGTTACATAGCAAATACACTGTGACTCAGTGGCGATAACTGTGTTTAAACGTCCGAAGCATAATGTGCGTATCTAATGGTTATTAATTAGCTTTTAAAGCAAGAATCTGAGGTGACATATCCCCTTGTTATGATAAGCAGAAGTTTATATTTATAATTTAATTTCACATAAACTTGCGCTTTAAATATTATGGCATTTATATGAAAACGTTCATAACTGTGGAATTCGAAGTATGGATAACCTGGAGCCAAGTAGCGGAACATGTCATTACCTTTTCTGCGCTGCTCTGGCAAATGTAACGGTCATGCTGTGGGGAGCGTGTTGTATTATGACGTCCCCCAATATTACCTAAAGCCATGGGTTCACAGAGGCTTAGCCCCGCACAGTTCATAAAGCTTAAACAATTATGCCAGTAACATTAAAATGCATATGACTGGTTTCCATGCAGATCAAATCAGCAAATTATAACTAGCGTGTAGCAATTATATGAAGGTAGGTACATAAGTTTCCCGCTAGATATGATAAAGAGAAAAACTATATTTCATTTTTCAATATAGTTACCCTTTATTGCAATAAACTTCTCACATACTTGAATTAACATTGCAATCTCCTCCCCCAAATAGTCAGAAGTCTTGCCTGCAAAATGGGCATAAACAGCATCCATTACTTCTTCGTCATATTTAAATTTCCCTCCTGGAAGGTCCTTCTTCAGTTCTGAGAAGAGAAAATATTCCCTGGGAGATAGATTTGGGCTGTAGGGTAGATGGTCGATCTCCTTGAAGCCACATTTCTTTACGTCTTTCTTTGCAACAAGAGCTGTGTGCACAGGCGCGTTGTCGTGAAAAAGGCGCACACCACCACTCAGCTTTCCTCGCCTTTTCTCTTTGATGGAAGCATGTAGTCTGTGCAGTAGGCCAGCATAGTACTCCCCATTTACTGCAATGTTCCTTTCCTTGAAGCCATTGAAGAGTATTACTTCACAGTCGCAAAAGATTGTGGGCATGATCTTCTTGGTTGACTGAGTGACCCTGGCCTTTATCGCCAGGTTTACGCCATTCCAATAATTCTCTTTTGGACAAGGGATCATAGTAGAGGACCATAGTTTCATCTCCTGTAACAATGGTTTACATAACTTCTCTCTCTCTCTCTCGTTGCCACGGTAGAGCTCCAAAAATGCCTGGCAACAGATGACCCGTTGCTACTTTTGGACTGAGCAAAGAAGTCTAGGCACTAACCTTATTCATGTTTAATATTCATGAATAATTCGAAGAACTGTTGTTTTAGAAAGGCCCGACCTTGCTGCTATTTCTGTAACTATGAACCGCCGGTCTTACATAATTTCTCCTTCCACAAGAGCGATGATTTCAGGAGTGAGCACCTCCAAGGGCTGACCTGCACGCTCTTCGTCTTCAATGCTTTCTCGAACCATTCGAAAAAGTTGGGCCATTCTTTTAGAATATGAGGGGGATGCTTCCCCACATACACCGTCCAATTCCTGTTTAATTTCATTTGGATTATGTCCTTCTATTGTGTAGAACTTAATAACAGCTCGAAACTCAATTTTGAACACGTCACAATCTTCTACAAATTCAAGAAACCTGGAGAGTTGTAGCCTCTCGTCCGCACTACTGTAGAAATCTGATATGATTGATGTCTGAAGATTGATGGTAGTTATGCTGAGGGTTTATACACCCGTAATTAATTTGTGTGTTTTCACTTTAGAATTGAAAGGTTTCTGTTCATGTATTTATTTAACTATTTGTAAAGAATACATTTGTTTGTGATTACGTTTCTATATGTAAATAGGTAAAGCAATAAAACTCAAATGACAAGTTAACATATATGATATTAAGACAACATGACATCCTACATGTCCTATATGTATTGAAATATTATTTAATAATATCACTTTCTTCCATTGTGGTAATTCTGTATATGTATTTAATAATTCTTGTAATAATTTTTATCTTGGTGGTCTATTTATAAAAACTTTTATTTTATCAATATCTCTACACCTCACATTTCTGACTCATATAGGATTTTGGCATCTACTATGGTTGTAAATGCTTTCAAGTCAATTTACTCTTATATCTGCAATTGTTCTTAAACGTGCTCTTATAATACTCTTACCTACTTTTACTTTTGCTATTTCCATTTTTATGTTCGTTCCAACTTCTATTACAACTTAATCTTGCCCTTAGATAATTACATTTTCTTACTATTTCTTTTTATCTACCATTTAAACGTCATTTCTCATTATTTCTTAATTTATAACCTCTTTTAAAAACCACGATCTTTGATTTTTTTCATTTATTTTCATCCCCCATTCGTTATAAAAATATTAATACTAAATTGCCCTTTTCAACCCTCCACTAGATGTAGAAGCAATTATTAAATCATCTGCAAAAAGCAACCCTGGTGTTTCTATATTGTTTATTAATTTCAAGTTAGAAATCAGCCAGATATTTATTTCAATGAGAATGAATTTTCTTTTCTTGCGGGATTTGGTGAAAATGCCAAGTTTTCGAGAGAAGAATGAATGTATTATACATAAGACTAACACTCTAAGCCACAATATATTGCTGAAGACACATCGCGGATTTTCTCGCAAATAACGGACGCATACAGCTAGCTCTGTTATTACTTGTTTACCGTCATTCCAAATGTGTAACAGTGCGCCTGCAGTCATTCCAAAAGTTATGAAAGTCGCTTGTATTTCAGACCTCGTATGTTTACCTTGAGAACGTAGGTTGTGTATCAAGTGCAGGTTAACAGACCTGTACATAGCTACAGCGCAATCGATTAGCATTTTCAATACTTCCTTTGTGTAGCACGGGTTTGGGTTTGGTATTTCCTTTCTGACAGCCATTCAAATTTTGTAAATTAACAGATTGTTTATTTATTTTTTCTATAACTGTCATTCATTTGGTGAACATCTTGAAATGCCTCATACAATTATAAATAAACCAATGTTTTATTTCTGACGCAACATGTACGTTAAATGCTTATATAAATTCAAAATGGATATTATTATTATTTCACAATGCATTATTATTTTTTCATATTAATAATATTATTAATGCGATAATAAATTTAAATTGGAATCATGACGACCCTACATGTTCCTGCATTAGCTAAATAAATAGAATTAATCTAACAAACATTAAGTTTATTTGTTTTTAAAAGCTTTCCAGCTCGCAAAACAGAAAAATGTACACCTTTGACACTTATTTCATTTATATCACATTTAAAATTGAATTTTGTGTGCATAGTGTTTAAAACTTTCTTTTATTAAATATATTCTCATACATATTATGCAATTTTATATTCAAAATACACTTTGGTATATTTACACAAAAAGACATTTACTATATTATTTTTACCATATTAATGAATAATTCGTTCTCTGTTATAAAAGTGACTTCTAAATCTACGAGAGGCGTTGAGAAATTGTATACTATGCATATTATGCAGTACGGTTCAATGCTCATGAAATCTCTGAATATACTCCCCACCAAAGTCAAAGCAACGTTGTCATCTTATTGGTGACTTTATTATGTCTTCGCGAAGTCCTTGTTCGGGAATACTATGCCACCACTTGTGGATAGCTACCTGAATCTCCTCGTTGCATAAACCCCAGAGATGCCAACTGCGCAGTCGTAGGTTCTGGTGTCGGAACAGTTCTATCCCCACCGTCGGTCCTGGTGGTCTAGTGGTTACCATACTTGCCTCCTAAGCCCAATATCGTGGGTTCGATCCCGGCCAAGAACGATGGAATTTTCGGGTGTAAAAATCCTAAGTATGGTTCCCTTCGGAAGGGAAGTAAAGCCGTGGGTCCCGTGTCGTACATTTACGGTACGAAAAAGAACCTCAAACCTGAAAGAAGAGGCCTCTGAGCAAAATACGTTCGCCATTTCACGCCCTGATTTGAATGACGCTGATGACCTGAGATGTTAAAGAGCGTCCGTAAATAAATCTGATCAAAAAAATTCTATCCCCGGTTACCGTTGCTGAATCCTACGTGGATCTCGCAGTGCACCTCGCTGTTAACAGTCGTTCCTTGAAGAAGACAGTCCGTTAACAATTTGCCTGAAGTGTCTCAAAAGGCGGTGATCACCTGTTTGCCTTCAGATGGAGAAGCACAGAATATCTTGGACCAGGGACTCCCTGAATGTTTCGATTGCTTATATTGGGCTTTCTTCATCGGTATGTATATGATAACCATGACTCCTTACCTGCTTCTCCAAAATCTTCTCCAGCAGCCGACGACAAACTTTAACGGTTTTGTCCTTCTGTGACAGTATCCGGTCCCGTGAAACCCAAAGTGAGCATACATTTCATATTGAAATCGTCGTAAATCTGCAGGGTTGGCGGCCGAGGTCTGTCTGACATTCTAGTTCTTCAAAGGTATCAATTCAAACAAAATCTCAATGTTGACGGACGACCAATACTCACGTTCTTGCGTGCAAATTCCTTGCACCTGAAAAACTAACTGACCCAGATATAAACGGTCTTCTGTGCAGTAGCTTCTCTGGAATTTTGACGCTTTCCTTCAACAAAAATCATGCAGTCCATTTGTCCATAATAGTCGGCTTCCATCTTGTCCACATATCTCTTTACTTTACAATAAACGAACACTGTTATTTCACTACAAAGTCTGCTTACAGCCGACACATTTGTATGGCGTACCAATGTCAGCCAATCTCCCTACAAATGGTCTTACCCATAGAATGACGCGGTATATATTCGTAAAACACCGCCATTGTAAATAATTTACAAATGCCCCCAGTAGAAAGTGAACCTCAATAGTTAAAAAGTAGAGCGCAAATGTAGGGGAAAATTATTTTTTTGAAATTTTATTTATAAATACGTAGTTTTTGGTTTATAACTTCAAAAATGTTTCTTTTTAATGTAGAAAGACTGAAATTTATATTTTGGGGCTCTATAAGATATATATTATATATATATATATATATAAGTTTGTATACGTTTATACAAAGTTTCGTCAAAAAGAATTATAGCACTGCTTTCACTTTTAAAGTGACTGAACAGTTACTTTCAGTTTGGAATAGGTTCGCACACTACCAGAAAAAAAAATTCGGCTGTAGAACAAAATATAAAATAATAAATTATGAATAACTCAAGCAGGGAAGGGCCATGGTTGGGTACTTTAGAGGTCCAACTGATGTCGTACACTAAATCGTTTAATTTATTACTATAATATAAGCGTATACGCTATAGACTAAATATTTCTCTGGCACGTATTAATAAACCACCACGGGTGGCCTAGGTCGTTAAGGCGCGCACTCGTGAGCGGCAGATCTTGGGTTCGATTTCGATTAGGACCGTTCTCTCTGACTGATTTTTTTTTCAGGTTTTTCTCAGTCATAAATGGCAAATTAAGGGGCGATACCCTAAACTTAGGCCTGGAACGTTTCCTTTCTTAAAAAAATCATATCCCAATTTATCATTTCATCTCATGTATCATCAGTGTCCATCGCTTGTGATGCCTCTGTAGTAGAAACGGGCGTTGAACACTAATTAAAAAAAAAGTGTATATTCATACATAAGTGAAAATTATTTTTCCTTATCAACAAAAATGTCTATTGTGCTTAACTATCTAAAACCATTTTAGTGATTATAGAAGGGTCTTAAAAAACAATTCAGACAGGGAATGTCTGGTACATTTGCCTAAGTTTCAAAGTTATGGCTTAAATTGTTGAAGTATGTCACTGCATAATGAAGCTGTCATTCAAAATGAAACAACACAGTAACGGGCAGAAATTGTGAAGTCTTTGGCGCAGTCGGTACAATGCTGACGTCAAGTAAAAGCGGATCATCATTATTGAGTTAATCTCGTTTATTACTTTCACATATTAAGCATGAACACACTACATCGTAATAAATAAATAATCTATACCGAACAACACAAACGTACAGTCTTCGAACCTTGTGCTATTGCCTTATTCAATGATGTAATATCTTATGTAGAATAGATAGTCGCTATCGATTTGAAATATTATGATGTTACGAGAACTTCACTCAGGAAGTAAATGACATATGATACACAGAAGGTCTTGTATATAAACTGTATTATTATTATTATTATTATTATTATTGTATGTCTTCAATAACCTATAAGTAAACTATAACACCATACCTTATACATCCTTCTGTCAAGTAATTTTATGTAAACTTTAAGCATTTTCGTGAGCTAATAAACTACGTCCACTAGCTTATAACGAGCCGTTATTCATTTTGGACTCTCACTTTTCATTCCCTTAACTCAGCTCCAGCAAGCTTTTAGCTCCCAAAACCCAGCAAAATATCTTGGAAATCATCGACGATGAGTAACTGGTGATGAGCAGCATCTGTTCCAATTAACCATCTCAATACAATCTATTTCCTGTTTCCAGTCGCAATCGTTTCCATCTCCTGATCCCACACCAATACAAACTCCTCCAAATTTTGGCGCCCAACGTGGGGCCGATTACTTCAAACAAACTACCAAGCAAATGCTCCTTCAGTGTCCCCGGGAAGAATTTTATAAACTGAACATAGATGGTGTTGGGGATATGGGTTCAGCAATTATTGTGAAGATATAGGAGACAAAATTATACACATCAAAATGTTTTATGATTAATGATAATCTAAATAATGTTTGTTTGCCTGAAATCTATAGAAAGTATAATGAAACTTGATTCCTATTAAAACTGTAATAAGTACTTCCTCTTTCATTCCAATGGAAAATGTTGCACTGAAGTTGTTGGCATAACATATTTGGAAAGATTCCTAGCCAGATAGCAAAGCATTTGACGCTGGAAAATGCCAAGGATTACAATGGGCTTTATCTGAGACGCTCTTTGTTACTTTCCTCGCCACTTTCTAAATTCTGTTTTTTTTTTTTTTTTTCAATTTATACTTGGTATTATTGAACAGAAAAAAATGTAGTCAGAGAGGTAATATTTTACAGCTTTTATTAATTCCTTAATACTTTAATTTCATAAATATCTTAATAGGTCAAATAATTTCTGTTGACTTGACATAGAATGATCCTACAGTTACATTACAAAGCATTAAAAGAACGTCAAACTGTGGGATCGTGAGGGAGGTGGGTTGCTATGAAGACACTGTTAACAGTAAAACAAAGACGGTGAAATATTGACTTAGATTAATGCAGGGAGACCAGTCCATAATTCGTGCTAAATGCTATAGACATTAGATGCAAAATATAACACAGATGCAGAGGTGGAAAGAGGACTATAGGGAATTAATCTGAGGTCAATATGGCAACGAGGTAATGAAAATAATAAAAATGTATGAAAGAAAGTTAGAACAAGGCTAGAGGGTATCAGAAGGCAGGAAATCGAGGCCGAATGTAACACGAAAGTCTCCTTGAGTCTATGGAACGAAATTAAATTAATTTGGCGTAAAGAGAGGTTTATGCTCGTTCTAGGGGGAAAGGCGAGGTGGCCTGGTTTAGACTGAGAGGTTACAATACTCAAAATATAACATATAGTCCTGGTAGGAGAATCTGCCCATTTTGTCGAGGGGAGAGGGAATGGGTACATATTTTGGCCGAATGTACCCAATGGGAACATCTGAGAAAAACGCAATTAGAGGTCGGTTGGAATTCTGGAACCTGTTTGCGAACCACACTAATTGGTTGAATGTGAGAATTTTTCTAGCCAAAGTGCGTGAAATTAGAAACAATACCTTTCTTAACATTTTAAAATGTTGTTATTTATTTTTAATATTTTTTCTCTTTCCAATTGCGCATCAAACTTAAGCGTGTACAGTCGACGATCTATGCATAAATATATTTATAATGTGTATAGAATTTGATAACAAAAATATAAATACATCTACCACTCTTTCCTCGCAAATAACATGCTCATGATAACATATGTTTTCATTGTCATTTTCCGTGCCTAGTAAGGAGGACCGATGATTGTTTAAAGAAATTTTATACAAATCTTGTCATAGGTACCTACAACGTAAAACACGCTTCGAAGGTAAGTGATTAGCTTTTGTTGCCTAGTCAGGATTAAGTAATACTGCAATGTTGTTAGTAACAGATAAAAATAATGTTAATAAATTGGAAAAATGGCGTTTATTATAAGAAGTTTGAGAAACAAAAGTATTTATCATACATATACTAACACTGAATAACATTAGTAAAAAAGTAATAATGAAATGGAAATATGTGGGGGGCAACCACACTAACTCCTGAGTCATGAACGGTCTTCCGCATGTATGGAATAATTGCTTTCTGATACCTGACATAGCCCATCAAAGCGTTCGCATATTGATTACATACAGTACCGCAAGCCCATAATACCTTACGCATTCCAATTAATTTAAATCCATGTTAAATCATTCATGATCAGAGATTTCTGTGCTAATCGCCATGGATAACACAGTGGTTCATGTTGCTTCTACAAGCTACAAGTTGTAAATTTCGAAACAAGACTGGAAATACGTCTTACCAGCTTACATCGGGCGTTTGAACCACCGCTTTCAATGTTTGTGCGTAAAATTTTAAAATGCAAAGAAGGAACACGGGTTTGTACACGTAGCTTTAAAAAGAAGGCTATATTTATATAAAAGTCTTAAAATGGTAGTTTGAACTTATTTTTCCTGCTATTTTGCTATATTTATCTAAATATAACTTGTTTAATTAAATTAATATATTGAGGAGCATATCTGCGATATCAGAAGTAGATAACAGTTCAATTAAAATTAAATATATTTAAAACAATATTAAGGTGCTGAACGAATTACGAAACACATTAGCTTCTGGCTCCATTAGTATTTATGTACAAGCAATGGACTGGGCAGGTACCATGGAGGTTTACTGCTCTTGATGTTAAGTTTGCTAAGTCGAATAGGGATAGGTTAGCACGTTGGAATCTGTTTGCACAGGTATACAATTGGGGCTAAATCTTGGTTACTTTTAATGCAAAATGCGTGGAATTAGAAGCGTTTTGTAGAGTAGATCGGCTCTTTGAGTCTGAATGTTTGCATATCTGCGCGTGAGCAAGCCAGTGATTATATATAGGGTGTAACAAAAATGTATGTCAAAACTTAAGAGAAACATTCCTTGTTTATAGAGGGTGCAAATACGTTATATGAACATGGGTTCGGAAGTGCTTTATTTTCTTGTTAGAGCTCTCTTTGTCTGCAACTCCGCTTACACAGTGTGATATGAGCGCTAGCATTCCGTAAAGGTATTCTGTGGTAATTAACACAACAGAACAGTTTAATACGTACAGTAGGCAAACATTCGCTTTTATCTCTGTTTAAATCGAGCGGGGATATTGTAACTACTCTTAATTCCTACGTTCACCGTTGTTACGGTCGTTCTGTACCACATACTTGTTATCTACTCACTTCTTGATCTAACACCGATCACGTGGTGTCAGTTCTGTGTATTTACGGACAGATAGAGTAAAATGAGGTATTCAAACGCGGAGTTGGCAGATGCTCATATGATTTATGGATTAGCCGAAGGTGTAGTAGAGAACCTTCTGTTCGTATTCTGCAATGCTGCCAGACAATATGAGATACTTCAGGGATACATCAGCGCAACAGGGAGTCCTTGTGACGGCGAGTTGATGGATGTATCCGTGTTATAGGAAATGTATGACATTTCATATGATTTTTTTTCCTATAATTCTGTTTTTGAATATTCTGCCATTTGGTACAGGTGTAGAAAAAGGGAAAACAAATCAATTCTGGGTCTATGTTTATATTATATTTTTTATCACACGCTGTATATATAATAACTATAAATGTATTTGATTTGAAGTGCAAATTCTTTTGCTAAAGAGGTCTATGTAATGAATTGCAATATACGATCAAAAGGACCCATCCGAACAATAATGTTTGTAAATAAGCAATAAATATACATTTAAATACACGCAACTGGTGGTAAGGAATTTGTTTAGTTGATTATTTAAGTGTGCATCAGGAAATATCGATAAATTACTCAGTTATGGCCCCTGATTCACTTTTACCATTCAAACTAAGAGTCATAATTCAGAGACATTTAGTACGAATGTCTCTCTGGTGTATGATTACGGAAGGATGCGAGGTGTGGAGCCACTCGCTAGCGCGTGAAGGCTATTGTGTTTACCTGTATGTCAATCTGCTGCATGAAAGTCAGAACTTGGTTTTATTGAATACTCATAAATAAACTTTTATTCTTAGTTTATAATTTCATCTCATGTATCATCAGTGTCTAACTTATGATGCCTTAGTGAGACATCGGGCGTTAAGTCTGTTCGTAAAGAATTTCGTATACTTTTTTGTAATAGTTTATTAATTTTTTAATATATTTAAGAGAAAATTTCTTATAAATCCATTATGTAACAAATGTTACATTTTGGCCAGTTATGTGTATATAAATATATTTATATTCGTACACTTAATGTATAATACCATTTTTATTACAATTAACAGTAAAATTTATAAAAAGAACGGATACTAGAATAATGAAAACTATAAGAAATGTATTTTATAGATAAGTAAAATTGAATTGATATAAACGTAATGTGGGCTGAAATAGGAGTCCAAGATAACACGAGAATATTAAGGCTATTTTCAAAAAATTTCAAATCCAGAAATTTTAATATATCTTTACTTTTCATGGCATGACATTAATTACAGTTAACTTCAGGCTGCACTAGAAAATTTACCTCTAATGAAGGATAAAGCAGACATTAATATTTTCCTAAGACATGTCAATTTTACATCGCCTTTCTTTCATTTCCCTACATATTTCTTTGACTTTATTTTTCTTTTAATTTCCTGTTTACTATGTCATATAATACAAAAGCGCCTAAGCCAATTCCCCTTAAGCATTTCCTTTGTACTTCTTTCAAACAGTTCAACGCAATCTCTTACTTGTAGCGTTTGTTTGATCTTAGCAAGAAGTTGTACGCTTTATTCTGAATTAATTTTTCTTTATATGTTTACAACAACACACTTTAAATAAGTAGAAACATGTGTGGTAAAACTAGCCTCGTTTTTAATACGATTTTGATTTCCCTCAAGATCAAAAGTGCATAACTGTAATGGCCTATTAATTATTTATATAAAGTAGCATCAAGGGAGACGAAATCAACAAAACGTATAAAATAATATTATAAGTGTACTATAAATATATTTTACTTTTTAATTTGAATAATGAAAACATAGGAAGAAGGTTAAAACAAGCTAGAGGGTATCAGCAGGCAGGAAATCGAGGCAAAATGTAACACGAAAGTCTCCTTGAGTCTATAAAATGAAATTAAACTAACCTGTGGTAAAAAGGTGCATGTGCTCATTTTAAGGCAAAGCGAAGATCAGGAATGGCCTGGTTGACACTGGGAAGTTGGAAAGCTCAAAAAATGACGGACAGTTCTGATAGGAGGATATGCCCCTTTTGTAGAGTGGAAGGAGAATGGGTGCATATTCTGGCAGAATGTGCCCACTGGGAACATCTGAGAAAAACGCTATTTCCTCAAAAAAGTTGAAGGCAATTAGAGGTCGATTAGTTTGCTGGGACTTGTTTGGAACCACACTAATTGGTTAAGAATGGACATTTTCCTAGCCAAAGTACTCAAAGCTAGAAGCAATTTATTTTCTGGTTAGAACGCAATAACTAGTGTAATTATAAATATTGTAATATGTTTCCTTTCATATATCTGTAATTGTTATTTTTTCATTTTAAGTGTTTATATATTTATTATTAACATTATTTTATTTTTATTGTGATTTGTTTCTCTATCTAATTGTGTTTCATACTTAAACATGTACGGTCTACAACACTTGCATAAAATATATTAGTAATATGTATATAGAATTTTATTTTTTAACTCCGTTAACAATACTAAGAGACCACGACAGTAAAGGGGAATGGTGGGCGAAAACAGTTGAGTGATTGGCAATTGTGGTTGAAGGGGGGGGGGCACTGCCAAACTGTAGAAATTAATAAACGATACAAAGTAAATAAAGCATGCAAAGCACAGTCTATTTGCAGAATTATGGCTAGAACTTTTATCGAAGTTTTCGGGGGGACAGGACAGACAGCAAGACTGGGAATATGGAGTGTCCATGTAGAAATGGACTGGGACATAATGAAAAGTAAAATTGTCACCGACCGCTACAAATGTTTGAAAAACGGTAGGGCTCCGTGAGCAGATGGGATGCCAGAGCAATTCTTGAGGAATAGTAAGTGTACCTTTATTGATATAAAATTCTATATACACATTACATATATTTTTTATGTATGGGTCATAGACCGTACATGCTTGTATATACCTCTTTACCCCAGGTTAGTTTAATTTCATTCGATAGCATCAAGGAGATATTCGTATTACCTTCTGCTTCGATTTCCTGCCTGATTATAGCCTCTAGCCTTGTTTTAACCTTCTTTACATTTTCATTATTTGCATTGTCTCTTCATATTGAACCCAAGCCAAGTCCTCTTTCCATCTCTGCAGCTCAAAACGTTGTGCTATATTTTGCAGCAAGTGTCTATAGCATTTAGCGCGAAGTGTGGACTAGTCTCTCTGCATTAGTCTAGGCCAGTATTTCACCGTCCTTGTTTTACTATTAACGTTCCTTAGTCTATGACTTATACAATCTCTGAAATTATTGCGATGTAGTTTAATAATATCCGATATATATTCTGAGATCATATGCATTTCTTTATAAGGTACGTATTTATCTCACTCGAGCTATTTGAAAGGTTGTTAGAAAAAAGTATTTTGAAATTTAAATATGGAGCTATTGGCGTTTCTTACAAGTATCACAGTGAAAGTTTTCTCGCAGGTGTACGATATTTACATTTAGAGAGGTTGGCAAGAGTGTCACTTCTCTCACATGCTAATGTTGGCTTCTTTGATTTGGGTTTTCTCACGACCGTAAGCAGGGGCTTCATACACTTTGCTGTTAGTATACCCCAAAGGCAGAGCACAATGGCTGCTTAGACAAAGTATTATTACTCTGAATGAAAACTGAGCGCATGCCCTTGCAGTCCGTAGTATATTGATCACTAATCTGAATACAGCAAGAGAGCTATAAGGCTAAAGTAATATTTGCTTCCACTCTATATAGCTGATAGTATTTGTCACATTTTAACCACCCTCTGGAGCGATTTAGAGTTAAAAATAATTCTTAAAAATCGGAAAACAAAATGAAAATGTTATACCATCAAACTAGATGAAAGAAATATTTAGATGAACCGATATTTACTGCGAAACAGTAATCAAGACAAATAAAATTGACAAAAATATTGCAAGTAATTACAGAATATAACAACGAGACAACAAAAAAGTTAAAATAAATATGTACATTAGTTTTTTCATCGTCGATGTCATCCTATCATCGCACTGTTGAATATCCTCATTGACTTTTTACAAGGGCTAGTCAAAAAGACAGAAACTAGACTCGGTTCAGATTGGTGTGGTCTTTTTCAAAGTAATTACCGTTGAGTTTGCTCAGCGCGTCTGCTTGTCCTTGAACATGTGCTGTTAGTGATTTTTAGAAATCTTCAACTCAGCTCAGCCTTTTTCACGATGGCCTCGGAAGTACCAAAACGTTTCCTCTTAGCTCCTTTTTCAGAAAGGGAAAGAGATAAAAGTGGCAGGGGGCTAAGTCTGGGGAGTATGGAGGTTGGGGACACATTTGAAGTTTCCTACACACTTCCATTCGCACCATCTTCTGTAGAAGAGTCAGTAATCTTGGGACTCATCTCACATAAACGCGTCTCATATTCAAGTGATCATGCCGAATCGAAATGTACTGCTATGGGAAGTGTGTAACATGTCTGCAAGTCTGTCAGTTGTTATTCGCCGATCTTCACGAAACAATGACGCCAACTGTGTTAATCATGGTTTCGTTTACTGCTGTTGCTATAGCACCTGACTACCTTACTTTATTGTTGGAACACGATCCTCCTTATTTTCCTTGAACCATCAAAGTACTGTGCATTGTAACAGAACACTATCATCATATGCCTACTGCAGCAATCTGTAAGCTTCCATGCCGGACTTCTGCAAACGAAAGCAAAACTTCATGTTGCTCTTCATGAATCAACTCCATTTTGTATGTAGGCGACCGGCGAACTGACGTAATGAGTTTGTCCCCTGTGTACAGACATATACCCTTAAACCGAGAGGAGATACTGCTGGATCTCTGTCCCAAGCGACAGCGGAGACAGCCGAACTCCTCAGTCCCGAAAGTTTACAAGCTGGTATAAATACAAACATGATATAGAACGAGCGCATCACATACTTAAATATATCTCTGTATGGATAGCATGTGAAACGTCTGGATAACGCAATATTTGCTCTAATGATGTATGTTAAAGACAAGCTGTTTGACAGACTTGTGTTTACGAAAGTAAAGCTGACAAGTTCATTCGTCATATGCACAAAGCAAGGTTGGAAATAAGCAAGGACTGCATTATTAAATAAGTTGGTGATTGGAAGATATTCTCATCTAAATATATAATTATGTATTGTGCAAGATAACGAGCTGCACTGTAAATGTAAATTAATCTGCAATGAATGTAATACATGTATTCACAGATACTCTTGCACGTGTGTTGATTCCAGTATTAAATGGAATATGTGTAAACACATACAAAGCATATGTCAATTTCAGCTGCGCAATGAACACCCTGGTTATTCTGAAAATAATGACGTAATAATAAGACACTGGAGATGTTTCTGTTCTCAATTAAAAAAAATGAAATACTAGCCCAAGTGAGCAAACAGGCAAGTGGAAACCATTTTGTTATTTTGTCTGAACAAAATATAAAAATACTTTCCAGTTATTAGATACCATTAAAGTAATTTCCACAACAACAGAACTTGAAGTAGTGAAGAAACACACGGCATCCGTAAAGGCAACATTAGCCGCTGTTCGTAACCAAAATGAACGAATATCCATCCCCAAAACTAAAGAAATGTCCCAAAATATGAACATTTCACCACAGAGAAGACTTTTTGCTACAAAAAAATCGCATTGCCATTGCGAAACACTTGGCATTACCCGCAGGGCTGAAAACACTTAAAAACATTGCTGGTACTAAGGCCCTTGTGCTGTTAATAGCTCGAGCGGCTAGCCAGAAGCGAGTGAAAGCTGAGAGAGTCGAAGGTAGTGTAGCACAGCTGCATAATAACGCCTTATGATCAAAGGTGCAATAGCGCAGACGGTTAGAGCGTCATGATATAAGTGTGAAGATAGAATAGTGGGTTCAACTACTACCATCCTGTGTGTGTGCGCGCGCGCGCGTTTTTCTGCCGGATTTAAAGGAGATTTGCCACAATTACAGTGATTTACTCGCTAAACCACGGGGTCCACCGGTTTATAGGATTTGTCCGAGGTTAGCCGACAGATTAGATTGGTGTGTATGTATATGAATTAGTTGCAAATTGGAATAAGAGCACATTTCCAACCGTTACAATATTTCCCGCCAAAAATGCCCTCATTACAGTGATTTACCCGTCCCTATCCATTTATATTTACAAAGTAAAGTGCGCGTGGGCAGGGTTCGTTCTCTCTGCTGTCGGTCGCTTCTGATAAGCCGCTCAGGCACTTGGGCATTAGCACCACCAGCAGCAACAGATAAGTACTTTCAGCCCTGCGTAGAACGCCAAGTTTGCAAACCTGATGCTACGGAAGTTGGAACATCATCACTTTTTATTTCATGTAGGATAGAAAAGAAATCACATCTTGTCGCATTCTCCTTGCAGGAACTAATACAACAGATACGATATCGTACTTTCTTCGATGCTAAATTCTGCTTCTGCCGCTGCAGAAGACTCCTGTCTTTTCTGACTAGCCCTTGCACTATGGAGTTGTTCAAAATACTGCCAAACACTAAGGAAATGAAAGTAACTGTACGTAGCAATAGCCGCTATGCTAAAAGCATTTACAAACTTAACTCCTGGTGTGCCATTAAACGCATATGGCAGATTTTGGTTTTCGTAAGTGATGACACCGTTTCAGAGAGAAACGCAAAGTAAACCAAGGCTACAACAAATATAAAATTTATCGTCAAGCAAGAGGTGACAAAACTCCAAAGAGAAGCGAATAGGTACCGAGTACATCGAAGCATATAACAAAGCATTTATTATAAAAACAAACCGAATTGAATACGTACATAAGTTACTTCAACGTAGCGTATAATCCACTTATCTATTTTCAATGTATTTTTATTTTTTATATGCTATTTATGTGCTGAACTATGAATTTCTCTGTTTCAAAGCCCTGTAATGATAAATTAGAATGCTTATAAATTGCATAATTTTTCCCTCGTGGTTGAGCTATTTACATGGCTTAATGTTTGTATACATATATCTATTCTCTATTTTTTTTCTTTCAACATTTCTTACTCGTATAAATCTAGGAGCACAAACGGTTTGACTAGACTCGTGTGCTAGATAAGTAGTATTAGCAGCAGCAGCAGCAGCAGCAGCAGCAGCAGCAGTAGTAGTAGTAATAGATTTAGTAGTAGTAGATTTATTACCATGGCACCAATTGAATACAAAATCACTTCAACAGGAGAACGGGTTCAACGTTCTTTTATGATGCAGTTGGTATGTTTTATTTATCAGAAGATATTGTATTAAATTTTCACAATAAGGTATATAACATGTATATTTAACTATTAAAACTATCAATTATATAAATACAATAAGAAATACCAGAATAAAATATAAAAAATTGAAAATATATATAAAATATTTTAAAAATCTCATTATGGATGACACATAGCTGGATACAATCAGTGTTTTTCTCCTACCCCATCCCAGGTTATCAGCCTTTTCAGACCCGAGCTTTCATCAGAAATTTTCATTTCTCCTCTCCTTCCATGCCTGCCAGCAAAGCCCAGCATGATCATCTTCCTGTTTGATCCTGTAAAGGAGTGTGGTAGATACTTTTCCCTCCAATCTTCCGTACCATTACATTCAATCAGAATATGTGTCCGGGCTCCCCTTCCTCACAGATGGGGTAATATCACCGCTCATATTCGTCGGTTATCTTAATCATTTGCCATGCTCCTTGTCTGAGCCACGCGAGTCTCTGTCTAGTGAGTTTAGTCTCTTGTTTTGATGTGCTGCTCCATTTCCAGCAGCAGGTGTTAACATTTCAAAGTGATAATCTGTTGAGTAATATTCGTGCAACAGAAATCCGACTTTTTTCTAGTCGTACTTTCCTGCTTTTATTATTCTGGTTCATTTCATGATTGAAATTTTTAAAATTTGGTTGTTATCCATCACTGTAAGCGACCTATCAGAGAAATCTTCAACACTTATCTCTGCTTTCAGTTAAACGCTATGTTAACCACGGAATTTTTCAGAAAGCATATCCCTTGCTTTCGCCAGGATCACGGACGCTTCGGGTGTTTATTATTTCTAAACGCATTCCATAAAATATAGGGGTTGTAGCACTGAACTATTAAATTTAACCCCGGGACATAAAAGAGCGATAATGGCTCCATCGCAGTAATAGATTTGGAATATTAATGTCAGCAATAAAATTTTAACGTGCTCTATGGCATACAACCATTCTGTTTCTAGCAATAAGCTAACCATATTGTAACTCCAGAAACGGAAAACATTTTCTGACTTTGTTGTGTTTGAAACCTCTTGGGCTCCTTTTGTACTTTAGTTAATGAAAAGTGGATATGTTTTCTATTCTATTTGCTGTTGTTAATTCTGACAAAGCTATAAAACAGTGATAGGTACTAAAGCACTTGGAGCAAAGTTTTGTTTACCAGGAAAAGTTATTCATTTATTTTTATATAAATTTGATTTTCTGAAATTATTGGACGAGTTAATACCTTAAAATACAGTGGTAAAACTGTAGTCCGTACAAGTACATTTGATTAGAGTGGGAGAGTTGCATTAGCTATTTGACCACTGGAAGCACTATCAAGAATTTAATCGGGGACATGACTCGTTAACAGGCGTGTGTTTATTTTTCTATTATTGCATATTTATAAGCATATTACATTTAGTGCATTGTACGAGTGTTAAGCGAAACTGTAGCATTATTGGAATATTGGAATTATGGAATAAAAGCTAAGTACTCTCTTAGAGTAAGTCTTTCTGGGCATTCCAGGGTTCATCAATGCTTCGTCCGATACCGTTCGAGAAGAAGAAGAAGAAGTAATAGATTTATTTACAAAATATATTTGTTTCAAGTCTAGCTCATCCATTTCATACGGTTCCTGGGACTACGTGATATATATATATATAATTAAATAAATAGATATATGGAAATTGAAGGAATATATGATGGGAAAAAATTAATTACCTAAATAAAATAAACAGAAAAGAAAACAATACTTGCACTTTCTCAGATATATGAACCAAAAAAGTTATTGTGATTCATGTTCCCCTATCCCCTTTCTGATTGTCTGCCTTTTCCGACCCGAGCTGTCTTACTTTGTTTAAAAGTTTACTACTCCCTCCTCCTCCTTCCTATCTGCAAGCAAATCCAGCACTGCCACTGCTCTCTCCCGGTTAACAAGCGGGGCAGGTAGGTATCTCTTTCTCTATTCTTCCGTCTCCTTGCAGTATGCCAGAATATGTTCCCAAGATTCTTTCTCCACACATATAGGGCAGATTCTCATACCCTCCCTGTCTGTCACTTTCGTCATCCGCCTTACGCCTAACTTATAGCAAGCGATCCCCTGATTGCAGAGTTTGGCCCCTGTAACGCTCTATTCCCCATCTAATTTTCAGCTCCAATTATACCTCCAGCGAAACTTTTTCTGCACACCCCGAAAGAAGCAGCTGCCTGTTAATGTCCCTCAAGCGTTTCTTAATTTTTCTCCAAATTCCCCTCCTGTTTCCCCGCTCTACGATACATTTTTGAAACCCAGGTTTAATTTCACCCCCATTCTCAGCTACTCCTGGTAGCAGATCGCCCTAGTTAGTATCTGACTCGGTTTTTTTTTTTTTTTTTATTCGTTTTATTTATAAACGCTCTTTAACATCACAGGTCATCAGGACCGACCTGAGCTCCGTGAAAAATTCGTAGCCAGTACTTCACTGATCGTATCCTGCATTCTATCATCTCGCTATAGGCACCAATTTCCCTAAGGATTCCGCAATTTGCTGTACCCCTCCTCACTCTTAAAATACCTTTCAGAAAAACGGTCCTCACCTGATCCAATTTCTCTGTTTGTCCCCATTCCCAAGTTTCGGTCCTGTAAGTCATTGTAGATCGTAATACTGCTCCATATACTGTCTCTAACTGCTCTCCCTGCTTCGTATACTGAGAGTTTCTGCGTCTTTACATTCACTTTAAGTTTCGCCCCATCAATATGTTGCGTCCCTCTTATTTTCATCGAGAAAAATATCCCAAAATAAACAAATGTTTCATCCTATCTAATGGCTGCCCTACTTGTGACCATGTTTCTGCTTTGCTATAATTATTTCCGTCCTTAAAAGTCATAATTTTCTTTTATTGTATTCACCGTAAGTAACAAGTAACACAGTAGAGCTGTAGTCTGTTTAGCCCATGATTTAGAGCGCCCATCGAAGGTTAGTGTCGTGATAGTTGCTCGAGTCGGTTGCAGATTTGCCTTTCAGAAATTTCTGGAGAGGTTCGAATAATTTAAAGTACCAAGTGTATCCTCAACTGACAGCGTTATCTGTCCTGGTATTTACCTCATCAGTTTCGACCATACGCGTGCCCCATACTTTACTCTTTTCCTCGGTACTATTTTCTCGATACATGGCATTCTTAAGATTGGCGAATTTCACTTCGCTCACAGCCCTCCACTATCAAAAATTGAATCGCAGCAAGTTGATACATTTTTTATGGACTCGACATCATCGCCATATTTGCTCAGTACCCGCACAGGCAAACGATGCCTGCCAACTTCACCTCTTACCAGAAGATGACGGTTTTCAGTAATACTACGAGTGCTCAGTAATTTATTTGAGGTTAAAGAATATTTGTTATCAACGAGCATGAGTTTGAAAGCTCAATTAAACTACGTAAGAAAAAGTATTAGCAAGAGGAGGATTCGGTAAGATAATTGTAAAGCTGTTACTTTTTGTAGTTTTAGTATAATAATTGAAGTGATTTGGCTTAACAGTAAACTTTAAGTTAAATTAAAAATTTTGCTCTTTTGTATTTATTACTTCATTTAATTTATGTATTTAATGCATGAAAACAGATTTCCTAATAAATGAATAGTGTTTAACGCCCGTTTTAGCTACAGAGGCACCACAGGCGATGGACACTGATGATACATGAAATGAAATGAAATGATATATTGGGAAAGGCTTTTTTTTAAGAAAGGAATCGTTCCCGGCCTAAGTTTAGGGTATCTCCCCGGCATTTACCATTTATGAAGACTGAGGAAAACCTGGAAAAAATCTCAGTCAGGGAGGACGGTCCTTTCGGGATTCGAACCCCAGACCTCCCGCTCACAAGTCCGCGCCTCAACGACCTCGGCCACCCGTGGCGGTACAGACTTCCTAGATCCGTAGTCCAATTGAAACAAAGATTATAGGAATGAATAACATGAACATTGGAGAAACAAATATATCAAGTATTAGTTTTTGAGCACCATGCTTGAAAACTGTCGATTAAGTTCCGTTCTGATTGGTGAGTAAGGTATCAATGAGACAGCACATTGGCTGAAAGGCTCTCGCGTGTATTTTTTTTTTTTTTCAGTAATACCACGAGTGCTGATAATTTTCGATAATTTGACTGAAGTTAACGAATGTTTGTTGTCATGACCGAAGTTCTCAAAATAATTATCTAATGACAATAAACTGAGTTTGAAAGCAAAAATTAATTACCTAGGGAAAGTTATAAGCAAGAGAGGAAATCGATAAGATAAGTGCAATGCGAGGAAAACAAATGAACATTTGAGGTTATAATAACACTTCATAGCTCGTTGTTTGTTCAACGTCGTAACTTCGTTCGGCACAAAACTGAAAATTGATTCCATGCAACCTTTTTATTTCCTTTTGTATAATGTGGCATTAGTTCTTGTACCGCTTCGTTTATATTTTGAATTCCCAGATCACCAAATTTGGCATTGTTACAGTTTGTATAAACCGCCAATAGTGAACAGGACAATGCATTAGAAAAGTAGATCCCTAGTCGAATCGAATCACAGATTATAGGTGTAAAAATGAATGTAGGAAGAAAAACTATCAGTTATTAGTTTTTGAGCACCATGCTTTAAAAACTACCGATTAAGTTCCGTTCTGATTGGTGAATAAGGTGTCAATGAGATCATACATTGTCTGAATTGCGCTCGGATCTATATAGTTGCCTCTTTTCCTACTCCCTACCACCACTGGTTGACATGTACAGTTATGGAACAATGTTGAATTAGTGCATTGAAAAATAAGACACTCTTGGTAAGGAAATTAATGCATCGGCATACAAAAGAATAGAAATTTTCTGTGTGTTGTTGAAGATGTGTACCTTACAAGAAATTTCTGCTGGCGGAACACAAATCTGTGATTTTGGTACAAAGTTGATTCAGACTATAACAAGGATCCACACAAGGATATGAAAACAAAATCAGACGGTGGTATAAACAGTTCCCGGAGACTGGTAGTGTATAAAAATGAAAAATATCTGTGTTCGGAGTCCTTGTACAATACTACCTCCCTATAAAAATATAACTCTTGCATGCTTTCAAACTATAAGACAAGATGTTTGTGATTGAATACCTCCAAACACTGGACGAACGAGAATTTCTAGAAAATATTATTTTCTGGGATGAGGTACATTCCACTTGACAATTGCCGAATTTGGAACTCGGAAAATCTACTTTTTACCCACGAACACATTCGAAATTCTCTAGAGGTTAACACTTGACACGACATATTTTTTCTCTCTTTTAAAACCAACACCAACTCCATTACATACATGGACTGCTACAGGAGTTTTTTTTTTTTCCTCATAATGAACCAGTTAGACGACATTGAATTGCAAATTTCTAGTGCACTCCGCAAATCACGTGCGAGAAAAGTGGAATAACCGATTTCCACGCAGGTGAATTGGCAGAAACTTGTTCCATTACACGTGTTATTTTAGAGTTACTCTGAGAACAAGGTATAGAGTAAACGAATTGAAAATCTTAACCACTTCGGGCAAACAATTTTATGCGTTACTACTGACGTTCTTGTCAGATTGTAGACTAAATTATATTTCTTTTGATGTTTTTCGTGTTTTTACCGGTGAGCGCTAACAGTATTGAGAATCTTCTACTAAATTAATGAAAAACACTTTCAATCCATTATATCTTCAGACCAACCTCATGGAAATCCACCATTCTTCCTGGGGAGCCTGTATGTTATTTATTACTGCGTAATTTTTCGACTTTCACTGTTCTAAACGTACCAGCAGAAGGCGAGACGTGTATATTTTCTCTTTTTCTCTTCGTTTTAGATGTTGGAGATGAAATTCATCTTGCATTATAGTGTTAAAACGTTATGCTTAGTGGCCTCAAGGGGTTCAGTAGAAGTTTTTCAGGGAGAGTGGTTGCTGGTTCAATGTGTCTGCAGACAGAACCACTCTGGGAGATATCCTAGTATAAGAAACGTGATTGGGAGTCAAATCTTAGAGCAAAGTATTAGGACATGGAAGTATTATTCCCTAGTCCTAAATTATTTCGGGACTATAACTTAATTAGTCACTCACTCTAATGAGTTTAACTGACTACTTACATTTGCAATTATTCGTCACTGGCTAAAATTTAGTGGAATGTCTTATTCCCTTTCCTCTTCCTTTTGTTCATGATTGATTATTTAGACGTCTATTTTTGTCATTCATTTTATTTTTCTTCGGCAATTTGTTTTAGTTTTATCCATTACCGCAAGTTTTATTTTACATTTGGTTCTTTTTCTCTTTGTAGAGAAGTAAAACGTAAAGAAGTTGAGAAAAATGTTAAGAAATAGTACTGGAGTATACGTTCAGCCAAAGATCCTCGGGAGCCTCTGTCGTTCGCCGGTGTTTACCGTAGATCTTATTCTTGCGGTTTGGTTTACATTGGAACTACACACTCGGTGTTAACACAGAACTTACGAGGCACAAAAGAAGCTGCCTTCTGGGTCAAACAGAAAAGTCCGCAGTCGCCGAACACATCATTGAAGCCACATCATCCAATTACGAGCATCCTTTCATCCATAACACACTACCATGCCAGGCTACAACAGGAAGCTATTGAAATTTACAAACATTCCATTAATTTCAATAAAAAGGAATATGCTCTGAAACTAAATAGTAACTGACATCCGGAAGAAAATTATTCCTATGGTTATTCTTATTTTTATTAAAATTGTTGTAATATCAATGGATAGTTTAAAGAAAATATTGTTTTTTGCAATTAAAGATAAGGTAAGATTTATTTCCTTTGAAGTTTTAAACTTTTATTATTTTCTGCATACAAGACCAATGTTTTATTTAAACTGTTAAAATTTATTAACACATTAAGGCACATAAGAGAAGAAAACACAGCAAACCAATCAGAAGAGAACAAATAGGAGAGATCAGGCCCCTCCCACCAGCCACCTTACCTCTGCTCACCCCAGACCAAGCAGCGGAGGGCGCTCACAGTACAAATATAGCGATATTGACGGCCAACTGAGAACCTATGGCAAAGCTTGTAGTTTCAGTGAGAAAACCTAGCGAATAGAATATCAGATCAATGACGTCTACGATAGCCAGTGAGAGAGGTAGTCAGAAAAAGGGCACGAAATGTCGCGTGTGTTTTTGTCGATAGCGTTAGGTTTGTATAAGGAATTTAAGGAGCAAACACCTCCACAGAGGTAAGCAATTTCAAATTCAGCACAGCCGCTGCATTGAGATACGATGACGTCGGGCAGTCCGAATAAGAATGACATAAGTCCGAGATACAAATACGCTTATACGTTAAGCATAGAAGAGAAGTCTGCTATAAAAATATGTTTAAACGTTAAATATAGAAAAGAAGTACTTTATTTCACGCATGAATTTCATAGAAGCAAGCAGTTTTCAGTTTTCAGTTCTTCAATTCAGTGTAGTTGCTGCGACGGCAGGCAATCCGAGCAAGAGCGACCTAAAGTTCGCGATATAAGTTTAAAGCTACGCTTATACGTTAAGCAAAGAGAAGACGTCGTGATTGAGATAGGCGAGATATTTGCACTGATCTCTACAACAGCTGAATACACGCTAATGCGTTAAGCATCAAAGAGAAGTAACAATTAATTTAGGCTAGAGTTACTCGCCTAATGATTGTTTCGTGTTATGGTAAGCCAGAAACGTCTTCCCAGAATTTTACATCATTTCGCAAGTATATAAAGTTCACACGGTCGTCGTCTCGTTTCGTTCGTCTGTCCAAACCAACGCCAGAGGAAATCACATGTGGCCAATGAATTCTCTTTTTTTTTTATTTGATTTATTTACGGACGCTCTTTAACGTCTCAGCTCATCAGCGTCCCATTCAATTCAGGGCGTGAAACGGCCGACAAATTTTGCTCAGAGGGCACTTATTTCAGGCTTGAGGTTCTTTTTCCTGCCGTAAATGTACGACACGGGACCCACGGCTTTATTTCCCTTCCGAAGGATTTTTACGCCCGAAAAAATCCATCGATCCTGGCCAGGTTTGAACCCGCGATCTTGGGTTTAGGAGGCAAGTATGGTTACCACTCCAATGCATTCCATCAGTTAGCAACTTAGCGTTATTTGTCGTCGTTCCCCTAACACAATTTCCTTCCTCAGTCCTAGAAAACCATAGCTCCCAAAATTTCAGTGGAAGGCCCCGAGAAATCTCTGCGAGGAAGAGTTGGTGATTTGAAACAGCTGAGTCAAGATCTGCGGCCAACCATCATAACGCACAACGGAGCTGCTCCATCGCTACAGGCTAGCGACCCAGGACTATTACTCCAAATCCTTTTGTCGCTAGCTTGGGACCATTCCTACCACAGGCCTTCGATCCAAAGGTCATTAACCTAACCATCATAAACAGGCCATCATCAATACCAGTTACGACGTCAACATACACTCCCTCATCTTATTGTTGAAGAGACATTTGTTTAAAATATTGTCATATTAATCACTTCTTAATTTATTACAATAGTTGATGTTGTATGTTGTATACATTCGTTTATTATGATGAAACTTATAATTACTGGTTTTGGGGGTATTTTAATAATGTTTCTACTAAATGAATTTAATAGGAATTTATGAATTTTGTTAAGCTATACTTTATATATCGTACAAGTAAGTCATGTTTCCAGGTTGCCTCTCAGAGTTTAATTTTAGACGTTCCATAAAGTGAGCATAGTGAATCCTGCTCACATATTTTTTTTTGTTGAATAAAAAGTAAATAAGCGAAAAGTGTAACAAATGGTATCAGAGCTAGATTACTAGACCTAGCAACTCTTGTATACACAAATCTACAACGACGCAAAACAGCATGGAATCCTAGACTCGTCCAGTAACCCTTAATTGTTGCGTTCCGCGTCACTGCATCTTGGCAGTTGTGACTCGACTCTCGTGTGATTGAAAGTTCGATGAAAAAGAGTGATGACTGGCGTCAACACTAAAATCATTATGAAAAAAATTCCTAAAGACCATTCTTCCATATTCCACGTGTCAAAAAACAGCCAAAAAAAGTACATCTTTTTTCATTCGAGAGTTACGTAAACTCTCAAAACACGCATATATAGGCAACAGTGTGTTATCGTGCAGAAAGAGACATGTCATTTATATAAAATTACAGTGTGGTGTGTTGTGTATCGTAAATAAATAGGAGGATATTGTTTTCAGTAAAGCTAATGAGCAGATGCTGTTTAGAAGCGTTGAAGGTACGTGTATATAAATTTGCAAGGCATTATCAAAAAAAAAAAAACATACGATTTTTTAGAGAAGAGTTTGTGGCCTCTAGCGAGAGAATCGCCCTGTGGAAAGTAATGAACAAAATTAAATGTAAGAAATGTAAAATCTAATACACCTATATACTGCTGTACATAAAAAGGTCGCAGAAATTCCTGTATAATTCAAAGGAACAGTAACTCTCTGACTGTAAAATTACTGAAATCAGTCCTGGAAGTTTTTATGAGAAATATTTTAATGTCTCCGTCCCTTTTTAAATGAATCCTAGTAAATCATAAAAATTGTCGCCTCTCATTTTACGACATATATACGAGAAATCGCCTTTTACCGTAAGCTCATTGCAGCATGTTTATTACCTCTATAGCAAGACACATAACTTGATATTCTCATACTGCTCAATTAAATTTATATTAAAATTTGCCAGGGGTCACACTTACGTCTAAGAAAAAGTCATGAAATAAAATAAATTGTTAAAATTTTCACATGTGCAGCTGACTCTAAGAAAAGTTTTCTCAAAGTATTCGAATGCATATTATTATTTTATTGTTGTTATGAATAATGCTATTTTGTTATATTTTAAATAATAAAATAATAGTACAAAATTAAAGAAGAATTTCAGAAAAATATTTATTTATTTATTCATTCATTTACCCTGGTAAGAGTTAAAAACATGGGGGTCTTCTGTTTAACTCTACCAGACGAAAAATAATCAGCAAAATTACAGAGTACACTATGCATAGCTATATAAAATACAGAGAAAAAAATTAAAGTATATACTGCATGTACATATTACATATTTTAATATAGCTAGAAAGTGGCTAAAGATAGTGTTGGAATTCCACCTGTTCTTTTTCTCGAGTACAGGGGAGGAGAAGAAGAAGAAAGAACGGAGGAGGAAGAAGAATAAGAAACCAGAAAATAACTGACTTGTGATTCCTAGAGTTGAAATGACATTTTCTTCTACGTTTAAATTGCTTTATTGTGCGACAATCTCTGACTTCAGGAGGAAGGGAATTCCAGATACTGGGAACTGACACGCTGAATGAGCATGAGTATAAATGTGTTCGGTGACGACATAAAGTCATTCCGGGTTCAAGGTAATGACGAAGCGAGAGCGGATATACTGAGGGGTGGAGGTGCAGGGGATTTTGAACAGAAGCGTAAGGAAAAATTCCTAGTTCTTAAAGGTAGCCACGACAGTTGATCGTTTATGGGTGCCACATAATCAAATGTACAAGTGTTGAAGACAAACCTAACACAGGCATTATGAACGCATTGTAATCTGCCGATTTGCCCAGTATTCAGATTAGAAACATATCATAAGTGGGCCCTGGTGGTTTAGTGGTTACCATACTTGCCTCCTCGGTCAGGACCGATGAATTTTTTTCGGGTATAAAAATCCTAAGTATGGCTTCCTTCGGAAGGGAAGTAAAGCCGTGGGTCCCGTCTCGTACATTTACAGCATGAAAAAGAACTTTAAGCCTGAAAGAAGAGGCCTCTGAGCAAAATTTGTCGGCCATTTCACGCCTTGAATTGAATAGGACGCTGATGACCTGAGGCGTTAAAGAGCACCGTAAATAAAACAAATCAGAAACAAAAGAGACATCACAGTAATCAAAGTGAGGCATAACAGGCACTTGAATGAGATTTTTTTTAGATTGAGAAGTAGATCTTTTGTTACATGTTTCAATGTGTGAATGAAAGAAAATATTTTATTTCATGTATGGGTTACCTGGCTGTGCCATTCTAGATCGGAGTCTATTTGGTTTTTTTTTTTTTTTTTTTTTTTTTGCCAGCTGGTATATTTAATTACATTGTTGTTTATCAAGATGGACGGCATATCATTTGAGTTTATTTTATGTACTGCACACTTATTTCCCACGATTATAACCTCTAATTTAAGTGACTCAGTTTTGTATAGATGGAGGTTAGATCTTCATTTGCTACGGTCACAGCGTCATGTACAGAACAAGGGGGTAGTGCGAAAGTATATTTGTTAGTCTACAGCGTATAGGTGGCAATTGCAGTGTTTCATCTGTTTAGGATTGTCTCTACCACCCCTTCTAGAACCTACCATACAACGTGTTATCTGGGCCGGGGGTTGATGTCCATTAGATAGGATTGTTTGCGAACGAGGATACTTTCGTACTTCAGCTTCCTTACGACTGGTCTTTTGTGCCTACGTACCATCTCAAATGAGGAAAACACTAGGCGACCAGAATCCATAGGAGGTACGAGTGTAGATTCATAAGTTTCCGGCCTAACTAGTTAAGACAAAAGACAAAAACTGTATTCAACTTTTCAATATAGCTACCCTTTATTACAATAAACCTCTCACATCTTTGAATTAACATTTCAACTCCCCCCCCCCAAATAGTCAGAAGTCTTGTCTGCAAAATGGGCATAAACGGCACCCGTCACGTCGTCGTCTCACTTAAATTTCCTTCCTCTAAGGTTCTTCTTGAGTTTTGAGAAGAGGAAATAGTCACTGGGAGCTAGATTTGGGCTGTAGGGTAAATGGCCATTCTCCTGTAAGACACATTTCTTCACAGCTTCCTTTGCAACAAGAGTTGTGTTGTCATGAAGGCGCACACCACCACTTAATTTTCCGCGCCTTTTCTCTTTGATGGAAGCACGTAGTGTGTGCAATAGGTCAGCAGAGTACTCCCCGTTACTGTGGTATTCCTCTCCTTGAAGTCAATGAAGAGTATTCCTTCACAGTCCCAAAAGATTGTGATCATTATATTCTTGGTTGACTGAGTGACCTTGGCCTTTAGAAGCGGTGCGATGCCAGGTTTACGCCATTCCGTTGATTCTCTTTTGGACTACAAATCGTAAAAGAGGACCATAATTTCGTCTCCTGTAACAATGGTTTGCAGAACTTCCCTCTCGTTGCCACAGTAGATCTCCAAAAATGCCTGACAACAGATGATTCGTTGCTGCTTTTGAACTGAGGAAAGAAGTCTAGGTACCCATCTTGCACTAACCTTATTAGTGTTTAAATATTGATGAATAATCCTAAGGACAGTGTTTTAGAAAGGCCCAAACCTTGCTCCGCCGCCGGTCTTCCACACTTTCTGCTTCCACATGAGCGATATTTTCGGGAGTGAGCACCTCCAAGGGCCGACCTGCAGGTCCTTCGTCATCGATGTTTTCTCGGCCCATTCGAATTTACAGTAGAATATGAGGGGGATACTTCCCCATATACACCGTTCAATCGCTGTTTAATTTCATTTGGAGTAAGTCATTCTTTTGTGAAGAACTTAATAACAGCTCTAAACTCCATTGTGAACATGTCACAATCTTCTACACCTAGCCTTCTTTATGCAACTATATCTGAACAACTGAACATAGCGGAGCGGAAGCTACAGCTGAACTATTTACTTAACAAATAAGGTATGACGCCAGATAAGGCTTTTGTGAAGGCGACATTTCTTATCGTAGACGGCTTCCCTAACATGTTTTCAAATAGAACGCCCTGACACCGGAAGAAGTCTCCTGCAAAGAGTTCAAGCTCCTGAGAATTCCCACTTCTAAAGCGCAAGACACCGTTACACCCAACTGACATTTGAATGAAATGTTATAAAATGGGAGAGTGGGAAACTCGTAGAAACTGACGGTCTTTAGCATTTGCTTAAACGACCAGGAGAAACCACGAAAAAACCGAAAGTTAGAATAGCCGGTCCCAAAGGATTTGATCCCAGTGCTTCAGAAAGCGATGCCCAATCGTTATCGCCTATGTCACCCCGCTCGGTTTTGCAGGAACCGTTTAATAATATCATAAACTAAAAGTAGAACTTGAAAAGAAATAACATATCAAGTTACATTACATTCAATCATAAAACTACAAAGCACTGCATTGTACATTGTAGTTCCTTGTTATCATTCTCATTTCCCCCGAGCATGTCTCCTTTCCTCTGTATATTTTAAAAATATACAAACGTTGGCATCACTTGAGTCTGTTCAGACATATAATATTTACCTTCTACAAAGAAATGCGCACCTTAAGGCTTATGTTTAAAGCGAACAAGTTTCTCGTTGCTGAAATATGAGCGAATCTTTCCCTTCTACGTTCCAATATCTGCTGCTGCATCAACTTGCGAGTGGTTTTCCAACAAGATAACCATAATTTACAGCCGCGAGCTACCTAACACATTCTTGCACTTCTCAAGAACTCCCAAGTTAGCAAGTTTGCTTTTCCCAGCTCTTGGAAATTTAGCAATTATATCAATTTAAACTTATGTGTCTGTATTTTCCTTTACTGAGAGCAGCACATTCCGACTCTGCAAGTCCTGCTGGTATCAGTAAAATCAAACTGGCCTACACTGCCAACCTGATTTTCTTTATAAGATGAATTATAAGAAAAATAAACTAAACGAATTCTTCACCAAGTAGAATAACTTTGAAAATAAATATAAAATCCAAATTAGGAGTTATTAATTAATGAAATGAAATAAATTATGGCATTACTGCTGTACAAAATTAGATTTCTTGCAATCTGTAATTATTATAAAGTAGAAATCACAGTTTGGAATTATTATTATCATTATACTATTGAGATTAAACCACAAAAATTAATGGTATACTATTAATTAAAGAAATGTATGACTACTGATAGACAGTTATACTGTATGAGTATTTTCAAACATTTTAAATGTAACCATGTTTATAAACTGATCCCTTGATATCATCTTTACATTCACTAAAATAGAGAAAAATAACAGAAAGGTTTCAGTATATTTGCGTATTTAAGTAGATGATGATATGTTTAAATAAAAACATGTTCCTATTTAAAAACAATTACAATGTACTAAGCAAACACACACAATCAACAATATATAATCGAAAGCTCCATCGATTTTCATTGGCTTTAGGATTTAATTTAAATGCCATTGTAGTAAAAACGTTTTCTGAAGGTTATTACTGAGCATTCTTACATTCAAATATAAGAGTATTACACTTAGATTTATTCAAATTTAGTGTGCACAAATCTACTAGTTTGTAGATTTACAAACTAATTTTATCTAATATTGTTTTAAAATATTATTTATTATTACCATTTTATTAATTTACGTTACTCATTATTACATGTCGAAAACTATCTTATTTGCACGTAAAAATTTGTTAAACCCAGGTAAATGGGTGAAGATGTAGAAACTGAGTGCCTTTATACGCACCGCCGACAGATACAAGGAGCTCGGTTAATCATGTTAAAGTCATTCGAAAAGTTCCTAATCGGTAGCTTATGACAAAGCTTCTCCACCGTTTTTTTTTTTTTTTGTCTATGTTTCTTATCATTGAAAACTCCTTAGATTGAAACTTTTTCCACCAATCGGAAATTGCACTCACCGATGCAGAAGTTATATCTGTAAATTAAGCACCAAATTCATTCCTACAGTGCTTGTATGAGTTAATTCACATAGCAATCATAAATAAGTTTCCTTTGTTCTAGCGTATATGTGACTCGCCGTACAGTACACAGTACAAATACACTATAAACTTCCTACAAAAAGGTAACTGAAACAGTTGGCATGATTAACACGACTCAGCAAGCTTTTTTGCCTGGATTGGTCTACCTTTATTTCGAGTCTTACCAGGAATTGAAGATTAACCCATTTCCTCCAAGTCTAGTATAAACAAACTTCAATTGCATAGCAAAATGAGGGCATTTTATTATAATATTGTTACTTATTTTATATGCCAAATAATTTTTATTATTCTTATTTAACTAAACATTTGAAACCTGTTATTCATTAAGTATTGTGATTATTAATTGGTATCTTTGTTTATAATTGATCTTTCCGTTAAAATGCAAAAATGTTGAACTTTTATTGTACATATCATTAAAATATAATTTCTTTCTTCTGATGCACCCATAACTTCCTGATCATCGGTGTTCAGAAATTTTGTGTAATTGATTTTATAATATTCTCTAAAAATTCTCATTTTATGGTATAAATATTAATTAAATAAAATGGGTCATAAAATATTCTGTCTTAAATCTAAATTTATAAATTTTCTTTCTTTGCCTCTTCTTTTGCTGCAATAATTTATTTTCTTCGGGTGTTAAAAATAATATTTGTACCATTTTAATATTTGGAATTTTCTGTTTATTTTGATATGATTTTCAAAAATGCTTATTTTTTAATTCATTAGTAATCTTATTACTACAGAACCCCACCCCCGTTTTTTCTCGCGAGCACCTACTTGTTCAGTTAAAATTCTGTATCGTTGAAACTATTTCCTCTAGAAGCCAGTAATTTGTCTTGAATGATAAAAAGAATTGGCAGCATTTGTTTTAATGAAGGCATACTTTGTTGTTATACAATGTAGGAGGGTTTTAGCTAGTTTTTCCTTCAAAAAGTTACATTTTCTGTAAAAAATATTTCTTTTTGCTGCAATTATTGAAAAAAATGCATTTTTATGCCTAATTTTGCCATTTTTTAGCTACTGTATAAGCTATCAATTCGAAAATTTTAACACTTATTCATGATATTATTTGTGATGATGTGGATGGTTATGGTAGATCTAGGACAAAATGTGACAATGTAAAAAAATAATAAAATTTTGAGAAAAAATAGAAAAAAAACAATGAAACATATTTTATAATTTAGTTCAAAAGTATGGTAGAGTAGTGAAAATGTGTAATAAATTTCCACTTATGTGCATCTCTATGCTGTAAATATTTCATTTCATTACCTTTAATAGTCGTTAAAAATAGGACCTGAAATTGGTAATTTCGTATTACTGGGATAGGCTTTTCATACTACCCTTACCGCCATGGGTTGCTGAGGACGTTAAGGCGCGGACTCGTGAGCGGGAGGTTTGAGGTTCGAATCCCACCAGGATCGCCCTGCCTGACTGGGGTTTTTTCCATGTTTTCCTCAGTCCTCATAATTGGCAAATGCCAAGGAAGTACCCTAAACTTAGGCCTGGAACGCTTCCTTCCTTAAAAAAAATCCTTTCCCATTTATCATTTCATGTATCATCAGCGTCCACCGCCTGTAGTGCCTCAGTAGTAAAAATGGACGTTAAACACCTTTAAAAAAATAAATACTGCGCTTAAAGGTTTTGAACGAATCTGATTTATCCTATAACTGCACATAAGGTTTGTATTCACCCAGTAACACAAGGAAGCGCTAGAGCAACTGCCTTTATTTTACACACATTCCTGAAATCTGCTTAGGAAATTACTCCACTTAATTCACTTTAAGAAAATTAATTAACCTTTTGACGCAAACGAGAATGTCTTATGCTTCCGCACAAGTGGCTACGATATGGCTTAAGTTAAAACCCTGTAAAATTAGCGATCCTGTAGCTGAGAGAAGATTTCTTGCAGGAAATTTGATTCAAGTGTGTAACAAAATTATTCTAACCTTATTCTTTTTCCAAGGCTTGTATTGACATGGCTGTCAATACTGAAGTTTCAAAAACTATTCTGCCCCAAAAAGCAACTTTATTAAAAAAAATAGTGATTTGTTGCGCAGCTAGCATCAGTTTAAAACACACAAATAATTACTAATTACTTGGTTTTGAAGCGTTTTTTCAATTCCTTCTAAAACGCAGAAGTTTCATCATTTTTCTGTATGAAAAATTTCGAAGGTACATTACTGTCAATTTAGCTCTGAAAGGGACGTAAAATTATTTGACAAACATATTACAGGGCATTACATATACCTTATAGTGTTGTTCTGAGCTGGTAAACTCCAATTTTGGTGAACGGCAGCATTGTGTTCTTTCGGAAAATCTGCCGTCCTCGTGAACAAATATGCATAAAATTTTTTGTCTCAGTTTCTCAAAGTATTCCCCCTGACATTGTATACACATTACATCCTTTGGAGTCACTTCTGGAAGTATCCACGCCACTGCAGACAACTCCTCCTCGTATGCTGTAACCGCTTCTTTGGGGCCAGAAAATCGGTGACCTCTTCTTCGGTTCTTCACAGTAGTCAACAGGAAGAAATCGCATGTGCCAGGCCAGGACTGTAGGATGGATGAGTCATTAGTTTTGCCTCATTTCCTTGCAGAAACTCCATTGCGACATTAGCGGTGTGAGCTGACGCATTGTCATGGTGCAACAAAATGCCCCTTAGTCCTGTCTTAGGCGCCGTTCTTGAATTTTGTGAAACATTTTTGGAAGGCAAACTTCTGAGTACCATTTATAGTAACAGTTCTCTGATTTTTGAACACGGAACCGCTTGTGGACAAGAAAGAGGCAACCATTTTCTTTCGCATACTCCTTGGTCTCTTGACTTGACGGGCGGCTGGTCATCAGAGAAAACCCAAATGGAGGACTGGCGTTTTGTTTTCGGATCAACTGATATATCCATTCTTCGTCACATACAACGTCTAAAACACGGCGAAACTTTCCACAGTTAAATCCACCCTGTGGAGTTTCTCTGCTTCAGACAAAATCCTCGCCTTGAGGATTTTTTTTATTACACAAATGTGCTCTCAAGGATGGTTTAAAACACTCGATGAACTTGTCATTGTTTCCACAGAGGTATTGTTCTTCTCAGTCACTATTGTTGTTGGCCTGCCACTCTTCTTTCCTTCTTTTAAGAGATTGCCGCCTCCTTTAAATTCACCAAACCAGCGGAACACAGTAACACATGAAGGAGAAACGTCCCCGAAAGCCCCCCGGAAACGCTCAATTGACTGCATTTCGTTTAAGTCACATATGAAATTGCACAAATCATCGCACGAAAATCTCTCTTTAAATCTCCATACAGGAACGTTAATGTTTTCCAGACTTAAAACATAAAATGCAGGAAAATGAATAACAGAACAGACCTCTGTCGGCTACCATGGCAACACCAATGACTCAACAATTTTGACCCAGCAAGAATGCTTTCCCTAAGGGTGGCTAATGTTCGGTGTTTCAATACTTGTATAGTGACCCTCGTTACCTTTTGTACAATGTTTCTTGCCCAAGTAGTAGTAAATTAATTTAAGATTTTTTCTTTTTTACTTTTAGTAGTACCAGTAGTAAACCTCTTGCAAAATTATACTATGACTCAGAAGATATTCATTTTAGAGCTCATATTTATATGAACTATTTTCTTGCTTTGTTCCATAATGTTCTGTAAATATTGGAACCTTTTTTTCAGGTTATAAATTTCCACACTTTCATGATTTACATATATGTTTTAGTTGTCTTTGAAATAGCTAGTAGTAATATTTTATTGTTCTTATTATTATTGCGTTAATGTTTTTCATTAATACTTTACATTTTACACTCATGTTATACACAGATTTAAACACAATGTCTCTCAATTTCCATACATAAACATTTTCAAATTATGCGGTTATGTACTTTCATGACACGATGTCATATTAGTTGTATCTTACAGGATTTTTGGGGATGGACACAATTAAACGTTATGTACGTTTATTTCCTTTCTATATACTAATATTTCCACTATATATTAAATCGATGCATAGTTATTAATGTAAGATTATTTTCTCCTCATTTAATCATAATTTCGTTTATCTGTTGGTAATTCTTAACTGCAAAATGTAAATAAATTGTTTTGGCATGACAGTTAATTAAACAATGGAAATTATTTTCAAAGGAAAAATATTTAATACTGTGTGCATGAGTATTTTGCATATTTATGCTTATATTATAATTGTTGTATTTCAGTTTAACGTAGTGTATATATTATTATATTGACAGAGAGGAATAGACGGTTTATTTATTTATTCTGTCAGAATACATAAAAAATAAAAAGTTTATTAGAAAATATTCTCTTTTGTAGTAGCTTTAATGAATAAGATTCCGGGAAGACCAAGCCTTATTCAAGGAAATCATGAGATTAAACTATGCCTGTCATCGAGCACATTATTTAATATCCACTCACAAAGCCTGTTCTTCTTTTAAGGCTAGTTATTTACTTAGTTTAGTTAACCACTTTGAAAGTAATTATATTGGTTTTAACTTCAATGCATTTGCAATGCTTTGAAAGAAAGTTTGAGAGACTATTATGGGAATTCCAATCGAAATATATTTTTCATTTAGACTATTGATCTTTTACATTCCCGTTCCCCAAAATTTATTATTTAAGTTCTGCACAGTAGAACATCTTGGAGGTAAATTCAAATAGTTGTTGATAATACTGAATCGTATAATAAGCATTATATAAATTGAGCTTTTTCAGAAAGTCAGCTCACTTTGATCACGTGTCTAAACCTAAAAAGTGTTAACATGTTACCTTCAAGTCTTGACTTCAGGATAAAAATTTGTCATGCTGCAGACTGACGCGATGCCCAGAACTACAGGAAAAGTACTAGTAGTAGTAGTAGTAGTAGTAATAATAGTAGTAGTAGTAGTAGTAGTAGTAGTAGTAGTAGTAATAGTAGTAGTAGTAGTAGTAGTAGTAGTAGTAATAGTAATAGTAGTAGTAGTAGTAGTAGTAGTAATAGTAACAGTAGTAGTAGTAGTAGTAGTAGTAGTAGTAGTAATAGTAGTAGTAGTAGTAGTAGTAGTAGTAGTAGTACTAGCAGGAGTATATTTACTATAGTGGTACCAATACAATACAAAACTTCAACAGTCGCACAGGTCCAACCTTGCGTACTTTTAAGATAAACTAGGTATTTTTGAAAAATTAAATAAATAAAAAATAAAATAAGAAATACTATACGAGTAATTTTTAAATTTAATCTATAACATTTAAAGAAATCCATTTATCGATCTGGATTCAGCAAATTGACTTCCCTCCTCCCCGTTTATCAACCTTGTCAGACCCGAGCTGTCTTACTGTCATCAGAAATTTATCAAATCTCTCTTCTTCCTTGCCTGCCAGCAAAGCCCAGAATGACCATCTTCCTCTGTTCGATCTACAACAAAATTAAATGTATTTACGCATCCAAGCACACAAAACTCCTACAGCTCTGAGAAATTCTGAAGAAAAATTTAAATAGAGCTTAAAGAACGCCACCATCAAGAGTGCTTTATGACGCCCAACTTCTTGAATGTTTTGTGATAACTTTCAAATGCCGAGATACTTTATCTAGAATTAGCTTTGTTAGCACATAACGAAAGTATATTGATGAGCCAGGCTATTGAACCGACCAGCGCGCTTTGTTTCCAACATACTAATGCACTTGGATATTTGAACAATAAATTTTGGCAACTAGAAAGTAGGGAAGCAGTTGAATAGAAAGACCCAACTGAGAACCCAAACCCATTTAAGTGATACTGTTAGGCTCCCTGACTAGTAAGCACTATGGGTGTTAAGCAGTTAACTGCTGTTGCAAGATCATAAGAAAGAGGAAAGTTATACATTTACATTATTGTCATGCCAAATATGAACACGTTTCAGACATTATAATGACTTTACGTATGTTATAGTAATTCTATAAACAATGAAATAATAACAAGTTTGACAAAATATGTTTACAATATAGTGTGCAATATTTTAAGAATGTAAATAATGATAATTTGGTTGATTCATTCACGCTGCCTGAAGACCTGGAGGCATTTAACGGCTGGTCTTACAGCTGGAGTATCAATTGCATTCAGTTATGTCACTTTTTATTACAATGTTCACAAAATAGAGGTCTTTGCCTGATTTAAAGATAGTCGTGTAGTCAATTCCTAATCTAGAGAGTAAGACTTTTTGATGTCGTTTAAGATTTTTATATACCGAGGAGGCCAGAAAATGTATACACACTTCACAATAGATATCGTATTTTAATATGTTACAAAGTTGGACCGAAAAGCAACAGTAATATGTAGTATGATGTTCTTTAAATAGATGTGACTCCCTAACATTATGGTAGCGTTGCTATGTGACAGGCAAAGTAACAATGAACAAATGAAGTCAAGATTATCGTAAATTAACAAAGAACAAATGAAGCCCAGAGTATCGTATGATGTTCCGTGACAGATGTGACTCACATTACGTTATGCTAGCGTTGCTACAACAAAATGGAGCCAAGATTATGTTTGAACTGCGGAAAGCAATTTTGAAGTGGTATTGGAAAAAATAACAAAAAAAAAACAAACAAATAAATATTTATTTATTGGTATTGGAAAACCGAGAACGTTGTTGAAGCTCAAAGGCAATGGAGACGTGTGTACAGAACAGAACCGCCAACGCGAGTACCAAATCCGTCTTACCCGCCATTCATGTACTCTATGGAAATGTGTTTTTTTTTTTGTTTTTTTTTTAATGGTGTTTAATGCCAGTTTTTACTACTGAGGCACCACAGGCGGTGAACAATGGTGTTACATGAAACGAAATAATATATTGGGAAAGGATTTTTTAAGGAAGGAAGCGTTCCATCCCTAAGTTTAGGGTCCTCACCGGCATTTGCAAGTTATGAGGACATTGAAAAACCTGGAAAAAAACTCAGTCAGGAAGGACGGTCCTGGCGGGATTCGAACCCCAGACCTCCCGCTCACGAGTCCGCGCCTTAACGACCTCGGCCACCCGTGGCGGTTGTGGAAATGAGGAATTCTACTTCCAACGGGATAGTGCACCTCCACATTACCACTGAAATGAACGTGCGTTACCTTGATGACAATCTACAAGGCACTGGACAAAACGAAGAGGCCCGATTGAATTTCCACCGCTTTCTCCGGATCTAACTCCATTGGACTTCTACCTATGGGGAACTCTTAAGGATGCTGTATACCGTAGAAAAACCAGCTACACTGGCAGCACTTCGGGAAGAAATTGAAACGGCACGTACTGCAATCGCTGAGGACACTTTCGCAAACGTTGCTCAATCAGTAGTTCAACGTACTCAGAAGTGTATCGACGCCGATGGTGAGCATTTTGAGCAACTGTTGCAACTGTAAAAGTCTAAGATGATTAGTGCTCATCATTTTCTGTTTGTGTCAATTCAGTTTTGTTTTTTTTTTTTTTTTTTTTTTTTTTGACTGAAGTGTGTCTACATTTTTAGGCACTCTGTAAAAATGGGAGTAATGTGTTGAGGTTTACCTGATACAATTTGCTGTTTTGGTAAAATGTCGTACCTTTTGGATTTCCATTGTAGTATAAGATTATACTTAATGTATAATATAGCATCTTTATGTGAGACAGAGATAAGATGTAAATCGGCTTCCTTTGCATCTTTGCTTTTTCATTGCTCGTTTACTACCTCTTGCATTTAATGCTGGTAACATTTTCTTGGCATTGAAGAAATGCGATGAAGGATGTTTACCTTGTTTGATGTTCTGTCATTGATGGTGGAGACTAATGGACAGTTAATCAGAGTCTTGATGTTTCCAATATCCTCTTAAACTCTATGCTGAAGGCTATCAACCGTGTCCGATCGAGTGTAGATCTGAAGACTGAACAGACATTCGTACCTCTCTAAACCCCTGGACATCCGCGCTACCGAAACGAAGTCTATTTTGTTGTTTCTTCATAATTCTCCCCCAAACTTTCTTACTTTGTGGACCTCCTGTATTTGTCTCAGTATTTCTGGTTGTATCCATAGGCGCATTTCATCTGTGATGAGAACATGACTCCATTAACATGATCCCTGCGACGTGCCCGATTTTCTTGGTGAATCGCTGGTCACATTAATAGACGACAAGAATGTTATAGCCTTTTCTAACAGTTTGGGCTAAAACAGGGGTTCTCAACATATGGCACGCGTACCATTGATACCGGGTGATATATGAAAAGATCAGCAAATAAGATAAATTAACATTTGGTTTATAAACAATAAATATTTCACTGTTTTACTATAACTAAACAAAAACAACAGATTTTACATATCATGAAAATGTTGTGTTAAGATACAAAAATAATATGGAAGTTAAATTTTAATCCAATGACAATGACAGAGCGCAATATATTTTATCATTCAACTATGAGATATACTTTATCGTTTGTTTAGCTGAGAGACGCATTTACAGCTAAGAAAGCTGTGGAATTACATTATTGTTGTTGAAAACGATATTTTATTTATTAAATTATCAGATTTATATGTAGTTTGTGGCATATTTACAAGAATTAAACCCGAACATGGTTAAGTGGACAATTAAACAGCTCTGCTCGAAAAGTTCAAAGAAAGAAATGAATATAAGCGGGGTCAATAATTGCCCTCTGCCAGAAGCCACTACTTCTAATGCTAAGCATTCAACATAGGACATAATTGTACAAAAAACAACAAAAATCCCCGTACGCAAGCAATACGTAAGTACAATATGAGCTATCATCTATCACATGGTTTCACATATATTGCAGATGGAGAGGAAACCATCTGAACACCACAGTGTGTAATTTGTCACGGAACACTTTCAAATCATTCGACGAAAGCTTCCCTTTTGAAACCAAGCATGATGCTTTCAAACACAAACCGCTGGAATATTTTCAGAGAAAACTATCAGATTTGTCATCAAGGGAAAAACAAACATCAAGGCTCTGGAGACTCTCAGATTATCAGCGTCCCATTCAATTCAGGGCGTGAAATAATCGATACATTTTGCTCAGAGGCCTATTCTTTCAGGCTTGAGGTTCTTTTATTTTCCGTAAATCTACGACAAGGGACCCACGGCTTTACTTCCCTGCCGAAGGAAGCCATGCTTAGGATTTTTACGCCCGAAAAAATCCACCGATCCTGGCCGGATTCGAACCCACAATCTTGGGTCTACTAGGCAAATATGGCTACCACTAGACCATCATGACCGACTAATTAAAGTGGGAAACCTCACACAATCGGAGAGTAATTATAATACCATCAGCAATAGATACGGTTAAAGTATTGTTGGGGGGGGGTGCAAGGCAGTTTGTGACTACTTTTCTTTGTGTAAGTGGCTTTTCTACTTTAATTTACATAAAAAAATAAGTTGAAAGTTGCTCCTGATTTAAGACTAAAATTAAGTCAGTTAACACCAATTATTAAAGAACTATGTTTAGCTAAACAAGCACAACCTTCAATCTGTAACAAAAGTATGAGTGAGAAATTAGTCAAATTTGTAAAGTTAATAACTTTTGCTGATTGTAGATCTGAGTACTGGAGTACCAGCATCATGAATATGCGTTTATCGAAATTTGTGTATTCATTCAACTATTTTAACCTTAACAAAATTTATTTTAAAACATTTCACAGAGCAATCCATTGAAGGTATGGATTGAATAATTTTTTTCTCCAATAAATATCTAATTCTAAATACTACATACGAGAAATAACTAAACAAAACACCAGTCTTGTTTTAAACACAAAGAAATAATTATTCTGGCCCTTGTACCACAAAATCAGCATTTCTGTCGTAAAATTTGCTTACTTTACATCTTATATCTTGTGTTGAATGTAATGACACGTCACTGGAAAAGGTTGACAACCCCTGGGCAAAAACACTTAAATTGTCAACATTCTGTAGCAGATTACTTAACATGGTGGGACTATGTCTCCTTTCTCTCAGGGCTTTAGGCACAGAAATTTGTCTTATGCAATAGTTGGAATCCTTGGTATATTTGAATGTTGTTCTTCTGAACCACAAACTTCTTGATGCAACGGATCGTCCGGTATTCAGAGACTTAGCGACATTGTATTGAGCATTCAGTTCGCTTATTAAAAATGTATTTCCGTGTTTCGAAATTTGGTACACTCCTACATTATAAAGTAACTCGTTTACTTCCTCATAAGGATACAATCTAAATAAATAAAACAAGTATTAATTCACTTCTACGGCAATTAGTAAATAAAAATATTAACAAATTAATCTCTGGTTGCCCTTTATTTAGATATACTAAGAACTACATTTGTGAGTTTCAGTTTTGATATGAATATGTACGATAAACTGGTAAAATACTGGAAGTGTGTCAAAGATCAAGCAGAACAGTCCGTAACAGAAGTAACTTTATGATGGACATTCAATTGTACTCATTACGTCAATACGGTTTAAAAGCGCACATACCAAACAGACAAAGTAAATGCTCTGCCCTTATTTACATTGCTGCCTCCGCTATTAAGTGTACCGCTTACACAACGTCCTTAATTTAAAACAAAACAATTATACAAGGATACACAGGGCAATAAACATCGGAAGCATTTTTTCAAGCGTTTTAGTCTATTAGTGAAACCACCTATAGTACTGCACGTACAATTTATTCGTTGTTCTAGTTAGGCTGTAGTATCTGTAGTCTTTATAGTAAAACAGTTTTTAACAACAAAGAACTGGGTAATTGTTACAAATGATGATCCCTGAAGAATGGAAAGAATCACTAATTGATCCATTATTAAAAAAAAAACTAATGCGAAAATTATACAGGCTTTAATTTGTTGAATGATACCCAACAGTCATATACAAGAAATTTGAATAAAATATTTAATAATATTGTTGGGGTCTTAATAATAAAAATTGTGCATTAATAATGTGTTCTGATAAAACACTGTTGAAGTGATTACTGTTAACAGTAAAGTATTCTTGAAGGCAACAATTGTGAGCTAATTCTTCAATCAGTTGGCATGTATGAAGCATAGAGAAAGGCAAGCTCTGCGCATGCGTGTAGCAGCATATTTGGAGGTTTTGGTAAGGAAAAGCTCAGTCTATCGTGAGACGTGAGGGGATCAAGATACACAACTTCTCTTCCTGGCCACGGTAACGGCGTCCTACAGGTAACACATTTTCATTGTAATAGGAGTGATATAGAGAATATACAAGGCCGCAGTAACAACAGCTCAAATCTACTATCGGTTCATTATATTATTTGTGTACCTCGCCCCTTAAGTAGATTTTAACTTCAAATGATTGAGATTTTTAGGGCTTAAAATAGGGGCGTATCCCTAAGTGTCCAACTTCGTGCCAAGTTAACTGAAAAGCATTATATAAAAAAGAGGGTTCTACCAGAGGTTGTGGCATAATGCCGTGTTCGTAAAAGCATGGTGGGGAATTCAGAATTTCAAAGCATCTGAACAAAACAAAATAAAGCCACATTACTCTTATTGCATTGAAAAGCATCTCAAAGAGTTTCCGAAGTTGGGGAACACTTGTTTTGGGCGCACAGATAGTCATATGACGCAAACTACGCCACTCAGGTAGTTTTCATGGATATATTCAACGATATTACGCACTTGAAAGATGGAATTAAAGAAACTGTGCAGTCTACCATATCAGATATGCTTATAGCAAGATATAGTGTATCGATTAGTGGTCTAGCACAAACGGAAGCCGTAAACAAACTTCACCCATTGTTCTTTTTATTTGAAATGTTTAATGTTATATCAATAAATATTTTTGAAACCCTACTATGCAATTTTTCGTTCTTTTTATTCACGGCAACTTTCTCATTGCTTGTTAACCCATTGCGTTCCGTTCTATAGTATGCAGCAAAACAAACAACACTGTAATATCCGTTAATGGCTTTGGTTCAGAATGTGAATGTAATTTTAATGTATAATAACTGTAATCTTTAAAAGTATTATTGGTGATAATATATATTTTGTCTCATGGAATATTACAATAGAAACGTCTGCATATTGTGAGAAATTTTATACTTTAAACAAAAACTGAGAAGCACGGGACGTTTTTATGGTATAAAAATGAAGTTTTGAGAAAAACGTTGTTTTATACAAAATTATGCTGGCAAATATTGTGATTTAAAAGGATCTTTTTTGAGTAGGGCTGAAAAAGTGCTGAATTCATATTAACAGCAAGTAATTTGCATTGATTGAATAATTTTGTAACTAAATTTATTATATTAAATTGTGTGATATAGCAAGACAGTCGCAAAGTAGTAGTGTAATGTTTCTTTGCAGCATTAATCTTCAATTATTTTACTCCAGTGCCGCTAAACTACTACTTTCAGTTTTAAAATTAGGTAGGCATTAGTTACATTACAATATGATGGTGTAAAATAATTTACCATCATGAAATTAACTTTCCAGATTATTTTCCCTTTTAAAGTATACACAATTTCATCCTTGCATATCAAAAGTATGAAAAAAAGCTCAAAATTCTCTAAAATACACATATTCCCTAAACTTGAAACCTCAGTTATGGTAATATGGTGGTAACCCATACTTGCCTTCTAAACAAGATTGCAGGTTCAATCCCGGCCAGGGTAAAAGGATTTTTTCGGGAGTAATAATGGTAAGTATGGCTTCCTTCGGAAGGGAAGTAAAGCCGTAGGTCCCGTGTCGTACATTTACGGCATGAAAAAGAACCTCAAACCTGAAAGAAGAGGCCTCTGAACAAAATTTGTCGGCCATTTCAGGCTTTAAATTGAAGAGCGTCCATAAATAAAACAAATCAACAACAAATAACCTTGAAACAGTATCTATACTTTCTGTTAAGTATGTTTTATGAATGTATTTTCCTGATATACAACTACTAAATATCAGGAACGTATATGGCCTCACATATAATATGTTCATACATAAAATTCTTGTTCTTAGCAACTGATTAACAAATAAAATCATCATTTATGTTTTGGTATAAATAATTATATTTGTTTAAATACTATGTCTCTATTTATTCGTCGATATTGCACTTTCCAAATTGGATCCCACTATACTATTTCAATTCTTGATCTTCATTACGTTCAATATGTTTGTACGTGAAGAAGTATTGTCTAATTGTCTTTAAATTGCTATAAAATTCTCTCAGATAATATATCCACAAATTTCTATGTTTTTAGTAGCTTAAATGTAACAACGAACTACCTTTAAAAACCTTTGCTCTTGTGATCGTTAGCAACTCGCCTAAAGACGCTCCTAGCTTTCCCGCTGATTGATGATCAAAGGAAACGTTAGGTGAGAGCTTAGACCCAGTTTTAAATATAGTGAGTTATGGCAACTGGATATCAAATTAGCTGACGCGTTAAAGCTTATAAAGGATGTCTAGTGAGAACAGTTCTTCTGCTATGTAGCGGGAAAGATTAAAACGATATATCATTCAAACTGCAAAGAAATTATCGCCAGACGCGGAGGTGTGAAGGGCTATAGAGACAGGAGGCAAGTATGTAGCAAGCATAGAGAAATCCCCGTTTCATTTTATTCCTCGAGGAATTTATGCAACAAGGAGGGAAAGCATATTTCGCATTCCAGTTCAGATATTTTCAAAGAGAAGATGAAATACACAGTCTCTCTGCTGCAGAAGATCCTTAAATCAGGTCGCACATGAATTGCCCATAGCGAACTGGATAAAATTACCCACTTTTTCAGTCCTGAGGAGGAAACTAACATTGAGAATCACTGTTGACGGCTATATGACTGACTCAGTTATTTCAGAAACAGAACATGTGACAATATTGTCATTTTGAAAAAATTAGAAAAAAAAAACTTTTAGTACCCCATTATTGTTATTACAAAGTCACTGAAAATTTTATATGTTAAATGAAATATTTTCTGTTTTAATCCAACGCTCATTTTTGAGCTTCAAAATATTTAAAGAAAAATTTCACAAGTGTTTGTGCACAAAATGACTTTACATAAACTAAACAATTCGATTTTATCTTCTTTTTTTTTGATACACAGTCAGATGGTCATTATGAAATCAAACACATAATTTTTTTTTTTATTTGCTGCAAATGGTTCCTTGATCTTTTGCGCGTTCAGAGAAAGTCAACATTTGCACGTCTGCCCCCTACCCCTTTCGGGCTCTACATTCATTTAAAGAGTTTCGCATATCCTTTTAAATCATACTATTTCCCACCATACTTTTGTGTAAAACAAGTTTTTCTCAAAATTTAATTTTTACATCTTCAAAATGTCCCACGCATCTCAGTTTCATTGTAATGTTCTAAGAGACAAAACACGTGCTATCACCCATAATAATTTTAAAAATTACGATTTTTGTAGATTAAATATTATCGTAGTTGACTCATCAAATTTATTGAAATATTTTTGGTATTTTTTCTGTATGTGGTTCAAAGCTCCAATTGCAAAAATGACAACCAATTTTCTTAACTCCTGAGACACGGGAGACATTTTGATTATGCGACATATTTACGTAATAAATGTATGAAATAATTTTCATGTCTCTCCCCCATTCCTTCAGGCTTAACATTCACTTAAAGAGCTTCGCAGGTCCTTTTAAACCGCCACGAGTGGCCGAGGTCGTTAAGGTGCGGTCTCGTGAGCGGGAGGTCTGGGGTTCGAATCCCGCCAGGACCGTCCTCCCTCACCGAGCTTTTTTCCAGGTTTTCCTCTGTCTCATAAATGGCAAATGCCGGGGAGTTACCCTAAACTTAGGCCTGGAATGATTCCTTTCTTAGAAATAAATCCTTTCTCAATATGTATTTCATCTCATGTATCATCAGTGTCCATCGCCTGTGGTGCCTCTGTAGCAAAAACGGGCGTTAAACACTATTCATTCATTCACCCGTGTGGTTAGGTCAGACTAACTCTATGATACATGTATGGACACGCTTTGCGGCGAAATTTGCCGACAATAGAGCTTCGTGATTGGTTCGGCAGCATCAGCCACCATTTTGGGCCTGATGCCTGTGAGTTGTGCGTTTTATTTTGATTGAGTAAATATACCTAGGTGTTGTACATTTGGTTGTACAACTCAAGGAAAGAAAGGCGTTATGTTATATCGCATTCCTTCACAGAAAATACGACGTCGGAAGACTAAATATTTAGATACAAAATTTGAAGGAAGAACTGGGTTCCATCGAAGAACTCTCGACTGTGTTATGCAAATATTATTGTAAGATTTTTTCTTAGTGTTTGATGTTAAATAGAATAGGCTACCTTAAATTTAACGCTTATGTTTTGGTTATTTCATACGTGAAACTACATGTTAGGAATGTCGAAAAAAACTGCACTTGAAGCCTAAAGTAACGTTATAAGGTTATAACTATTTTTAAATCTTGATACATGCTTATTTCATTTCATTTCATTGTTGAAGAAGATTTTGAGGTTTAGTGAGATTTTGTTCTTATAAAGTGTTTGTTTTAAATTGAATTTGGTAGGAAGCCCTATAAATCTTATAATTCATTCTTAACTGACAGGTTAATTGTAAGCCTTATACAGTTTATGTCAACACTGATGTAATAAATGCATTACAACAACTATTTAAAATAGTGAATAGCGAAATAAAATAAGAAATTCTTATGTTAAGTATCACGTGTCATAAGGATGTAATTAATAAAGCCTACGTTTAATGTTGCGATTTCTGTTTTAACCGAAGGCAGGCTTCTCCTATGCCGGCAAATGACCCCGTCTTTGGCCGCTGAGTTTGGATGCGGTACTACGCAAATTGCCGTAGCTATAACTGACATAGTGTCAATAGTTTGTATTTTCTGTCTGACCTAGTTCTTCTAATGCAAAAACAGGAACATGAGCAGACGTAGAAGGTATCGTTCAACAGTATAACACAAATAATGTAGGAATTAACTGTATGACAATCGAGTAAAACGATAGAAACATAACACATGGGAGTTAGAGACGGTTAGCGCAAAATGGAGCGTGTCCATATTTGTCTAATAAAGAGCTTTAGGTCATCCAGATCAGGTTTCCGCAAGTGAATTTGTGCCTTTCAATACGTAGATTACAATTGAAGGCTGCTGTATACTTCCGTCCCTCGCTAGAAAATTGCTGCATGTTTTAAACACCGATTAGTTATAAAAGCCACTTAAACTGAACAGGCAACCTATGATGTGTGTGTCTATGCTCGTATACTGTTTTCAAATCTAGGCGTGATTAGGCACCTTACTTCAGTGCTCGTGTTGACGGAATGACATTTTCTGAGACGACAGTGGTAAAGAAATGGTAGAAAGAATCACGGATATGCAGTGTATTCAAGCAATCGTTTAATTCTTTAGCATTTTCAAAAAAGAGCAAGCGATTTTACGATGCAAATCAAATTAAACGCAACAATACTGTCTAGTGGTTATTAGGTACGGTTTCTCAATCAATTTGATTATTATCGACATGTTAATAGCTCCAGGCTTTAAGCGTTTGTTCATAAATTGTGAATTAGGCCTTAGATTATGACTTTGAAATTATTCTTGCAGGTAAAAATGTGTTTTAGCTGTAAAGTTATAAAAATAATGTAACAAATGAGTGAGAATTAATGAACACGTATGTTAAAAGTGTGATATAATATTGATATGTGTTATGTAAGTATTAACATGGATGTAAAAATAAGACTTTAATTTGGTTCAATAAAAAAGGGCGGGATTATGATCAACATTCGTTGACGTTGCTTTGAGTACGTTAAAATATTTCGTGTTTATCACTTATAGTTTCATAGTATTCAATTACAATGTTTGCAACCTAAGCCGCAAGACGACATGGATGGACATTGGCAAGGTCTACTATCACTAAACGCAAATGTAACATGCGTAATAATTCACTGCCCTCTACACTGCAAGTCATGAAACAAAGTGAAGTTGTCTACTCGCATCCTGTTAGTTTATTTATTCTATATTTCATATTCCGAACCACCGTATTCTTAGGAAGAAAAGTTAGCTGAAGTATATAACTTTCAGATGCTGGCAATGTATTGCTGCTGAGGGGCATCCTTTTCAACATCTGTTATAACACAGGGTTGGTCCTGGTGGTCTAGTGGTAACAATAATTGTCTCGTAGACCTAGATCGCGTGGTCGATGGGATTATTCGGGCATAAAATCCTAAGTACGACTTCCTTCTGCAGGGAAGTGAAGCCGAGGGTCCCGTGTCGTAAATTTACGGCACGTAAAGGAACCTTAAGCCTGAAAGAAGCGGCCTCTGAGCAAAATCTATCGGTTGTTTCACGCCCTGAATTGAATGGGGCGCTGATGACCTGAGATGTTAAAGAGCGTCCGGAAATAAACAATACAAATAATTATAACACTGGTTAGTGCTTATCAGTTTTAAATGCAGTATCATTTAGCTTTTATTAAATTATAAACACTAAGTTACTAAAATAACTCTTTTTCCTGTTGCCATGGACGCACTTTCCCAGAAACTGCCGCGCTAGGTGGCCCGTATCTCAAATGAACTCACTGTTGAAATGAACAGTAGTGTGTGCACATGCGATACTTTTTGTTTCCTTCATTCAAAGTAAAATATCTAAATAAACGATTTAATACAGGATAAAGTGGTTGTAAATGCTCTTATGATTGTTTTACCTGGAGCATGTACAGTCATAAACTATGCATGTCTTAAAATGAACACGAGACGCAGAAGCTTCCTCCGTAGAGAAAGAGAGGAATGCATTATTGATACATTTCGCCACTCAGTAAGAGGACGAAAAGTGAACGTTTTTCTTTTACTTCTCTACGTTGACTCTATCAAAGGGATTGGCTTCCGTTACTTGATGACTGCAGAAGGCAATGCATCGATCAACTAGGCTATCCTTAAAACACGAGAAGGTATAAATAACATCGTCTTTCGTTATTTATTACCTCTATATCAAATAAATATTCTTTGAGATTCCATTTCATACCTCAGCTATATATTTCTTTTTTCCTGTGCTTAATTTACATAAAACATGGTTTTAATTCATTACCCTGAATATAAACAGCAAATAAAAGTGCTTCCCTTTAAGTTTTTGTGTAATCTTTTAAAACAAATACGTTCTGAGAAGGTTTTTTTAAAAAATGTTTATTTTTGAGACTGAAAATAAAAATGTTAATATCTCCTCCCCAATTTTTTTGTTTTTGTTTTCCCCCTTTTCTTAATGGCGTCATCATGACATAGTCGTTTGACCGCTTGTACCACAATATGGTTCGACCGAACCCCTATGCGTAACTTAAAACTGGAAAACATCACTGCCCTCTGTCGCCCGAACGTAGAACTATAAATGCCTTGCTTTGCAAGTGTGTAGGCATCATCTGCTTTGCGTTAAGCAAATGTTCCAATATTTCCAAAAATGTTCCATTGCAGAAAAAAACACTCAGTGCTGTCAGTAGCAATGGACACATGATCATCAGAAACTTCGGATTCGTCATAGTTATCAAGAAACATTCTTTTCTTCTTCCTCTTGCATTTTTCGCCTTGTTCTGTGCATCAGGAAGTGATACCTGAGCAGGCCTATCTTTCTTGGTCCTGCGTTTCTTCTCCCTCTCTGCTAAATTTCTTTTAGATGGGCAGGTGCTGCTTTAGATCCCTTCCGACCACGGTCCCGCACCGCTTTTTAAATCCAATTCTTTTGTCCCTAATGACTTTAACAGCTTTGATCATTGCTTCTGGATTTTAATAACTGCTTATGCAATAGCAATTTATTGTGTATATTCTTTTGGGAACATCTACCTAACACCAATACATTTTTTTTCTGTACTTAATGACAAATTCTTCTTTTTTCTTTTTAACACGAGCCTTCCACTTGCTTGGTGCCATGTTTCATGCCCCAAGTACTTGGCCTCATTTGCATATGGAATTATTTGTTTGTTAATGAATACAGGTAGCTTATCTACTTTTCTGTTTGTAAAATTTGCATGGATCGATTTTGTCTCATTGAGTCTGAAACGCCACTAACGTCGAAGCAGTAGCTTCTTTAACTGCATTTTGAAGCTTATTAGTTGCTTTTTCTTCAGTTTTCCCGACATAAAATGGCAATGTCATTAGTAAAAGTGTCTATTGTGTTTCTTGATTCTGTGGTGTGTCATTTTGTGTGCTGCAAGTGCAATATTGGTTCAAGGACACTTCCTTGAGAGAATCCTGCAGATATTTCCTTAATATTCAATCTTACTTCCAAGTTTGACCTGAATTCTCTGCTGTGATAGTAACTGTCACATTATTGTTTTGTTATATCACTTTGTTAACTTATAGTTTAACCATACCTTATCAAAGACTTTAGTAACACAATGAAAGATAAAGGAGTGTTCTTTCTTTCTGTTTAGTGAATTTTTAATTATTAGGGCTGTATATGTACCTAGTTAATAGTCGAATATTTGCTCCTGAAACAGAATTAATGATCTGGGATTAGATTTTTTTTTCAATGTTGGTATCAGGCGGTTAAACAACAATCTTTAATGTTACATTTGCAAATAATTTAATTACTTTCTGGCCTATTTTAGAACTTTAGAATCTCGCAAAAGCAAAAATTAGTATTAATAAAGTAAAACCTACAAAAACACAAACTAGTGTGTCTAATATTTTATATATATTTAAAGTAAAAAGCTTCAAACGCGTGGAAAGCATAAGCCAAGTTTTATTTCAGGATAAATTCAATAAATTGAATTTTCTACCCCTGTATACTGTAATACTCTGGTATCTCAGTCGATTCTCTTTAATACGTGGCTGATTTGGAAGCGTTGGAGCAAACATTTAACGCTTCTTACTCTGGGCATCTCTCGTCTGTTACTAACGGTTATGTGGCAAATAACCACTGAACCTACTGGCGTATAAACTTTTGAATCGCTACCACTATTAGCTTTAAGCGGATGCCACTGATGGGCTCCGGAGAGCAAAAAACAGCCTTTTCCAATGACCGAAAGTTGGTTTTATACCAGGAGAATCTCAACCACAACCAGAGATCAGAACAAAATTAAAAGCATGAGCGTATACTGGATAAGGAATTCAAAATTGTATCGCTAAGTTTAACCAAAACGAGGTCTGCTGCTTAGCTACATTATTAGATAATATAGGCTCACTAATTTAGCACTCTATAGTTCATAGTATATCGAATATATCGAATATTTACAAATATCTCGTACTTGAAACATCACTCTGACAAATGTACTATGGCCAACTCTACTAATATGGAAAAACTATGCATATAAATGCCTTTCAAGGAAAATTCACAAAACTTCTATAAGTATAACAATATGGTCTTGCTGAATTACTTTGCTCCCCCACTTTTTTCTGCGCCACATACGTTCCAAATTTCGATGAACAAAGTTATATTTATGACTACATGTAAACTGCTCAAAATCTTTTCTAACACTAAATTGCTTGCCTAAAACATGAGTTCCAAATGCTATTTGGGTACGTTAGGCTTCATGGTTTGCTTTATGGAATCTCATAGAAAGAAGGTGTGTAAGGTGCTTTAGAGGAGATAAATCGGGTATATTTCTGGAGAAGACCCAAAAAAGAAGGAAAGTGGCTATATAGAAGAGAGGGGAGTTGGGGAGAAATGGGTAAAGGGAAGGAGGGCTCAGGTGTAAGAGTTCTATTCATATTTGTATACATGTTTATAAAATTACTCATAGAGAACTTGTGATTTAAATATAATGATGTGTTTGTATGTATGTATATATGCATGTATGCCTTTTCATTATTACAAGGACAATATTAGCATGCATGGACCGCGTTCTGTTATACTTACTTGTGCGTACTTTAAAACTGCTACAGTAAAATTCATTACTACAACTGGAGGATATAATGTTTCTACATGCTGACATGAAATCAGCATAACACGAAAAACAGCAAGGTGTATTATTTTATGTTAATATGAACTTTACAATCAATGTTGTCTCTTTATTTTAATGCATTATTTTGAAGTATTTTAATTTACCTTCGTTATTTACAATACATGAGATTCTGATTTGATCTGAAGGATGCCTAGTGTTACTATTTCTTGACTAAATAAAACATGTATAGTAATGATTAAAAAAATAGGGACATCGAAATTGCGGTTTTGGCCCAAATCGACCAAAATCGAAACGCCTTTATTGCTACAAATGGTTCCTTGAACCTTTGGGCGTCCATAGACAGTCTACATTTGCATGCCCCCCCCCCTCCCTTCGAGCTCTAATAGGCATTTAAAGAGCTCCGTGTGCCCTTTTAAATCACGCTATTTCCAAGCATACTTTTTTATAAAACAGCAATTTTCTCAATCCTCATTTTCACATATTCAAAATATCCCGCGCATAACAGTTTTGTTTCAATTCAATGAATGTGCAGAAGTATATCCATTTTAATATTCTATGGAAAAAAATACATGCTAACACCAATAATACTTTTAAAAATTATGAAAAAAATATTAATTTTAAACATTAACATTTTATAGATTTAAAAGAGTATCACATCCGCTCATTAAATATATTTAAAGTATTTTTCTATACACTTTTTGTATGTGGTTCAAACTCCAAATGCAAAAGTGCAAACCAATTTTCTCAACTCATGAAGCAACGAGTATATATATATATAAAATAAACTTAATAAATAGTTTATATAATATAATATATATAATAATAAACTTATTAAATAGTTTATAGCCCGCAAAATATTTATCCTATTTGAATAAAATTTGGTATACATATTAACTTTACAGTCATATAATCACAGAAAAATCCATACAAATATACAGAACTTTGAAAATTCACTCCAAGTGCTCCTTAACAGTTATATAAAATTAAAATGATAAATTATGCCAATAGCTCATTTCTCAACCTTTTTTATTTAAATTAAAATTTTGAGTATTCTAACAGGGATGAAGCGTCCATTAATGCTGCAAGGATAGCCTATTGGCTTATATATTTAATGATATAAGCCGGTACATTAAATTTGAATAGGCTATTCATATTGAAATGTTTTCTAATTTGAACTAGTGCATAGATAGCCGATAACTTTGCCTGTTTTGCGCAAGCACATTATGCTTTTACGTCATAGTTAACGAAAGATGAAAAGGGGTCTTTCATAGCGTTTTCATTTGTCTGAAGGCTACATACGTCGCAACGCATGTATTTATTCTGCCCTCTTCTGGGATTTTATTTGTCCCGAAGTCCAACAGAAGGACCAAAATGCAGACGATATTAATTTAAAATATAGCATTTTGCCATTTTTGGTGATATTGTGGTAATATGGAATTATGTTAGTTGTTTTATTTTAAAAATAAATACTCATTATTATAATTGAATTTTACACCTTATTCTTAAACTCAATTATATTTTAGTTTACACGGGATCACGTCTCACATGATAGGTTGCTAACTCTTCATATTATAGCTCCTTTTCCTTCTATTTCTATGCAATTATCAATCATAGCGGAATATGCAAGGAGTAGTTAAATGTTCAGAGAAACTTCAACTATTAATTTCATGAGTGACTGGTGTATCATATTGTGGCACATGGGGGGAGGTTAAGAATATGTCACACACACACACTGTTGAAGTCACGTAGTCCAAGCAGCGTAATTGTTAGTTTCACGCTAGTATCACATGTTTGGAATTGGGGTTATATGTTTGCGCATGCGCATGGTCGTGGTTTTAGCGTGGTTACGAGGGAGCCATAAGCTAAGCTTAGAATGAGGAATGCGACGTCTTGCTATATATTCCGATGGGCTACCCTAACAATAGCCAGTGCGGTAATGTAAACTAAATACTTCATGTAATACATACAATATTCTGAAATGATGTTGGTAAATGGTTCATGTATATCCTGGTATCGTTATTTCCCCGATATTTTCTAATTTTAATAAGGGATGTCTAAGATACATTTGATACAGCAAGTTAAGTTCACCGCATGTCCAGCCAGTTCTGTTGGTAATTGTTCTAATGTAGTAATAGCGAGAACTTTAATAATTAGTGCAGTGATAATATTTGTAAAGAAAAAGAACAAAGGATTGACACTTTATACAGATAGATCAGTAAGTTAGGAAACAGGAACTTTTATAATATTACGTGTAGTTTAATTTAATTACCACACATTATTGATATTACTGCCCCGCTTATCGTACACCCAGCCGGTATAAGAGGCTCCAAATGACCGTTATTTTATATATCCCAACAGTAACAATGATAAACTCTCTCACAATCTGCTGTTACCCGCTATGACTGAAGCTATTACATCATTCCATCTGGAGTTTGTCTGCTGTTAAATCCTGAACTATTATTGGCTGAAGCTAAAATATTATTCGTGCTGTAAGACAGAGGACCTTTATCGAAACAATTGATTTCAAAGGCTCTGAGGAAAGTGTCGGCCATTCAACAACTTCACGTAGAGTTTGTCAAAATCTTACACTAATATTGGCTGAAGCTAAAATATTATTAGTGCGGTAAGATAGAAAATTTTCGGTCACTATATTATCAAAAGCTCTGAAAAAAATGTGGCGACGCAATTGTTACCTACTCAAAGTCAGCTGGTTAGGTACATGGGAACGCGGCAATTATAGTCAAATATGATGTTAAACGTTAGATACTATTACGATAGCATTACAAAGTCATTTCGTGAACATAAAAAAAAAATTGTATTAATTTGACATCCCATCAGCTACTCTGTACAAAAAGTCACCGTTCATCACTGTCATTATAGCAATGGTGGTGAGTCAGTTATTTCATTAGAGTAATTCATAAAAAATTGAAGAAAAAAAATTGCCTAGCCGATGCACAAAAATCTTCAGAATTTATCGTTTCTATTCGTTGAAACTGGACATAACCTTACTTACCAGAGTTCAGTGATGTAACAGTGAAATAATCACACGAAACGATTAAATAATGTATAAATTAAATTTGTTTTCGTTTTAAACCTTGCCTGCCTGTAACTTCTTTGTTGAAATTAATTTAATTTAAACCAAAAACACATACATTTATATTTAGATGTTCCTGGGTGGTTTAAATCTACCTCTGGTTAATCGTACTGTTCTCTCCAAAACACTGACAAACATGAGCGTTGCGCGATTGTTAAATAATAACAATCAAAAGATAAGGATATATCACGCGCAAAAGGTTTTCCAATTATTGTGCTGCCGCTTGGTCAAGACTGACACTTGTACAATCCACCTCGTTTATAATTATTTGACTGTTCACTAATATTCGTTGTTAATGCTTATTTCACTTTCTCGGCTGATTACACAATGATGTTGACTGCTTAATATAAAATTCCTGAGCTGAAGACGAAGAAACATTAACAAGGTTCATACAAAAGTGGCTACCGTTTAAAAAAAAAAGTAACTTTATGAACGGACATGATAAAAAGTAATGATAATAATAATAATAATAATAATAATAATAATAATAATAATAATAATAATAATAATAATAATAATAATTGCATTGAGTGGGCTATAAAGTGATAAAGAGGGAAGCTGAGCAGAAAGGATTTGAAACGCAATGATAAAAAGTAATGACTGCGAAAATAGAATTCACTCTGCATCGGAATGTATATAGGACATAAAATATGATATAACATTAAACAACTGTACAACGGCTCTCATCGCAATCTAAATTTTGTATAATTTGACTGATTTTGGGGAAGAACGTACATTTTCAGCTTACGGCGAGTACATTGGTTATAAGTCGACTCTTTCTTACTACTGATTTTCTTAGGATCCAACGAAGTTACATTCAATGATTTCCGCAAGGTGATTTTTGAATGAAAAGTTTTGAGTAAATTGTGAAATTGTTCTACGTGTGTAAATGTACAGATAGAGCAATTGGAAAGTATTATTCTTGCACGTATGCTTTTGCTAGCTTTTTTTTCATTATGAGTTCATGATAAACAGTACAAAGCATTAAAATTCCGCCGTTTTTGCGCGCATCCATTTCCCCTGGCCAGCATTTTAACTTTTCTTTCCTTAACCTTTCCCAACCATTCTTAGTTGTTGCCTGGACATGGCCTTATTTTGGAAGATTTTGTCTAATAGCTGAAACATTTGCCTGCTAACATAATATTACATAGCTTTGCTATACTTCGAATGGAGCAAGAACTTCCTTGATTTCTTGCAGTGAAAACGCAGCCTGAAGTTCCAGTTTTTTTCACTGCGTTAAGTCCAGTGATGCAGGTATTTGAGGATAACTAAATTAGATGTTATGTCTTATTTGTTCTTTTTAATAGCTAGAGTTTCTTATTGAATTTTTTTTCTTTTAAAGCAATATTTTACAATTATTATTTGTCAAGTAACTTCAAGGGTATTGTGTAGTGTATTGAAAGTTAAATTGTCGTGATAATGAAGTTGGAAAGTGCTGTTTTCCTGGCAAATTGTATTATCTTATTTGAGTCTGAAAATTAAATGGGCCAACTGTTTTATAATTTATTTTGCAAAAGGTTGGTTTAAAATTTGTTTTAAGAATATTAATCTTTTTGCAGTAATTTTATCCTTTCCTCTCCCTTAGTCACCTTTCCAGAGATATCTTGAGCATATTCCACAGGAAAACTTCTGCAAACATTAAAAGGAGGACGTTGTTTAATAGTTACTGATATATGGTGCGAGTGTAACAAAATATTATCATTTCTTTAGGTCTAAATTTTCACAATTTGGGATAAAGTGCTTATAATATTTTTATTTATAAAAGTATATATAATATATTTAAATATAACTGAACAAAAAATCAGCGTTGATATTTTGGCCTTCTTAAATCTAAAGAAGTTCAGACATTTTTTGCTATTTCTACTTTAGCCTATCATAATGAAGTTGACAGATAATAAAAATGTATGGTCATTAGCTAAAGGCTAGAAAGTTCCTCGTTTAAAAATAAAAACCTAATTTTTTTTATTCGCTGTTTATGTTTTTCTTTGAATATTTCATTCTACAATTCCATCTTAACTACCTGGTAATAAGTTAAAGAAAAATTAATTTCAGAAGTATATATTTTTCATAGTGCTCTTTTTCCTATCAACGTGAAATATTTAAATGTTATTAAATTTAAAGCCGTGCTCTCTTTTCTCTGTCGGGAAATAAACGTGACTAAAATTTTCCTCCAGGAGGCAGCGTTTTCCAGTATGAAACGATGGTTACCTACTAATTAACTGTGCCTTAATAAATTTAACGCTGTGTTTAAAAGAAATCATATTCTCTGCATCTTTACGTACATCTTTATATTGCACGAGATTACGCTAAGAATAAAATTAAGTATTACGTAAAAACTGTATATTCATCTTTTTAAATAAAAAATGAATACGGCATTAAAGAAGGCTGGAGTCCTTTCAAACCACTGCGTTTTCCCATTAGCGCTAAAAATCTCGTGGGAAAGCACACACTGCAGAGTATTTTATAAATTTATAACCATGCATTTATATTTGAAAATGTTCTTTCGTTGTTCAATAAATCTAATTAAAATTTCAGAGCTTTATTTCAAAATCCCACATTTTTTTTTCTTCTTTCTAAAATGGAGCACAAATTACTACAACCCTGTGTATTTATTTAATTCCAACATTTTGCTTTTACGTTTGTATTTAGAAGAGAGAACGGAAAAGTGAAACCAAAAGTAACCGCAGCTATTTCTTTAAGGAAATCAAAGTGTACCCTAAAAAGAAACTTTACATCTCACATAGTATGCAAAATAAGAGCTTAATCATTCCTAATAACTTACACGAATGAGCATTGCGATTTTATCAGTATAATATCGATAATCGTCCATTTTGATGCTTCTTTCCATAGCTTATCGATATTATGCCTGTTAGCTATTACAGCTGATCTTAGAGGCCTTGTTGGAGCAAAGAGTTGTAAATCCGCCTGTTAAATAAAAAGAACGAACATTACATTTTTTATGGTAAAATATTTCAAGATGAGAAAACTTTTTTACAAAATAAAAATATCAGACATTTTAAGTAAGAGTAATCAGATACGGAACGTTATTTTTGGCTTGCCTCCATAGCTGAACGTAGCCCTTTATGGGTCAATGTCATCCAGTCACCTGACAAATCGTGCGCTGCTGATAGCTGCATGTTGCAGTAGTTGTACTTCGTTGTTATGAGAGCAGGTTTTTTTTTTTTTCATGTCATTGTATGCACCAATGTTACAATGTGTAAGAATATGAGGGTTATATTTTAGTTGTTACAAAAAGTACTAAAGAAAAAATAGTTTTGAAACAACCTGTTGTTACTTTTCAAAACATTCGGCTTTAATATTATACACTTTTGTATGCGTTCAAACCAATTCTCGAAATAAAAAAAAATCCACTCTGAAGTTTGTATTTCAAATTTATAGTTTTTAAAGGCTTCAACAGCTTCTTGAGGTGATAAAAATCGCTGTCCAGGCACTTTTTGTTTGACATTCGGGAACAAAGAGAAGTCGTTAGGTGATAAATCAGGTGAATATTGGCATTGAGACATTAATTCTTATTTTTCTCTTTCAAATAATCAATTGTTTGACTGCTACGTGAGAGCTGGCATTATCCTGATGAAGAATGATGCGAAGTTTTCGGTTGTTTTTCCTGATTTTGTGGATGACTTTGACAAACAAAATGTTGTATACCATTCAGCATTAATTGTTCTTGGATCCTCTAAAGGAATGGTTGCGACATGTCCAGTACAACCGAAGAAACAAACGATCATTTTCTTAAAAGTTCTTCGTGAACGAACAACTTTTGTGGAATTCGGTTCATCTTGGAACACCCAAACAGTGAATAACATTGCTTAGTTTCCGGTTCATACGAATATATCCAAGTTTCGTCACCTGTTGCGATGTTATATACAGATTTTGCAATTCCTCGGTGGAATTTTTGAGCATTTCATTACACCAATTAAGAGAGGAGCGTGTTTTTAAACTTCGGTGAAATTATGATTAATCCATCGGAAACATATCTTTTTCACAGCTAAATGTTCATGCAGAATCGAATGTACTGCAGTCTTCGTAATGCTTAAGGATGCCTCTATCTCACTGTAAGTCACATGCCGACCTTCTTCAATCATGTTGCTCACAGCATCCATGTTTTTTTGAAATGACAACAGATTTTATTCGATCTTCACGAAATTCATCACTGACGAACGTATCTGATGGCGCTTCATTACTAAAAGTTGAACGAAGCGATCGTGGTTGAGTTAGGCATTTACTAAAATCATCCAACGAAAACCTTCAAGTTAAATTTCCATTTTTTTGGCAAACTTTCTTTGTTAAAACGCTCACTGTAAACAACCTTCTTGGTAAATTTCTAAGCTGCAATTGTTTTCACAATAATTTTTACAGGAATTTATTAAGATATGTTTATCGTGATAATTGTGACTCAATTTTTCTCTCTCTCCTCTTTAGAAGCACCAAGGTGGTCTAAATATTCTCGACCTGGACCGTTGGTGATAAAGCAAATTGCCTTTACTTGGCATATCTGTCTTAAGTATTTATTTGAAATATCAAGTCATTATTTAAAATAGTTCTTTTAGCGAATTCCGAAGGAATGTAAACTATTGCCATGATACAGTTTTTGAATAATTTCTGCAAATGTCCATCTATCCAACCTACTAGGCACCTAATATATATATATATATATATATATATATATATAAAGGGCATAAACATGATTGATTGCACTTAAAATGGTTAAAAATACCCACACAATGTATTGCTGTCTTCATTGCCATATATATATTGCAAGAATTTTAATTTCGTTCCTCTAATGCTACAAATAATGCCATAACTTATTTTGTTTCATTAATTAATAAAACAATAATTTGGATTTTATACTTATTTTTGAAGTTACTCTACTTGGTGAGGAATTCGCCTAGTTTTCACTTATCTCCTGCGTGACGGATATTGAAAGGTTCGCCTAATGTGATGAAATATGAATTGCTTACATTTTTCCCTAGTCCAAATATTCGTAATGTAATCTATAAAATAAAATATTTTATTAAACTTTTTATCCTCTACAATGAGTATTTGATGTTCTGTTGCTTAATAAGAAGCACAGAGGAGAGGAGAGTTATTTCATAAACCTTTTAGTATATGATTTGTATTTATATACATATAATTGTGTGTATTTGACCCTTACGCTGGATCATTATTTAGTTTTTGTATTTGGTACGCCATTATTGAAATAAATATGTACTTATTACTGCTATTAATAAGGAGCACTGCTTCAAGTTAAGAAAATGTGTTCATATATAACACTTCGCAATACGCTTCATTCTGTAGGCATGTCACCACTCTCATGTTACATTCGCCATCATAGATCCTTCACCAACCATTGTAATAATTCGCTAAACCAGGTTCCTCCACACAATGACTGCAGCTAGGAGTAAAACAGGAAATGACATATTGACCTTGTGAAACAATAACGTTAACTAAATGTAATAGCCTACTTGCAGTATTAACACGTCTTCATACACACTCATATAAAATGCCCGAACCGTCTACTGCATTGTAATATACTATTAGTATAGGGTGTTTCCCTTGCTACAGTCCTCAAACTCTTGTCTAAAAATCTATATTATGTAGATAGTAGTTTGAAAGTTTATGTACACGATGTAAACAGCATGTAATGAACTGTTCCAATGACCTTCATTTGCCTATGCTCCGCGTCACTGCATTTCGGCGGTTGTGAATCGACTGCATGTGCACTATTGCATAGTGGGCGTTTTTTATTCGTAAAAGGGTTATTTCAAGGAAAACCAACACATCTTTTGATAAAATGAATGATAAATCCTTCATATTTACTTGAAAATTTATATATATTATATATATTGAACAGTATTTAGGCAACTTATTAGTGTCATCTGATCAACAATTGAGAATTTACAGTACTTTAAATTTTCGCCAAAAATCAAATAAATGCATGCTTGAAGTTATTGTTAAATAACTCTTATATTATTTTGAACATGAATATTTTCATGTTGTTAATTTTAAAGCTAATTAAATGTACTTTTAAACCGTTTATTTATAATTTTTCAACAATGTCATATTTTGAAAATACAGATTATTTAATTTGAAAAATATATTTATAAAATTTACTATAAAATATCATCTACGATTTCTTTCAAATTCCGGTCTGGTAGTCAGATTCATCTTCAACAAGTGTATAAAAATTTATTTGGGGCCCTCCAGTAGTTTACATGGTAACAATCTTTTTTATTAAGATATGAGGCAGTTCTTAAGGAATAATTTTCACCTTATCTTTATCAAATTGTTCTTGATGCTTCTGTATTGGGTGTTGTAAACTGTTAATATATTTCCTGTTGTCATTATTTTATTCAGGCTTATTCTGTAGCCCTTTGTTGCCTGAAAAAGCTTTTATGAGTTGTGAAGCTGATTTCTTTTCTGATTGCTCCATATACAAAAAAAATGTATCAAATGAAACTAAGCGTGTCTATTAATGAAATAAGTCTAAATTATTTGTGACATACCTTTTTCATATTTTAAATTTAAATCCTTAAACCTCATAACAAGTTGTTGACTTAACAGAAACATTGGGAAACAAATCCGAGCATATGAACAGTTTCCAGTCTTTATGAATAAGGGATTATTATCTTTTCACCTGGGCAATTATTTTATGGGATATTTGATCATATGAATTTTTAAGGTTAGCTATCATCACTATACGTTGTCAACAAATTATGTGAAAGCATATTGTTAAGTACATATGGTAATCAAGCAAATAAAGTAATGCCAAGAAAGTTAAATAATTAAGGAAGTAAAATTTTAACGCATTTACTATGAAAATCAACAAACTAATGCGACAATACTCATTTTAGAGGATTTTAAAATTCTATTTCTACAATTTGCGATTTTTGAAGTTGTGATGGCAGGTGTACATTACTGATTTGTAGCTAAACATTTTTCTTCAGGCTCTACATCAGAATCTTTATATGCTGTAGTATGAAAAAAAAAAAAAAAAATAGGCGAAATATCTCTTATATTTATTGACAGCCCAAAATCATTTTACCTGTAGTAGTGGTAGTGGTGATGGTGGTAGTAGTGGTGATGTTGGTGGTAGTGGTAGTAGTGCTGGTAGTAGTGGTAGTGGTGATGGTGGTAGTAGCAGTAGCAGTATCTATATCTATATGCATGTGTCGTAGTCCGTACATGCTTAAGAATGATACATAATCAGAAAGAGCAACAAATAATAATACAAATACATTTTTAAAATATAAGGAACGGTATTTACAGACATATGAATAGAAACATATTATAATATTATTTATAATTATATTAGATATTGCGCTCTGACCAGAAAATAAATTGTTCGCGCACTTTGGTCAGGAAAATGCCTATATTCAACCAATTAGCGTGGTTTGCAAACAGATCCCAGCATGCCAATAGACCTATGTTTGCCTTAAGAAAGTTTTCAGGGAATGGTGTTTTTCTCAGGTGTTCCCAGTGGGTACATACATACTGCATTCCTCATCCCCTCCATAAAATGGGCAGATTCTCCTACCAGATCTATTCGTTATTTATAAAAAGATTTGCATTTAAAGCTTTTGCATCGCAAAAAGTCACAAAATGAATTTCAAGCATTATATTTAAATTGAAAGAAAGCACATTTTATGTACTTTAAAACAAGACATAAATTAGTTTTTATCATTAATTTATCAAAACATGACTAAAACAAACTTTCTCTTTGAAGTTCGGAAACTTTCTTGTTAGTTTAAGACTCCGTATATTCCGTTCTTATTAAGATATTAAACTCTACTGCAAAAAAGAATTTTTGCATAAGATGAATGTGTATAAATATTCAAGAAAATCTGAGAGGTGAAAATTCTAGAATATGTTGTTTTTTCTTGAAGAGATCTAAACACTGGCGCACAGGTTCATTTAAAGCGTACTAGTCGGCCTTTTTTGCGGAATTTGATGAAAACCTGTACCCTCATAGAGTTTCATTCAGAAATAAGTAAACAGATAGAAACAACAGAAAGTCAATACTCAACATTTAGAGCACCACAAACTCTCTGAAGAAATAATGTAAAGTAGTGATTATGGTATCGTATCAAAATAATTACAAACACTTTCCAAAAGACTTGTCTCTCAAAATACAGGTGCTAAAGAACAGCATATTCATATGTTCGAATCGGTCCTGGTGGTGTAGTGGTAACCATATTTGCCTCCTAAATCCAAGATCGCGCGTTCAAACCCGGCCAGGATCGATGGGTTTTATCGGGCGTAAAATCCTAAGTATGGCTTTCTTCGGAAGGGAAGTAAAGCCGTGGGTCCCGTGTCGTACATTTACGGCACGAAAAAGAACCTTAAGCTTGAAAGAAGAGGCCTCTGAGCAAAATTTGTCGGTCGTTTCATGCGCTGATTTGAATGGGACGCTGATGATCTGAGATATTAAAGAGCGTCCGTTAATAAATCAAATCAACAACAGCCATGTACTCGAGAATGAAAGTGACGTACTACGAAAACTGTGTTTGTTTTATTTATGCTTTACAGATTTTCTTACTCCAAATCCTGAAATTTAGACTTCAAACAAAGTCCCATTCCGAACGGATACATAAACCGTCAAAACACACAACAGAAAGGAGGAGCATTCCATTCACAGAAAGTCGAAGTGTGGTGTAAAGAGCATTTTCTGCCCAAAGTATGAACAGGTCCTGTTTTCATCGTTGAAGGTGTGTATATACAAATTTTAACACTGCTATCTGTATAATATACAATGTAATAATAATAATAATAATAATAATAATAATAATATTCCATTCCGTACTTATTTGTTATTTCCTCCACCGGGACGTGTATTGCAAACCCTTACACTTTATTTCTAAATTACAAATTACATTCTTACATTATTATTTTCCAGATGATACTGATACCTGGGTTACTTTTACAAATTTACTAAAATAATAAAAGTAACAAATTTGATAAATAACAAAATTACATTTCCTTCAACTTCTTCCTAATTGTTGGAAACCAGCTATTACTTCTACTACTTCCACTTATTCTTTAACTCTAAATTATTAAACTACTATTCACCGGTATCCGGTAGAAACTGCGCTGGTGACCAGTACATTTCTTACATACTTTTACTTTTACTTGAGTACTGTCTATATTTGTGTAAATCTCTATTATATCTTGTATGTGTTTCTTTGTTTTCCATATTATATCACGTCATCGTACTAAATTATATCATTTTTATAATATATTGGTGTAAATTTCACATTTATACCTCATATTAATCTATTTTACAACAATGATTATATTTTCTGTTTGTAAATCTAATTGACATTTATTAATGCAACATTTACACTACCAGTTCATTGCTTTAACATCATTAACAATAGTAATAATATTATCACAAATAATATTAGTTATAATAATTATAACAATTTTATTATATTTTATTTTATCCTCTTTATCTTCCTATTCTTCTTCACTTTCAACATACCCCTTTTCCACAAACACTTTACCCTCCTCTCATTCTCTATACCCAATACTGTTTTATGTCATATTAAATGTTCCCTTTCGCTACACCGCTACACTTTACACTTCTCTATTGCATTTGTTTATTTATCCTTTATACTCAAATTATTACAATTTTGAAACTATTGATACAATTTTCACCACTAATTTCACTTCACTTCTCATTCACCCCTATCTACTACCCCATTACATTCCATCATACCCCTCTCAATCTTTATTATAGTTCCCCTCCATTTTTCCTAAACAAGCTCCTCCAACTCCCATCCTCTGCATCATCACTTAGGGCCCCAACAACTCCTTCAGCACCTGCTTCTCCTGCTGTCGCATCATATTCTTTCCCTCTTCCCATTCTTCTCATTATACCTTCTTTCTTCTAACTGTAGGTTTGTTTATTATATAACTTTTTCTACCTGTGCTTCTCCATCTCCATCATATCTCTTTTCTTCTTAATCCTCTTCGTCTTCTAACATGATTCGAATCAAGTTTTCATTGTGGACTTGGGTAGTAAATTGTTTTTCTAATTATCTATATTTAATATTCTCAATCTTTCCGATCTTCTTCTTCTTCTTCTTCTTCTTCTTCTTCTTCTTCTTCTTCTTCTTCTTCTTCCCTTGCTGCTGAAATCTCTTTTTGCTGCATCCTTTCTTCCCATGCTATTTTACTTATATACAATTTAAAGACAATAGTTTTGGGTATCTAACGAGGTAGTCAATATGTATCACAAAAATTGTGTAATTAAAACGTTGGTATATTAAGATACTTAAAAACATACGTGTACCTTCTGTATATAATGAATTGACGCCTGAACAGACCCAACCCAAAGAGGATATCTGTCGTCAGCTTATCGCAAGTCCCAGGGATGACAGATTTATCAGGAAAATTGTCACACGTGATGAAAAATGTGTACAATATTCCAACCTTGACACTTAGAATCAGTGACTCGATCCCCGTTAGCCTGCCAAAGTCATCGGTAAACAGAAGCAGTTCGGTCCCATAATAATGTTCTGTGTCTGGTGGAAATTTGAAGGTCTGATTCGCTGGGAATTTGTTCCAAAAGAGCGTACAATTATCACGAATCTTTATTCTCAACAATTGGAACGAGCTCATGAAGTTTTAAGAAGAGGGACCCAGCATTGGTAATGGAAATAGAGTTGTTTTGAAGAGCAGGACAGTGCAAGACCTCATACCGCTCAAACAACCATGAAAAAAATCTAGGAATTGGAAGATATGAAACTCCTGCCACACCTAGCATGTAGCCCTGATCTTGCGCCTTCAGATGATCTTCTGTTTCGATCCGGGCTCAATTTCTGCGAGGAAGAAAGTTCGAAAACAGTAAAGCCGTGAAAGTGGGCATCACAAATTGTTTACATTAATATCCATTAACTAATACCATCGCGAGATAACAAACTTTGCTGAAAGGTGACTTAAGACCGTTTGATTTAGTGTCCTTTACTTTGAATATTAGAAGTCTCAAACAAGGGTTTACATAAAAACCGTCAGTATTGTACAATCGCCTTATTTACTTTCGTGTTATGTTAAGCTTATAATTCGTTTTTAGTTTATAGAAAAAGTTTAATTTAGTAAGAAGGATAAATAAAAATTCAAAGTATCGTTGATTATAAAATTTAAAATATTGCTGTAATTAAATTTCTGTGGCTTACTGAATATATTACTCTTGCACAAAAATAATTTAGCAGACATTGGGATAAGAAAGAGAGGAAAATATAGACCTTGCAGGCGTTTTCATTTATTCTCCAGACAACGGAATTAGCAAATGCAACAGATGATAAGGCTGTATTAGAAACAAAGGAAGTTTAAGAATAAGATGAAGAGTTTTTGTAATTAATTGGTATTAAAATTACTAGTACTTTTTCATACATTTGAAAAGTATTCCTAAAACTTGAAAATGAAGAATTAGTAAATATTTTGTTTTAGCATTATTTTTTAAATAACGCTAGTAATCTATCCGGAAGGCCGTGTTTTAATTATATCAGGCGCATAAGGATCTCTGTGCATGCCCGCGTTTGTACAATATTTTAAATCCGAGAGAAGGGGAGCATATTCTACAGCTGGAAATTTCGGTTTAATATACCGGAAAGTAGCTTCTATTGCAATACGTGTTCCAACCATGATAAATTTCATACCGCCTCTCCCCTTTCCTGCTGCTAAAAATAGTACAGCTGCGTTTTCTGCAGTCGAAAATGTTCCTCGGCTCCGACGTTGAGATTCGCGAAAAGGGGCAAGAGGCAATGCTGGAAAATGTTTCATAGCGATGTAGAAATGAATCGTATTTTTGACGCGTTCGAACAGCGGTGTATGAATAATGTGCGATTTATATTTTATTTTACTTTCTCGAAGACATGTTTCGTATGTATGAATAATTGGCAATGATATAAGGGTAAATAAAAAGAAAAAAGTCCCGTATTTAAAAGTTAATGCCCCTACTAAGAGCCTAATATGCATAAACACAGCGTCAATCACCAAATATTACACTGACTATTTAACGTATGTAGCGTCATCATAAAATCGACGAGTAAAAGGAAACAAAATTTTGAATTTTGACCAATTATAGACCATTATTGCATTTAAATTATCTTAAAGTTTTATCAAATCCGTTTTATAACGCGACGTGTATTTATCATGTGGTCTGTGTAGCCAAATCTATACATCAACTGTGTAATTCCTGGACTCACATCACTGACGTCTCTGCTATTAACTTCTTTAGGCATTCTTTCTGATTTTCAGCAAATCGATTTTCAAAGCTCTCAACTAAGGGACAATAATTTCCCTACTAATAACCGAAGACTCCCAAAACTCCAGTTTTTTTGTAAATTCCTTGAATTTTGTTTATGGTTGAAATAATCGTTTCTGTTTTGTGTTGCATGTTTGCATTTAAAAATTCAATGTATTGAAAATTTCTGCAAAATATTCTAATTTGGCTCATAAAAATTGTCTTCAAAATGTTCAGCATAATCCGACTTTTCATCATCATAGAAATAATGAATAAATAAATAAGAAGCTATTCTTGAACTTCTTCCACTCGCATCATTGATTTAACCCTAGAAAACCAACGGACTTCAGTGTGCAACGGTAAATTGGTATGCTCGGCACCTATAACTCGCAAATCTTTTCAAACACTTTAGACCTAACTGGTCTTGTTTTTACATAATTTATCATTGTAATAGTCGTACTTAACACCGATTCCAAAAGGCCCCCTTCAACAGTTCTCATAAATAACGCTTCCCTGTGCAAGAAACAATGAGTTGTCATTATAGTCGGGTACACTATCTCACGTAACTTATAAAACCTGTAATTTTCCCCGTTAATGACGCTGCTCCGTCTGTACAAAAAGAGATGCAATTTTCCCAGGAAATATTATGTTAAAAATAATTATTAACGCAATCACAAATATCTTTGCCGTAGTAGTGTTTTGAATTCTTGGCAAAATATAAATTGTTCAATTATATTACAATCTAATATGACAATTAATTGGAATTTATCACTTATGTCGTCCAACTGTAGAGCAAATATATTATTCCCCACTAATTAATTTCAATGTTGTGAGACGTTTCTTTTATAGCGCAACTAACAGCGTTATCCGATAACGGAATTTTGGATATTTCTTCTTTCGTAGCATCACTAAACACAGTTTTCACAATTATTTTTGTGGCTGGTAATATTAGTTCCTCTCCCTTATTATGAGTTTTTTCTGTTGGGCTGTTAATTCAGAAATTACATATGAAGCATGCAATGGCTTGTCAGAAACAGAAATACGTTTTTACTAGCGCGCCAGAGAAGTTTTCCTGTGACTTCAAAAGACGTGCAAAATATTCTCTGGTTTTGAAGGTATCTGAGAATGATTACTTTCCAAATGTCTTTTTAGTTTATTTGGCACCATCGACTTATTTACAAAACATTAACATAAATAAGACACTCCGGGTTTGGTCTAAATTCATCTCCACGCCACGTATTGCAATATTCATCGCTATATTTAAGAAACACAGTGACCCTTGAAGGAAATTTTCACTCACATTATTTCAATTAGCACTGTTGTCATCTAGTTCAGAACTTACTTCAGGTTGTCTTTTGAGAATTAAAACGTTGTCCATGATTAAATCTAAATAAAGCACTTTTGATAAAACAGTCGCACTATCACCTGCTCACATGTATATAATGAAACTGACTAATATGTTCTGACGATTCTAAACTCTCTTTACTATTCATTGGGAAGAGTCAACGAATTTCGAAGCATTATTGCAGGGGTTCATTTTCATTTACATTATCGCCAGGCGGAAAAATTAAACTGAGCATTGTTGCAGGTGTTAACGTTTCATAGGTAAAGTCACCTCAAGAAAAAGTACCATATGAAAGTCTTCGTCGTAAATAAACAAGTGCATCATAAAAATGTTGAATGGCATAAACTTTATTTTTCAATTCCAAAATTTCGCGACACACTCCAATGGGCTGTGTATTTACACAGCCACACCGGTTGGGAGCCACTGCCCTAGAGAATGTAGGAAGAATGTCGTGCTTTCTTATACTGTATACGATGAGAGAGATCTAGAATTGAATACAGGCATTGTTGATGGTTTCCCTATATTGTATACAAAATGCAAACAGGCATATACTGTTTTGTCTAGCAATCGGGAAAACATATTGCTTTCTTCCCAATAAATGATTAGAATGCTCTAAAAAGATTCTGAAAGTCCAAGGTCTGCATGTGACGATATATCGTAAACTACTACCTAGAATCGTGTAAAAACTCCCTTTACATTTCAGTTTTATTTAGATTTAATTCATTGAAATCAATAGTCATTATTCCATTTTGAAAAGCGTGAGCGGGGAGGTCTGGGATTCGAATCCCACTAGGATCGTCTTTCCTGACTGAGATTTTTTTCACGTTTTTTTCAGTCCTCATAAATGGCAAATGCCAGGGAGGTATCCTAAACTTAGGCTGGAACGTTTCCTTCCTTAAGAAGAATTCTCAGTTTATCATTTCATCTCATATATCACCAGTGTTCACCTCCTGTGGTGCCTCAGTAGCAAAAACGGGCGTTAAACACCATTAAAAAAATTGAAAATTTAAATTAGTACTAGATATGCACTTTAATAATTGTTTGAATATTACTGCAAATTTTTATTAAGCTTTTTATCCTTTATTTTAGATTTTCAGTTTAAAGTACCTAACGGACCGAACCGCATGTGTTTGTATAAGTTTTGAATTTCGGTTTATTTTTACCAATTCAGTTATCTAGTGTCTTTTAGGGATGTGTGTCTTATATGTTGCTTAACCTGAAGATTTTCTTTGCTTTAAAATAACCACTCATCTCTGAAACCCAAAATATCTGAATAAGTATCACTTCTTTCCTGAGCTAAATCTATCCAGGACTTTTTCCTTTGATATATACTACTAGGTTTAAGGACCCTTTAGTGTACCACGCCAACTTTCCGATCATCTTCACTTGTAAACTTAGCAGCGTCCTGTGAGCGTCTCGGCCTCAGAAGTCCGCTACAATACCGCCACGCTAGGGGGATGCCTACAAGTTCGTGAACACAGTATATTGGTACTATTAGCAAAAATAAATAAAAAATAATTCAAACAATATTAGTGATTTTGTTTAATACAAACGTTCAATACACGTGTATACTGTATTTTAGCGAAACAAAAAATTTCGTGAAACTTATGTTGAAGTATAGTTCACACACTTAAATTATGATATAATTAACGTAATTTAAAATTGCAGTAACTGAAAATGTCCCCTAAAAGTCTTACAAATTCAAGAAAATCCTATAATGACAGCTCTAGTGATCAGAGATGTTTAACAGACACATCTAAAACAAGCAGAACTATCGCTTATTCAACATGGGAAAGCATTGTCGAGGATTAATGAAATTTAATATATTAAGGGCAAGTTTGTACTAAAATAACAGAAAAATAAATACTTTTCGATCGTTTATTTTTGTTTACATAAAGTTCAATATACATGCAGCATAATAAAGGTCTTGATAGAAACTTTCTTGAGCTATGCACAGTTAGGTGTTGAGCTTTCTTGGCGCATAAAAAGATCTCTGTGATACAGCTTTTGTCCACAATTATTTAAATGGTCAATAAATATGTAAAATATATAAAGCACCATATAAAATACAAAATCGGACTCCATCCTGTTATTATATGTGTTCTTATACCTTTAAAATATTTCACATAACTTGAATATATAAGCATAATTTCAGAACGTTCCATGAATTGACATATTTTGAAAATTTAGCACAGGCTTGCCTTAAATGAAAAGTAGTTCCTAAATAAAAATGGTTATTAGTTCCAGAAAATAACTATTTGAACAAAATAATTGTAAGTTTTTCTGTTGGAAACAGTTCAGCCCAAAATGTTAAAATAATGTGGAAAACTTGTTCTTTGTATGTCAAAGACAGACGTTAAGTAAAGAAAAATGCATCACTGACCAAATATTATGGCAAGTATTTAAACTAAGACTTATTACAAAAATGTTTAAGTTTATTTGTAGGAGTAATTATATGCGTGCTAATTATTAAAACGACACTGTTATAATAAATATTCTTCTAGAGTTTGAAAATAGCCTCTTTTTTAAGACTTTGTATTACTGAATTGAAACTTAAGTTCATTTTCATCAAGTTTCATCTATATACACTAAACTAACTGCTAAAGGACACTATAACCTCTAACAGCTAACTTATTCTAAGACCAGCTGTTGAATAGTTCAGAACATAAATATTTGTGAATGATCTTGGATGAATCTGCTTGGATTTTAAAGTATTTTTGTTTAAATTGTACCCATAATTGATCGACAACGCTTTAGTAGCAGCTATACAGCAAATGTGCAGTGTTTTCAGATTATGTTAGTGTTTAAACATAATTATTTTGCATAACAGCCCTGGAAGTCCCACTATCTTTTAATCTATGTTATTTAGACACTTATAAGTAGACGAATTGGGATTTGGTTTAATTTCTGTTCATTTTAATTATTATTTCATACCCATACTTAACAATGGTCAAAATTTGTGACATAATACTTACATGTTTTTGATATATTTTATATTAGTTGTGAAAGGGTTGGATTTATCAATCGGACTACTGAGAACATGCTACATACATATATTTTCTTTAAAAATTTGTTTGTTTCACTGTCTTTTCGTAAAAATTACTGACATTGCATTCAGTAGTTCACATCACTAATACATAAATGAAATTGTGCACAAGTAGAGGAGAAAATAAACATAGAATCATAACTGTGCATACAATAGTAACATTTATTGATGTTAATTTTGTAATTTATCGATTAATAGAAATGTTAGAGAAAATGAAAAGAAAAAACATTCATTGTATCTTCGTCCATTCGTAAAACGTCTGCTAGCTGCAACCAATACCTATGACTTGTGTACAATGAAAACACCTGAGAGAATAACTTGAAGGGGGGGAAAAATACGGTGATTCAGGAAACCGTATATGCTTATAATATTAATAATTATTTTACTTACATTGTATTTCACATCATCTAAAGTTGCCTAGGTACTGATAAATATTTTGTATCTACTGTCGTCCTGTCTCTTTAGCCATTGCATATATGCATCTATGTACCTTATCCATATTGTTTAAACTTGGTTAAGTGTAAGAGAAAATCTCGTGATCTTAACCGTGTTAGTCACCATTATTATTATTATTATTATTATTATTATTATTATTATTATTATTATTTTCTTAACAGTAAAAGTTACCGAAAACATTAGATTTCTAATTATTATTTAAAACTCCTGATAATAGCATTAAACAGCTTGTGTTTTAGAGATTTCTCAAAAATAAATTATGAATTTGATGTTTTCGCTTCCCAAGTGATACTGGCAAAGTTAAAAGAAGCTTATAGAAAACCTCTGACAGAACATAGTAAACATCTTTAAAACTTGTTTTATCTCTGCGGTTAAAGCCACTTATTACCATCCCTTTACAATTTTCTTATCACCTTTGTTGCCTTTGAGGGCTTGTTTTCTAATCTTTTATCAGCACGTATAATCAAAGAAATGATATAAATTTGTCTTTTCAAGCTTAGTAGTTTGGAAAGAGTTTATAATCTACCGCATCAACAGCTTTAATAAGGAAGTAGAACTATTTAACGACCAGTAGAAATGTTAAATACCCCAATTTCAAACGTTTAATTTTAACATTCTCTCGTCTTTAATCGACGGTAATAAAGAGCTCAGATATGACAAGTGGGAGTCGCTCGAAAGCAACAAGAGTTCCAGTTCTTTACCGCGGGATGAAAATGCGTTCTTTGAGGCTATTGATAAGTTGGGGGAACTGCTTCAGGACAATACCGGAAATGATTCACTAGAGGAACTTGTAGCTTTTACGGCGAAGAAGAAACTTGGGCATAGAAAACTACTCTAGAGAAACAACTCAAGTCTTTGTGTCAAAGCAACTGGATTTGAAAATGTGTAGAGATCGTGGGATGCTGCGTAAAGAGAGATGGTATTGAAGCGTAATTAAAATGGAAAAGGAATTCAATAGACAGCATGGTAAAGAACTATGGTGAAAGATCTACCGAACTTTTTGAGAGCGAAACATCCCCAAGTATATGGCATCAGCTCTAACTTGCTAACAATTCTTCTTTTATACAAAGGAAGATTAAATAGAGACATAAGTTATTCAGATTAAAAATTACATAAAATGGATTTAAGAGACACTGGGAGTGAATTTTCACACTTCCACATTTTTGTATGGAGTTTTTGAAGCTTTTACTGTAATTGCATTGCTGTTTAAGTTAATATGTATATCAAGTTAATTCCAATTGGATAAATACTTTGCGAGCTATAAATTATTGTATACATGTTGTTACGTAAATCTGACGCATAATCAAAATGTCCCATGCAGCTCCTGATTTGAGAAAATTATTTGATATTTTTGCTGTTGTAAATTTGAAACTCGCTGAAAAATTGTACAGAAAGGTATTTTAAATAAATTTTATGAGTGAATTGTGATCGTTTTTTAAATGTATAAGAAATTTTAATCTTCAAAATCAATAATTTTCATAGAATTTTTTTAAAATTATTATTGGTATTGGCATGTTTTTGTCCTATAGAATGTTACAATGCATACTGCTACACATTATGGTAAATTTTATTTAAATTTAAACAAAAAACTGTCACGCATGGAACATTTTGAATGTGTGAAAAAGAAGTTTTGAGAAAAAAGCTGTTTTACAAAAAAGTATGCTGGATAAAAAGTGATTTAAAACGACACGAGCAGCTTTTTAAATGACTGGAGAGCCCGAAGGGAAGGGAAGGCATGCAAATGCTGACTTTTTGTGGACGCCCAAAGAAACAGATTTGCGATTTTTTTGACTAATTTTGGCAAAAAAAAAAAAAAAAAAACTCACTCCCAGAGTCCCTTCTGGTTAAACTAAAACGATTTAATACACTTTTTATGTCATCCTTTTATAATTCTGAGGAATTTTATTAGATCGTTCGGATATTAATGACGGTTTTGTGATTTAAATTTCAGTTAAGCACCAATTTTTTCCAAACTAAATTTATTAATCAAAATAACCACGTTTTGTATGAACACATTTTTCCAATTACCAGATAATTTATTTATGCCATATCGATAAAAATGGAGATTTCTAGAAACAATGACATTTCTGTTAGTTAATGAAGACTGGTTCTCCTAGAAACTGGCTCAATTTCAGTTGGCGAAAAATCAAGTAAATTAAGTAAGTTGAACAAGAAAGAATTTCGTAGCCAGGCTTTTTCTTCCTTTACGAGATGTGGCCGAGCGTTATCATAAAATACTAAGACCTTAAGGATAGACTTGAAATCTACAACGTTGTTAAGCTCATAATTAATGAAGGAACTGTTTATCAAAATTTTCACTTTTCATATTCTCTTCATGTAATCACAAATCGTTGAAGGAATAAGACTCAGCTCCTTAGCTAGTTCGCGAGTAGTTTGAACTGTATTTGCTTCATTAATTTTCATGAGCTGGTTATCATTAACTTTACTATGACGTCCTTAACCTTTCTTATCTCCAAGGTTGAAAGCCTTACTTTGAAACTTTTCCAACCAAAACTGAACTGTGCGTTTACCAGTCTCCTTCTCCCCATGCTTTCATATACCCGAGGTCGTTAAAGCAAGACTTGTGAACGAGAGGTCTGGGGTTCGAATCCCACCAGGACCATCCTCCCTGACTGAGATTTTTAAAGGTTTTACTCATTCCTCATAAATGACAAATGCCGGAGAGGTACCCTAAACTTAGGCCTGGATCGTTTCCTTCCTTAAAAATACTCCTTTCCCAATATATCATTTCGCCTCATGTATCAGTGTCCCCCCGACCGTAGTGCCTCAGCAGTTAAAACGGGTGTTAAACACCATTATAAATGCTTTCATCAGGGTTTTAAAAGGTTTACCCGGAAGTATCTAAGTTTAAACTCGAAACTACGAAAATTGTATGCAAATACATGTTTCATGATATAATTACAATACTTTATAATATTTTCAACTAGCAATAGAAATGTTTTATACACATGACATGAAATAAATTCTAATTAACATATACATCTATTCTAGTATGTTCTTTGAATAGTTACGTTGCTTAATTGCAATATGAGAAACTATGATTTAAGTACTATGAACTAAGATTTTTTATTCTAAGATTTAAAAATTAAGATTTTTTTTACATTTTCCTAATTAATATTTGATATTATATAAGAATTTTAATTAGCTCTCCCTTACTTTATCATGTATGGCGTATAAAATTGCGCGAGGTAACATTTTCCACACGTATTTATTCTTCTTTCATTTCAAAAATTGCTTGTCTCTGGAAAATGTATATTACAGTTTCCTCTATAGCACATGTTTAAAAAAAAAAAAAAAAAGAAAACGAGAGAGAAACAAAAATAAGGAAAATGTTTGATTTCATTACCATTGTATTTTTCTCTCTGACATATGTGTAAAGAATAAAAAAAATCACTTTCCTGCTGCTGCAGCTGGTAATAGAATGTGTTAGTTTAGTGAGAATATTGGGAATATTACAAATGGCAAGAGGTTACGTGTAACAACTGGTTCGTGTATTAAAGAGCATTTGTTTTTTACCACAATCCCTGCCTCTCTTTGGTTCATCATTGCGAAGTTTGATAATGAGGGCGATTTGAAACATTCTCGGCTGATAATGAAGAAACGAGTTTTTAACTCGAACACAATTTTTACTTTTCAACACAAATTGCTTTAAGGTCAAAACAATTTATTCCAGCATTTATCCAGTCTGTGAAAGGGTTTTGCAGAAGATCTACCAGTTCTAATACCTTCATGGAAGGAACTAAACTTTTCATTACGACATGTCAATACAAGAACGGCAGCACACGGCTTTCGTTTCAGAATTTGCAACCAAAGTGTTCCTGCATCCTATGTGGACCACATTGTGAACAGTATCACTTACTCAATTGCAAAGCAAGGACAAATCCCTAGTGTTTTACGCTGAAGGCAAAACCTTTGTGTAATTATAAATTTTTCTTGCACACAGTGTGGTTAATAAATCTTTTATAATAATATCTCATGGAAGTCAAATCTGGGGTATAGAATGAATGCTTTGTTGTTCACATTTCAAATCTCCCAATTTTCTCATCGCTAAAACACTTGTGAGAAGTGCTAAATTTTGATAAATATATTTTCTTCTTCAATCATAGTCTTCTCTCAGGAATTTGTTTTCCTTTATGGAATTATTCTATGGCATCCCAAAAGCATGATCTCAAAATCTTTCCTTCAAATGGAACCGATTTTGTTTTCTTTGGCGCTAAAGAACAGATTTCTGTAGACTACTGGTGTGTATGCTCATTCACAGTTATAAGTTAATTCAATATAATTTATGTTGGTGCTAAAACATTCCGAAAATGTTGCTATATTTGCATACAAATGCCTTTTAGCTAATTCCTAAGGAATGTACCTATTGCGATTCCCATGAAAAATTTTTTGAAATATTTCTTTAAATCTCCATTGATTTTCCCTACTATAGCACCGAAATTGACAATGACAATATATATATATATATATATATATATATATATATAAAACAATTGCTACACTTGTCTTCTTATCAAAGAAGAACTCAAGTAGTTCGAAATGTAATGATTATTAATCTGTAATTTTTTCTTAGTGTTTTATTCTTTTCTGCTTTTCTCGATATTGTTATTTTAGTTACAATGTTAATAGTGTTACGTCATTTTTCAATTATATTGTTTGTTGCCCCTTTGCTGTTACTTTTAATTTGGCTTATTAATTTGATTATGCCTTTAGGTGTTTTGCTTCCTTACTATTTATCTGGTATTCTTTTAATTTTATTTCTTACTTTCTCTGTGTTTTCTAATACACTTTATTTTAATTATTAAGCTTGTTTTTATCTAATACATCCTATACTGTGACATCTATCCAAGGTAATGTTATGAAATTTAAAAAAATGGCTTGTCTTCTTGTCATATGAGTTTATGAGTTTATGAGCTGCCAACTTCATATTTAATTAGATTAATTATAGCAAATAGCTTTATGTAACTTCATGATAAACACCAGTGTAATGTCATTTCCCTGTACAAGAGTTGAGTTATTATTCTAAAATGTTATTTTCTCGCAAGTGTGCAGAAAGTTACCTTAGCCATAAAATCTGATCTGAGATTTTCTGTAGCCTGTTGCAGCTATTTGTAAAGAATCCTTGAGAAAGATGATTATTGCTATTCTGTTAGATAATTTCTTAAGCAGGGGAGGCACCATAAATTTTTTGGCAACTACAGGGATGAAAAGACAGGCCGGTAACCTTTTCAAGGGAAGAAGCCAACCGCTTGAGTTAGAAAAGGTCACGTAGATCATATTTATTTAGTTTTGCAATTTTGTGGCCCGCAGTCAGTGTGGCAAGTGTACTCAGAGGGCACAATGTTAGTGGAAGGGCTTTATCAGCACAGATGAATTAGTGGAAAGCGATAGTTAGTTTGGGGAGAGAATTAAGAGGACGACCTTTATTTGTTTAGTGCAATAGTTCAAAGTTTATGTACAATAGTGTATGAACAATAAAGTGTGTCATCTTCCAAAACGAAAAAATCTTATCAATCTCCAAGACTCCTTCCCCTATGGTTACAGTAGCATAAAAATATCCAGCAGCAGAGTCACAACAGCCGTGGCAAAACTGAAAGACAGCGGTAACCATCGTCGGAGAGGAAGAAAGTATTTACCCCTGAGATTACATCCAAAACCTATCAAATCAAATTGCCTTTTTCAAAATCTTTCCCTCCATTCATTACATATTTAATTAACCATCAACTTCCTTTATTTAAATACCGCTGCATATAGAAGAAATCAAGCAGTTCGAAATATAGTGATTACTAATTACTTGTAGTGTTTTATTCTTTTCTGCTTTTCTAGTTATTAGTTACATTATTAATAGTATTGCATTATATTTCATTTGTATTTGCATTATATAGCGGTCGTAATTTTTTTCTCCTCAACGAAACTAGGCATATACCCATCGATAATCGATTTGTTAACCAGAAGAATTGAACCATTAGGGTGGGGTTAACCTAAAGCTAAAATGGAAGGGAAAAAAAACGCTCTAGTGACTGCAATTTTAATTGTTTTATTTTTTCTAAAGGAAACTTGGTTTATTCTATTTAAATAATATTAAAATAATTTCTAAAAATCAGCGAAATCGGGTCATTAGGAATGGGGACTCACCTAAAACCGAAAATTTACCAATCGATCTAGTGGCACCAATATTTGTTTTTTCACAACAAAATTCGGTATATACCATTTAAACATATACAATACCATTTAAACATATACAATACATATCTGTATTGTATATTTTTGATTGTACATATTTACCTATTGCATTGTAATTGTTTTTAAATATGTAGTAACATGTAATTGTTCTATTGACACATATATACTTGTTCTTCTTAAATACACAAATTTAAGTACATTTTTTCTGTTATTTTTTCTGTTTTAATGTATGTAAAGGCTTCAATTCATAAACATGGTTACATTTATACATTTTTAAAAATACCCACATAGTATAGCTTTATCTATCAGTGGTCATATATGGTATTTTAATTAGTAGTGTACCATAATTTTTGTGGTTTAATCTCAATAATATTAATAATAATAATAATAATAATAATAATAATAATAGTTAAAAATGTGGCTTCTCTTTTGTAATACTTATAGATTGCAAGATTTTTAATTTAGCTGCCCTAAAACCACAAAGTAATATAAATTTATTCCATTTCATTATTTAATAAGGCCATAATTTGGATTTTATAATTAAGTTACTGTACAAGTTAAGAAATTCCTTAGTTTACATGACTCCTGCGTGGCGGACTTTCTCAATCTTCTGTTTGCAAGCGCAGCATCCATTAGACACAAACCTTTTTTCGTGTAAAGTCTAACCTATACTTTCCTTTGAAATGCCTATAGCTTCAGGAATTAATGGACGTTAGCTCGCTGGTCATCTTATTCTACATTTAGTATATAAAAGTTGTTATTTGGAGGTTACTGTAATTTAAAAACTAACGAGAATTTATTCATTCATTACTATTCCATAAAAATATCGCTAGACTCGTAACCTCGATTTTGCAATAAACGCCAAATTTATGACAACATTGCGAAATAATAAGGAAATTCGTTTTTAAAGCGAATTGATTTTCAACTGTTCAACCTAAGAAAAGCAAGAAATGTTCAGTTTTCCCTCCCCCCAGATATTTTTTTTCTTCTCCTTAATGTGTCTTCAAACATGGGTAGGAAAAAGCCGAAGCGAATACAAACGGCAAATTTTAGCAAACGTGGGAAAATATTATTATTGATCTGGTACTACAATATTAGGGAATAATTGAAAAAAAATAGATTCGATCTCAAACAAGGATAAAGAACGTACATGGGAAATTGCCAAAGAGAATAATAATTTTATTCTGAAGACTTTTACGCTATAATGGGTGTGTGCAGTCTATAGCACCTAAATCTATAGGGAAGTTGCAAATATTATAGAAGCTTTCCAAACATCACCCTCTTCGGTTGGCATTTCTCATAGCTGCAGTTGCTCTAATTACTTTATAGGTGGTTCTGCTGGCCGTTCCTTTCTCCACTTTGAATATACCTCCAATAGCTATCGTGTAGAACCTTAAAGTTAGTAGTATCATCACATCGAATTCAAAGCATGATTTCGCTTAGTTTGTGACTGTAATCGGGTTCAGTTCTTCGACATCTTTTTCAAAGCGAAATTGCATTTTTAACTTTTTGTCATTCAGTTTAAGGAACTGACTTTTTCTCATGAAATACACGAGGAACACAGTGAAATTCATTTTTGGATAAGATGTCGGAAATCAGAAATATGTACATATATTTCTGATATATATTAGACTTGTAAGGTTAGCCTAAAATAACCTGCAATTGAACGCAATTCTGATGTTATTACGCGGGAATGAAAAACGAAAAAAAAAAAAAACTTTATCTACACGAAATTAAAACAAACGTAATTGTTTGTAAATGAAGTTGCTATGCTTGTGTACTCTGAGAAATATTTTGTTTACAATTATTAAACTCTGGTTGGTGCTTTAACTTGTGAAATTTTGCTAGTTAGATTTCATTTGAGGTTAAGACGAAATACTTTTAGATTAGTGTTTAAACAATCAAAATTTTCAAGTTAACTGATGGTTAATGTTATGGCCTACAACTAACTCAAAGTATTTATTAAATTAATTTGCTCTTGCACAGCAAATTATGTATGAATTTACTTTGGCATTCATGCATATTTTACAAATAATTTTATTGTTGTGCGATTCATTTTATGGAATACCCACAATACATCAGCTTTAGAAAGCTATAGTAAATAAACTGTAGGAAGTAATTACTTAATATTTTACACGAATGCTTTGAACGGATGTACCGAGGTAAACAACAGTTCACGTGCTGACTACTTGACACTTTTTAAACAGCTCTTGTATTTTGTCAAAGCTTGCCATTTTTTACTACAATGTTTCGTGACATTACCTCAATAGTAATCATTATCGCAATATCTGCAAACAACTGTATTTCTTTATGTGTCATATGTGTTTAATATGTTATCATTTGCAGGTATTGATGCTATTCAAGAATGTTAGATAAACCATATATAAGTGAAATGGGATTAACATTGTACATAATTTAAAACGCTTATAAAGTCAGCATATCTAAAAATATAATTTGGAATATGCTTTGAAGGAATACACATTTATCATTTAAATTAATGTGGTATTATATTATGCAATTGTAATCTTCTCTGACTTGAAACTTACAAAAATAAATATAAATATGACAAAAATTCATAGAATTATAAAATTAAGCATCACTTTTGGTGAGAAACTATTTCTGCAAAACCGTGAACGTCCACTTAATCATGAGTATCTATTCTTTATGAAAGAAATACTTAAAAAGGGGCACCAGGGAATTCTAGATCGAGTATAACTTTTTAGGCACAATATGAAGGAATATTAAATATTCGCTCTTATATTATCGAAAACTATATGCTTTTCTCCTTTTACTCCAAAAAATTTAGTACTCTGTACTATGAGAAACGAAATCTAACTACGTTATACGCACTAGAGATAAATACCTGTATTAATATTTAAACAATTATGATAAAATACTTATGATTAAATATTGTACAGCGTGGGTCACTTAACATTACATATACAGAGGATGCCAAAATATATACACACTTCAAGCAAAGAAAAAACTCTGTTAACATAACAAAACTGAATTCACACACATGCACACAGAAAATGAGCACCATTCATCTTAAAATTGTACAGTTACTTATGCAAAAGTCTTGGGATGAAAACTTTCAACTGTTTTAATAATATGAGTATGCTGGTTCTGCTAATCCCAGTTTCACGTGTACTTGCTTTGTAGATTTCTGCGGTGAGTGCTCAAAACGTTCCAAAAGCATAACCGAGGACGGGGGGCTTGCTGCAGTGCTCTCAGATTTGCCCTTGTGAACATCGCTTACGGTACCTTGAGTCTCAAATTTGTCTCGAATGCGTGCAATTGTTACTCGCGTTCACGGTTCTGTTCTGTACACACGTCTCCACTGCCTTTGAATTTCAATAACATTGTCGGTTTTCCAATACCACTTCAAAATTGCTTTCCGCTGTTCAAACGATAATCTTCGCTCCATTGTGTTGTAACAACGCTAGAGCATAACGTAATGTGAATCACATCTGTTTACAGAACATCATACGATAATCTTGGCTTTATTTGTTAATTGCTGATTTCCCTATCTCGTAGCAACGCTATCGTAATGTATGTGAGTCACATCTGTTTACAGAACATCATACTACACATTACTATTGTTTTTTCGGTCCAACTTTTAAATATATTAAATAGATATCTACTGTGAAAGCGTGTACACAAGTGTGTATATATACTTTTTCCGCAAGTTTTTATAGCAAATATTTTCCAAGATATCACAATTGAAACTTTAATCTTCTCGCTTAACTGCCTGTACAATGCATTAAAAATGCTAATACTGTAAATTTGTTAAAAGGACATTAGTGTCTACAGAAAGTAGTTTAATGAAAATTCCAACATTTTATTTGGTTTAAAGACAGTTTTAGTATTATTTCTGTTATTAAAAGTTTTCTGCATTATTTTTTGATTAATGCGATTCAATTGTTATCAGTAATTTTGCACTTTAACATGTAAAAGTTCTAAACATTAAATCTTACTTAAATAACCGCATTAAATAGGAAAATTTATAACGAACTTTCTATTTTTTTATAACCATAAGAATTTAAATGTTTTTCTTACAAAAGTATTATATTTTATTTCACTATTACGAGCATTAATTTATAATAAGTTGATTAACTTGGAAGTTCATTAATTAATTATAAAATAATGGTGATCATCGATACTAGTGATCTGTTACGAAAAATCTAACGAAGGAAGAATACAATCTAATCAAGCACCTTTACTTTTAACTGATAAATGTTTTTCATTTTTGTAACTGCTGCAAAATTTTTGAAGTTATTCAATATTTGACCCACTTTCACAACAGTGAATAGTACATTTAATGAGTTAATGTAGTGTTTAAATTCGGTTATGTTCCTTGAAAAAACTTTTTTGAAGGAAAAATATCTGTCAAAATTGAATTTTTGCGTCATCGCTTTATTTTTATGCGGTTTAGCTAACCTCGAGGAGGGCAGAAGAAATAATGTTTTAAGGATTTAATTCAGAACTTTTTGTAATAATAAAATTTATATAATTTTAAGTTTATTTCAACCATTTGACATAACCTTTAAAACACTTTTTAAGCTGTTCATTGTATATATGGTAAAATTAATACACTTAACAAAATTTTTGGGAAAAAATGTTACTTGCTGTTTTTTAATAAATAGCAATACAAATAGGAATTTTAGAAACTCCAGGAGAAAAGTTTCAACCAGTCTTTGACTTAGAGATTGCTGCATATGATGTGAAATCTAAGTGTAAACTGCTACAATATGATGTTAAAAGTCCTGAAGTACAATAAACTATCATTTATACTGACCATTTAACTTTCTCCATTGTAAACTTCCTAAAGCCTACGTGACCGAGCTTCGATACATCTCCTGAAAACACTACACCCCACTAGCACAGCTACTACAGAGAAGTTGCCGAACAATCAGGGGTAAGATTTAAACACAGTATAGCATACGTTTTATTATATACAGAGTGCCTATTGCCATTTATCTGGAAGCTTATACAGTTCATCATTAAGATCAAGATTACTCTGAGTGAGGCATAGTATAATACAATAAGACGCATACAAAGCACTAGCACCCAACAGCTGTCCCTGTCATTGAACTCCCTATCTTAAGGTGTCTTTTTGCAACCAGCTTAACTCTTTGTAAAGAGAGCATAATGTCCCATAATTCAAATTAGATCATAATGAACTTATGTGACAACTCAGTATAGAAATTATGTTTTATATAGAATTTTTCAAGAAAGGGTTACAAAATTGTTAGACATTTGCCCCAGAATTAAAAATAACTTAATTAAAATTTCGCAGTTTAACCACTGCGTTTTATGTATTGTATTTACGCAGATCTAATGTAATAATGCGCACTCCAAATTTGAAGCTTAAAATCATAAAAAATATTTGACATGTTGTACTGCGTCTTAGAGATAAACAGTCCGCTTCTTGAACGATTAGATCACAGAATTTATAAGTGGACTATTGTTATATCTTGAAACACGTAGGACAAAATCCACCACTTGGCAGTTACCAGGACGACTGACGTAGGTCAAAGAAGAAAAAGTTATTTCTTATGGTGTTAGTCACATGTTGCCCGTTCTTTCTGCTTTCATGTACAAATTCCAAAACTTTTTCTTCAATGTCAGAATTTCTTCCTTTGCGAGGACCAGTAAATTTCTTTCTACTGGTTTCAGTTGCAAATAATGTCAATTTCTTTTGCCGCCACAAGCGAACGTTGCTCTCAGTTACATTGATCTCTCTTCCTGCCTTTCTGTTATCATTTTTTCAGTTTAAAGAATTACTTTACGCTTGAAAATAGCATCATAAAATGCTATTTTTTGTTTTCCCCCCATTTTGTAATCACCTACTATTCAAACGCTCTGTGTAATAATAGGCCAACAATGAAGTGGAGAATTGTAGCAATGCATTATGACGTAATAAACGATTAGTTTGAATAAAGCTCCCGGCAATCTATGGAGTGAAATTGCGCTCGAATCTACGCCATCAAATCTAATGCGCATCACAATTTTGAATACTAGATTTGGACAAAAAGGTGCGCATTAGATTCTCGTAAATACATAAACTTTGAGAAAAGTAAAAATGAACAAGAAAATAGAGACATGTCAGAAGAACCTGAATGTGTTAAAAAAAAGCCACTTTCTTCACTTTCACTGCACTTCCAACGTCTGTATTATGATATATTTGAAGAGGTGAATATAAAATATTTTCAATTTTATAACCTTTTATTAAAATTAGCTTCTTTTCATACCGAAGCCAAAAATTATGATATTATACACCAATGAACTTCGGGCATTGTCATGCAATAGAGTACATCACCATTAAATACAAAACTATAAACAAAAATTTAACAATTCGGAGAAGACTAAGCTCTTTGCTATATGTCGGTCCTGGTGGTGTAGTGGTAACCATACTTGCCTTCTAAATCCAAGGTCGCGGGTTCGAACCCGGGCAAGATCGATAGATTTTTTCGGGCGTAAAAATGGTAAGTATGGCTTCCTTAGGAAGGGAAGTCGCGGGTCCCGTGTCGTACATTTACGGCACGATAAAGAACCTCAAGCCTGAAAGAAGAGGTCTCTGAGCAAAATTTGTCGGCAGTTTCACGCCCTGATTAGAATGGCAAGCTGATGACCTGAGATGTTAAAGAGCGTCCTTAAATAAAGAAATCAAAAAAAATCTTTGCTATATTATTCCCCATACTTTAATAGCATACTATCCAAAAAGCTAAGTTCTGAATTCCTTCAAACGGAGTAGGTTGCAAAGGGAACAATTGACAAGTTTTACGCACTTAATTCCTTTCTCAATTATAAACTACTTGTTGTAACCGTCAGTGGGTAACAACGAAATACCTGAAATTTTATTGAAGAACTAAATGCAACCACATTTAGTAAAGAGCAACTTTCTTATACAGTGATACTGAAATGCGACTTGACCGTACATTTTGTGAGCATATAGGATATTTGCTATTACCCTCAGATATAATAAAGAATGCAAGGCTATCAAAATCATTATCATCAGAAGGTAGGACATTTGATGCCACCGTCGTCTTCGTCTTGGCGGTTTTCTTGTTTTCACTTACGGACACAACGTCCATGGAAGATTATCATTGTCAATAAATACTCATTTAGCCATAATACTTATTTCGTTAGCCAAAAAATTCCACTCATAACCACTAATATGCCCATCCATCCTGTTATGATATCTCATATAAGGAAACAAGTTTTAGAAAAAATATACGTAAAGCTTTAGAATTTTAAAATGCTGTCACTAATGAGCTTTTTGGAGAGAGTGGAAAAAACACGTTTAGGCCCCCATGTAAAATTTATTTCCGACGAAAAATTAGTAAAATTAGCACATTTGTCACGTTGTTAGCTCCGCGCAGTTGTGTCTAACGCGAGAGGACAGGAGAGGGTCTTGAAAAAAAATATCCTCAATAGTCTAACTTGAAGTACCACTTTTATTAAGCTATTTTAAAAACTGTTTCGCATTAACAGGTTCTCTAATTACCCTTTGTACAGGTATCCTGATGCCTGTGTTCGATCGTTTAGCAGTTCATGCGTAATTCGTTTTTCTTTGTTTAATGTGTTTCCACACTGTGGGTTTAACTAAAAAGAAAATATTTTTATTGGTAGCACGTAGACTTGTATAAAACCTGTTACACCAACACACTTTGATACTCTAGGAAGCATTTCCTGTTTTAATATATTTTATGTTAAAGAATGTACTATGCCTTATCTTTTTTTAAATTAAACCATGGTTCAAATTTATTACACGTAAAATTTTTCGTTTTAGTTTATGATTCCCAACAAAAGAGAGACTCAATACGTGGCACTTGTGCTTAATCTTCATCTTCTTGGAAGGTGTCACCAACTACGCCGTTGTCACCAAGTCCTTACCTTGGCACATGATGGTGACCAGATGAAGGATGCTGATGGTAAGATAGCGGCCATTCCTTGCCCCACGCCTGCTGCCGGAGTTTGCCGCCATGCCCAAAACACAACACAAAAAATACTTCACCAAAATTTTCACAACGTTTTACTCTACGATATCGGCGGGTTCCTGGAGCACTGGGGGTGCTAAACGCTGGCTGCCGCAACTCGGCCTCGCTCGCGCCATATCCGTTGTCGTGGTGATATCAACACCGCGTCGTCATCGTGCACGAGATCCCGGAGCTGTATCCGTTTGGCTGCACCACTCACTCTGTCCGAGGGCAAACTGAGGTACACGCACACACGCTCACATACGTCCACACAGGCTCTACCCGCCACTTTGTGCCCGCCTGCGCGCGCACGTAGCGGCGGCGGCGGCGGCGTCGGCAGCGTTGGTAAAATAGCTCCGCATTCTTTTCAGCGTCCGCTAAACCACCGTACCTTGGTCCGAACATTCTCCACCTTTGTGCCATTTTTAATTGAGCGATTTGAAAGCAAAACCTGTAACTTGTAACTGTACACTGCTTTATGCACTGTTTCTGAACTCCCTTGCCAATATGATGCAAACAGAGACTTTTCGTTTTTAATTTGCGTTGTTAAAAGCACGTTATAAAATATTTGTTTCTTTTTAACACGTTTACATTATTATATTATCAAAACATTTTTAAGGACATCCTTATACATGCCAAAATGGTACTTAAAGAAAGTTTATCTTATATGAAAATGTCGTAAAAGAGAAGGTTTTGTGCGGCATTTAACCAGTTTACTTGCTCTCATTGACTAGAGACGAAGGGCGTTTCCACTACATCGATTGTTTCTGACTATCTGGCTCATAATGGTGCACGTCTTCTGTCTCAATTCGATATTTTTTACGAGCATGATGGTTCAATTGCTTCTGGAAAATCGTCTGAGGCACAAACTTGTGATCATCGGACAGCTGCCTTGGGACCTATCTGTTACACATTTTCCTATACCCTAGGATATCATGGATAATATTGTATGAAGTTTTATGAGTCATGTTGAATCGTCAACAGTTACCTGCCTGTAGTCATGGTTTCGCTGTCTCGCAAATATCTTCCGTTTTCAAACTTTTTCGTGTATAAATATACTCTCTCCTAGCTCAAAAAGTTGTTTCTATATTGAATCTATACTCCACTATAAACTTCAGAAGGGTTCATTCACTTTAAGCACAAAAACGAATAACATTTTATTGCTGTTCCACGTTACTATTCGACACTGAAGCCCATGTTTTCGCAAGCTATATGTCTCATTGATAGCTTCACTAAATAGTGTAGTGCAGCTAGGATTAGGTAGGCATTCCACCAATTTAAAAATGATTACCAGAATTATGAAAAAAATATATGTATAGATAGAATTATCACATTTGAAGATAGGAATATTATTGTTGAGTATTCAAGAGAAATGTAAGTGGAAAGGAATATGGTATTTCAAATGCAGGAAATTTTGCAACAGATAGGTATGAGGAACTTGTGGATAAATAGGGAATATAAAAATACAGAATCCTGGGAAGAAATAAACTTAAGATTGGAAAATATTCAAAGACAAGAAATATTGGTAGTATGAGGGGAAAAAATCATTGAGACCTTATAGGGAAATGAAAATACTATGGTGCAGGGAAAAATATATAAAGCAACGTGAAAGGCAGATCGGAAAGGTTTTGCATTGGCTAGAACTGGAGTTATGAATTTAAAAGGACTGGCGCAAGATAAAGAGATAGGAAAATGTTCAATGTGTGGAGAAACCGATACAGATTTTCACTGTTTATTATGCTGTAAGCAAACAAAGTTATGGAGAGAACAGGCTTGGCAATAAAATGTAAGAATGTAGATGGAGAAATATTAATTAGAAATATTTTAACTGGAAGGAGAGAAAAATATAAAAATATACGCCATTATTTGGGCAAAGTTAGAGAGAAAGAGTATATAAGTAAAATGTAATCTTAGAAGTACAATATATCAGATAAGTATAAACAAGAATAGGATAATACATCAATAAATGTGATCACCAATACACTAATAACCTGGAGTTGTGTGTATTGGGATCAGAATCTGAACAAGCAACTCTAGAAAGAAAATATCAAATAAGTAAGATTAGTAAGTACTCGATTGAATAATATGCAAATATAATTGAATGTTAGTTTTTTTAATTGATTCCAATTAAATTAGTGTAACAGTACATTAGTAAACAGAACATTTAGTAGGAAAATGGGCTCCATTTTCTTGGAATTTCAGTATATGATTGCAAATAAGTCAGTGACTGGGATTCAATAGCAGTTAAGACAAAAGCTATAAATTTGATTTTCTTTTCGTACAAAGTATAGTGTTATATTATGTAGTCTGTTGGGATGTATTTTCAACAAATAAATATGTCTAATTGCTAAGGAGCCATTTTGTATCCCAAAATAATGTTTTATAGTATCATTAAAATATATGGCTGCCGCATATATGGCATGGGCGTCATGGAGGAACGCTACTTCATTGGCCGATACTCCCGCTACCCCTTTGATATTGAAGTCAACCTTAATCTCACCCAAGAATACGTTATTACGTCGTAAGAAATGAAAATGCATGCACACTACATACATATGGTGATATATATTTAATTTCGTTTAAGTACTTAATTAGAATGACAATATTTCATTAGATTCAAATGTGTTTGACTAAAGTTTAAATGTATTAAATTAAATTATGTTCATTATTTAATTAGATTGTATTTAATTACATTTACATATTTTAATTAAGGTTAAAACCTATTAAAGGTGGTTGAATGTATATAATTAGATTGACATAAATTTAATTAAGCTGAATGTATGCAATAAGGCTGAAAGATATCTAATTAGATTCACTTGTTTATGTATATTTGTTAATTAAAATAATTTATTTTTAATAAACTAATATCACACATACGTATTTAAGTACTTGGAGTATATGCATAGGGGTTCTTCTGCTAATTGTGTTAAATATTTACATCCAAAACTAGATGTAAGTATATGTGAGTATATGTTGTAAATAGTTATTTCATTATTCCTCCATGCAACCGGTTGTATGCCCAATTACACACTAATAGATAAAAAATGGAAAATGCGGATCGATATCAAACATTAAACTTAACGACGTGTCTTCGTAGTTGATAGCAGGTGCAAAATTGTACGGTTGATTCCTACAGCTGTCCACAACTGCACATGCGGTTCAAGAGGTATACAATGGTAGGGTAATTTTAGGCACTAGTGATCTCCGGAGTTAATCAGTAAATGTTTTATCTATGAAGTAGTTTGAAAGTCAAAATATTTCGCACGTATCCCCCACACATTAGAGGATTCCCAGCCTAATATTAACTATCGAGATATTTGTGGGAGAGAAGAAGTGGTCTCGCATGGCTCCGATTAGGGGCTTGGAAAGAAATACAGTAATTAACACTTTCAAGGAAAGAATTTTCCAATGTGCGGAGAAAGCGACTTCTGCAGGGAAACAGAGATTTTAAGAAATGAGCACCACAATTTCTGAATTTCAGCAGAAGTTTAAACGCCTGTCCGGAAGTGTTGGTGCATGGAATATACACACAAACAAACAAATCGGGAATATATCCAGCAAAAAGACCCGGCAAAGAATGTTAATAGCTATAGAGAAGAGAGGTGAGTTGGGGAGGTGGTGCGAAAAGGGAAGGGAGCTCAGGGGTAAGTGTTCGCATTTTTGTATGTATGTATATAAACTTATTCATAAAATTGTGTGATGTTATGTATATAGATGTGTATGTATATATTATATAATGCATATAGGATTTTATGTACAGATACGAAGGTAATCATAGAACTTATTGTTACCGTTTTCAATTATTTTTGTTGTTAAAAGGAATGTTATTAGATGTACGGCCACAAGGCCCATAAAAATGTTATACTTACTTTATGTACTTGCAAACCTGCCATTGTAAAAGTCCATTACTACTTCTATTGAACTTAGGTAGACAGAATTTCAGTTCTTCTAAAATATAATGCCAGCAGTCTGATTATTAATACAGCAGAACGGTTTTTGTTCCGCGCGTTTTTCTTTTCTTTAAAAAAAAACGGTTTGGTAGTTAGGAAAGTAACTTATCGTTTTCTCCTGTTTTAATTTCCTGTAAAATAACATTTTTTATTCCTAAGAGCATGTTGAGTAGCTGATAATAACACGCGCGGGCAATTGTTGCTTGGGACACGCACAGCTTCTCCTTTCTATTTAAATGAATATTTCTTGTAAGTAGTTGCCTTATTGGATTTTCTTCACATGACAATAATGTATAAAAAATTTGTTTGACCTCAACAACCCGCAAAGCACCTCAAATATAATGTGTGATTCGTATAATATATGGGAAAGAGCATCTAAAACATGTTACGTTCAGAAAGTCATTAACCTTAGAAGGCAAACCTTGTTTAATATACTTCTATATCAGTTGTTATTAACTTTTACATTTAACTTTTTCATAAATCTATTGAAGTATGAATATAAATGAACCACTTCCTGGTCTAGTGGTTAGCGTTGCTGACTACTGGATGGGAGGCTCAGGTTCGATTGCCGGTACCTACTTAGGAATTTTTCTAAGCTAGGAAGGTCTTGAACGGGGTCCACCCAGTCTCGTGAGGACAATTGGGAACCTGCCTGATGGAGAGGTGACGTTCTTGTGATCGAGGTGCCGGCATGTTGATCACATGCCCTCCTACAATACTGTCCTCTATCACTGAAGTCGTAGGATGGAGATAGAGGAAGCAGAGGTCGCCGCGGCAGGCCAAGCTAACCTCAGGCAGTCTATAGCGTTAAATGAGAAGAAGAGAATTAATACCAGTTTATATATCTTTGGCCAGGGGGAAAAAGCATATAAGTTAAAAAAAAGTATTTTTTCAAGAAGAGGGGTTTTAATTTACTTTTATCTGGAAGAATTCTTTTATCTACAAGAATTAAATATGTATTTATTATAATATACCCCCTTTTTGATTTACAGCAATTTTTGTGTTTTAAAACTATTTTTTTTTTTACTTGTGAGCCTTTTTTTGCCGGCCAACAGAATGCTAATGAATTACAGCAAAATAATTTCAGAGTGTAGAGATATCGTATATATAAGCAATTTGAGATAGATAACTTACGGTCTATCTGTTCAAATTTCGAACCTATGGCTATAAATTTCTAAAGCGCCAGTGCCCCACTGGGTAATGAAGATGTCCCTCGAAAACATAACACACGATAACGGAGGGAGATATCTCAATGTACCACTCTTTCGCAATGGTTATGACATTATTTTTTGAGTAAGAAAAGGTCTTTTGTTTTCGAATTCGAATCTCATTCATCACTTTTTTCCCCCGTTTTCTGACTAGGGTCTAATAACACAGCTTTAGCCTATGTTTTAAGTTGATGTTTCAATTAATACACTTAATCTTAACATATCAATTCATATAATTACAATCCTTGCTAACAAAGGTAGAATTATGGGTAATCTTAATGAATGGGGTATGGTACATTCAAAGATTAGTGAAATTTCATTCTTAATTCTGTAGTATGCGTATCATAACACTTCGTATTAAATAAAAAAAAATTAAAGCCATGCCAAGAATTGAACCCGTGACATGCGAAATATCAGCTTTTGCGTTATGCATTACACCACACAAGCAGTTAAAGAGCTCTCTCTCTCTCTCTCTGCAGTAAACCACATAATGTAAGAAGACAGTTAATAGTTATTCAGTGTCGCACTGTCAAATGATTAGTTCGAGATTTGAGGAATTTTTATAGCATTAAATCTTGAAACGAGCTGCGAAAAATCAAATTTTCTATGCTCCCAAAGCAGTTTTAAAACATTCTAATCCGATTTTTCACCTGGCTTGGCTTTAACACCGACTTAGCATGTGATGCCAAAATGTTTAACACCATAAAACTGCGTTATGTTTACTTGTGGAACATACATTGCTTGTATAGACATCTCTACACTCTCTGAAAATATTTAGGTGGAGTTCATTAACATCCTGTATTAGATGCCACTGTGTTTAGCAGCTAAACACAAGTCAGTCACAGTCGATTTTGCTCAGTTTGTGCACGGCTGCACTCGGTGTTATTTCTGCAGAATGTTTTTCGATAAACATTGCAGAGAGTGGTTGCCATTGGCACTTTTTTGATGACATGTGTAGTAAGTAGATGTCCTCCTTTTGATAGTTGATGGTCCTACATCTTCATCTTAATTCTTTCTTCTTTCCCTATAACGGAATGAATGGAACTCCGGGGATCTGTAGACATTATTGGAATAAGAAGCCTTTTCTTCATCCACAGCAGCATAAACTGCTCACTGAGGACATTTTTTCTTTTTCAGAGGCTCAACATCGTTGGAACATGAACTACCCAAACATTTAGGCAATATTGTCAGTGCATGAAGACTAAAAATGTCCATTTTTAACTTTTAGAGACTTCTTTTTCAGCTGAATTGTTCATCAAGTGTTTTGATTCAGTGAATATAGTGGTTGGTGATGGTAGGGTCCCTGGTCGTTTTCTGCCTGCTAATGGAACTTCGCTTCTACCATCGTATGATTGAACATTTTCATGACGAGATGCAATTTCGTCATTTTCACTTTCACTTTACACAACATATGAACTTCAACGTGGTCTGGTTTATCCTCACTCATTGAATTATCAGAACCAACATTATTATTAGAAATGCTTTCTTGTTCCAGTTCCTGAAATGCCTTTTTTGCCCTGGGTCATTTGCGTTCACCTTGAGAGACATCTGGAAAAAAAATGTGATACTTTTTTTAATAGCGTTTAATGCCCATTTTTACTACTGAGGCACCACAGGCGGTGGACACTGATGATGAATAAGATCAAATGATAAACCGAGGGTGCCAAGAAAATGCGTACACACTTTCACAGTAGATATCTATTTAATATATTTCAAAGTTGGACCGAAAAACAACAGTAATGTGTAGTATGATGTTCTGTAAACAGATGTCACTCACATTACGTTATGCCACAACAAAATGGAGCCAAGTTTACCGTTTGAACAGCGGAAAGCAATTTAGAAGTGTATTGGAAAACCGAGAATGTTGTTGAAGTTCAAAGCGATTGAGTTTCCACCGCTTTCTCCGGATCTAACTACTTTGGACTTCTACCTATGGGGAACTCTTAAGGATGTTGTGTACCGTAGAAAACAGCTACACTGGCAGCATGTCGGGAAGAAATTGAAACGGCATGTGTTGCAATCGCTGAGGACACTTTCGTAAACGTTGCTCAATCGGTAGTTCAACGTACTCAGAAGTGTATCGATGCCAATGGTGGGCATTTTGAGCAACTGTTGTAGCTGTTGCAACTGTAAAAGCCTTAGATGATTAGTGGTCATCATTTTATGTTTGTGTGAATTCAGTTTTGTTATGTTAACACGGTTTTTTTTTCCCTTGCTTTAAGTATGTACACATTTTTTCGCACTCTCTGTATTGGGAAAGATTTTTTAAGGAAGGAAACGTTCCAGGCCTAAGTTTAGGGTACCTCCTCGGCATTAGCCATTTATGAGGACTGAGGAAAACCTGGAAAAAAAAAAAAAAACTTAATCAGAGAGGACGGTTTTGCGGGATTCGAACCCCAGACCTCCAGCTCACGAGTCCGCGCCTTAACAACTTCGGCCATTCATGACGGTATGATGGTGATGATGATGATAATCACCATCATTTTGTGTGATAATCGTCATCATTATAACAATATTTTCAAAATATAAAGAGCAACGTTTGTAGAAAGTATAATAAACATGTCGGACATTTTAAACCTACCTCTTACAAACGTTCTTAAAAGTGTGATGATGATCATGCACTCAAACAAAGCAATACCTACCTATGATTGTGTAATGTCTGTAGAAAACGCAACCACAACGTCTACAAGCACTGGCCAGAGCAGCTGATCTGTCATTGTTGCTGCATCAACGCAACAATGAACTTCGTAAAATTTACGCGCGGTTAAGTTGCAGGGTTAAAAAATCTCACAAAGAACGCGACTTCTTTGCTTCCTTCCTCCATTATACAGCCGTTTCTACTTTTCTAAACTTCCGCTTCCATCTCCATTAGAAGAAAAACAAGACTAGGGCGAGAATTGGAGCGTGTTGTTCGTTTGCCAGTCGATAGCCTCTTACTATTGGTCAATTTTCTAGAGGACTGATGTGAACGCTGAACAATACACAGCTTGTATTTTCACAACTTTAATGTTCGTATGTGATTACGTTGCCGTGATGCTTTATATGCAAAACAAAGAGGTATGGAGCACGCATTGAAACATCAATGAGAAACCCTATAATTAAATGGCTGGTAATCCTATTGGAAGTAAAGCACTTGTTTTTCACTGTCTATAGATGTATCGCTAACAATCATTTTCTTCTTCAAGGTACTAACGACAGATTTAGAATAAAGTGTTTTTACAACTGGGCACAATTGTGTAGATATTTTCTGGGCGAATAATATTTAAGCAAATATTTGAACCAAGAAAATTTGTAAACGAGAAATTTGTTCGAATTTTATTTCAGGTTCACAAACAACAGTAAATATTTGCTACCAGAAAAAAGTTCTATGTGTTTAAAAATATTTCATGTAGTATATTATTGTTGCGTTTGCTCTTTATTGTAGCCCAAAATATAATTACATAAAAATGAGCATTTTTATATCCACAATGGTTTATTTCTTAAAATGATGTTAAAGTATTTTACTTTTGCTGTACATTTTCTAACAAGAGAACGGTTTTAGTTTGACTACACCAATTTCGGTGAAACTTTGTTGTGGGATCACTATTAAGATATTTGGGAAGGGGCGAAGTTGGATTTACATATGCCAGAGTTATTTTATGTTGTTTTAACTTTAACAATTTAGAAGTTCTTAGCACACAGTTTAAGACCTGTCCTTGTATGCGGGTGTGTGTATGAAGTTTAAGTGCTTTTGAGGGGAATTTTCCAAACGAATTTTCTTCGGTGGAACCCTATGTTAGGTTTCTCATACTGAACATTACTCTTGGCCTGGAGTTTATCATAAAGATTCCGGGTTGTTGCACGGCCTAGAACCCTTGCATGAAATCGTCTGTGAATATGACTAGTTGAATGAGCTAACACTAATGAATCATAAATAAATCGATGTTGTATAGTAGAAAACATATATTGAAACTTAATTCACTTCTTGATTACATACAGAACAAAAAACTTCGCTTATCGAAACTTAACTCTCAAGCACTATCAAATCCACACTGACTGTATGATTTTGTTCCAGTAACGGCAGGAAACACGTCTGGGAAACGCCGCAAGTTGGTTCAGAGTTCACTGAATCGCTCCGTGTTTATTTCTATCGATGCATATTAAGAGTTTGCTGTCTATATCAATGCAGCAGTGTTTCCGTCAATCCACACTGCTACCTTCTGAACCTTTCGCCAGTAACTAATTTCACTAAGCCTATTATGTTTTTATCCATATGAGAACTAAGGCAGTTTTTACGTAACGCTGCAGTGTAACAGCTGACTTCGGCATGTTAAAATGCCGTTCATTATGAACTGCTAACATGGTTTTGACGCCATCGTATTCTCGTGAACCTGTCCATCATTAATGCTCGTTTTTCCTACCTCCCCTTAAAAAGGAGGCAGAATTAGCTTAGGGGAGAGTAGCGAATGCTGTGCCCTAGTGCATTACGGTTCCCTAGGTACAAGGGCTTCTCCAGCTACTAAAAGCTCGAGAAAGACGTAACTACTGCAGTTCCAGTGTTACAAACTGCTGCAAGTTTTCTATCCAAGCTATTACAAATGCAAATCGTCCAAATGGAGTAAAAGAGACATTTAGTCAGAAATGTGCTCCAGTGACGAACCGCCGTGCGAACCTGCAACCAACCCCTCTACTAATTTTCCACTTGTAACCTAATAAAATGTAATGGACAAGTTTTTTTTTTTTTTTTCCTTTTTACTAAAACTAAACTGAGCTTTGCTTCTTTGTGTATTTTTATGTAAGAATAAATCTGCTATGAAGGGTTAGCTATTTTATATCTGCCTTATTTAATTAACTGCTTTTTAATGGACATATTATTTACTTATTACTTAAAAAATTAATTCCAAACATAATTCTTCTATTTGACATAAGATTGCAAGTAATATCAAACTTATAAATATTCTATTAGTCTGCAACTATCTACAGATTCACTGCCAAGGAAAACGTTTCCAAGAAGTCTTTCTTTGCATATATTGGCAGTACAGGAGAGAAAATACACTTTGTCATGAAAAAAGAATTCTTTCTAGCAACTGAAGATAAAATTTTAACCAAAAGCTGCAGAGTGCGCTTCAAGCAGGCGAGAAGTTATAGTCTGTTGACCGTTATACTCGTATACGCTCAATTGCTCTCAATTTATAAAAGCGTGACAGCTCAATTTAAGCTCTAAATTTCCAAACCTTGAAATTGACAGGACATAATAATATGCTATTATTAATAACAGTTTTTGAAGATATTGTCTTACCACAGAAATGGAAACTTTGAAGTTGATTTTGGGAATATGTAGTAATTTTATCCTTTGCTATGCCAACTTTTAAAATGTTAAACATCGGATTGGTGACTATTTCAATGGCACCTGTTTTAAAAATCTAAATAAGTTATTCCATCACACAAAACGTTTTTCAGAAACACACTGGCGGTGCTTTTTATTATTGATGTATGTAAAACATGTGTTATTGCTTAATGAGTTCACCATAAATAAGCTAGCACTACTACTGCAGCGCCACACGGGTGGCCGGGGTCGTTAATGCGCGGACACGTGAGCGGGAGGTCTGGGGTTCGAATCCTGCCAGGACCGTTCTCCCTGATTGACGTTTTTTCCAGGTTTTGCTCAGTTCTCATAAATGGCAAGTGCCGGAGAGGTATCATAAACTAAACCTGGAACGTTTCCTTCCTTAAAAAAAATCCTTTCCCAGTATATCATTTCATCCCATGTATTATCAATGTCCAACGCCTGTGGCGCCTCAGTAGTAAAAACGGGCATTAAACACTATTAAAAATCCTACTGCTACTACCACTACTATTACTACTACTCTACTACTACTGTTACTACTACTACTCTACTACTATTACTACTACTACTACTACTACTACTACTACTACTACTGCTGTTACTACTACTACTCTACTACTATTACTACTACTACTACTATTACTACTACTATTACTACTACTACTACTATTACTACTACTATTACTATTACTATTACTATTACTATTACTACTACTACTACTACCATTACTACTACCACTACTATTACTACTACTCTACTATTACTACTACTACTACTATTACTACTCTACTACTATTACTACTACTACTACTACTACTATTACTATTACTACTACTATTACTACTACTATTACTATTACTACTACTACTACTACTACTACTACTACTACTACTACTATTACCAGTATCACTGTACTGCTATTGATATTAATGGTCTAGTAGTAACTATACTTGCTTCGTAGATGCAAGGTCGCGGGTTCAAACCTAGCCAGGATTGATAGAATTTTTAGGGCATACAGTTCGACCTGGTGGTCTAGTGATAGCCATATTTGCCCCATAAACCCAAGGCAAGTGTTCAACCCTTCCAAGGTAGATAGATTTTTTCTGGCTAAAAGAAATTGAAGAAATTCAAGCAAAATTTAACGGCCGTTTCACTCCCTGAATTGAATGGGATGTTGATGACCTGAGATGTTAAAGAGCGTCCGTAAATAAATCTAATCAAAAAAAATATATATCAACTACTAATCTATTATTACTGTTACTACCACCAGTAGTTATATATTTGTTTATTTATTTTGTGAACATTACAGATTTCTCAATTACAATGTCCACTTAATCAGATACAATCCTCACAATTATAAGACAATGAAAAAATAAAATAAAATGAAAACATAGTACAATAAATTAAATATGACAAAAAAGTTACAAAAACAAATAGGACAAAAAAATTGGTAATATTGGTACGCGATAGGTTAATCAATACATATGAACACAGGATAAAGCGAAAGTTTAAAATTCATATTCAATATATCAATAGTTAAATAATGTAATTTATTATATAATGTTGGCATTCTCAGCACAGAAGAATATTATTATGCATCAGTATTAACCTTTGAAATAAAAATGACATTACGAAATCGGTTTGGTGCGATATTCGAAACATAAAAGCATATTATCTTATGTTTGAATCACCAACCTTATTGTGTAATAGTAAGTAGGAAAAGTAACAAGTGACGGTTCCTTCTGTGAGATAAACTTGGGTTCTAAATAATTGAAGTAAAGTGTCTAAAAATTAAATTAGAATAAAAAAACGAAAAGTTTTTAACAATGCATACTTTGGAAATTTGCGTTAAATTATTTCAATAAGTTTAACAGATTTGTCTATATAAAGAATCCATATAATAGAAGCATATTCAAGTTTAGATCTGACAAATGAATTGTGTAAAATAAATAGAATTCTCAGATCATTAAAATAAGATAAATTACGAATAATAATTCCCTGATTCTTGCCTGCTGCACTAACAATGTTATTAGTATGTTTAGTAAATGATAAGTCTGTGTTGAAAATTACTCCGAGATCATTCGTTGTTTCCGACTAATTTTAATTTTGTTTATTCTATAGTGTAAATATAATCAATATTACTTATGAGTCTAGAAAAATAATTAACTAACATTTTGATGTATTAAAAGGAAGATTGTTCGCTGTGCTCCATTTATTTAAGGCATTCATACCATTTTGAAGTTTAACAAAATCGGAGACAGTTTTGATAGAGATAAAGATTTTTAGATCGTCTACAAATAGTAGGATATTATAAGAATTAACAAATAAGGATATATCATTAATAAATAAAATAAATAATAGTGGACCTAAATTTGAGCCTTGAGGCACTCCAGAGTAAACTGCAAATGTGTATGATGTACTATTTTTATATTTAACAACTTGCGATCTCGAATTTAAATATGATGCCATAAGAAGTATCATAGGCTTAATAAAAACCAACTTGTTTATTAATTTATCATGATGAACTTTGTCAAAAGCTTTTTGAAAGTCTGTAATAATAACTTCAACTTTGAGATCTATTATCTAGTTCACCTGATACATTGTGGACAAAATTGCATAAATTAGTCACGTAGATCTATTGGGCATCAATCCATGCTGAGTAAGGCTAATACCATGTTTAACATGCCAGAATATGAAGTATGCTCTCAAATATTTTGACTGGAGTAGACAAAATGATCACTGGCCTGTAATTTGTAATCATTTTAGAATCTCCAGATTTGAAGGTTGGGGTAACCTTGGTTAATTTCCATTTATTATGGAAAATGTTTTCCTTAATAATGAGATTATAAATTATGTACAATGGACGTAAGAAAGTATCTTGGCAGCCTTTAAATATGTTAGGAGGAAACCCATCGGGCCCGGATGAATTTTTGGGTCCCAGCTTTCTCATGGCAGTTCTGATACCATCATGGGTGATCTCTTCAATACGAAATATGTTGGATATTGGAAAAGTAGAATTGTTTGATTGAATGTTATACATTCAAGGTATTGTGAATATGCTGATCTAAAGTAATTTGCTAACAATTGGCGATATCTTGCGATTTACAGGAGTTTCACTTTGGTAAACTATTTCACATTCATATATATTGTGTTTTTATTTAGCCTTTATGAAGTTCCAAAAATTTCTACTATTACTGGTTACATCAGCCTTCATTGATGCCAAATAAATATCAAAAGGTTCTTTAATATCCCTTTTTACTTTCTTTCTGAATTATTTATATCTTTGTAACCAATACTCAGATGGAGTTTTTTTTCTTTCTAAGTATTTTCCGTTTATTTTTATGCTTTGGATTATTTTACCACTAATCCAAACAGGGTATTTTATTTGTACTGTTTGACTTTCGGAACACATTTATCAATGGCTGAAAATAACTTGTATAATATATTATCTGTTATATAATTATATTATATAATGTCATATCACTACAATCACTAGTAATAGTCAGTCGGTCCTGGTGGTGTAGTGGTAACCATACTTGCCTTCTAAACCCAAGAACGCGGGTTCGAACCCGGCCAGGACCGATGGATTTTTTCGGGCGTAAAAATCCTAAGTATGGCTTCCTTCGAAAGGGAAGTAAAGCCGTGGGTCCCGTGTCGTACATTTGCGGCACGATAAAGAACCTCAAGTCTGAAAGAGAGTCTCTGAGCAAAATTTGTCGGCCGTTTCACGCCATGAGTTGAATGGGACGCTGATGACCTGAGATGTTAAAGATCGTCCATAAATAAATTAAAAAAAACCTAACAATGATGTTATTCTGCATTATTGTGAAAGGGACCATTGTTGCCAAAGTTAACGCAGCTAATTACCGTTTTTAACTGAGAAAGTGAATAAAGTTAAATAAAGAATATTAAGTTTGAGTAAAAACCCATTGCCAGTAGATGTTAAGTTGTGTGAAAACTCTACATTTGACGTCAGTAGGTGTTAAGTTTACTAAATTCAGACTACGTCAATGAATTCTGTTCGTGCTATAAGGATACACTAATATCTCACTGAAAATTTTATGTGGTTAAGTTTTGAAACGGAGAATTCACGATTCAAACTGCAGGAGCCCATAATTAATATTCATTTTAATTATATTATATTTTATTATCATATACGTTTGTAAATCATACGTGTTCCTACAATGTGTACTTAAAACTTGTTTGATGGCGTTTATGAACATACACATACATTTACACGTAACGGTTTTTTTTTTAGGACATATACCTAATCCTGAAAATTATGAATAGACCAAACAGATATAGAAGCAACACAAAGTTAAGAAAAATAATAAGCGCCTAATAATGCCAACAGTGCTGTCTGGAAACGCCAGGTCGACATACATACCAAACACGAGATTAACGAATTCAGTTTAACATCTCTGTGGAAAGCAGTAATCAGTAGTAGGAAATCTATCGTCGATTATTGGAAGACGCGAGTTCAAGTTCATTTCGCATACATAATTAGCTCGCTTGAATTAGAACGCGAGTGTAGTTAGTTAGAAATATAGCACGTCTTGAAAATGCATGAAAGTGTTAGGAAATAAATACCCGAGAGTTGTAAAATTAAACTAAAACTGAATATTTATATACTTTTGAACAAACTTAGAAATATCGTCGTAATTAATGGTTTTGCTAAAGGAGAGATACGAGGGTAGGTCCATAAGTTTCTGGCCTCGCCGATAAGGGTTATCGCCTTCACAAAATCCTTATTCGGTGTCATACCTTATCTGTTAAGTATATAATTTCAGCTGTAAATTCCGCTCCTCTGTGTTCAGTTGTTCAGATATAATTGCATAAAGAAGGCCATGTGTAAACGATTATGACATATTCAAAATGGAGCATCGATCTTATTAAGTTATTCACAAATGAAGGTCGTACTCCAAATAAAATTAAACGGTGATTGGACAGCGTATATGGGGAAGCACCCCCCTCATATTCTACTGTAAAAGAATGGGCTAAACTTTTTCGAATAGGTCGAGAAAGCATTGGAGACAAAGAGCGTACAGGTCGGCCCTTGGAGGTGCTCACTCCTGAAAACATCGCTTTTGTGGAAGGAGACATTATGAAAGACCGGCAGCTCATAGTTACACAAATAGCAGCAAGATTGAGCCTTTCTAAAACAACAATCAGTTCTTCGAATTATTAATGAACATTTAAACATGAATAAGCTTAGTACAAAACTACATTCCTCAGCCCAAAAGCAGCAACGAGTCATCTGTTGTCAGACATATTTGGAGCTCTGCCGTGGCAACGAGAGAGGAGTTCTGTAAACCATTATTACAGGAGATGAAACTATGGTCCTCTGCTATGATCCCTTGCCCAAAAGAGAATCAATGGAGTGGTGTAAACCTGGCGAAGCACCACCTCAAAACCAAGGTCACTCAGTGAACCAAGAAGATCATGACCACAATCTTTTGGATCTGTGAAGGAATACTCTTCATTGGCCTCAAGAGAGGAACGCCTCAGTAAATGGGGAATACTGTGCTGGCCTACTGCACAAACTACGTGCTTCTATCAAAGAGAAAAGGCGAGGAAAGCTGAGTGGAGGTGTGAGCTTTCTTCATGACATCGCGCCTGTACACACAGCTCTTGTTGCAAAGGAAGCTATGAAAGAATGTGACTTCAAGGAGATCGACCATTCACCATGCAGCCCAGATCTAGCTCCCAGTGACTATTTCCTGTTCCCAAAACTTAGGAAGGATCTTCGATGAAGGAAATTTAAGTGTGATGAAGAAGTGATGGATGCTGTTTATGCCCATTTTGCAGACAAGACTTCAGACTATTGGGGTGGGGGGTTGAAATGTTAATTCAGAGATGTGAGAAGTTTATTGCAATAAAGGTTAACTATATTTAAAAATGAAATATAGAAGCTAGGAAATGGTTAGCCGGAAATTTGTGAACCTAACCTCGTACTTTGTCATTACAACGTGGTACCCTCTCATCTGGAAATAACATTATTTATATATATCGCACCAACGTATCGCTATATAATATTATTGAACCTCGGTAACACTGAATTTATCTTTACAATTATCCCGCTGCAGTTTTATGAAACCCCCCTTTATTAATATTGTTGCTGTATTTTCTCAATGACATTTTCACGATGCGGAACCATCTTCTTCCCAGTAAACATTTCTTCAAGAAAGCATGTCTTTATCATGGTTTCATGGCCGTCTGCGTAGAGGCGGTGGAAAGTTTATTACAGCGATACTCCTCCACCAGCAATCTCCATGCCCATTAAGCCAGTATGGGATGCTGACAGCATGCCCGATCGAGTGAACGTCCAGCTAGCGATAACAGGCACATGTGAACAGAAGTGACCCATGTTCATACAAGCGTGAAAATCTTCAGCAGACCGTAAACGCGCCAAATCTAATTGGAAACACGTCACAGAACCTGGTTGACCGAGCGGTCATCTTTCACGCGAACGTTTATTTTACCACAACCTCGTGGAATGCATTGTGTAGATGGTTTTTGCCTCGGTACATGAGAGATGTGGGATCGATGTTCTCTCATCCCGCGTGAAGTACGTATAGACCGCCCGCTCATCAGGAGCATGTTATTCCAGAATTAATTAAACACTGTGGCTACAATCGCTTGAGACTATTTTGATGACGGTAGGAAATTATTTCTGTTAAGTAATTTTAGAACGTCATTGGAAGGGAATGAAACATCCTAAGAGCTTACCCTCTGCACTCTGTGTTTGTTCAGCACCAGCACTTCAGTGCTTCAATACTATAGATTCACTATTTACCATAAAATTATATAAGTAAGATCACAACGAGTGATATTTATTACATCTATTTCACAAATGAAATAAAAATGTGAATACAATTCCCGTAAACTTGGGTTTCAATACTATAAAAAGTGTACATTGTATTATGAATACTTCATTTTTAAAGCTACCTAGTAAAAGATGAATGTTGATTGTCAATAATGTCAATAGAGAAGAGCCAAAAACTGGTTTACAACTATTTCATGAATAGAATAAGAACAAAAGTAAGGTGCGAAAAAAGAAAAGAAAAAATGAAGCCAAGATAATCGGATGATGTTCTGTAAACAGATGCGACTAACATCACTTTATGCTAGTGTTGCTACAACAAAATACGGCCAAGATTATCGTTTGAAGAGCGGAAAGCGATTTTGAAGTGGTAATGGAAAACCGAAAATATTGTTGAAGTTCAGAGACTATGGACATGTGTGTACAGAACAGAGCCGCCAATTGAAATAACAATCCCACCTTATCCGCCATTCATACTCTATATGGAAATGAGGAATTTTCTTCCAACACTATGGTGCACCTCCACATTACCGCCGAGATGTACGTGCGTACCTGTTTCATTCCTACGGTTTCTGAATAGGTAAGTAAATGTAACATTTCACAATTGTTAATAATCCGAGCGCGAATTTGAATAAATAAATATACAGAGGGTGCCATAAATGTATCCACTTCAAGCAAAGAAAAACGTTTTTTACGTGTTTTAAATGGCATCCTAGCGAGATGACCGGACTAATTCTTTTACGATTTTACCGATCTCTCATCCGGTCCAAACTGGATTATGGCTGTGTTGTTCATGGCTCTGCGCAACCTTATGTTCTTCGTCGCCTTAACCCCATTCATCACCGGGGTATCCGTGTCGCCATTGGAGCATTCTCAACAAGTCCGGTGTCAAGTTTATGTGCGGAGTCTGGAGAACCTCCGTTGTTCTATCATAGGAATATTTTACTTCTTATGGTTGCCGATTAGCTGCTTAACCTCAACATCCCACGATTGAGCTGTTTTTTAATTTATCACTTGCTGCATTTTATGCTCCTAGGTCTTTTACTCCTGGTCTCCTGGGTTTCTTTTTCGGGAGCTGCTAAGGTCTTTGGACGCGAAATTACCTGCATTTTTCCTAGCCGGGGAAACTACTACTCCCCCTAGGTTTTTAGCAGAGGCCCCCGTTCATTTTGGGCTTACGTCCTGTTCTAAGTCTTCGACTGCAGCACCGTCTTCGTCGTCATTTTAGCGAGATCATCTCTTCTTTTGCAGGATACAATTTTATTTATACCGATGGCTCGAAATCTGACACAGGTGTTGGATGTGCCTTTGATTTTAATGGAGCTAGTTTTACGTTTGGTCTTAACGTTGCGACATCTATTTTTATGTTGGAGCTTTATGCTATTTATTGTGCAGTTTTATTTGTTTCTGACCAGCGGCTGGGGAGCAGTGTTATTTGTTCCGATTCTTAGAGTGCCTTTTAACTTTAAAAAAACTGTACAACTACCGTCCCCTTGTACAGAATATCCAGGATGCAGTATTTACACTTCTAGACGCTGGCGTCAGCGTGATACTGCTATGGGTACCTGGACATGTGGGACTCCCAGGCAATGAGGCCGCAGATGTTGCAGCTAAATCCACCCTTTTAGTTCTTGCTGAATATGAGCAACGTTTTTACTCCTGGGATTTGAATCATTCTTTACGTCGAGGCGTCTCTCGTGCTGGCGCGAGGAATGCAGTTTACTTCAAGATAACAAGCTTCGACAATGTAAATCAGGCCCCTTTAACTGGTCATCTTCTCGCACAGTTCGTTTACGAATTGGGCATTGCCGTTTTAGTCACCATCACTTTTTAATGGGGCTCCTGCTCCAGTATGTCCAAATTGTGACCACCCCTATACAGTGCGTCACATAGATTGCCATCATCTAGCAGCTTTTAGACTTCCTAGGTTTGCCCTTCTCTATTGAGGACCTACTTGCAAATGATGAGGTTCTGTTGAGCGAATACTTCGTTTTATCCGTGTTTGTGGTTTGTGGAGCAAGGTGTGAGATTCTATAATTTTATTCATGACGGCATTTTTAGACTATTTTAATTCTGTTCTGTTTTCAACTCTTGCTGAAGCGTTTTAGTACCAGTCTTTTGTTTGTTGTTGACTATATTGCCCTTGTTATTTGTTTGGGATTTTTATTGTTCTATGTGCTTATGCTGCTTTTCTACACTGAACTTTAGTGTATTATTCTTGGTGCAGCTTTTAGTGTGTTTGGGCGCTAAATAGCTGTTTTGCGCCTTTAAAAGTAATCATCATCGGCTCAATTCATAAACATGGATAAATTTAAAAATGACCACACAGTATAGCTTTGTCTATCATGGGTCACGTATTTTATTTAATTAATAGTATACAGTAAAATTTTATGGTTTCATCGCCACACCAGCAACAAAATAATAATAATAATAATAATAATAATAATAATAATTTTTTAAATGCGGATTCTCTTTTGTAATACTTATAGGTTGCAAGAATTCTAATTTAGTTCCCATTATACCACACGTATGTCATAGCTTATTTCATTTCATTAATTAATGAGGCAATAATTTGGATATATTTAACGTTACTTGTTAAAGTTAGGTGAGGAATTCGCTCCTGCAAGACGAACTTTTATATTCTGAATACTTTCAGAAAGACTTGCAACCTCCTAATCGGTACAAATCATTTGTCATAACATTTTAATGAGGCAAATTTCCTGCCAAAGTTAGAATTATGTCCTTGGAAGTTTGGAGATATATTTTCAATAACATGCAGCTTTTCAGGTTTTAGAAATTCTACTTACCTAAGTACATGACCACAGCTTCAGTGTTATTAGGGTTATTCTAGAAAATGGCAAAATGAAAGCTTTGCCAATACAGTCACGGGGATAGCAGGAGAACAAAACTCTACTTTTGATTTAAAATTACATCATTGTATAAGGACAAAAACGAAATAAAATATGGCGTAATTGTAAAAAACAATAACCAATAAAGAGTAAAAAGAGTAAAAATGCAGAGTACAAAAGACTATGCAAACACAGATCATCTGACCTTGTCAAATTAGCTTCACAGTACGGCCATTTGCAATCGGTGTGCCCTGGAATACCCACCGGTATGCCGCGAGAAAGTGAGCAAATTGAAACCAATAAATGAAACAGAGCCCTATGATAAAAATATTACGCGCGCTGTATAAACTGTATTATTTATGTCATAAAACATTTACATCTGCTATATTCATTGCTTTTGATACAATTGCCGCTACGTAAAACAAACAACCATTGTTAAAATGTCATTTATGTTCATTATTGATGAATGGAAACCTGTTTATTGTTGTTCATTGTTATGCAGTGTAAACATATGACAGTAAAGAAAATTTTCTTCCAACGAGCATACCTTTAACGACCGTAATGTGTTTTACGTGGTGATTTGATAAGTAGCTTGGTTGGTTTATAATAGAGGGCAACAGTAACATATGCATATATATATGAGTGTAGGTCCATGTGTTTCTAGCCTAACCATTGTCTAGGTATGATAAAGACCAAAACTATATTTAACTTTTCAATATAGTTACCCCTTTATTCCAATACACTTCTCACATCTTTGAATGAACATTTCAATCCCCCCCCCAAAAATAGTCAGAAGCCTTGTCTGCAAAATGGGCATATACAGCATCCATCACTTCTTCGTCACACTTAAATTTCCTTTCTCGAAGGTCCTTTTTAAGTTATAAGCAGAGGAAATAATCACTGGGAGCTAGATCTGAGTTGTAGGGTGGATGCTCGATTTCCTTGAAGGCACATTTTTTCACAACTTTCTTTGCAACAAGAGTTGTGTACACAGGTGCGTTGTCGTCAAGAATGCGCACATCTTATAGCTGTCAGTGAAATCAAATCCAAGCGTTAATCAGGAAAACGAGTGTTGGGGGTGAAGTGACGTGCTGAAAAGTCGTAAGTGAGACATTGCCGTCTTGAGTTCGAGGCCGTAGAAATTACTCGAAGAGGATACCTGTGCTATGCGGATGCTTTGAGAATAAAGACAACAAATATTGGAACTACAGGTAGCTACATCCAGTTCAAGGCGACATGCCAGTAATATTTGCGTTTAAATAAAGTAGTCTTAATGGAAACTAAATAAACTAATTTCACGTTTGGCATAAGTTTGATAGGTAACTATGTAACATAAATTTAGCTCAAAATAAAGCAGTAAGCCATCATGACTTTTACGAAATAATAATAATAATAATAATAATAATAATAATAATAATAAATGAGCTATTAATAGTAAATTTATTTACTTTTAATTAATCAGAATCAGATCAGAGACTGATAGTGGTGGGGTCGTTACCTCGTTCCTGCGGATTTCTCGTGCATAATATTCATCTTGTAACTTTTCCACTTGTCGAATGTTCTTCGTGTGCAGTAACAGAAATGTTTGCTCACAGATCAGTCTCTCGGCAGTTGAGGATGTTTTTCTGGATGACAATGTGATTGTTGCTTAGTTTCCGATTTATACGAATATAAGGATGCCTGTATCTCTCAGTAAGTCACACGCCTGTTTTCTTCAATTACGACATCGAAAATTTTTGGTGATGGACGCGCGGGCGCGACGAAATTCTGAAAATCATTTGTAAAGAGTTCTTTCAGTGAGTGCTTCATTATCAAAAGTTAAACGAAGCGATTCTATGCATTGCTGTTGAAATTAGACCTTTACTACAATCTAAAAATTCATCCAACAAAAACTTCAAGGACAATTCCTCCCCCCTCCCAATTGCTTTGTTTAAAGCTCACTATAAACAAAATACTCGGTCAGTTTCTAAGCTGCAACTATTTTATCACAATAACAAATGTAAATTGTTTATAAAATGGTAATGATATATCCTAGTGATAGTTTGTAGCAGTTTAAAAGATGACTATAGTACTAATCTTGTATAGGTCACTTGCAATTTACCATTATTTATTGTACTGTGACTATTATACGTCAGTCACTTGACAATACTAAACCATTAATGTTTTTGTATACATATAATAAAAGGTCAATTATACAATGCCCGTGTACAGTTTAAAATTCCTTCAGCGTACATGGTTTCTAAATTCGAATAGTCATTTTTCTGGAAATTTCGTTTAGCTTCATACTATTACCTTAAAAGAGTTCATATTGAATTAGTTTCATATAATGTACAGAAAATTTATTGTAATATACCTTAAAGACATTTCATTTACAGACACTTCCTGCATTAACATACCATTTAACTTTGGGTCTAAGAGTGCTCTTGTTCATGAGTGAATATGAAAATTAAACAAAGAAGAAACTGGACAAAAACCCAGTACAAAGGCCACGGGTGGTTCTTGTATGGTTGTTTTTGAATATAATGTATGACAGAAATTCAAGTACTAAATATTATATTTAATATGCTAATAGAACTTAAAATATATAACAAAATTACAAAATATATAACATTTAATGTAATATCACAAGTTTTCAACTTCATGATAAATATTTATTTATTTATTCTGGTAGAGCTAAGGCCATTAGGCCTTCTCTGCCTCTCTACCAATCTAACAATAATTACATGAAGTTATAGCGACAATATTACAATCACAACATTGACAGTAAAGTTGACAATATTCGTACACATATAACCAATGTAAAACATTATGTATATAAATAAATGTATGCTAGTACATAAATATTGATAATGAAAAATGAAAAATATTAACTTAAGAAGAAGAAAAAATTAGAAAACAACAAGAACAATAAGCACCAGCAATGACTATTTATACATATATCAACCTACGTAAATCCTGAAAGTGGAAATAAAGATACAAGCAAAACATAAAACTAAACCCTGACAATACTATGAAGGAGACAGGAACATTTATGATAGTAATAAAAATAATAGAATAATACACTTCTCCATAAGGGTAAAAAAAATAAATATATACATTGTAACAAAAGGAAACTGAATCTAGAAATAATCGATTATTTCTAATAATTTTAAACAATTTCTTATGAAATGCGCCTAAAGTTTGGCGGTTTCTGATATCGCGTTGCAATGCATTGTAGAGACGGGCAGTGGTGATGAGTAAAGTGATGTTCGGTACAATGTAATAACAGCACGTACTGGGATTAACGTGTGTTAACATTATGAGAGGAACGCAGATTTGAAAATGAGAAGATAGATAAGATGTATGGATGATTTTTAAAAGTAGTGTGAGACAATGAATGTTTCTTCGGTCTTTCAGGCGGAACCAAGACAGCATATCAAGGGAGGGTGTTAAATGATGGAACTAACGTACATCGCAGATGTAACTTATACACATATTATGAACACGCTGTAAGGTTAGAATTTAAGTCTGTGAGCAGAAAATCGCAGTAGTTGAAGTGAGACATCGCCAGAGATTACACCAAGATCTTTTTTGAGGTTCTTTACGTATAAATTAAATGTTCATTATTCCAAAGTATGTATTTAAATATTATATTCTTATTTTAATTGCAAATGTGAAGTTGCACTTTAATTTTACGTACATTACAGCTGATATAAACAATTCCAAATAAATACAGGTTGAGTATTCAACATACCAAATCCTCTTCTTCATATATCCAAATTATAGTGGAATAATTCGTTAAAAACACTTCAATATAAAGCATAAAAAATAAACCAAGCTAAGCGCCTACAACAATTACAATCAAACTTGATTACAAGACAGGAAAAAAATCAATGTGTAGAGAATTATACGTGCAATAATTAATTAACTTGTTACCCAGGTTACTGCTTTCATTACCAAAATGATTCACGGTCCTAATAAATGAATCCTCTATAAAATATGAAGTATAATAAGATAGGAGTGTCATTTGAAATTTTAAGCTTTAGGTTGAGGAGATAAACTGAAATAAATTCAACATCGGTGTCAAAATTTACCCTCAATATCTGAATTGGCGTATTATTTGTTTAAACTAAATATATTTAAATATCACGTGTCTCTCAAAGCTCCAAATGTAAGTATAAACAACCTTAACTGAATTCACTGACGTTGGATGCATGTTGTGAATATTTTCTTCCATTGATGAGATCATCCTTTGATATCGTAAATATCTCGTGCATAAATTATACTTTCGTGTAAAATATCAGTGTTCACAATCTTTCAGTTCCAGTATGTAAAACGCTTGTTGCTTTTATGTATTCATGCATAATTTAAAGCATATATAGAAACAATGATAGTTTAAGATACACAGGAAGTGCATCGAAATAAACGACTGGAACGGTTTATATTTTAGACATGAAAATGAACACCTTAGATTTAATTAAAATTTAAGAACTTAAACAAACAAGAGTAGTGATTTGAAAAATACTTATATATCTCACCATAATTAAAGTACTTGTCTCATCGTTTCATAAGTCCTTAAAATCATTGTATAAAATTCTTTGTGTTGCTGTCGGAACCAGGCGAGACTTCTGTTTCTACAGCTTCGGGAGAATGCTCATGATGTTAAAGAGTGCCCAACAAACAGAAGTCACTTGGAGCAAGTTGGGGGCTATATGGAAGATGCTCGAGGACTTCAACTTTAAATTTCGCAGAGTCTCATTTGTCTTGTCAGGCAGTACGAGGACGCCTTTTGTCATATAAGAGCAACACGTCTTTGGTGAGCAGTCTGATCACTTCTATTGGTCGTACGGTTGGTTTCTTGAGGATGTGAAGTGAAGTTGGTGGCTGAAATTTTTAAAGATACTTTTTGAAACATTTGACTATTGCTTAACATATTTATTTTTTATTTATGTTTTCACTATAAATAATCTTTTTTATATGTAATATCATTTTACTACATTTTTGTGTCATTTTATATAAATTAAATACAAATGTTTGTTAAAGTTATGCTGAAAAATTGAAGTACTTTTGTATATTAGGAGCTCAAAAAAACGTGCATTTTGTTTGATTAAAACATTTTCGGGAATTCAGCGATAAAATTAGTAGTAGTAATGAACGTTTTATTGTACGATTTTAGGATACACTCAAACAAATAAAATGTCGCATGGGCCTTACGGTCATACATGCTAATGTCGTCCTTATAGCAATGAAAAGGGCAATATTCATACATACGTACATACATATACATACCTACATATACAAAAATCTACAGTATACATACAAATATACAAATACTTCGATATATTTAAGTATTCTATTAATTTTTTAAATACAAATACATAGACATGAATGGAACCCTTCATCTTGAGCCCACTTCCCTTTACTCACATCCCCTCTCCATCTCCCCCCCCCCTCTTCATTATGGCCATTAACCTCCTTTGTCGGATCTTCTCTAGAAATATTCCCAAATTGTGTGAGTATCTCGCATGCACCAACACTTCCCGGCATATGTTCAAACTTCTATTGGAATTCAGAAATCGCGGTGATAAATGCTTATTTCTTGTAATCTCCGTTTCTGTGCATTCTGCCAAAATATGCCTCCAGGTATCGCTTTCTTCGCACAATGGGAAAATCCTTTCCCCGAAAGCATTAACTGAGCCCCTGATCTGAACCATGCGAGACCACTTCTTTCTTCCCTGCCACAGATTTCTAAATAAGCCCCCCTCCTGCTCACTGGATGTATTTGAGCCTACAGGCTCAGGCGATAAAGTTTAGAATAAGTTTTAGTGCATTCAAATTCCATAAGACAATTATATTTTTCATCTACAAACTCTGAACTAAAATAAATAGAGTCCCCTAAAATTTTATAAAGACATTGCATTATTTACGGGTTTACCACATTATTTACTTTAATAAATCATTAAAATGCGATATCATCAATTTAACATTCCTAAGGGAGTCAGGCTCAAGCAAAACATTTTTTTTTTTTCAATTTTTAGCACCCCTATTGATCAGTAAACTGCATAAACAATGCATTATTAAAATAAGAGATTCCATAGATATTTCATATCTAATGAAACTAAAAATTGCAATTTTCATAGCTTTTTACCTCTTCCGGAACCCCTACAGTTCTTTCGCTCCTAAGCTTGCAGTCTTTTCAGAGTCTCAACATAAAATTGAACTCGAGCCCTGCGTTAGTAGTAACATTGACTGTCGATGTTTGCAAGATAGCACAGTATAGAACAGAACGCTGCTGACAAAGCAATCGCTGAAAACGAACAGATCTAATAAGGAAAGAAATAAATTGTACACTGCGAAATTTCTCCAGGGAACAGCAATACTCTTAAACTAAAGGATATCTGAATGCTGGAGATCCTGTAACCCAATCACCAGCCTTTTTTTAAACAGGAATTATCATGGTAACCTTTCCTGAAAGGATCGAACAAAGCCTCGTCAAAACAATAGAAACGCATGAAGTTTCAAAACAAGGTTATAATTTGTGTAGTAAAAACCTGCATGTTTCCCATGATATATGCTCCTCATTGCATGTTTATGTGCATTACATCCGGGGGTATCGCTACGGGGTTAACCCGGCCTGATAGCTCACGTAAACAAATTACATAGATTTGAGATGTCACGCTGAGAATGCATAGAATTGGTTCACCTGGAACGCTCATGTAAAGCACACAGTTTCATCATGAGTGTGGAAAGGGTAGGCACTTTTGTTTTGTTTTGTTTTTCAGAATGGAAGCCGGGGATTCATTCATTCTGCATAATGCGCTGAAAACAAACAAAAGGACAAACCGTTAACCTTGCACAGAAAAATAAATATGAAGTTGTATGTGCTACAGCCCTATTAACGTTCTTAATTATATTTTCTGACAAGGCCGGTGAATTAAGAAAATTTATTTGGCCGCTTTGCTTCATGATAGCTTTATATCTTAATGCAGTACTCAGTAATTTGGCGGTGTTATTAGCACTGACTGCGTACAGCATGCTTCAAAAGTAATTCGCTTAGAGAAGCAGGCAATGTTTTATAAAAAGTCCGACACGCAAGAGCCGCTTAAACTAAGTGAATTTCTCAGCAACTTCAAAAACTTTAAAAAGTAATATAAAATCCAAATTATGGCCTTAATAATTAATAAAAAACTAAGTTAAGGCATTACTGTGTGGTATTGGGGGAACAAAATTATAATTCTTACAATCTATTAGACCTAACTTTCTTTCTATACATTGAGGGTATAGATCAAGATAGATTTTTAATACATTTAGGATAATGTGTTCCATTAATTCCATTATATACACTGAAACATACAATAAATGTGAATATAGATTAATACAGATGCACATACAGGTTAAGTTGTAACTTACATAAAGCCACTGGTGTACCCGGGGTTCCGGAAATCGAGGCATGTTCGAGGTTAGCCCTGCACACTGACAAAGCTGTAACATAGATACCGCCACGGTGGCCGAGGTAGTTTAGGCGCGGACTCGTGAGCGGGAGGTCTGGTGTTCGAACCCCACCAGGGCCGCCCTCACTGATTGGGCTTCTTCCAGGTTTTCCTAGTCCTCATAAATGACAAGTGCAGGGGAGGTAGCCTAAATTTAAGCCTGGAAAGATTCCTTCCTTTAAAAAAAATCCTCTCCAATTTACCATTTTCATCTCATGTATCATCGATGTCCACGGCCTGTGGTGCATCAGCAGTAAAAATGGGGGGTTAAACACTACTCAATCAATCAACCCAATACAGATCCTCAGCAACTACTGTTATTTTAGAGGATGTAAAACTAAATTCACAAAAACAGAAATAATGAGCACTAATCATCTTAGAATTTTACAGTTATTACAATTGCTCAAAATGCCCACCATCGGCGTCGATACACTTCTGAGTACTTTGAACTACTGATTGAGTAAAGTTTGCGAAAGTGTCCTCGGAAGTTAAGCATGAATGAAATAAAATCCCTCATCTTTCTTTTATTACTCATAGTGCGAGGGTAGGTGCATAAGTTTTCGGTCTCGCCGATAAGAATTATCACCTTCACAAAATCCTTATCTGGTGTCATATCTTATCCATTAAGTAAGTAATTCCAATTGTAACTTCCGCTCCGCTATGTTCAGTTGTTCAGATATAGTAGCATAAAAGAAGGACACGTGTAGGAGTTTGTGACATGCTCAAAATGGTGTATCAAGCTGATATTAAGTTCTTCACAATGAGTAGTGTTTAACGCCCATTTTTGGCACAGAGGCACCACAGGTGATGGACACTGACGATGCATGAGATGAAATGATATATTGGGAAAGGATTTATTTTTAAGGACGGAATCGTTCCAGGCCTAACTTTAGGGTACCTCCCCGGCATTTACCATTTATGAGGACTGAGGAAAACCTGGGAAAAACCTCAGTCAGGGAAGACGGTCCAGGCGGTATTCGAACCCAGACCTCCGGCTCACGAGTCCGTGCCTTAACGACCTCGGCCATCCGTGGCGGTTAAGTTCTTCACAAAAGAAAAACTTAGCGAATGAACGGTGTATATGGGGAAGCACACCCCTCATATTCTACGGTTAAAAGAATTGGCCAAACTTTTTCAAATGGGTCGAGAAAGCATAGAAGACGAAGAGCGTACAGGTCATCCCTTGGAGGTGCTCACTCCTGAAAACATCGTGGAAGGGAAAGTTACAGGAATAGCCTTTTTAAAAAAGAGCCCTTCCAATTATTCATGAATATTTAAACAAGAATAAGGTTAGTGCAAGATGGGTGCCTAGACTTCTTTTCTGAGTACAAAAGTAGCAACGAGTTATCTGTTGTCAGGCATTTTTGGAGCTCTGCCGTGGCAACGAGAGAGACGTTCTTCAAACCATTGTAACATGAGATAAAACTCTCTCTCCTCTACTATGATCCCTTGTCCAAAAGAGAATCAATGGAGCGTCACTCAGTAAATCAAGAATATCATGGCCACAATCGTTTGAGACTGTGAATGAATATTCTTCATTGACTTCAAGGAGAGGAACAGCACAGTAAATGGGGAGTACTATGCTGGCCTACTGCACAGACTGTGCTTTCATCAAAGAGAAAAGGGAAGGAAAGCTGAGTGGTGGTGTGCATCTTCTTCACGACAACGCGCCTGTGCACACAGCTCTTGTTGCAAAGAAATATGTGAAGAAATGTGGTTTCAAGGAGATCGATCATCCACGCTTCTGCCCAGATCTAGCTCCCAGTGACTGTTGCCTCTTCTCATAACTCAAGAAGGACCTTCGAGGAAGAAAATTTAAGTATGACGAAGAAGTTGTGAATGGTGTTTATGCCCATTTTGCAAACAAGACTTCTGACTATTTTTGGGGGGTGGGAATTGAAATTTTAATTCATAGATGTGAGAAGTGTAATGCAATAAAGGGGCAACTATATTGAAAAGTGAAATACAGTTTTTGTCTTTATCGTACCTAGAAAATGGTTAGACTGGAAGCTTATCGATCTACCCGTATAACAATATCTGTAATTCAAGTAGAAATAGATTAGAATGAGATTTCTTCTTCTTTCATAATGGATTAGGTCCTACCTGTTCTGATCTATATTTCTGTTTCTATCCATCTCTTTATTTTATTACTGTTATTATTTTTTATTTGTGTGTGTTCCAGTCGATGATCTTTTCAGGTTTTACGTGTCAACATATTTTTTGAAATTCTATCTTCTGTCATTTTAAGTGTTTTACCCATTGTTGTCTATCATCCTTAATTGTTGTAATATTGATTGCACTTTTAATTCTGTTCTTATATACTTATTTCTTACCTGATCTTCTTTTATGCAACGGTTGACAGCTCGTAGAAAACGCATTTCTTCTGCTTAAATTTATTCTGTGACTTTTTTTAAAGTCAAGTCTCACTTCCATAAAAATAAATAGTAAGGCCATAACTGTGTAGAATCTAATTGCGTGTCTTTCCTCATCTTGTTTTTCTAAGTATTTCTAATTGTTCCGCACACATTGTAACTTTTGTATTTTTATATTAACACCTTGATCTTCTTCACGTGTGACTTCACAAACTTAATATTGAAAGGGTAATGCTTGTTCTATTTTTTTTCTTTTTGCTCTTGTTACATATTCATTTCTGAACGGCATTGCGTTGTTTAATCTTTGAAATTATATTATTATATACTTAATTTATTTTATTTAGTTGGTATATTGCTTTTTGTAGTCCATCTTACTTGTCAAAAATTAATACTATATCATGTGCAAGCAGCAAATATTTACTGATCTGTTTCGACCTACCGCTATTCCTTTATGTGTAATATTTAAGAATATATATATATATATATATATATATATATATATATATATATATATAGCATTGGAGTGAGACTACATCGTTGTTTTTGACAATTTGTTTTTATTTCTTTGGTTTACTTCTTATTTATATCTATTATTATTTTTGTATTCAAAAATATGGTGTTTTATGACTTTTGTTTTTAGTAGTAGTAGTAGTAGTAGTAGTAGTAGTAGTAGTAGTAGTAGTAGTAGTAGTAGTAGCAGTAGTAGTAGTAGTAGTAGTAGTAGTAGTAGTAGTAGTAGTAATAGTAGTAGTAGTAGTATATTTATTTAAACTTTATTGTAACAAATCTAACTTATCCACTTTGCAAGGGGTCCGAGGACCGTACATGCTTTCTCAAGACACTAGGAAATACTTTATATTGCACAAAGTAATATTTAAATTTTGCGGTACAAACAATATATGTATATATAATGAAATAAATAAATCGACAAAGAAAAAATATATAGTAGAAAAAGTTTAAATATCTAAATAAAATAAACAGAAAAGAAAATAAAACAATCAAAACTAAATAAAAGAAATTTTCGCATATATAAATATATATATATATATATATATATATACAATAAATTTGAAAAATGTGACTATTCCCCCTTCAAGGTTGTCTGTCTCATGACTAGTGTAGCGTATCCTATTTTATATAATGTTTTCCTTAATAATAAGCGATCTACTTTAACAAATGTTTTTTCAAGGTCAACAAATGTCATGTGCGTTTCTAAGTTATAGTCTCTTTGTTTTCTTTCTCAGAAATCTCATATTGGTAAATTGAATGAACGATACTTGTGGATTGAAACTATTACCTTTTATAACTACTAGTTACTTTTGGTAAATTGCTTCTATGAGCTTGTAACTTGCTATGGCAAAAATCAGGTCTTTAATAGCTGATTTGAAATTCATATTGCCTAAACGGTGATTATTGACGTTTAATTTCTATGATAAGCGGTTAATTGTATCATTATCTCCTTCATATAAGGCATTAGAAAAGTATAGGTCTAGTCAAGCATTTGTTAAAATTTATTTTTGTTAAATTTTACTTAATTGAAAATCACTTGTTAGGGGGATAAAAAAAATCTGGCTGAAACATTTGTATATATATATATATATACATCCCACTGAGAAATGCGACTGCCTGTGCCCTTTTGGACCTCTCTGGGGGGGCCGCAGGTGGTGGCCAGCCTGGGGGGTTTCACCCTTCTCCAACCAACTTTCCTCCATGCTATATTTTTCACTCGTGTGTCAGTTTGCGGACTAGCCGTTGTTGAGCATGGTAACATGTTGCGTGTTGCAGCAATGCTGCTGTACTTTGAATCGATTTCATATGCAACAGCTCTGTGTGTGTCGATTGATGGGTTAATGTTTCAGGGGCGGTATAATAGCTACATCAGCTTCCTCATTCCCCCAAACATGGCGCACCGTGGCAGTCCCCAGAGTTTATGCGTTTGCCAGCTCATTCACGCAGAGGATTTAAAAACATTAGATAGGAATTATTAACTTTTCTGGTTTTGGCCGGGGGTTTGTTGTAGCGAATTTCCATATTTCAAAATGTTTCACCCCCCTTTTTTTCCTCCCTTCCTGCGCGCTCACCTACCACTAGTCACGCAACTTGATGTTCCTACGACGAGTGCCAAACAGGCGCGAATGTAATGCTTGAAATGTTTTACATTCAAAATGTATTAGTCCACAATAAAAAATTAATAAGCTAATCCTGTGCTTTCTCTGTGACGTGGGTGTGTGTGTGCTCTGTCCCAGTTTTGTATTTGTTGGGGGGGGGCGTGAATAAATTACTCTTTCATTAAGTCCTAGCATAAACATCACAGAATTAGTTCATTTCCTCTAGCCTTTCTCCCTTCTTCATTTTTCTTCTTTATGGTCACATTTAAATATCTAAGCTTTTTTAAATACACTGGTGGATAGAAAAGTAAAGCAACTTGAAAAAGTTATTCATTTTAACGCCATTTAGTATAGAGGTATATTGGCATGATATATATGTCCATATATACCGGGTGTCTCAACTAACTCTGCTGTCGATCCTGGTGGTGTAGTGGTAACTATACTTGTTTCCTAAACTTAAGATCGCCTGTTCAATCTCGGCCAGGATCGATGGATTTTTTCGGTCGTAAAAATCCTAAATATGGTTTCCTTCGGAAGGAAATGATACTGGTCCAGTGTCGTAGGAACGTAAAAGAATCTCAAGCCTGAAAAGAAGAGACATCTGAGCAAAATTTATCAGCGGTTTACGCCCTGAATTGAATGGGACGCTGGTGACCTGAGATGTTAAAGAGGGTCTGTAAATAAACGGAATCAACAACAACCAACTTGCGACCTCAAATATTTTAGTAATGTAAAAAATAAAGTTGAGCAGGAACGAAACGATATGTACAATCCAGAAAATTAAAAAATCGTTTTCAGCTCAAAGTTACATTTATTTAAATGGAACATGTATGTTTTTCCTAGGGAACTAAAAACTAGTAATAACAGAATTAGTTGCGCTGTTCTAAACCGCGTACCTTCTGAAATAGGTGAACTTTAAAGAAGTGCCAATGGATACACTGTTTCTGACGTTATGCAGAATGTGTCTGTACTAAAAGTATGCAGTAAACAAAGAATGGTCGGCTGTACTACTGACAGTGTCAATGTTTGGTGCGGTATCATTGGCAACCGCATTGTAGGTCCCTATTTTTATCGGGGAACATTAAACGGACAGCAATACGCATCATTTCTGCAAGACAATAGTAGGAGGACGTGCAATTGAAAACGCTTCTATCAATGTGATGGGTGCCCCGCACACTTCGCCCATGTTCCCAGAGAAGTTGTGGATGCAAAGTTTACAAATCGATGGACAGAGCAGGGTGATCCTGTGAGAGGGCCAGCTCGGTACCCTGACTTGATCCATTAGACTACATTCTGTAGGTCGCAGTGAAAGACGAAGTGTATCAGGAACTCCCGACACTAGAGAATACGAAACAGCACATTAGCGTGGCTTGTGCTGCAATATCTGTAGATACACTGCAATTTGTGCAACGCTCGCTTGTTCACATCTTCACTAGTGTATTGATGCAAACAATGAACACCTTGAGCATCTGACAGTTTCATCAGCTGAGACGTTACTGATTATTTATGAGTGCGTTTTCTGTGCTGGACATAATTTACAAACATGAAGTTTCTTTGAGCTGTAGACCACTAGTAATTTTGTTTAGGAAAGTAAAACAATTTCTGTTATCCCTAATTGTAGAGCTTGTAGAGTTGTGTTAAAGGTAACAGATAACGTTTAAGTGTGTCACTCATTCAGCAAATAACAGTTTAAATCCTTAAGTTTTAAATGTTATTTGTTCGATTCACTCCATTCACTTAAAATATTAAAATTATAATTTAATTTTTGGAATGTCCTTTGTGAATTAATTTGAAGTTTAAATTGCGTTTATTTTATTCATTAAAATTGAGTTGTTTTAATTTATCTAACAATTGAACTCTTTACCATGTCAATAATATTGAGCTCTCATTAATTCATCCTTAAATATTAAGCAGTGTTAAATTGATTTGAAGTTTATTTCCCGCTCCTCGCAAAGAATTCAGCCTGCTTTCCTCATCCTTCGGCTCCTCTCATATCTTTCAAGACATTTAGCTAATTTTTAGATATTAGAACAGATTATTGCCCCGATTTAATGAATTATACATTTATTTCAAGAGGATTTTAATATTGGAGAGCAAAATTTAAACAGAAAACCAAGAGTACAGATATATTTTTATAGTTGAAGTATTTATATATATATATATATATATATATATATATATATATTAGAGTTGGAGCTTAATATACTTTCAGCAACACAAGAATAGATCACTAGCATTTCATTTTCTGGTATTATTATCTAGCCCAGAAGCAAGTTACATTATTATTACAGTCTCTGATAATGTCCTAACAAGACCATAAGAATTAACTCAATTTTGGATAATGTAATAGCAAGTTTTTAGGTTAGGTTTCCTTTACATCAGAAGAAATAGAATATTTTTTTTTTATAAATTCACTCTCTGTTAATAAAGTATCAAGAGCAGAAAAATTTGGCTAAGTTCCTCTTAATTAAGGAGAATTAGGTTAGATTTCTCTTAATGGAGAATAATTATATCAGCTTATTATTTATCTAAAAGTTAGGTTCCATTATTCTTACATTAGAAGATTTAATGCGTTAATAATTTGGTTCGCAATAATGCAATAGCAAGCTCAGAAGAGTTAGGTAACGCTGTTGTTAATTTAGTTTGCTAATGCAAGAGCGAATTCAGAAAATTTAGTTATTTTTAATTTAATATCTGGAAATGCAGTTTTTAATTTAGTTGCTGATAATACAACAGTGTCTTATGATGCAGTATTATTCAGAAGAATTATAGTAAGATTTCTGTTATAGTAATTGGGTTATTCCTAATGCATTTTCTCTTATTGCATTACCAAGTTTAGAAAAAGTAGGTTATGTTGAGTTTTTCTCAATTCGAAATAATTATGGTAGCTAATTTTCAATTTGTAAAGATTGGGTTAACCTGTACTTAATTATGTTTCTGATAATGTAGAGCAATAATAATGGGCTACTTATGCTTAATTCCATTTGTGAAATTCCAGTAGTAGGCTCAGGAGAAGTAGATAATTCTTAATTATTTTATAATAATGCAGTAGCCTAGAATTAAAGCAGGTTATTCTTAAACCTTTTCTGATAATGTAGTAGCAGCCTAGGAGAGTTAGGTTTCTACTTCATAGTACCTACACGCAGGAGAGGTTACTCCCAGTGCAAGTTTTCTGCCAGGTAATTCTCAATACGAGAGAGACCGAAGATTAAATGTTGTGGCGGTACCGTATGAATTTCTTCCGGTGACTGGGCAGTACGTAAAAACCTTTGGAGCAGTTTCGTGGTGACTGACCTCTACTTAAGGACTGGGGTAGAAGCGAAATGTCGTCATATTCCTCAGGTACTGAGGAGTGGGTAAACCATTGCACGACATCCATATGACTATAGGCCTGTAAGAACTCGTGGCCGGTGGAAGAAATCCCCCGGCTCTAGGACCAGCAGCTTCTGCGGGGTGTCGCCAAGAATCTTGTAGAGTGTCCTCCGCCGTCCCAGTTAGGTCCCTTTCACTTACAGGCTGGGTAGTTTAAGTGCAGACTATCTCGTGACTCCCTGCAGCATGGAGGGGAGTTCGTGGCTTAATGCCCCAATGGGAATGCTGGTAAGCTTATGTCATCAAAACCTCACTTCGGGGCGGGTTTTGCAGTCGCTAGGGTATCGGCGTGAATGTGCGTGTTTTCTCTTCCTGGGAGCCTGCTACTTGACTTGTATGTGTATTTAAACGCACCTCAGGTAGAGGGTATATGTGAAATCTGGACACCTAAGTCGCTTTTAAAGGCAATATAATTTGACCACTGCGTTAATTGGTATATACCTATACTATTTTTGTAAGAACATTTTCATTTGTGATTTTGGGGATTGGGTATTTTAAACACACGTATGGTCTAAGGTCGTCTATAGAATATGCAATATTTGACTTGTGGGGGGTATTTTACATTTCTGTTTAACGGACACCACAAGCTGAGACAGTATTAATAAGCTGCCATCCCAAAATTTAATTAGTGATTATAGGAAGTAATTTTATGTAACTTCCTTATTTTAAGCAGAAGTGTAGTTTCATTTCTATTTCCTGTGCTACTGTCGGAGTATTGTCTGTATAGTTATTTTCTTGCCAGAGTGCAGAAAGTTACCCCAGTCATTAAAAAAACCCTCAATCAGGGAGGACAGTCCTAGTGGGATTCGAACCCCAGACCTCACGAGAGCGCTCAAATTGAATATCAGACTCAGAAAATAAAATTACATGGAATATACATAGAAGATATATACCACACACTGATAGACAGTCCAGGACCTGGGCTAATGCCGAAACAGGCTATTAGATCTATCAAGGATTTGAAAAATATTACATACATTAAAAATATATTTAATAATTTGGTGACCTTCTATAATGTTAATAGACATTAGGACGTGGAAATCATTGGGTATAACTATTATTTCTGCATCAAAATTTGTTGTATTGTTCCGATTGGTTGATAGAATGAGAATAATCATATGTTATTTCTTGTTGACTCATCTGTACTCATATAGGTGGGTAACTTTATTAACAAATTCCAAATCTATTGTTTTTAAAACTGCCTTAGGTGTTTCAGATTTGGTAGCCGATTCTTTTAACTCTTATTCGTATGCCAATAGATTCATAGATAGTGTTTTCTCGATTCCAAAGATTCTCTCTTGATTTAGGATATTTTGAATTTTGATTCTAGTGAATTTCTAGTGACTTTCTTTCATTCTACTGACTTATTCTAGTGACTTAACAAAACTTTCCTGTGTTTTAAATTAACTCTCCCGTGTCCCATTTTGTTTTTGGTAGCCTTTAAACATTTGTTTATGTTGAATTGTGCCGGTTCTGAAGCAAGTGACTTAGGTATTAAGTTTCTATTCCATTATTGTTACTGAGGATGGTTTTTGATCCGCCAGATATTAAACATATTGCTGATTTTGGAATAAGTTGCTATATTTACCACCTTTCCATTGTAAAAAAACACTGGAGTTGTAACTGCTTAATAACTGATATTTTGTGATGGTGTTGAACTATCTAATTTTACGCCAAATAATATTTTTATCTTCAATTGCTTTATTTGCTGTTTCTTCAATGTTTTTCTAGGATAATGTGTACTAAAATTTTTCAAGATATTTTGTTTGGTTTTTAATCTTAGATTATTTTATTGTACAATATTTTTTTCCTCCTAAATATTTGAAATGTTTTTTGTTTTTTTGTTTTTTTTTTTCAAGTATGAAAATTTAAGTTATTGCTATTCTGTCTTTCTAGATTCGGCATGTCCAGTCAGTTACACAACTTCTCAATGTGACAGTGCCTCATACACCGGCATGGGGGCAGGAGCAAAATGCCCAGCTAGAAGCAGCGGCGCACTGGCATGATTCGTTTTTAACATTACTTAGATACGGATAGTTCTGATCATATTGACTTGGTGTTTAAATAGGCATTGCTTTTAAACAGAATAACTGTGTTTGGTTCTTGTAAGAGTTATACAGCGCTTCCAGAATATGTTCTTACCGCTTGCGCAAGGTTTCGAGTCTCGGGAGCTGAACGTACCACAGCCGGCCGCGGATTATGCGTCTTGCTCTAATTGCACATCAAATTCTAATTTTCTTATAATAAAGAGGAGCTTCTTGTATACATTTTGGATTTTCAGAATACCAATAGCGAGGTTTACATACGATTTTGATGGAACCAAGCTGTGGATCGACCAAACATCCTGTCTGAGGAAAGAAACCATTCACAATAACGCACGCGTATTACGGGATCACCTTGTCGTAGACAATTGACACGTGTGCGGTTTGAATTTTAATAATTTTGTTGCTCTATGTTTAGAAGATACTTGATTCTATGTGTGTACAATTTGTGATTTTGTTGGCGATCATTCAAAGATATGCACTAATTTCGTCTAATTTGTCTTCTGTTAAAACTGTACGTGTTTGGTGTGTTTGTTTTACACTGAGTCAGTACTATAAACGTTATTCACAAGATCGTATCGTGAAAGGAAAGCATTATTTAGAGAACTTCCTAATAAAGAATGCGACGAGCTGGTTCGTATTTATAATAAGCCTTACACACATAAGTTGCTCTTAAGTCTTTGTAAATGAATGTGACTACTTGGAAGTTCAAGGACAGGCAGGCATCCTACCGTGAGTGGAGAGGGGATCCTGCCTTGGCCGAGACGCAAAACGCTGTGCGGGCGGTGAGGACTTATTCTGGAAGCCCGGTTTTATTTGCTTATACCTCTAAAGACTTGATAAACAAAACTTTTTTTTCATTGAAATGCCCCCCTTTGTTCACTGTTAATATTGGCAGTTCGTGAGCTGTAATTAAATATGTTGTTTTTATAATACTATTTGTGACATTCAAAATTATTATTATTATTAATATTATTATTATTATTATTATTATTATTATTGACACACATTCTCCAGGCGACATTGCAATATAACGCAATTATTTCTCATTGAATATTCAGATCTTCTAGTTGTTTTAACCCTACCATAAGCCCCAATTTACGTTTAACCAATCAAAGCTACATATTTAGGCACTACTTACAGCAAGCATATGTTATCTACACTTGCTTCAACGGCAGAGAAATATGCACGCCTGTTGTGCAGTTAAGTGGTAGAATATCCAGCACCTCTTTGAATTTCGTGTCTTCGTCACGCCTCTTTTAAAAATGACATGCTAAGCTGTGTCATATCTGGGTTTCCATCCTCCACTACTGAAAACGCAATAAAATTTTGTGATACTTCTGTGAACTTTTGCAACGATTTTCAGCTGTGTCTTGTGTTCCGAGACAATGCTTCAAAAGATTGAATGCCAGCACACTTGACATAAAAGAATGCGCAGATATATATTAAATAATATATATTATTTAATGATAATAATTTATGTAAACTTCAAATCACATATAATAAAACGGGAAGAAAAGAATATCTACGTGCTAGTGCTTTTCTCCTCCTAGGCATGTGTGGTTTGGCGGGTAAGAATATGCCTATCAACAACAATAATACGTATGTGAATATTTTACCGCCCCAAATTGTTCTCGAGCATATCAGTCATAGCTGAAAGTTCTTGATTTTCGTATTTCCCTTACTTCCGCACAATGTGCTGAATTTTATTTTAGCAAATAAATTTTGGTTTCTATAACCTTATTTTAAACAAGTAAACTTTTTGCTAAACAATCAAGTTTCATAAAATTTTCCTCACACTGAGGATTAAAATATATTTTAATGAAGATACATAGCACTCGTTTGGACGCGTGGCCGGCTTTACTGTGATTAGCTTGGCAGCGAGAAGCACGCTGTTTGCCGGCGAAGTCTGATATCCATAGCCCCATAAATTCAAGCACATACATTTCTACAGCACACCAAACACTTTTTTGTCGTACAATGGCATTTTGTGTACAAGATCGGGGTATTCTGCACTCCAATATTGCTTTGTTTCACTACATGGCCATGTAAATAAAACCATGCTTATCCCGTAAAAAAAAATTAAATGCGGGTGAATATAGTGAACATTAACATTATCCAACATCCAATTGAAGAAATTAACTCTACCCACATTATCGCGTGGTTGAAATTCCGGAACTGTAGTTATCTTAATAGGGTTTTAATTTTAAGTTTAGTGGCATTCCAAGCCAAGGTTTGTGAAATCCTTGATTCCTATGCAAGCTTTCTCAGACATTTCTTTGCACTTCGTTCTAACTTTTCTTCGATGTTATAAGAGATTTTTCCTGTCTACGAATACGGCATTTTAATTTCAGTTTCTTATCAAGAACAGATCCCTAAATCTAATCATAAGATTAAAAACCGTTTCCCTTTGAGGCGCACAACAATAGGAAATCTGCCTATAAATCACCGTCTCACATCTCTATAAGAGTTTGTTGTAGGAACCATACATGAAGATTCTATGTGCTAAAGTGAACGAACTTTTGGGCATTATAATAGCACTAACACACTATAACACTGAAACACGTGGTCTCACAACATTCACCACCTGTAGAGCACAAAGGCTTTGCGTCCATAAACGGAGAGGCAGGAAAGTGGAGCGGAGAACAGAACCGGATAGAAACAGGGCAGGCAAATCCCCATTAATCCGGCCACGCTTCCAAATGAAGGCTCTGTACTAATTTTAAGGACACGCTGTTTGACATCTTGCTTTCTATCTCCCTAACGACTATACAAGCCAGTCGCACTGCAGAGCTGTAGAACGTGTCTAGGTACTATCCCCTTACTAGCACACTTACACTTTTTAGCTGACTTTTAATTTGAACAGAATTTTGTCCAATAAAATTAACACATGTTAATACTAATGTTAGAGCTACTGTTCTTAAAATAATTAGCTACACTCTAAATATGTTTATCAGGTATTAGACACACACAATTTGCTATTTTGTTTAGTCGGACGTGTAAAAGGAAGTAACATATCAAGAGTAAATCACCACATACAATGAATTACTTCTGCTGCATTTACGTTCTCCAATCTACAATTGGTATGTGTTTTTTTGTACGCAAGAGACAATTTTAATATTTCTAAAAAAGACATTTATATGAAACTATTTTCTATTCTAAGTAAAATAATATTTTTATGTAAATGCGATGATTTATTTTACAGTCTAATATAACAGAAATGAAACTTTTTGTGCGCTATGTAATTTGTTGTAAAATACATATTTATAGAAGTATGATAAATGAATATTATTCCATTGTGTTAATATAATAGGAAGAAAACCTGTTTTTGCCGCCAGAAAATGTTATTATTTTAACAAAAATACATGTTTATATATTATACAATCGATAAATGGACATTATACTATAAACTATTAAAAAACAAAATTGTGGTGGGGTGTTTGCTCATTTTTTATCATGAGATACAATTTTAGTTTTCTAAAAAACCATATTTATATATGCATGTTATAAATCTATTGTTCTGTCTGCCAATATATAGTGAATAAAATGTTCAATTATGTTAAATAAAATACAGATAGTAGTACATAAATTGATAGTTCAGGTTAGTGATATTTGTTATGGTTCCTGGTTCAATAATGAACTGAATTGGAAACTTGAACTGTTACAAACTACAGCAATACAATTAGGTATCTTTTTAATAAGATCATTAAATTTCAGAAATGTGCTGTTTGACAATTATGAGAATATTACAAATGTATAACATTATACATTGGTAATAATGTTTAAAATTGATAATGTTGAGTAAACAATTTTGAATGATGAACATAAAAAGTATCGCATGCACTGCTGGTCATTAAAATTGCAACACACTGCGCCTGTTCATGATGCGTCTTCCTCTTAGGTTGTTTGACAAGGTTGTGTGATCCTTCACGTCTGTATGTTTGTTGCATATCGTCTACTAATTTCTTATTAGTTTCGCTGTGGATTCATTTCGTTCAACACGAGTGCACACTTCTCAGAATGCATAGTTTCTCCCTTGATCACATTCAGGCATCTGCTGTAGTATTTTTGACGAGTATCACTAGTTCCTTATGAGCGATGTGTGTTCTGTTAAACGCGTCTCTTATTTGCATTGCATTTTAATAGTCAGGAATATACTTCATTTACACTAAGGGAACACGGAAGGCGCTATCCTAGCAATATTTAATTATTAAAATTTAAGTTTTCTCTATCTTGTGATTTATTGGGAGTAGATATCTTTAGTAGTTTAGACTACATTACTAATACAGAGATAATTAAAAAGATGAAATCAGCAATACCTACTCATCATGACAGGAGCTAATCATTCTTCATAAACAAACTCCACAGCACATTCTGACTCTGCAGCAAACCATTATAAAATGTTGTCTTAAAAGTGTTCATATCTCACCAGATTTTAGGACATTAAGGTCTTGTATCTTCTTGATATTGATGGGAACTTAAAACAATAACACAGAAATGTTGGGCTCAGACCGAAACATGAATTAAGGGTGCCCAAAAACATTTAGGCTACATTATATTTCAGATTTTTATAACATTTTGTGTGAAATAATATTGTTGCATATTAACCTAAGCAGTATTGGTACGTAAGCTTAATATATTATATTTATAAACTTATTTTTCATGAAGAATAGGCCATCTGGGTGGATAAGTGAGGAGCATGGTCTGTTTTCAGTAGAATTAAAGTTGATTGAATGATTTCAGGAGTGTTGTCGTTGTAACAAAACTATTTGTATGTCGATATTTTGAAACCCTCATGTCAGTCTTTAGGAACACCTCTACCAGAGGTTTCGTCTGAGTTAGCAAACTTTTTGTATGAATGAGATCAACATGTTTTGAAACTTCAGACATCTTGAGAGGTATCTTTGTGAGCAGTACAACAATTTGTTTTACTGGCTTCCAGTATAAGCTCCACATATTCTTCTGGAGTGTAAATACAATCAACTTTTTCAGCAGATGCTATATAGCCCCAGTGTCTCGCACACGGTGAATACGAACAGGAGAGTTGTGGGTGATACTGTCAAATCGCGCCCTTTGTCACAAAGTTTCATCAAAAATCTAACATTATCCTGATAGACTATCACTATAAAGGATCAGCTTCTTAACCATATTGGGTAAAAGAAACACAAAATGTACCCACAGTTTACTGCAGAAGCAGACTGGTTTCTGACTTAAACACGAAATTCAGTGTCAGGGCTGAACATTACAGGATGACCATGTTTCATTGATATGTGCACTGTTTATACCTCATAGGAACATTTTCCACCACTAACTAATTTGTTCCTATTTTGGCGCTTGACTGGTTTATGAAATAAACTATTGAATTATAGAACTACAGTTTTAGATTTCCCAGAGCAGGAATGGAGTTTATAACTTAAAAGTCGACAAATAGAACAAAGTCCGCTCCTTAATCATAACTGCTTACTTTTGAGAAACAGGTGACAACTACGCCATAAATTGAAAGTGGGGAATGCCAACGATGGTCATGTTGATAAGCAGTCGATGGTGAATGGAAAGTTTTAAATGTGTCGCATTGTATATCGACTTCAATTATAGCAGAATAAACATAAAATAAGAGAGGAAAGGTGGGGAATATTCTTATATTAGCTCAGAAAGCGAAAAACTCAAAGAATTTAGTTAATCTATTACTGTGTCCTTTCTAGATGATGAAAAAGCTTTAAACTTCACTCAAAGGGATAAAACACGTGAAAAGATTATGAGAAGTGTAATAAAATTGTTATCAGAGCCATGTAACAATAGATATATGCTCATGGTTATTGGTTCAAGGTGGGGCAAAGGGGACATATTTCGACTTGTGCTTCCCCCTATCACTCAAGGTGTTAGTGTTAGGTAGCGGCAGAGCGAACTCCAGCCACTAGAGAGGCTAAAGCAGATTGGCCCACATACGTCCGCCCGCTCTCTCATCTGTTCTCCCATTTTTTCGGCTATTTTTTCCCCCCTTTTCGTTGGATAAGTCCGAGTGAAGCCGGGTGCAATGAGAACGTCTCTCGAAAGCATTGGCCTGGACCGATTCATCACGTCCAGCTATAATCCTTCATGATGACAGCTGGCTTACAGAAATAACTAATTGTATAATTTTGGCGATTTGTAAACATCGCTTTTATTTATGGTTTTGTGAGAACTCGTGTTTCTTTATTCGACATTGAAGCTTTACTCGCTTTATTTACAAGCGATTCTGCATGAAGAGTTTCATTTTTATTAGAGCCGTGCATCTGTATGCAGGCAAAGTGCACTTTGCGGCAGCATGATTGATAATTAATTACCTTTCTCTCACTTGTGCCATTTTATAAAAACCTGTCCTTCGTAAATGTTTTTTAAAGTTTAAGACGTAATAATTAAACAACTTTTAATGTACCCGTGATTGTTTACTTTATAAATTACCGTGTTGTGAATCTAATGCACACCCCAAAATTTAAACTTAAAATCGTAGAAAAAATATTTGGCCTTTATTTTTTATTATAAGTTTTTTTAATAGTGTTTAACGCCCGTTTTAACCACTGAGACATCACAGGCGATGGACACTGATGATAAATTTGGGAAGGATATTTTATTTTAAGGAAGAAAGTGTTCCAGGGCAAATTTTAGGAAACCCCAGTCCCACCCACCCCTTAATGATCTAGGACCCCGTGGCAGTATACGCAAGCTTGAGAACCGCTGGACCAAGTGCAATGAAAAGGAACTAGTTCAACCGCAATTTTGGTTTAAATACCTGTAAAATAAGAGTGCGAATAATTTTTTTGCTTTCCCTTGTATAGATATTAAAATAATGGTAATTATATATTTTGGTAACATCGTAAAACTTAAGGCAAAATTTGTATAAACTAATAATATAGTAAATTTAAATGTAATCGAAATATATTCCGCAAAGTTTGAACAACCTAAGAAAATATCAGATTAACTGGAATCATACCATGTTTAATCTAATCTAATGCGCACTTTTCTTTGTCAAATATAGTGTTAAAAATGTGGTCCGCATTAGATTCGAGTACAAATCCGTTCCGTAGTTCGCCGGTAACTTCATTCGAATTTGTTTATGACGTCATAATGCATTGCTGTAATTCTTGACTTCGTTGCATTTATTGTTGGCCTATTATTGCATAAAGCGTTTGAATAGTATGTAGTTACGCAACGGAGGGCAAACAGAGAACATGTTATGATGCTACTTTCAAGCGTAAAGTAATTCTTTAAGCTGTAAAAATGTTAATAGAAAGGCAGGAAGAGAGTTCAATGCAGCTGAGAGCAACGTTCGCTTGTGGCGGTAACAGAAACTGACATTATTTGCAACTAAAGCCAGTAGGAAGAAATTCGCTGGTCCTTGTAAAGGAAGACATCCTGACATTGAAGAAAAAGTTTTGGAATTCGTACATGAAAGGAGAAAGAACGGACAACCTGTGACTGGTGACACCATAAGAAATAACTTTTTCTTCTTTGACCTACGCCAACAGCCCTGGCAACAGCAGCAGTGATGTTACGTGCTTCAAGAAGTAACAATAGTCCACTTATAATTTCTATTTTCTGACCGTTCTATGAAGCGTACGAACTTGTCTCTAAGATGCCACGGTTATGGGAGGTCTAGGGTTCGATTTCCAGCAAGATGAGGGTTTTTCTATGTTTTCCTCATTCCTCATAAAAGGCAAATACTAAGGAGGTATCCTAAATCCTAGGCCTGAATGCTTTCCTCATTAAAATAAAAAATCAAACCTCTCAGTTCAGCTTTTCATCTCATGTGTCATCAGAGTTCACCGCCTGTGACATCTTTGAGCGGTCTAAAGATATTAGTCAGATTTTGGATGGGGCATTGTATTCCAGCATTCGAAACCCAACGGTAAATGGGTTCAGGGTGTGGCCGGCCGTGTGCAACAACTCTTTCTTTCTTCGACAATAGGTCTCAGCGTTTAGTGCGAATTCCTAACTTTAGATAATTGACCAATAAATTCTGTTTCACTGGTTATCATTCATTTCTTTTCTAGGTACTATCCCAGTAGTACCAAAAAAGACCGCAATACCGCTCCAATCTTAATCATAATAAATTGATATCGCTTTATTAATTCAATTAATTTCTATCTAAAAGAATAGATGGTAGGTTATATGTATTTTTCGTATCTAATGTAGAAAACATTATCAACGAAGTTTAAATTCTATAATTCGCCATATATTTTATTATTATAACAGCACATCCTATTATATTATCAATGTTAAATATTATTACCTAAACGTTACTATAGCCATTTTCAATTAAATGATAAACTACATTAAATCTTAATATTACTTCATAGTAGCAACAGAAAACTTACACAACTCCTTTGGAAAATAATTTTTTAAGGTGCACAATTTTTTTTTTCATTCCAGCAATTTCGGTAGAAGTTTGACCTGCGATTTATTTAATGTATTATTTTTGTACATTCTTCGATTCTGAATTAATTTTAATTTCTATAGGCGTTATAAACAACCAAGACTTTGTTATTTCATAGATTCTATGGTTAAAGACAAGTCACAGCAAAATTATTGGTATTTAAGTTCTATTAAAGGGGCAAGTGAAACAAACACATTACTATTTATACAACAATTAATTGAGTAGCATTTTTTCCATTCAAAAATACACATAAGCTCCAGGGAATTTTATACCAGAAAAATCGTGGTTATAAAACAATTGAAAAACAGCAACACATAGTGCATATTTATATTATATTTTGTCGCTTTATAAATAAAACATTCCAGCTGCAGTCATAAATTAACAATATAAAATATAGCGTGCTATTACCTTCCAGCCTGCATCTACCACATTAAATAAAACGGAGCATGGCTAGATTTCTTAGCTAAAATACGAGGGTAGGTCCATATGTTTCCGGCCTAACCCTTTTCTAGGTATGATAAAGATAAAAACTATATTTCACTTTTCAAATACCTTTTATTGCAATACACTTCTCACATCTATGAATTAACATTTAATCCCCCCCCTTCCTAAAAAAATAGTCAAAATCTTGTTTGAAAAATAGGCAGAAACAGCATCCAGCTCTTGTTTTCACACTTAAATTTACTTCTTCGAAGGTCCTTCCTGAGTTTTGAGAAGAGGAAATAGTCGCTGGGAGCTAGATCTGGGCTGTAGGGTTGATGGTATATCTCCTTGAAGCTACATTTCTTCACTGCTTCCTTTGCAACAAGAGCTGTGCGCACAGGCGCGTTGTCGTGAAGACGCAAACCACCACTCAGCTTTCCTCGCCTTTTCTCTTTGATGGAAGCACGTAGTCTGTGCAGTAGGTCAGCACAGTACTCCCCATTTACTGTGGTGTTCCTCTCCTTGAAGTCAATGAAGAGTGTTCCTTCACAGTCCCAAAAGATTGTGGCCATGATCTTCTTGAATACTGAGTGACCTTGGCCTTGAGGCGGTGCTTCGCCCGGTTTACGACCCTCTATTGATTCTCTTTTGGACAAGGGCTCATAGTAGAAGATCATAATTTCATCTCCTGTATCAATGGTTTGCAGAAGAGCTCCAAAAATGCCTGACAGCAGATGACTCGTTGCTGCTTTAGGATTGAGGAAAGAAGTCTAGACACCCATCTTGCACTTATCTTATTCTGTTTAAACATTCATGAATAATTCGAAGGACTGTTGTTTTAGAAAGGTCCAACTTTGCTGCTATTTCTGTAACTTTGAGCGGCCGGTCTTCCATAATTTCTCCTTTCACTGCAGCGACGTTTTCAGAAGTGAGCACCTCCAAGGGCCTACCTTCACGCTCTTTTCTTCAATGCTTTCTTGACCCATTCGAAAAAGTTTGGCCCATTCTTTTACGGTAGAATATGAGGGGGAAGTTTCCCCATGTACACCGTTCATTCGCTGTTAAATTAAGTTTTTCTTTTGTGAAGAACTTAACCGCCACCAGTGGCCGAGGTCGTTAAGGCACGGACTCGTGAGCGGGAGGTCTGGGTTCGAATACCGCCTGGACCGTCTTCCCTGACTGAGGTTTTTCCCAGGTTTTCCTCAGTCCTCATAAATGGCAAATGCCGGGAAGGTACCCTAAACTTAGGCCTGGAATGATTCCTTCCTTAAAAATAAATCCTTTCCCAATATATCATTTCATCTCATGTATCATCAGTGTCCATCGCCTGTGGTACCTCAGTAGTAAACACGGGCGTTAAACACTATTTAAAAACCCTCATAATAGGCAGATTTCACTGGTTTTCAAAAATCATTTTTATATCAATGGCAAATACCGAGTTTACTTTAAAAATTAAAATTTTGGTCAATAGAGCAATTTTTAAATTTTCCTTTAACAACCCCTCGTTTTTCAGTATACCCCCCTCCTAATGGTTCGATTGCCCCGATTTTCACAAACCACTTTTATCAATTTATTTTAAAAAACGTACTGAGTCGTTGAGAATAAACAAAATTTGTGACCGCTAGAGCGACTTTTACCTTTTTGAAAAGAACATTTTCGCTTTAGGTTAACTCCTGCACCCGCAATGATTGCTGGTTAACGAACTCGACGAATCAATTGATAATTGATGGTTACATGCTGAGTTTCGTCGAGAAAAAACAGAACTAAAATTGCGACTGCTAGATTGTTAACGGACACATATATATATATATATATATATATATATATATATATATATATAATAGATACTTTTTTAAATTGTAGGTGCCGATTAGGTACGATCGATGCAGATTTGGATAGATTATTAAACATATTTATAACTTCAATAGCTTAACACTCGCTAAAACAAAAGTTGCTGGCTGATAATATCAGTTTGCCACACTAGTAACTAGTACGTTACACTTATAAGTTCTAGAAATACACACTTGTAAAATAGACAAGAATGCTAGAATGGAGACTAGTTTTTTCTAGATCACAAGCTTCGTGAAACAGAACACTGCACGTTTGTCAAGGTTTAATGATCCAATTAAGTTAGAGCGGTTTAAATTGGAACTGAAAACGTTTCTACCCTTTATTTCTCCTAAAATACATCCAAAAACGCTACACAGCATCTGGTCTTTACTAAACAATTTTGTTGATAGCTTCATAAATACCAAACAATTGCCTGAGACTGATATTGGGAGAAATTCGTTTAGTCGGTGATATGATTTAATGAAGCTTGGTCCGGACCGCTCTCATGAAATATTCTTGGTAATTTTCTACAAAATTGGAATTTGATAAAAACTCCATTAGGTAAATATTGATTATTAAAGTGGCCGTCATCCTCATCATCATCAACAGCGCCATTTTTGTATGGTATATATTTGTGTTTTCGTTTTATTTTCTTTAAACGTAAGGCTACCTTTGCTTTTGGATCAATGGCTCTGAATTATCTAATGAGTTTTTCTTCATGCATTGGAAATTTTCAATCTTAAAAATTTTAAAAAAGAATTGTCACAAAATACAATTCAACCTCCTCTAGATTTATTTATATTTATTTATTTATATACATATCAATAAGCACATGAAATTGCTATAGGCAATAGTTATGTAACAAGCAGCACAAAACAATATAATTGCCATTTACAATTTTTTCAAAATATGACTCTAAAAGGAATTATTTTAAATTATAAATCGGCTTGTCTAATATCCGACCAGAAATTAGACGTTTTAAATGTAAATGTTCAAATCAAAAACTTTCAAGTGAAAATTATTGGGAATCTTGAAAATCATATAAACAAAGTTGTTTTTATTCTTATCAAACATATGTCTAGGCAAAGTTATTATAGTGTCTAGTATTGCAATTATATTCTTTTTTATACTTAGGCAAGTTATTAATATTTTGCTTAACCCAGAGTACTGCCTCTAATATATATATTAATTAGAGGCAGTACTCTGGGTTAAGGAATATATATATATATATATATATATATATAAACAGTAATAAAAGTAGATAAGAATAAAACACTGAGAATAGCTAAGTAGTTAGAGGTCTAGCTTCTTGCCATTGAAGAACTCGCAATAGTTCGAAATATAGCAATTTCAAGTGTGACCTTTTCTCAGTGTTTTATCCTTATCTACTTTTATTATTACTGTTAACTTGTTACATTGTTAATAGTGTTACTTTATTTTTATTTTTCATTTATATTATATATATAATAATATATATTCTGTGATGTACATATCACAGTAGTGATTATTAATTTCTTAAACAGAGGTTTACAAAGGATATAGGAGACACTTTTCACATAGCTCTTAAAGCCATTTTTTCAATAGTTAATATTTTATAAATGTGCATATAATTACCTAATAATATAATAATAATAATAATAATAATAATAATAGACCATAATTTATATTACTTTGGAAATAAGCAAAATATGACATCTTAACGTAATCAATTGGCACCAGATTTATAAAACTACGTAATGTTGTTCTCCAGAGTTTATTACTAAAGTAATCAATATGATTTGCCCAATTCAAGGAATTATTTATTGCATAAATGCATAGCATCTTAATAGCTCCGGTTTTCATGTTCACTTTTCAAAGAAAAAATAATATTTATTGTTTTTTCTTCGTTTAAAACCATTATTATTATTATTATTATTATTATTATTATTATTATTATTAAATCGGGCTTTTGCAATACCTAGAATATGAATACTTTCTGATTCAAGTTCAGAATGAATATGTTTCTTAATAAAATAATTATATCCTCAGCATAATCAATAAAGCAGTAAGCTGGTATACTTTTAAAAATAAAATCTGACCAAGTACGGATGCTACGAGGATGAATAATATAATATTAAATAAAATGGACATATCTCTATTTTTAAATTACAATAACAAACACACTTCTTTCTAGCGGGTAGAAAGCTTCTTAATTGCATAATGAGAGAAAGAGGGGGGTTGTTTTTAACCAGATGAATTTGTACTATAGGGAGGACGTTTCAGTGTTTTCCAGTTGTTTTCTTTCACTTTTTTCTCTTTCAAAGCAGCTCTATGCGGGCGAGCGTTATCTTGTAGGAGAAAATTTCTCGAATCTTATGTTGAAGTCTTTGTCGCCAATAAGAACGTTCTGTCTGAACCAGAAGACAGTACTAAACTGCGCTGACTGTTACAAATTTATAAACAAAATACCTTGGGAGTCCCAGAAAACGATTAAGAGAAACTTCTTAGCTAATAGGTGAGTTTTCGCTTTAACATGAGTAAATTCCTCGCAAGGTACGACACAGAACATTTCTACTTGTCAGTATTGAGCAAAATCTTCTTACACATTCTCACACGTGCCATCTTTTGGTTCTCTTGAGAATTCGAGGAATACACTTTACCGAGACTTTTCAGTAATCCAGGTCATCTGAGGCGATGATTTGAGAACTTCCAAAATTATTTCAATCTCAGAGGCGATTATGCTCAATAAGATCCCGAACGGCTTGTCACGTTCGTCCGAGGTCGACGAAGCATTAAGTATTTTATTTCTTTCCAGGCCCCTAATCTAAGTCATGCGAGACCACTCCTTTCTTCTCTCTCACAAACATCTAGATAATCACTCCTTGATCTATTTGAACTTGCAGGTTAAGCGATACCTTTTCAGCGCATTGAGTCTCAGTATATTTTGACTTCTGCATCTCGCAAATGTCCGTTAACTATTTTCCAACGATTGCGATCATAAATTTCGGGCGTAAAAATCCTAAGTTTATCTCCTTTCGGGAGAGAAGTAAATTGTAGATTACTGCACGAAAAAGAACCTCAAGATTGAAAGAAGAGGCCTCTGAGCAAAATTATTTGGTCGTTTCATGCCATGAATTAAACCAAACTCTTGAATACCCCCTTAGTTTGCTGTACATATCCATACTTGTAGCATCCATTCATTTGTACTTAATTAAGTTCCTCGGTGTTTTCACACCCCCAAATTTCGGCCCCGTACGTCATAGTTAATCTAACATGACATATAGAAACTGCATTTAAGCAACAAGGGTGTGGAATATGATCTCTGCTTTTACGGAACAAAACCAAGGAAGTCTTGGAAACAACAAAAGAGAGAGCAAAAATCTTATGAGATGATGGTAAAAATGAAAGTAGTTTTCCTCCGTGCTGCTTTCCGTTTCCAATATTTGGTGCGGAAGCAGTTTGATCTCTGTAAACGTTGTCGCGCATAGCCTACTTCAACGTGCATGAAATTCTCCCCATTTTGGGTGTACAGTAAAGCAAAAAAGTCCGTCAAACAGGAGCTGCGTAAACTAAGCGAATTTCTCATCAAGTTGAATAATTTTAAAAAAGAATATAAAATCTAAATTATGTCTTATTTATTAATGAGATAAGTTATTGTATTACTGTGTGGTATTAGGGGAAAAAAATTAGAATTTTTACAATTTATAAGTATTACAAAAAAGAAACCACATTTTATCATTATGACTATTATTACTATTATTATTATTAACATTAAAGCACAAAAGTATTTTATACTATTAATTAAATTCAATATATACTGATAGACAAAGCTGTACTAAATGTAACTATGTTTATGAACTGAACCCCTGGTATCTGTACATTCACTATAATAGAGAGAAATAACAGAAAGTTTCGAGTTATGTTGTGTATTTAAGATGATCATGTGTTTCAATAAAGAAAAAATATATTACTATTTAAATGCAATTACAATGTAATAAACAAATATACACAATCAACAATAAAAATCGAAAGTTAAATTGATTTTCATTAATTTGGAACTTTATTTAAATGTTATTGTACTATAATTAATAACGAAAGTTATTACAGAGCGTTCTTACATACAAATATAATCTCACAAACATATTATATTAATATTTCACATTTGCTATCTTGACGATGCATTTGTTAAATATAAAACATATGATACGTTATAAATATGTTGAGTTAATTTGTCCTTTCATTTTAAAACAATATAGACATAATTAAACAAAAGAGTGCTTTGTAAATTTCGCTTTTCAAGTACACCCCTACGACTAATGGTCCAATTTTTACAATTTTCAGAAACTAATTTTAATTATTTTATTTAAATGGTATATACCGAATTTTGTTGTGAAGAAACCAATATTGATGCCACTAGAGCAATTTTTATATTTTTGGTTTTCGGTTAAACTCCCAATTCCTCTGATTTTCTGGAAATATTTTTCTTGTTTTATTTAAAAGGATTATGTGGGAGTTTCGTTGCGAAAAACAAACATTGACGGCATAAGAGTCATTTTTTAAAATTTTGGTTTCAGGTAAACCCCCAATTCTAATGTCCGATTTCCCTGATTTTCAGAAAATATATTTTTATTTTATTTAAACAGTATGTGTGGAGTTTCGTCGGGGAAAAATATTTACACCGCTAGAATTATTTTTAATTTTTGGTTTTCAGATAAACCCCCTCTATAATAATTCGATTTCACTAATTTTTAGAAACTAATTTTCTTATTTTATTTCAATGACTTGAACTGATTTTACCTTAAAAGAATTCATAACTGCTGCCACTAGAGCTATTTTTAAATTTAACTTTAAATCCAAACTCACTTTTCATGTATACTCTCACTCTAAACGACCCGATTGGTCTGATTTTTGAAAATACTTTTATCAATTTATTTTAAACAAATATACCGAGTTTCGTTTAGGAAAAACAAATCGCTGGCGCGATATTCAATTTTTTAATTTTTATTTTTAACAGTTTCCCTTTATGTTAACCTCCAATGCCAATGATTCAATTTTGCTGGTTAACAAACTCGACGAATCGTTTATTAAATAATTGTTATATAACGATTTTTGTTGAGAAAAAACAACTTTTTGTTGCAACCTCTAGAGCGCTAACAGACACTATATATATATATATATATATAATATAAATGAAAAATAATGTAACACTATTAACAATGTACTGGAAGTCCAAAATGAATCTGATCTGGGAGAACGCCATGCTATTCCCGACCTTTGTTTTATGCCTAGCTTCATCATATAGGTCTGTTTATCCCATGTAGTTTTAATTTCACTCTGCAGCTCCAGAGATGACATCTGCATGCATCGCGCCTCTATTTCCTGCCGGTTTATGTAAAACGGGCGTCTTCTGACTTTTGCAACTACGCTGCACCTGTTATCAATACCCTTCTGTCTAATATCATTTAAAAAGATTTTTGACAATTCCCGCTGTACAACCGCAGCGTATCCTTTTGGATAGTGCATGTTGTTTAATTGGTACCGGTAGCGTATTGCGCTCAGGGTTATTTGTTGTCCTTTAATTATTCTTAGCCAGTATCAATTACTGTAGACAGCATTTTCCCAGCATTCCACTCCTCGTAGTGCACCATAGTTCGATGTGCCCCTCCTCACTACTAGAATTCGCTTCCAGAAATCAGCATTGTAATTTATTTAGTTTTATCCCTCCCCAAACTTCACTTCCATATAACAATAAGAGCCTCATACATATTTTTAAACTTTTGACTGGCATATACGAGCTAGCAGTCTCAGTGCATCAGAGAGTTGATCGTTCCCCTTGTGCTTGGCAAAAACTGAGTGTTTATTCCAGTCATGTCAAATCTTATTCCAAGATAGTCAAATTGTTTAACGGTCTGGAATATTTTCCCCCATATTTTCATTTATCCAGATTTCCGTAGACATGTCTATTTTTAAAGGTGAGAGCTTTAGTTTTAGATCTTGCATATCCCACCGTTTACAATAAAATGCAGGGCGTTAGGTCATTTTGCAGAATTACTATACTGTCCGCATACAAAATGGGTATTTCTTGATCTTCAATTACCGGTGCATCTATTTCTTGATTCATCATTACAATAATGATATCATCAATAAACAAATTAAAGAGTAACGGTGATAGTACACAACCCTGCTTAACCCCCCTTTGCGCTATGTTTTACTCTGATATGTTATACCGGTCAGTCTTAATCCCTTACATCTTAATTTTTCCCATAGAGTACTTCGTCCTATTATATGGAATGTCATTTTAAAATCTACAAAAATTATATTATATATATAATTTCTCTTTTATTTCTTAGGTTCTCATCAATTGAATTTCCCAAAACAAAGACATTGTAAACAGTTGAAAAGCTCTCCTTAAAACCAGCCTGATTTAGAAATTTTATCACATACCTAACCCCAACCTTTAATTCGTTCGTAAAAAACTGTAACTTTTTCCAAACAGAGACAACAGTGAGATTCTCTGTAGATTGAAAAATACGGTGACCATAACCTTCCCAGCTGAAGTAACTACTTTTACCTTTTTTCTTTTTTGATGTTTGCGATGATGGATATTTCCACACAGAACTTTGCTTTTTTCTCTTAGAATCAAAATGGTGCAGCCAAGTTATATCAGCAGCGATTATCTTTGAAAAAAACTTCGCGTCTTCCTGTAACATCATCTTCAACCGCATTGAAACCTGTACAGAAAGTTCTTTTGTTCGGGAACAATGCATTGTGCAACAAAGGTCTCATATGCAACTTTGCCGGTACCAACGTGTTGGTGAAACCGAATGAAATTTTTAGAATTTCTGAAAGTGTTCTAAATGTTATTCAGCGATTCTCTCTCACAATGACAGCAGTGGTGTTCATATTTTCTTCTGTTAGAACACGACTTGGAGCGTCGGGTCCACTTACCTTTGAAATTGACTTCCCTCTTTAAAACATGTTAGTTGTGACATAGGGAAGAACAAATTCTCCATAGGTTTTTGTAGCATCGGCCTCGGCTTATGAAAACAGCATTTTTATCAGTATATTGTTGGTCATGTGTCATCTCCATTTTATTGTGGGCAGAACTGAACATATATCAACTTGCACACCTATCACAGGCGGGAACTGCAAGTGACCACATTGAAAGTACCACGTGAACATTAAACTAAGAAATTGTTGTAAAATAAAATTTTAATACGAGAAATTATGTCTGCAAAAAAGTAAAAGATTGTAACACAAAACTACTAAAGAAGGGGGAAAACGTGCATGACTTCACGGGCTGGGTCTGCTAAACCGCCACGGGTGGCCCTGGTCGTTAAGGCACGAATTAGTGAGCAGTAGATCTGGGGTTCGAATTCCGTCAAAACCGTCCTCTCTGACTGAGGTTTTTTTCAGGTTTTCCTCATAAATGGCAAATGCCGGGGAGGTACCCTAAACTTAGGCCTGAAACGTTTCCTTCCTTAAAAAAATTCATTCCCAATATTTCATTTCATTTCATATATCCTCAGTGTCCGCCGCCTGTGGTGCCTCAGTAGTAAAAACGGGCGTTTAACACTATTAAAAAACGCATAAACCTAAGTAGAGAACTTTTTCAAGCGGCATCTTTAGCTATCTGTGAAACAATTAAGGAAATATTTGTATGTGGGTCTTCCAGACCAACTCATGAATGTTGGTTAGAGATATTTGTACAGATATATAAAACTATTTATAGTACTTGTAATTGTCATGTATAGCGATTGTGACTTTTGCAGAGTTGATGCATAGAGAGGGGTGCGAAAAGGTAACTTTCGATTAGGAATCCTTTTCTGAATCAGTACGAAAACTTGTAAGCAATAATCTTACCGAAATATTTCATTTCTAGCAATATTCGAAGTAGCGACCGCAATATTGCAGAAATTGCATGTTAAACTAAACTCTAGTGCACCCTGGTACTCCCAAAAACATCAGATGCTGCAAATGTTTTTGGCTCATCCTCTGGTATCTCGTAAAGAGGTTTTTAATAAGCCCCCAAAAGAACGTATTTTATAATGATATGTGAAACAACTAAAGGTCACATTTAATGGCTGCGAATGTAAGAACAGAGATTTTTCTAATCTGACCTCTGGAAGTGCTGTCAATATATTGGTATCCTTTAGGCACACACTGTATTTTACCATTTTGAGAATAGGCTACTCTTTGAATAGTTTCGTATGCTAGGACATAGAGAATGCCTGACAACAACTAGGGCTATTTAGCAAAAATAATAAGTTCTTTAAATAAAAGTAGAAAAATAAACTACTTGATTATTAAATAGAGATGTGATTTGTATAACATACAACCAGAAACTCAGCCACGCCTAGCTATATAGTTATGGCTTCTGAAGTGTTTTCCTTCACTACCAGAGCTCGAAAGCCTGGAAAATTGAATCTCTAATGGACCAAAAATCTCATCATCGTTCCTTGTGAGAAAACCTTATTGCAGCGCGTAAGAGATATTAAATATATCATACCAAAGAGAGTAGTAGTATAAAAACAAGTTCAGGAAAACGTACAAACGTATACCTAATATCAGGGGTACCAAAAATGTATACTTACTTCAAACTAAGAAAAAACTGTGTTAACATAAAAAAACTGAATTCACATAAACACAAAATAATGAGCACTGATCATCTTAGACTTTTACAGTTACAACAGTTGCCCACATGCCCACCATCGGCGCCGATATACTTCTGAGTACGTTGAACTACTGATTGAGCAACGTTTGCGAAAGTGTCCTCATCGATTGCAGTACATGCCGTTTCAATTTCTTACTGAAGTGCTGCTACTGTGGCTGGTTTTCTACGGTATACAACATCCTTAAGAGTTCTCCATAGGTAGAAATCCAACGGAGTTAGATCCGGAGAACGCGGCGGAAACTCAATCAAACCTCTTCGTCCTATCCAGTGTCTTGGAAGATTGTCATCGAGGTATGCACGTACAACTAAGTGGTAAAGTGGTGTTGAACCATCCTTTTGGAAATGGAATTACTTATTTCCATAGAGTGTATGAATGGCGGGTAAGACGTGTGAGCGTATCATGTTCAGATACAATGGGCCAGTTACTGTTATTTCAAAACAGAATGTTCCAATCAGACCCCTAGATGACAACGCACACTAAACATTAATTCTGGGTAAATTAAGCGCCTTTTTCAAAATAACACATGGATTGTTTGTACACCAGTGATGTACAACATCATTTCAAATGTTAATGTCATTGGGTATAATGTCTATCTTTTGTTTGTTTTATCATGTGTCGTTCTAAGTCTCACCGATTGTTATAGCTATTTTAATTTAATCTCACAATAAACATCCTTTTACTACTATTGTAAATAATTCTGTTCTTCAACAAAATGTGGACTATTTATTGGACTGCTTGAAATGTGGGAAGTGGGTTCATGAGATTCGTACAGAATGAAAACAAAATTTGGATGAATATCAATGCATTCCATGCCCTAGTTTTAAAAAATAACGCCACCCTGTTTTACCCCACACTCTTCTTGGTAGGGGATACAACCGTACATTGTTAAACAAAATAAAAATCAGTTTAAACTCATTTCTGTAGTTAACATGTGTTCTAAATATCGTTTATTACTTAGTTCTAGAGAATTTAATTTGCCCTGAAAAATTACAACTTTACTATTTTTTCCCCATAACTACTTTATTCTACCCCCTGTTTTCCTATGTACGCTCGCTGATTATATTTTCCATAAATTATTGTTGTATAAATACATAGAATTTAAGTAAAGGTTGGAAAATGAAGAAGCTGCTATTAATAGAAATACTTTAAGATTTGGCAAAGTGTTTACTGGTTTGTTGTTAAAGAGAACTGAATAATACTACGGGAGTTATCCAAACATAAAAGCGAGCTGAGGAGACGCGTAGCGTTGCAGGTAGGCATAACCAACTGGGCTACTTGGAAACTGTTGCACGTGTTATTAAACATAACGAGAAAAGTTTCCTTACCTCTAATTCACTACGACGCAAAGGATGAGACAGTTTCGGCTTTCTTTGTTTGATATGTGAATTAAAAATGTATGGAGAAAAATGGAATAAGATGAGAAGGTATTTTAATATAAGTAAAAAACAAAATATTAAAAGTTTCTGAGCAAATTCCGCGAGCAGTGTAAAACAAAAGATGAGAAGTAGAAATAAATTAAAAAGATACTTCGCCCAAGATTTAAATTTCTGTACAAATGGTAGAATGCAAGCAACTTCAAGGAAGGAACTGCGAAGCTATCGAATTCTGACATAGGTTAATTTAAAAATCCATATTATGCCACAATATTAGAAAACGGAGCCTTCACCCCTACTTTACAGATAATGATAATATAGTATTACTCTATATAATATCTTTGTCAATTATATAAAGCATTTCATAAGGTTTTTAAAATGAATATTTTATACTGCCTGAAGTTATATCGCGTTCCAATTAAAATATTATATTAAAACACTAACTCTAGCTAGAATTAAAATAAACAACGACTAGGAATCATTTCAGAAGTTGAACCTATAGTGAAACAAGGTGTACGACTTTGTTCAATAGAGTAAATTCACTTTAGATCAGATTTCACTCGGCTAAACTAATGATTAGTATATGCAGATAATATCCTTATTATAGAACCACTGCAGCTATTAAAACACGAGCCCTCAGAACTTGGCGTATTAATAATCATAAAACAGCAGAATTGAATATTTAACTATGTATAACATAATCACGCTACAAATTTTTAAAATTTCCTGGGTATATGGAATGAATGATTTGAATGATTTTATTCATGGACGCTCTTTAACAGCTCAGGTCATCAGCGTCCCATTCAACTCAGGGCGTGAAACGGCCGACAAATTTTGCTCAGAGGCCTCTCTTTCAGGCTTGAGGTTCTTTTTCGTGCCGTAAATGTACGACACGGGACCCACGGCTTTACTTCCCTTCCGAAGGAAGCCATACTTAGGATTTTTACGCCCCGAAAAAATCCATCGGTCCTGGCCGGGTTCTGGGTATATGGTAAATGTTAACTCAATTGAGGAGGAAATTAAACAAGGATAATTCAAAGTATATTGTAATATAAATTTTGAAAGGCACGTATTGCCCATCCGAGTGTGATCAGTTGCAACTCCAGGGTTATCGAGGGTTGCATTTCATGCGAAGATCGCAATGAGCCTTTCAAAAAGCATGTTACATACTATTTTATACTACCATATCGTAATGTAATTATTTTTAATTTATTATAATTTGTTTTAATGTAGAAAGTTAAAAATAACGAGAACTAGAAATATCGAATCGATTCGTATTTGTTCTTATATTTGTATAGTTACGCGTTAGTGTTTTGTTGTTGTTGATTTTATTGAAACATTTAGCAGTTCGATGATATGAAGGTTAATTGAAAAGTACATTTGACGAAAGCAATAAAAGATGTTGAAGGAAGAGGTGGTTGAAGCGGCGACTGGTATAAGGAATGATTTGCTACGTGAGAAATCTGAAAAAAGGCACGAGAAGGAACGTATTTATTCCCAGTTTGGAGCAAAAAAGAAAAATGTCAGGGCAATTAGTAAGGATTATGTGTTAGCATATTTTCTGGAGAAATCGAAGGTAATGAAATCTTTAACATTATGGTCTACTTATTCGTATAAATTGCATTCTTTAATAATTTCGTAAATGTATTCCGTTATATTGTGGGATATAATCAGAATGCTACTTTCAGTTACAATGTATAAAATATTGATGCAAAGTAGTTTAAATGCAGTAGTATAAAAATATATGTTTAAATACACTCATGCTAATTGAAAAATAATAGTAAAATTTCCATCCTCTGAAGATTTCTTTCCAAATATATTTCCTTGTAAGAAATTACAATATATTTTCCTTTTTTCACTATTGTGTATTATTAAATTGCGGGTTCAATCTCGACCAGGGTCGATGGATTTTTTCGTACGTAAAAATCCTAAATATAATTTCCTTCAGAAATAAAGTAAAGCCGTGGATTCTGTGTCGTACATTTACGGTACATAAAAAAATCTCAAAATTTGAAAGAAGTTTATAGGCTGTTTCACTCCCTGAATTTAATGGAACGATAATGGCCTGAGATTTAAAGAGCATCCGTAAATAAGCCAATAAGTACAACTTTTGTTTATATAACTGCCATATAAGTGGCATATATCTCGTAATACGAAATAATTATGTAATTTGTCTGTAACTACTTGTGGTATTATTTAGATTCACTTTCTGCATGCAGGATTTTCTTTTATCATATATAACAAAGTCAAGATCCGATGTTTGTGCCGAATTATACCACATTATTAAATCTCTTATACATTACGGAAACCAATGCCTACTAGAGTAACTTTAATTATGAATGAAATGAAATGAAATAAGTTACAGAATTACCGTGTAAACAAATCCCAATTCCTGCAACCTATAAGTATTACAAAAGAAAAAACATTTTTAGAATGATTACAAGTAATATCACAAGAGGATCTCACTATGTTCTTGAATTTATCTGGAAATCTCATACCCTCGATTGAAATTTACTAGGAATATTTCACGAATATAATAAGGATTTAAATATAATTTCTTGGCTAAAAATATTGTAATAATTGTATATTTCTATTATGAATACTTAACCTTTTCAAGCCATCTAGAGACAGACGAATGTCGATTATCAGTAATGCCAATAGAGAAAAGCCAAACACAGGTTTGGGACTATTGAAATTCGAGCACGGATTATTAACAATTGTACAAAATGTTATACTTACTTATGAACATCTATCTATTCAAAAACCGTGAGAATGAAATAGACGAAATTCGGTAATTACAATGGCTATTGTTCGAATTACTAATACCAACTGAAAAAACGAAACAGTGAAAACACTTTTCCATTTTGAACAACATGTTTATTAAGATTTATGGTTGCTTAGGCAAATATTGTTACATAATTTACAAAATGGTTTCTGCCCGTTTGATTGAATATGCAAAAAAATTGCTTGAATTATGTTAGTGCAGTTTACAGTTACTGAAAACAGAAAAGTGGTCAGTGATGCGTTCTCAGGAATTATATATTGGCTGCACTGATCACAAGACAAATGCACGTCGATTGATAAACGGGTTTGATAATTTTTTCGATAATTTAAATGCAATATACAGCTGTTATTGGTCAAAATTTAAAAGTTTGTTTCGTTTCATTGGTCGATTTTAAGATGACGTCACATAAGTGAAATAGTCATGATTATTTTTGAGATTACATCACAATAAATAATGGTATACTATTAATTAAATGAAATTTATGAACCACTGATTGACAAATCTGTACTGTGTGAGTGTTTTTAATCATTTCAGCTTCAAACGGAACCATATTTATGCACTGAGCCCTTGATATTATCTTAACGCAAGAGTGCTTTTTAAATTTCTGTTTTCAAGTATACTCCTAATACTAATGGTCCAAATTCTATAATTTTCAATTATTTTAATGGTATATACCGAATTTTGTTGTGAAGAAACAAATATTGGTGCCGCTAGAGCGATTGTTAAATTTTGTTTTTCGGGTTAACCCCACCTCCTAATAGTCCGATTTCACTGATTTTCAGAAATTATTTTTCTTATTTTAATTCAATATTAAATATACCGAGTTCCCTTTAAAAAAATGAAATTGCAGCCGCTAGAGAGAGTTTTAAATTACGCTTTAACCCCAACTTGGTTTTCAGATATATCCCCACTCCTAATGACCCGATTGCCCTGATTTTTGGAAACTACTTTTATCAGTTTATTTTAAAGAAATACACCGAGTTTCGTTGGGGAAAGACTAAATTGTGATTTTAGAGCGTTATTAGACACACACGCACATACACTCATATACCTTTTTTTCATTGTAATTTTGGATGCCTAGTAGGTAGAATCGATGGAGTTTTGAATATATTTTTTTTTCAAAAATTGTTTCAGGGAAACAATTCAATAGTTTACATTCTTTTGCTAAACTAAACTTATTCCACAACATAATCGGAATTTATTTTGACGACATAACTCTCTTGCCACCTGCCGAGGAGAATCATGTCCCGCGGTCGGAACTCATAAAGCGCATTTTTTCCCCTTATTTTAGTAGTAAATAGTAATTAACTTTATACCCACAATCATAGTAGACGCTCAAAGTAATTGCCCTCCGCTGAAAGACATGCCTGAATCCTTTTGAAAAGTTATTGAGCCATTGGTCGCAATTTATCCTCCCGGAGTTTATATAAGAGTCTACATGGGATTTATTTCAGTACAGCAGTAATTTTATATACGTGTAAACATTCAGAAACTGGCGCGTCAGATATATAAAACTATAACTTGCTAGCCTAAAGACTTTCATAGAGAAGTTTCTAATAGATAGCGCTTTCATTAAGCTTCTCCTCTGTTAAAACGCATTTTTATCGACTTTTTATCAACGAAAACGCCTTGGGTTCGAATTTTACTTACCAATTTGAAAATTTACTTACCAATATACATGTTACTCGTTTAGCACAAACTTCTCTTCTAGAGCACTTTTATTTTGCATGTAAAAATCATATATAATGATTATTTGTTGAAGAATATATCTCACTCTTTTTATACAAGATAAGCACGACTGAGAAAGCCCAATTGCTCCCTTCAATGTAACTATTAACTCCGGTCTATCGGGAATTGCTTTCCCACTGATGATCAATGGTTTTCTCCGGTGTATATAAACTACGATTGCGTAGTGGAATGAGGGAATGTTATAAGAAAAGATGCAAATAAGAAACTGGATGCAAACCGTAAGAGATCGGATGGAATGGAAGGAAATGTTTAATTAATAAAATTTAAGTGCCCATTAAAGAATAAATAAGAAGGAAATTGTTTTGAATATAGACTGTAACCGGAATGTTAATATTATCTTTATTTTTAAGTTTTACATCTCTGGTTCATAAATATTATTTATATTGTGGTTTTCAAGAGCCCTGCAAGTTTTTAAGCTTTCATAACTTTCTTTGTGATTTCACGATTGGCTTTGTTATTAAAATTGTTAATTATCAGGCTATTTTGCCATGGCCATTTGCCGTGCATTTTAAAACCAAAACTTTCGCACACTACTGTAGCCAGCATCGTCAATGGACTGAGTGTCTGGACAGAACTGTTAGCAGTGTATGGGAGTAGAAGAGTTGGGAGGTTCGTAGCGCAGACATTTGTTGACCAGTAATGGATTCCAATATTGCTTATTTATTTATATTTATATTATCTGGATGCTGTTCTGTTTTTAAGGCCAGATTAAAATATCCAAATTTTGCAAGCTCTTTTTTTTTTTTTTTTTTTCAAAATTTAATACTAGGGCTGAATAAAAAGTAGTGCTAACACTACGCAGCAGCACGCAGGGGTCATCGGCCTTGTTAGTCGTAGGGTTTTGTGCGTACGATACAGGAATGTTCGATGACCGTCAATAGCGAATGGGACATTTGTTCAGTTATTCTTGAACAACGTTCGTGGATCAAAATTGAAGTTGCACAAAGTCTTTGTGCTCAAGGTTGTTATCTGGGACAACTTGAAACATGTGGTGATGCAGCGTTGCCATATCGCATTGTGACAAGATGAATGATTGTGTTGGTGCAGGCAGGAAGGTCGTTCAGGACAACCACAAAACTCAGCTGTTTGTTTGCCTGTTGGATGTTGATTGCCGATGCACTGCGCTTGTATATTTATTTTATTTACGGACGCTGTTTAACAGCTCAGGTCATCAGCGCCTCATTCAGTTTAGGGTGTGAAACAGTCGATAAATTTTGCTCAGATCGTTCTTCTATCTGGCTTGAGGTTCTTTTACATGCCGTAAATGTACGATACGGAACCCACGTCTTTACTTCTCTTCCGAAGAAAGCTATACTTAGGATTTTTACGCCCGAAAAAATCCATCCATCCTGGCCGGGTTTGAACTCGCGATCTTGGGTTTAGAAGGTAGTATGTTACCTACACCACCAGGGCCGAATGTGCACTGCGCGTGGTTTAGCCGCATAGTTAGACATAGACCACAGAATCGCGCTCCACATCTGCAGGGCACTCTTTTGTTCCGCAAAATTGCAGCCATGTCATCACGGAGGCGCAACAATGGCACAGCACTTGCTGAATCGCTACCAGAGAGATTTGTGTTCTCAATAATGCTTAACGCCTGAGGCATCACAGCCGGTGGACACTGGTGATACATAAGATGAAATGATAAATTGGGAACGGGTTATTTTTTTAAGGAGGTAAAACGTCCCAGGTCTAAATTTAGGGTACCTCCCCGGCATTTGCCATTTATGAGGACTGGCGAAAACTTAGAAAAAATAACTCTGTCAGGGAAACGGCCCTGGCGGGAATGGAACTCCAGACCTCCCGCTCAAGAGTCTTAACTATCTCGGCCACCCCCGGCATTACGAGAGAGAAGGTGCCGATTTCATTAGGTGGATCCTCACTATAGACGAAAGCTGGGCTCTTTCCTGTGTACCATGCTTGAAACGACAATCAAATGGGTGGAACCATCCTAGCTCTTCTCGTTCAATTATAGTGCGTTTTGAACATTGTGTGAAGGTGTGTGATGTATTTTTTCATGCTGTTGTACTGCACCTTGCGGCACCTGAAAGGCAAAGGGTAAATGTTGTGGATTATTGCAATTTATTGGAGCATCACCTTAGTACAGCGCTGAGGAGAAATGCTGGCAGCGAAACCCTTCATACTTCATGACAATGCGAGGTCACGGACCTCCTACGTCGATGGAACTGGGAGATACTGGAACATCCCCCATACGCACCCGATATGAGGTCGTGTAACTACGATCTGTTCGCAAAAATACAAGAATCCTTTTGAGGGAGGCGTATTGCCACATAAAAGGCATTATCAGTGCAGTAAAGCGGTAACTTCAGGACATTAACAGAGATGAGCGCGCAGACGGAGTACGACGCCTTCCACATGTGTGGCAGAAGATGGTAAACAAGGCAGGAGATTACATTTAAGGAACTTATGTCACTCTCCTCTTATAATATAGCCCTCTAGACATTACAGCGCTATTGCCATCGCTTTTTATTCATCCTAGGTTGCCCAATTTCCATCGTTGAAATAATAATAATAATTTAAGAAAATTTTGCTAAAAGTTAACTTTTATAGCCGGATAGATCGTCTTTTAAATAAACTCGTTCTTTATGCGAAGGAATACACTATACAACACTGCAAAATGTTCAGTGTCGACTGAAAGGACTTTACTTTGAGCTATTACCTCCGGAATATTTCTTTTTGAGAAAACGAAAAGCCCCTTGTCCAGATGAAACTTTATACAGTTTCATCTACAAAGACAGCCTTTTAGGGCAGCTCATGAATGCTTCTGACAGGTACAAACTACCGCCCTTTGCCACCATGTCAGCACATGCTGATTTGTCAGCGCGTATATATATATATATATATATATATATATATATATATATATATATTCTCTAGGATGATGCCGCACCTCGTTATATGCTTCTTCCCACCTCGCTCACCAGGGGACCAATAGAGAGTGTTATTATGCAGATGTAAAGTATATGGTGTTGCAGTGTACAAAATTCATTAGTGACGCACTTTGCACATGCAAATAGCATTTCTTAGGTCACTTGAGCCCTCCGTGACTGTCCCTAGGGCCGCAAGTTAATGCAGAGCCCCCAACATGACGTTCTTTAAGAGTGAGGGCGCAACCCCTGCAATCGATTGTATCTTCGGTGTGCTGCATAGCGCTAACGACGTCTCTTAATGCCCCTCTTGTTGCCTTCTCAAAGATATGGATATGATTGTACTCTCTGAATATTGTATCTCCTAACAGCAAAACAAAATGTCCGTCCAGGAGCTGCATTGGAACTTTAATTAAAAGATTATAAATTCCAAATTGTGAAATAAATTATGGCATTACGCTTGGTATAAAAAGAACAAAATTAGAATTCTTGCAATCCATAACACCACCAAAGAAAAACCACAAAAATTAATGATACACTTTTAATTAAATGAACTATGTCACCCCTGATACACCTTGCGAGTATTTTTAAACATTTTTAAATGTAACCATATTTATGAACTGGGCCCTTGATATCATCTTTACATTCACTAAAATAATAACAGAACATTTCGAGTTACACTGTATATTTAATAAGATGATATGTGTTTTGATAAAAAAAAATGTTACTATTTAAAAACCATTACAATGCACTAAGCAAATATACACAATAAACAATTGAAGGTTCCGTCGACTTTCATTGGCTTTTAAATTTTCATTTAAACATTATTGTAGTAAAAGCATATAACGAAAGCAGTTTCTGAAGGTTATTATACAGCTCACGTACATACATTTATTGGTGTTTAACGCCCCTTTTTAATACTGAGGCACCATAGGTAGCGGACATTGATGATACATGAAATGATAAATTGGGAAAGGATTTTTTTTAAGGAAGGTAGCGTTCCAGGCCTAGGTTTAGGGTACCTCCCCGGCTATTACCATTTATGGGGACTGAGAAAACCCGGAAAAAACCTCAGTCAGGGAGGACGGTCCTGGCCGAGATCGAACCCCAAATCTCCCGTTCACGAGTCCGCGCTTTAACGTCCTACCACCCGTGGCGGTACACTTACATAAAATATAATTCTCACATATTACACAGCTGCTATCTTCAAGATGATGCTTTTGTAAATACAAAAAGCATATGCATCGTTATAAATACAGTTTATATGCTGAATTAATTTATTTTATTTTGAAACAATAGAGAGAAAGCAAAGCGCTGCAATGCAACCCCAAAAATTAGAAAAGTGTTCTTCAAAAATCGGACTATGCATATTTCAAATGAGTAATTATTATTATTATTATTATTATTATTATTATTATTATTATTATTATTATTCTGTACCTATTCCGATGATATTTTATACATTTAGGATTCCCTTTACCAGATCATTTTCTTGTGCCGCAAGCATTATGTCAGTTCATGGTTCTGAAATATCAGTTAAACTTAAATTCTTTCCTTGACGGTTCTTCTTGAGTTTTGAGAACAGGAAATAGTCACTGGGAGCTATATATGGGCTGTATGGTGGATGGTCGATCTCCTTCAAGCCACATTTCTTCACAGCTTCCTTTGCAACAAGAGTTAAGTGCACAGGCGTGTTGTCTTGAAGAAGCCGCACACCACTACTCAGCTTTCCTCGCCTTTTCTCTTTGATAGAAGCACGTGGTCTGTGCAGCAGGTCAGCATAGTACTCCGTATTTACTGTAGTGTTCCTCTCCTTGAAGTCAATGAAGAGTATTCGTTCACAGTCCCAAAAAATTGTGGCCATTCCATTGATTCTCTTTTGGACAAGGGATCATAATAGAGGACCATAGTTCCATCTGCTGTAACAATGGTTTGCAGAACTTCTCTCTTTGGTATGGCATAACTCTAAAAATGCTTGACAACAGATGACTCGTTGCTGCTTTTGGACTGAGGAAAAAGTCTAGGCACCCATCTTTCACTAATCTTATTCAAGTTTAAATGTTCATGAATAATTCGAAGGACTATTGTTTTAGAAAAACCCAACCTCGGTGCTATTTCTGAGCCGCCGGTCTTCCATAATTTCTCCTTCCATAAGAGCGATGTTTTCAGGAGTGAGCATCTATAAGGCCCGACCTCAATCTCTTCGTCTTTTCATTGCTTTCTCGACCCATTCGAAAAAGTTTGGCCCATTCTTTTACGGTAGAATATGAGAGGGGTGCTTCCCCATACACACCGTCCAATAGCTGTTTAATTTCATTTGGAGTAAGTCCTTCTTTTGTGAAGAACTTAATAAGCTCGAAACTCCATTTTGAACATGTCATAATCTTCTACACATACCTTCTTTATGCAACAATATCTGAACAACAGAACACAAAGAAGCGGAAGTTACAGCTGCAATTATTTACTTAACGGAAGTTATGGCACCAGATAAAGCTTTTGTGAAGGCGACAATCTTTATCGCCGAGTCCGGAAACTTATGGACCTACCCTCGTACACTAAATGTGGGAAAATGTACAGTTATTTCGCTACCAAACTATACGATTACATCATTGTATTTGTTATCACATTTGAAGTAAGAATATGTTCATGCAGGTACACTCCAGTAGCGATAATTTGTTGTTTCGTTAGTAGTAAAATGCTATTGAGTGGCCATTTTGTGTAATGTGAATTTCTGAAGCATGCTTTATTTCGTTTAGTATTAAATGAATATAAAGAAAATGAACACTATACAAAAGTTATATTCTAAACATTTTTCTTCCAAGCAATTGGAAGAGAAAATTGTGATTAAAAACTGGATAGAGCATCTTCAATAATTAACTTCAATCAAATTGTGAATTCAAAACTTAGAAAATATACAATACTTTATTCAACATTTTATTCAAAAGGTAATAGATGCGTTTTTTACCATGAAAATCAAGAGATGTTTTTTTTTTTTTTTTTTTTTTTTGTTTGTTTAAGCTGTGCTTTGTATATATGGGCGTTATCTTTACTTTTAAGAATCTAGAAGCTTGCAAATTATATGTAGCATAGCGGTAGTGAATTTGTGCACATAAGGGTTTATGCGGGTAAAAATAACCAAAAACTAGTACATAATAAAGTATATGGTTTTGAGAATATCCCAATTTTATATTCTGAGTAGTTTTTAAAATATAAAGAGCCTAAGACTGTGCAACATGTTCCACGCCCCCTCCGGTTTTTTGACGTTCAAATGCTGGGAAATGGCATCATTTAGCTACAAGGCTGTGTGCAGGTGTACCAACATTGTTTTCCGCAGCTAAACTACTTTTGTTTGTTTATAAGGAGAAACACGTCGTGTAATTGAAACTTGCTTTTTGTGTCTGTAGTGAATATACCTTATTTGGGTGTGGCTAAGTTTTCTTCATATTAGCAAAAGAATATTCAAAAAATGAAGAAAAACTTTATAAAAACCCTAAAATGTGATCTGTGCACGTAGAGGTTAGGTATGAACTTTCTACTTGTGCCACAGAAAGAGGACTTGAATAGTTCCAGAAGAAAAACTGGGAGGGACTTGCCTTACTAGACTCTGGGGAAGATGAATATTAAACAGGATTTAGATCAACTGATTTATACATTCTTTCATGTATAACAAGTAGTGTTTCTTGTTCTTGTACATCACATGACTCAAAAAGCTTGAAACAGTGTAATAATGTAAATATGTGTGATGTTGTGTGTACATTGTGCATAAAGTGTGACAATTGTAGATTTACATCAGAGTTTAAAACTTCAGGTATCAAAAACCACATTTATGAAGCAATGCTAGGTTGACCTGTGACATGAGATGCATTGTGTGGGAAGAGAGGGCACAACATTAGTATGAGTAATATGACTATGTCTTCACCACACTGCGATATACTGACACAAATAGACAGCTTCTAAATTGTGTCAGAAAGGTTTGTGATGAGTCCATGGTCAGTGCAGTTAATGAAGCCATGTCTGTAAATGACACAAATTCCACTGATTTGTGTGTATCAGCTGATGGTATCTGGATAAAGTGTGGAGTGTCAACTGTTGTGAACACAGATACAGGCAAAGTGTTAGAAGATGCTAAAGTGATCAACAAACATTGCATGAATGCTGAACAAGAAACAAAATTAACAAGAAGTTAGTTAACAAGGTGGCAACATTGAAAGAGTTAAAGCTGTCAAAGAACTTGGATTCAAACCTGGAATATTTACAAAGATGATACTTCAAGATATTCACAGGAAGCGAATCGCCAATACAGATAGTGCACTTCAAACACTTCTGAAAAAGGCCAGGCAGTACAGACAACTGAAGATAAAAGAAGCTGAAGACCAACAGGAGGACCAGGAGTTGGCTGGGGCTTTTTAAAGATATCTAGTACAAAATTAGAATAGACATGTTTTACAAACTTTGCAGCTTGTTTTACTGAATTTATAATTTTCTGTATGTGAGAAACATGTTCTTAAAAGTATTACAGATAAAGAAATTAAACTTGGCATAATTCTTTCTTATTGATTAACAAATGATTATCTTCAGAGAGATTTTTCTTAACTGTTCATCTAAAGATGATGACTTAGATACAGGAGTGATATGTTTCACAGCTATCAATTTCATAAAATAAATATATTAAAGAAACAAGTAATTATTGTAACAAACATTTCTTTGCAGATTTTTATTAAATATAATAGCAGAAAGTGTGCACAAAATATTAAATCCATATATGAGTAAACAATGAGAAAATGTTCCTTACGTTCTGAATTAAGGGGTAAGGCTATGTTGGTTCATTAAATTTCTGTGAGGTCAGGATGTAATTGCAAACTATAGTTCTTAAGAACTCTACCAAAGATCAAGTCAATGACTCTAATAGTTTAAAACCTGTAGTTAGGTTACTATTGTTGTGCATTTTGACCCATGTATGTCCTTATGCTGCCGCGAACCGGCGCTGAACAAATATTACCTTATGATGAATTTCATTTTCCTCTAAGCCATTGTACATTTAAGAACACTGGTCTACAAAATTTTTTTTTATTTTTCTAATTTTTCACCTGATTATATTTAATAATAATGCCATTAATTTAAACATGTTTTCAATTTCACTCTATTGGGCTGGGGTTTTAGACAAAATCACATAAAATCTAATAACTTACTTATATTTTTTATAAAATATTATTAAGTTTTAAGATATATAGCTAAAACAAAACTGTATTTGTACTTTCATTTTAACTTAAATGTTAATGAATATATTGAAAAAAAAATAGAATTATGTGTGAATAATTATGAATTTCCAAACTTTTTTAATTATTATGGAGAAAAAACTTACTTTTTTTTCGAAATTGTGATATATTATTCACTAGTTTCTCATTTTAACAACCAACAATAATCAACCATCATTGGCACATCTCAATGGCCTTGATAGTGCTTTCCATTGTTTTACTGTCTTTATGAAACGCTCACTTTTTCTTAACTCGTTGCACCAAGATTCGCAGGGAATTAACCAATATGGCTGTTGAGAAAATGCACTTTAACGCGCATTCTACACCCTAGATTTCTAAACTCTTGTAACATTTCCTCCACAATTTCTTTATAGTTTTCAGATTTCCTGTTATCAAGAAAGCTTTCTGTCATTTTTTTTTTTTTTGTATGCCAATTTTGCTGACTTCTCTAACTCGGACACCGACTGAGGAAAGGTCTCATCCTGCATAAGCCCACGAATCTGCAGGTCTATAGAAAATACCTGCTGCTATCTTAGCTTTAGTGTTTTTTTTTTTTTTGAAACTTTGAAACAAGTAAGTTGAAACAATCACTGACCTTATTCAGAGCAGTAACAAATTACTTTATCAGGCCTAATTTAATATGGAATAGTGCAATAAGAATATTAGAAGGAGAAACCAATGGTTCGTACTTCATATTTTTTCTCTCCAAGAACTAAAGTGCTCCTTTGTGACCAATTTTTCCTGGTCCAATGCTCTGATTTAGCCCTGCTGTCCCATTCTCATAAAGTGAACGTTTTATTTTCTTGTTTAAATTTCTCAATATTTATTTTATGTATTTTCTCAACGAACAAAAAATAAAAACTCATTTCTTATAATACCGATTTTTGAAAAACTGTAGTCGACGAGACAAAACTAAGGGCTGGTTTGAAAGCTTCCATGTGGTAGTAAATGAGAAAATATGAACTGTTTTTATTCAGCAAAAATTCGATAGATCAATAGAATTAATTATAAAATCAGCTAAGGAAAAATTAATTTCGATTAAAACGATTAAAGGTTCTGAATATTACGGAGATGCCAAAGAAGATAATAATAATAATAATAATAATAATAATAATAATAATAATAATAATATATTTACAGTAGGGTATCGTTTTTTTAGGTGCACCTTAGTTGTCCTCGTGGCCTATTATAAATGAAATTACCATTATTAAATTCCGAAATCTTTTTTCTACTTATATCCGACTCAAATGTTTAAGACGTCCTACATTATAAAGAAAGGCACTCTCTAAGTCAAGAAAGGCAGCCATTTTACTGCAGCGCGCATTAGGTCTCAGTTGAGAGGAAGGTGATTTGCATTTGAAAGCTGCTACCTTTACTACGTTAATTTGTGAAGAAGTGGGGCAGAAATAAAAGGGGCTTGTAACATTCGAAATGTGGCAAAGGGAAGGAAACAAAATAAGTTCTCTCTGCCGTCGGGGAATATCGTGCGTATAATTTCAGTAAAATATGAATGAAAGGAAAATGTTTCGTTGCTGTTTTTCCGGGCTTCCAGAGAAGGAAATGCATATAACGTAGGAAGAACAAAATGAAACTGTAAATGTTGCATTGACTGGCATTAGTCCGTAAATGCAGGTTGCTTTATTTTGTTGGAATAAGGAGAAAATTATTTAAGAACGTAAAATTGTACACTAAATATACGGAAATGGTGGAAGGGAAGAGGGAGTAAGCCAGGGAAAATTGGGTCCAAATATCTAAATTGAGATTTTTATTGTTTTTGCAACTCTAAAGAAAGACATGGTTGGGAAGAAACTGTCAGATGGAAAAGCATTAGGAGGGGCTTGAAGGCTAACAAAATACCACGATTGACTAACTGCAAATTTATAATGGGATGGCAATAAGATCTAATGTGCAGAGCATGAGACCTGCAGTTTGGGCCACATATTTTCATGAACTATTAACTGATGACAACACATGACATGGTTTGTGTCCCAAACTCATGTAAATTCTACAGATAAGAGTGAAATTATAAATGTCACGAACTTCCATTGCATAGATGGATACAATAAAACCATTATATAAGCTGATGCTAGCCTTCATAGAAAAACACAGTATGTCAATGAATGATTCAATATGTTTTGTAGACTCGTGTGTTCATATATCTGGATACACCAAAACTTAGTGCATTTGACGCAGTTTTAACATTTAACACTGGGAATATAGCAAGAATTAGGGTTGTGAGTGCATTGTCAGTAGACTCCGGTTACAACATAACATTGTAACTTCAAGAACAGGATAGTAGTATGCGTTATCAAGAAAACAGAAAGAATGGTGAAGGAAAAAGAAAAATCTGCAAGAAAGGAGAGAAGAAAGACGAAGAAGAACAGAGGAAATGAAGAGTTTTTTTTTTTTTTTTTGAGTAGTGTTTAACGCCCGTTTTTACTACTGAGGCACCACAGGCGGTGGACACTGATGATACATGAGATGAAATGATAAATTGGGAAAGGATATTTTTTTTTTTTAAGGAAGGAAGCGTTCCAGGCCTAAGTTTAGGTACCTCCCCGGCATTTGCCAGTTATGAAGACTGAGGAAAACCTGGAAAAAACCCCAGTCAGGGAGGACGGTCCTGGCGGGATTCGAACCGCAGACCTCCCGCTCACGAGTCCGTGCCTTAACGACCTCGGCCACCCGTGGCGGTCAGGAAATGAAGAGATTGGCGAATATGGACCAGGGAAGTTCTAAATGTGTGTTAACAATGTAAGGGTTCAGTTGTAAACTTTAACACCATTTCCCTCAGTTCGATATTTTTATACCTTCTGGTGAATATTCTTCCCCCGCTATTAAAGATAATGGAATGAAACTTACACAAACGTTTCCATTATAAAGAGCTACAAAAGTAAGAATTATTTTTATGACTCATTTGGATTTCAAAATATAGCAATTTTATTAAAATAATATATATTCTTATAAATATTATATCTTGGCAAACGATGATATTTTCTGAAAAATGATTTTTGTTACACTGATCTACCAAAAAATGTTTTTCTTACTTTTTTGTTTTTCCATCTATATGTAAGTAATAGAATGTCCTGAATTCAAGTATGTTTTCGGTTTTATTCTATCAGGCTAGGTTTTTAAACAAAATCACATCAAGTATAATAATGTACTTATATATTTTATTAAATATTATGAGGTTTAAAGACATATAGCTAAGACAATACTGCTTTATACATTTAATTTTAACTTAAATATTAATGAATATATTGAAAAAATTATTGGTGTCAATAATTATGAATTTTCAAACTTTTTTACATTATAAGGGAAAAGAAAGCTTCATTTTTCTCGAAGGTGTGCAAGGTCCGCACTACTGTCCCTTTTCAAACACCAGCAGTAGCGAGCCATCATTGGCACATCTCTATAGCCTTGATAGTGGTTTTCATTGTTTTTAATGTTTTTTATGAAACCGCTCATCTTGTTCTTCACTAATTGCACCACGATTTGCAAGGAAGTAATCCATATGGCTGTTGAGAAAATACACCTTAACACTCATTCTACACCCTGTTGTAACATTTCCTCCACTATTTCTTTATAGTTCTCAAGATTTCTTGTTGCCTAGAAAGTTTTCGGTCACTTTTTTGTATGTCAACCATGCTAATTTCTCTAACTCGGACTTCGACTATGGAAAGGTCTCGTTCTGCATAAGCTCACGAATGTGAGGTACATCAAAAATACCTGTTGGTATCTTAGCTTCAGTTTTCTGTGGGAACTTTGTAACAAGAAAGTTGAAACAATCAGAGCAGTAATAAATTGCTTCATCAGGCCAATTTAATATAGAATGGGGGAAGTAAAACATTAGAAGGAGAAACAATGGTATTACTTTTTTTCTCTCCAGGAACTAAATTACTTCCTTTGTAACCAATTTTTCCTGGTCCAATGCTCTGATTTAGCCCTGCTGTCCCATTCCCGTAAAGTGAACAATTTACTTTCTTGTTTAAATTTCTCAGAATATTTACATTATGATCTGCTCAATCGACAAATAATAAAAAATGCTATTTTCTATAACTAATACCTTATTTTGAAAAACTGTACCCCAACAAGCCCAAATTTTTCATTCAGCAAAAAATTGTGTAGACCAGTGTTATTATAAATGAAGGTACAACCTATATGTGATAAACTTTTGAAGTTCATACATTTCTATCCAGTTTTTAAATAAGTGCACGTGAAAAATGACAAATAGCATGGCACAGTAAGGGCAGGCTTACTCTCTTTAATATGTGCAGTACGAGATATATAGATGCCTGTTCTTTTATACGCAGATGACATATTAATACATACTACCTCGATTAAGTCACTACAGCGGGGATCGCAGAAAGGGAAAGTCATTGACGCAATCCTTCAGATATTGTGGTTGGATTTTGGTTGAATTCTCTAAAATCAACTTTGTAATATAAAATGTAATAGAATGCAAATATTAAAATCATTCAGCTAGTGCTGCAGTTCTCACAAAGACACAGTTTTTGACCCTACTGAAACATATCGGCATAAAAATAAATAAGGCAGAAGAAAAAGAAAAAAATATTCGTAGACGATAATGTTATCGTAGCTTAAAACGTTGTAAGGAAAATATTCTGTTCACAAAAGACTCTTTCCAGTCTCTCTCAACAGTCCGAAGTGCCTCTGCTCTTACCACAAAAGTATGTTGGCCTTTTAAAAGCAACAGGGCGGTTGTTTGCTTGGTATCTGATCAGCGGCGGAGCAAGTAGAGGGAAGGTTCCTTTCCAGTGCAGCCAACTGTAATTGGTTCCAGGCGATAGACAGAGCGACAACATCTGGTAGTGGCATTGAATTACCTGATCAATCAAAACACTTCTGGATCTCTCTCTTATCGTTAACGTTGAATATCGTGTATAGTGAACCGTTTGTTAAAACCCAGCAAGTTAAAAAAAACAACCTAGTACCACATTATGTCTACCTAGCATCTCTAGACTGACTTTAAATTTATTATAGATTATATTATAAATTGTATTAAATGCTCTCTCAACAGCATACTAACGCTACAAATTTCTTTGTTATCTTTACTTTGCATTAGATTTTTTATTTGCTTCTTTTAAATTCTTTCCTTTCATTGCACGAGTGTATATAAAAGTGCAAGTTGCAACTGAACGATCAACTCATTGTGTCCAACTCCAGTTTAAAATACACAAATACTCAATCCCCAAAGCGCGCGCATCTCCTTATATTCAACCAGTTTGTAGTGTGTACAAGGTCAGGAAGTACCTGTCTTCTAACTCCCGCAATCTCGCACTGCCACAACATTGAACACTGGTTAAAAATTACAATTTTTAGAAAAAAATGCTAAACAGTAGTTTTTATCATCTCTTTTAATATATATTGTACTAATCATTTCATATGTAAATTATTAGTCATGAAGTCAGCAAACGTTTTTCAATTTATTGACATATGTCTTCAACGTTTAAATATATTTTTCCTATTTTCTCTCTCTCTCTAGCCCTCTCCTCTCTCTCTCCCTCTCTCTCTCTCTCCCTCTCTCTCTCTCTCTCTCTCTCTCTCTCTATATATATATATATATATATATATTAAAATCATATATGCTTCTTTCACTCATATAGATTAAAATATTAAAACTATGGTTATGTAATTAAAGTCTAAAACTGATTTTAGATTTTGTCAGCATTTCGACTAATAAAAGCTTAGCGTATTTTAGTTTTAAAGCAGTTTTCTCTTATAGTATCATAAATTTGAGATAGTTTTATCGAATTCCGAAGGAATGTAGCAATTGCGGTTGTACCCATGAAAACATTTGAAAACTTTCTTCAAAGTTACACACGCGCGCGCGCACACACAATAACAATGTGTGCATGTTCTGTGTGTGTCTTTTAACGCTCTAGCGGTCGCAATTTTTTTATTTTCTCAACTAAACTGCATTTAACCATAAATTAATAAACGATTCGTCGAGTTCGTTAACCAGAAAAATTGAAATTAGTGTTGGAGGTTAACGTAAAACGATTTTTTTTAAAAAGTGTAAATTCGCTCTAGCGACCACAATTTTTGTTTTTTCGCGACGAAACACAGTATACTTCTTTAAAATAAATTGATAAAAATAGTTTCCGAAAATCACAGCAATCGGGGTAATAGGGGTGGGGGTATATCTAAAACCGTGTGGGAGTTAAAAGAATATAACATTTTTTCTAGTACCGCAATTTTAACTTTTTAAAGGAAACTCGGTGTATGCCATTGAAATAAAATTAGAAAATTTGTTTATGAAAATCAGTGAAATCTATTAAGAGGGGGTTTACCTGAAACCAAAATTTTAAAAATTGCCCTAGCCAAATTGATTTTTATCTTCTCGTTATGAAACTCTGTATATACCTTTCAAATAAGATAAGAAAATTAATTCCTGAAATTCAGGGAAATCGGGCTCTTTGGAATAGGGATTTAGATTAAATTCCAAATTAAAAAATTGTTCGTCGGGAATAATATTTATTCGCAACTAAAATCTATATATACCATTTACTGAAAATAACGAAAATTGGACTATTAGGAGTAGAGGTACATTTGTAACCCGCAATTTAAAAAACGCGTTTGCGTTTCACTTTCTCTATATTATTTTAAAATAAAAGGACGAATTAATTCAACGTACAAGCAATGCATATGTTTATATTTAACAAAGGCATCATCGTGAAGGTAACAAATGGGAAATATTAAGAGAACTATATTTGTATGTAAAAAGACTCTGTAAATGTTTCTGAATAGAAACATTTATTCTTAAATACACAATGTATCTCGAAAATTCCTGTTATTTTTCTTTATTTTAGTGTTGTATAGATGATATGAAGGGCTCAGTTCATAAACATGGTTACATTTAAAAATGTTAAAAACACCCACATCCTATACATTGCATTAATTAACAGTATTCCATTAATTTGTATGGTTTTATCTCAATAATAATAATATTAATTCTAAAAATGTGGTTTCTCTTTTGTAATACTTATAGATAGCAAAAATTCTAATCTTATTCCGCTAATACCACACAGTAATGCCATAACCTATTTCATTTCATTAATTAATAAGGCTATAATTTGGATGTTATATTCTTTTTTAAAGTTACTATAAGGCAAGGAATTCACTTAGTTTATGCAGCTCCTGCGTGAGTACTTTTTCTTTCGTAAATACAACCACGAAAACACGTGCAGTTTCTGTGCGTAACGTAAAGATCATGTTTCATATTTCAAACTTAATCTTATTATATCGTTCTTTCGTACTCACATAGCTACTGATTTTTTTTATCCAAGGACTAATTTCTGATCACTTAAATGTAAAGTAGTTTTCAGTGCATTTTCTGTTGGACAGTATACTTTATTGTATAATCACCTCTTATACTACTGTTATTCAGTTTCGAAATAGACGGTCTTATTTCTTATGCCAACTACCTAGCTTTTCTACGAGGGTGGGTCCATAAATTTCCGATCTCGCCGATAACGATTATTGCCTTCACAAAGTCTTTATGATATCTTATCTGTTAAGCAAATAATTGCGACTGTAACTTACGCTCCGCGGTGTTCAGTTGATATAGTTACATAAAGAAGGCTAAGTCTAGAAGATTGTAGCATGTTCAAAATGGAGTTTTGAACTGTTATTAAGTTATTCACAAAAGAAGAACTTATTATAAATGAAATTAAACAGTGATTTGGCGGTGTATATGGGGAAGTATCCTCCTCATATTCTACCGTAAAAAAATGGGCCAAACTTTTTCGAATAGGTCGAGAAAGCATTGAAGACGAAGAGCGTGCAGGTCGGCCCTTGGAGGTGCTCACTCCTGAAAACATCGCTCTTGTGGAAGAAGAAATTATGGATCACCGGCCGCTCAAAGTTACAGAAATAGCATCATGGTTGGGCCTTTTTAAAACAACAGTCCTTCGAATTATTCATGAACATTTAAACATAAATCATGTTAGTGCCTAGACTTCTTTCCTCAGTTCAAAAGCAGCACGAGTAATTTGTTGTCAGGCGTTTTTGGAGTGTGCCGTGGCAACGAGAGAGAATTTCTGCAAACCATTGTTACAGGAGATGAAACTATGATCCTCTACTAAGACCCCTTGTCCAAAAGAAAATCAATGGAGTGGCGCAAACCTGGCGAAGCACCGCCTCTATAGGCCAAGGTCACTCAGTCAACCAAGAAGATATGGCCACAATCTTTTGGGACTGTAAAGGAATGCTCTTCATTGACTTCAAGGAGAGAAACACCACGGAAAACGGGGAGTACTATATTGGCCTACTGCACAGACCACGTGCTGCCATCAAAGAGAAAAGGCGTGGAACGCTGAGTGGTGGTGTGCGCCTTCTTCACGACAACGCGCGTGTACACACAGCTCTTGTTGTAAAGGAAGCTGTGAAGAAATGTGGCTTCAAGGAGATCTGCCATCAACCTTACAGCCCAAATCTAGCTCCCAGTGACTATTTCCTCTTCTCAAAACCAAGAAGAATCTTCGAGGAAGGAAATTTAAGTGTGATGAATATGCCCATTTTGCAGACAAGGCTTCTGACTATTGGGGGGGGGGGGGATTGAAATGTTGATTCAAAGATGTGAGAAGTGTATTGCAATAAAGGGTAACTATATTGAAAGTGAAATATAGTTTTTGTCTTTATCATACCTTGAAAATGGTTATGCCGGAAACTTATGGGCCTACCTGAGTATCTTGATAATTTTAAATGATATATTCCTGGTGAAATAAACTTATCCAGGCATTGTGACTATTGAAAACCAAAGAAATTGGCCAGCACAGACGATTGTGTCTTAAATTTTTTAGTTGCATAAGCTCAGTGCGTTTGCTACGACTTTTTTAATATTTAATGGCAAATATCAGCCTTCTCTTTAAGATAAATTTATCACACTGCATCAATTAGCGTGAGCGTGAAATTGGACAGAATATTTCTTCAAACAAAAATAACCAGGTAGATAAACTGTATGCCACTGTGAAAAACGAGTGTTAAGATATGTTTAGTAATTTTTACAAATTGCTATAACAAAATTTAAACTTTTTTCTTCCCCTGCTTATGATAGCATATTTCTCCGTTCTTCTGTCAAATATTCTCTAAAAGCTGATTACCACTCCCCAAGTTTCACTCGAGATTGCACTGAACACATCGCTCCCAGGTGTTCCACAAATGTCAATGAGATAGCATCTGTTTTACACATGAAGCACTTTTCACATCACAAACCCCATATAACGTATTGAGCTTATAAAGATATAAAAGTGGGGCAAGTTACAATAAGCAAGGTAGGGCACTAGCACGCGAATTTCAAGCGTGATACACTTTGTTTACTGTTACAACTAGACCCGAAATTAACAACTGTACAAATCAAATATCAATAAGAAAGACTTTTTCATTAGCCGTCAAGTTTACAAGAGTTTCAAAAACAAACTTATTTTAAGATAAATATAGCTTTATACACGTATGTATATATAAATTATATAATTTTTGTATAATAACATCCTGATTTTCAAAGCTGTTCTCACACCGTTCCCCGACTACTTTATTTAATCAGAAAGAAATTATTGCAGAAATAAATTAACTTATTCTTTAGTAACCACATAATCCCTTTCCATCTCCAATGGTGTCAACAGCAGCCGTGTGAAGGCGTGCATTATCAAGAAGGAGAAGTACGCCTTTAGACAAAAGTGCCATGAGACGCCTGCAGTTCTTTCTGCAATATGGGGAACTATTTATTGTTTAATCCCTTTCCTATCCTGTTATAAGAGCTTTTTATGTTAATGAGCTTACACTCATTCGCACAAACAATTTATATTTAATGCACTTAAATCTTATCAAGTGAACTCTAGACTTGTTTTGGAAGGTTTTTAAAGTTCTTGTTATCTTTCCACAAAGAATCAGACTCTTATTGGGTGCCTGGATACCACGGAATAAAATGCATTGAGACTGCAGATAAATTGACAAATGAAGGAGCTTAGACCAGAACTTTTATGCGACATTGACAAGAAGGCTGGTAGAGCAGCAAAATATCGAATAAATAATAAAGAACATCTGATAGGTGGAAGAATTTCCTGGTACCACAAGTGAATGTGTACAAACTGTTTAATGAGGAAGAAACTGGGCAAGGAACTCAGTATATAGGCTGTTAAAGGTTACTGTGTGATTGGTTTTAAATGCAAAATTGAAGTATCTACTAAATATAAAATTCAATATGTTACACAGTCAATAATATATATACAGGATGTTAATGAACTACACCGAAATAATTTAATACTGTCGATATATATATATATATATATATATATATATATATATAAGCAATTTGAGATAGAACATGTTTGGCAATCTGTTCCAATTTCGAAGCTATGGTTAAAGTTTCTAAAGAGCCAGTACGCCACTGACTAATGAAGATGCAAGGAAGGGAGGATTCTCAACGTAACACTCTGGCGCCATGGTTATAAACATTAACTTTCGAGTAAGAAGTGGTCATTTGTTTTCGAGTTCATCGTGCTTCCCCCCTCCATTTTCTGATTGGCCTAATAATACAGCTTTTAACGATGTTTAAAGATGTTTTAGTCAATACACTTAAATCTTAATATATCTGTTCATATAATTACAACCCTTGCTGACAAAAGGTAGAATTATGGGTTGGGTGTTATATATTCAAAAATTACCTAAGTTTCATTCATAATTCTTTAGTATGCGTGTCATAAGCGAAACCACACCTTTTGTGTTATGCACTACGTCACACAAGCAGTTAAAGAGCTCCCGTAACTACACAATGCAAGAAGACAGTTGATAGTTCAGTGTCGCACTGCCAAATCATTAGTATAACATTTGAGGGATTTTTATACAACTAAATCTTGAAAACGCTGATAACAAGTAGCAAAAATCGATATTTGAATACTCGTTAGGCAGTTTTACAGACTTTGTAAACCAATTTTTCATCCGGCTTGTCTTTAACACTGACTTACCAGCATCTGATGCAAACATATTTAACAGCATAAAACCGCGTTATGTTTAGTTGTCAATCTTAAATTACTTATTTATGGCATCTGTACACTCTCTTAAATTATTTCGATGTAGTTTATTAACGCGCTGTATATAAGTTAATGAAATAATGCTAATCTTCGACTTCAAATTAAATAATTTACATACGAATACAATACTTATTATTCCAATTGTATATTATATGCTTAATTTAAATGTTAAGTATATTAAGTATTAACTTTATTTTTTTTATATTTACATTACAGTCGATATGAGCAACCCAAAATGCTGTCTTAAGAACAAATGTTTAACTCATAAACATTCGTGGAAGAATTCGTTAAGGAAACAGCGTCATATTGGACATAACAACAAAAAATCAGGCCGAAAGCCTACACCTAATTACAACGAAAACTTTACTGCAAGAGAATAAAAGATAAATGTAAAAATATTGATATATTGCTTTATAAGTAACCCATATTGTAAGAGGAATTATAAGGGTGTTCAACAAAGATTGAACATAATATTTTACACACGTAATTTATCGCATTAAATGTTCAACAGTTTGTTAACCTTATTGCGTAATGTCTACGTGGTACTGCTTCCATTGCTGTCACTCTGGTTCCCGCCTGTAAGAGGTGTTCAAGTTGAGACATGTACACTTCCACCTCAATAAATAACGCGCGACGGAAGATATGCTGCTCTGAATTTCTGCTTTAGTTTAAACACATCTTCAGTTGAGGCCTGTAAAGAATTTGTTCTTACCTATAGCGCAGGTCGAATATGGTTTAAAATGTTAAAAGAGGGGCAATAAATTTCAAAGGAAGGTGGAACCGCCACTCCGGTTTGTGTTTTAACGGAAGAAAACGTTGATACTGCTGATGTCATTGTGACAGAGGTTCGTCGAATAATATTAGGAACACTTTCAGAGACTACGAAAATTTCACTGCATGCCACTCATACGTTAGTAACTGAAAAGTTGCATATGAGAGGTGTTTGTGCACGGTGGGTGCACAGACTGCTGATTCCCGAAAAAAAGTGACGTTCGCATGTAGGTTTGCATTAAGTTCAAGATATGTTACAGGAAGATGCGGAGTTTCTCTCAAAGGTAATCACTGCTAATGAAACTTGGCCTCATCATTTAGACCCTGAGAGCAAACAGCAAAGCTCTTTGATGATCACTAACACTAAAAATAGCAGAAGTGGTTGCTTCTGCTGGGAAAGTTATAGTCATATCATTTTTGCATATCGTGTCTGCACATTCAACTGTAGCAACAGAGATGCCCTGAAAGGACTAACGTTTTCTTGCAATAAACTTCATGCTGCATCACGATAATGCACGGTCGCACATAGCAAATTTTGCTCTGAATATCTTAAAAATATCAATGTGAATGTTCCTCACCTTCCGTATCGTCCAGATTTAGCTCCATGTGACTTTTTCGTTTTCCCCATTGGAAAGCATTATGCATAATCAAAAACAGTGGTGGAGACTGCAGAGACGATTCTTAAGGATCAGTCATAAAATTGATTCCGGAATGTCTTTAAAGACTGGTGGAAACGCTGGCTCATGTGCATTGCATCCAACTGGAACAGCTTTATGAAAGATAAACAAAAGTATGAGAACAAGTAAAGGTATATAGTTAAATAAAAAATATGACCATTCTTTATTGAACAGCTATGGTAATTTATTTGTTTATTGTGGATTCCTTACCTAAATAATATTGGAACAATTTTTGCCAAGGATGTGAAGTTGCCATAGCATCAACTGTATACAATGTATTTGTCGTTGAACCTTGCCTAGCTTTCGATGTAAAGAAAACCAGGTTTTTAGCTCCTTCCCTTTGACATAATTCGCGTCACGCTTATAATATTTATGGATGAATTATTTATCTTTATCACTAATACAATATGTTGAATACAACTACAACGCTAGTATATGCTTTTTGAATTACAACTTGCATGTCTACTTGTAAATTAAATAGTAATGTGAACTTTTATATGGGAAAGATTAGGAACACCTTCAAGCACACTGAGGCAATTCAGCATCTACACCACTCCACAAGCACGATACTTATTCTCGTGTTAGTTGTAGTTGGTAAGTTTATAAAAGACGAAACTAAACATTATATTAATGTGTAACAAATTTTAGACGAAAGTTGCTTAAAAATTAATCCGATTCACGCTAAAGTTCCAAGAGAATAGACGAAAAAGGTCACCAGATTTTATATGTTGGTAGTTGATATAAAATTCAGTAGCATAGGTGCGCTTTAGCCTCTATTGCAGTCAATGCATTGCAAATATCGTCATTGTTTCAAGCGTTTAGAGCAATTTAATGCATTTTTCATTCTTAGATCAATTTTCTTAAAACCAAATAGCTGCACATAAATATTTTCGATTATTGCTGAATTTTCATTAATGCATCAGAAATAGATAAGCCAAGAAAGATCCATTAAATAAATTGGAGGAGAAAGGAAAATAAAAATAGGTGAAAAAAAGGTTAAATGGCCAAGAACATCTTGAAATAAGCGAGGGAAAAGGTATAATAAAGTTTTAAAATGTTGCAGCGAAAGCAAGCAAATGTAAAGCACCAATTAGCAGAAAAAATGAAGAAAGAACCGCACGGTGGAAAAGCGTACGTGAAAGTAAATAGCGAAATGAACAATAAAAAAAATGAAATAGGCAAATTTGGTCTAGTTAAAATGAATAAATTAAAAAAAAAATAATTAGGAAAGTTGTACATAAATGCAGAAATAAACAAAAATGTGAAAAATCAGGTCTACATTTATTGTTATAAAATTCTATATACGCATTACAAACATATTTTATGCATAGGTCGTAGACCGTACATGCTTAACTATGATACACAATTAGAAAGAGGAACAAATAATAATAATAATAATAATAATAATAATAATAATAATAATAATAATAAAAATAAAGAAATAAGCATTAAGAATGGAAAGAACGGTATTTACAGATATATGAATGGAAACATATTAAATATTGTTTATAATTACTCTAGTTATTGTGTTCTAACCAATGAATAAATTGCTTCTATCTGCGCACTTTGGTTAGGAAAATGCTCATATTTATTTAATTAGTGCGGTCCACAAACAGGTCCTAGCATGCCAATCATCCTATACTGTCTTAAAAAAGTTTTCAGGAAACAATGTTTTCCTCAGGTGTTCCCAGTGGTTACATTCTATCAGAATATATACTCATTCCTCATTCCCTCCACAAAATAAGCAGATTCTCATACCATCCGTTATTTTTTGAGCTTCCAACTTCCCAGTCTAAACCAGGTCATTCCTGATCTTAACTTTCTCCCTGGAACGAGCATATATTCCACTTTACTTCAGGTTAGATCGATTTCATTCGATAGGCTCAAGGGGACTTTTGTGTTACGTTCTGCCTCAATTTCCTGCCTGCTGATACCAGCTAGCCTTGGTTGAACCTTTTCCCATACGTTTTTATTATTTGCATTACCTCGTTGCCATACCCAAGCCAATTCCTCCGAGTCCTCTTTCCATCTCCGCAGCCCAAACGATGGTATTATATTTTGCATCTGGTGTGTATAGCATTTAGCGTGAAGGTGAAAAATTATTATAAAGTGAAGTAACAATTGAAAAAGAAAATACATAATGAATTGTAACATTTCATCTAATGCTTGTTCTAAAAATCAAAATATAAAAAACAAAATGAAAACTAAAGTTAAAAAGAAAGTGAAAAGCTTCGCTTGTGCTACTGTTGCACGCACAGTGAAGAGAATAAATTCTCGCGCTCCGATCAATTGAGCACGCTACAGGCTGCACAATGATGCACGCTCCAGTAAACTCGTCGACTTGAGGGCTGGATTCAAGTCTTTTCCGCTTCCCCTCAGTCCCATGTCAACGTCACTTCCTGTCTCCACAAGTACCTACAACCCCCATATTAATCACAATGTGTGGTTTAGACGCCAAGTATGCGAATCTCTTCAACTGCTGGCCTTCGTAAATCTTAAGAGACATTTCACAGGATAGAATTGAATAAAGCCGATTTAAAAGGGAGAAATAAAACGAGTCATTGATTAAAGTAAGATACACTCCATAAAAGAAGAAGTCAAGGCAGAGGAACAGAAACAAAGAAAAGAGAAAATACGAATCCTTAATTCCTGAGATTGAAATCGATGCAAGAACTGACATTTTGCTTCTTTTTCGGATTTTTCGAAGCCAAAACCTAATCAACTGTTAAACATTTGGAGAGATTAGTTTTTACTCCATTGACATTGAATATAAGTGTTCACCAACAGAAAAAAGAAACTGTAATTGGTGCAATTTCGGTGATACATTTGTGGCAACCCTGAGTTTCGCACACTCGCCAGTAAAACAAATACAAAGCAGGTGTTTTGTATAATCTTTTGGGACTGGAAAGGAATATTCTTCATTCACTTCAAGAAGAGGAACACTACAGTAAATGGGGAGTACTATGCTAGCCTACTACACAGGCTACGTGTTTTCACCAAAGAGAAATGGCGAGGAAAACTAAGTTGGAACATTCATTCTACTGCCCAGAATTAGCTCCCAGCAACTATTTCCTCTTCTCAAAGGAAATTTAAGTATGACGAAGAAGTGATGCCCATTTTGCAGACAAAATTTCTAACTTTTTTTTTTTGAGGGGATTGAAATGTTAATTTAAAGATGTAAGAAGTGTATTGCAATAAAGTGTAGCTATATTGAAAAATGAAATATATTTTTTGTCTTTATCAAACTTAGAAAATGATTCGGCCGGAAACTTATGGACCTATCCTCGTATGAAAGAACAACTTACAAGTTGGTTCGAACTAAATATCAGTTACAGGACAGGTAAGTATTTCTAAATGTACTGATGACTGTTATTTTTCTGGACATCAGTAAACAAGCGAAGTAAAGAGGTTGGGTTTGCATCAAAGTTCCTAAAATAGCTTTTGGTGTATATGTTTGCAAAGTTTCAAAACTCTATTTAATAGTCCTAAGCAGGTATTTAATTAAAGGGCTGCGTAAGAGTTCACGCTTGCTGTACAATTAAGTAGTTATTTCAAACTTAATGATAAATATATTCAGTAATCTTTGACGGAATTTTCTGAAAGCGCTTTTATTGCATTTGTTACTTCTATTGGCAAAACTGCCACCAGCTGTAAATATCCAGAAAACTGTTCTTTTTGTCAAGCATGTAGTTATCACAGATGTGAATAGTATGACGTAAAAACGGAATGTGCAATGGAGTTAGGAAGTTGGTGGAAACCAACATAAGAACAGTAAAAAACCGATAGCGATTAAAAATACAAGTGATAGTGGTAAGAACAATCAAGTAATCAAACAGTAGTGCACTCAGTTAATTACAGTGTAAGTGCAGTGATACCCCAGTTAGTTCATCTAGTAAAAACGTTACAGGGTCTAGAAAACCATTTGTTGATTTTTAGAAGATAGTTGAACCGTATAACTGCAAAAACAAAGGGTTTTCACATATTAAACATAGAGCTTTTATCTTCAGCCATTACATTATTTGTACTATGCAAATTTAGGTGGGTGAGGTCGTTAGGGCGCAGACTAGTGAGCGGAAGGTCTGGGGCTTGATTTCCACCAGGACTGTCCTCCCCTTACTTGGGTTTTCTTTCAGTTTATCTCAGTCCTCATTTGCTAGAAAACTGCCCTAAACTTACACCTGGAACGTTTCCTTCCTTTAAAAAAAAAAACCTTCCCAATTTATGATTTCATCTCCTGTATCATCAGTGTCCACCTCCTGTGATGCCTCAGCAGTAAAAACGGGCATTAAACACTATTCAAAAAATTCAAAGTGAATATAATGTTTGGGTGCTTGAAAATGCCCCCCCCCCAAAATGTAAAAAACTTTGTACAAATAGGAAAATTGAGAAATTAATATGAGATTTGTTTATGCCACAAGTTACATCGGTAGATTTCTTTGTACGCAATTGGTTGTCTAATCCTCCAGCAATAATTAATGATGGTGTTAGATACATTCCAATTGTCATAGATGGTTCTTGGTAAAAGAGGCTACACTTCTCATAATAGCAACTAGGAAAAGTGATTTTTGGTGCCTAATTATTGTTATGGCTGCAAAAAATGCAATGATTAAAACGATTAATTAATTTTAAGGGTGCTATTGGGGGGGGGAGCAAAGCCATTGGTGCATTGAATGTCTGTTCCTATTCATAATGTGAGATATGACAAATTTTGTTGTTGGAGAAAGCAAAGCTTATAATAAATAGTTGCTGAGCAAACATATGGTTAGCAAACTTGAGTGCATAGATCATGTACATAAAAGAATGGGCTCAAGATTAACAAATTTAGGAAGAAAGTTCAAAAGCTTGAATGACAAAGTCATTAGGGACAAAAAGAAATTGACAGGGGCTGAAATTGACAGACTTAAAAAAAAAATATTATGTCAGTGTAGTAAGCAGCAATTTATGGGCATATGGAAAAAATATGAGGAAAGTAATATGGGCCATATACTTTTATAAGCTATCCACACGCAATAAACTCTCAAATAGCTTGTATCCCCAAGATTGGTGGTACAAATACAATAGCAAAATTAGAGTCGCATATAAGCACCGTAGGCTTCCTTGTTAAGTGATGACAGAGATCAGCTGTTCCCAAATTTCTTGCATGCCGACCTCCTTTTCGAGAATGAAATCGTTTGCGACCGCTCCATTCAGTTCGCTGCTTAATAACAGTAAATTTGCAAGTTCGCGCCCACACTTCAACAATGTGATATGTATTCAATCACAATAGCCTGCTGTAAAACTGGTCAAAATAATCATAATGCAACAGTTAGTCAAAAATTCTTAATAAGAGTGGACGTGAAAATGGATAAGTTCTTAAATAAAAGTACTTTCCCCATAACCACCCCCAGATAGAATCCAGCGACCCCTATAGGGGTCCCGACCCACATAATGGGAACTACTGACAAAGATACAAATCATATTCAGACATTTAGCTTATCTGACCTTCTGAGGAAATGTATGCACGGCAAGACCCAGAACATCAACAACATTATTTGGTCCAAAAAAAAAAAAAAAAAAAAAAAAAGTGTTTGTTGGATTTCAGACATAAATTGGAGTCTACCAGGCAATTATTTCATTCAGTATGGGAAATATGGTGCACCCTTCGTGAATAAGAGGGAATGGACAGAGAACATATACAAATAGCAGAAAAATGCACGTCTGAGACGTTCAAAGAAGCCAGGAAGGAGAGAAGGCCACAAAATCGACACAGAAGATCTGGGGGGCTCGGAATAGGCAGCTGGAGCATTTAAAGGCATTTTTTACTTACGTAAACTAAGTCTTGTTTTCCTCACATTTCATTTTTTTAAACACAGGTGCGCTCATCTCATGAACTAATCCAGATAGAGTACCCAGATTAAACAGTTTATTAAAGAAGTGTTGCTTTACATGTTATTCATTGATATGTTAGAGGATCTTACATGTTCTTGAATTTTTTTCAGTTACTAATTTCTAAGTAAAGCGTTTAATGCAGAGAAAAAAGTACCAAATGTAACTAACAAAATTCTATTTAAATGTCTCAAATAGTTTTTGGCATGAGCGCATTTAAATTTCAGAATTTAACATTGCTAAAATACAACTTTTTCAAAGGAAATACAAAAGCATTTCATAATTATCGCTTGTTTTACAGCATGAAAGAATGTTCACTCCACTACATATATATATATATATATATATATATATATATATATATATGTCTTAAAGAACGTCATACAATAAAAGTATCTGGGTTCGAACAAACACATCGTATTAAAATTTAGTTATACTAGGATCAGTAGTACTTCTAAATGTACTGGTGGGCGTAAATTTTTCTGAAAATATCTGCAAATGTTCAATAGAGGTCAATGTAATTCAAATATTTTAAATATAAATGCAAGTGAGGACTTTAAATAAAATGCCCAAGTTGGTTACATGCCACCATCGCCCATTCTGTAATGTCAGTGCTAAAGGCCACGTCGACAACACTTTGAAGCTACCCACAAGTTCACCACTATCATAACCAGCTGTCTGCCATGCGTAACGAAGCATTGGTCTGTAAACATTCACAAACATTTTATGATAGAATGTAATTTCTGATACGGAATTTGTCATGCATTTTTGGTTGCAAGTTACTGAAAAGTATTCGTTAATTTAATAGTCTGTTATTCTCTAGCCTGATGAAAGATTGATTGATTTATGGACGCTCTTTAATATCTCAGGTCATCAGCGTCTGATGAAAGAACCGTCTGTCATTCTTTTATGGCAGAATATGAGGGGGATGCTTCCCCATATACACCGCACCGCCACGAGTAGCCGAGGTCTTAAAGCGCGAAATCGTGAGCGGGAAGTCTGGGGTTCGAATCCCGCCAGCACCATCCTCGTTGGCTGAGATTTTTTCCAGGTTTCCCTCAGTATTCATAAAATGGCAAATGCCGGGTAGGTACCCTAAATATAGACCTGGAACGTTTCCTTCCTTTAAAAATCCTTTCCCAATATATCATTCCATCTCATGTATCATCAGTGTCCACCGCCTGTAATGCCTCAGTAGTAAAAACGGGCGTTAAATACTATTATATATATTGCCCCGTCCAATCGCTGTTTCATTTCATTTGGAGTAAGTACATCTTTTGTGAAGGGCTTTGTATCAGCTCGAAACTCCATTTTGAACATGTCACAATCTTGTTCACATAGCCTTCTTTATACAACTATATCTGAACAACTGTACACAGCGGATCGGAAGTTACAGCTGCAATTATTTACTTAGCAGATAAGGTATGACACCAGATAAGATTTTTGTGAAGGCGATAATCCATATAGGCGAGACCGGAAACGTATGGATCTACCTTCGTAGGTCGTTGATTTATGAAAACTCCTATGTTGCGGAAATGTTTTCATCTCTTACTTTTGCAGTTTCGGACAAATTTCGTTCAAATACAAAAAATTGTTCATTATTTTCCGGAACTCGTATGCTTTTTAGTACTTCTTTATAGTCGAAATTTTGTATTATGTACAGATAACAAACACGCACTGTATATCAGTTCATTCTATATTGCACCTACACTGTTTCACAAAAGTATGGTCTAATACATTACAAGTGTACGGACTTGTAATTTGTAGTTATTAGTAAAATTCTGTTCAACAAAGATTTCTCCTACATTTATACTTTACTACTCCATACTTACAAATGTACAAATGACTTTTCTTTGTTCTGTTCCACAGAAGTATTAGTATTAGACGGGCACTGGTAGTTTGTATAAATTTCTATACTATTGCAAAAATATTGATAACTTCAAATACTAGCACAAAATGTATTATTTTTTTAATGATTTTGGGTGTTAGTTGACCCAAATGTGCTACATATTAGCGTAAGTGATGATAATGATGAATAGGAATATGTAAAAAGAAAGAATAAATTAATATTTGTGTAATACAATAAAGTTAGCTTAAGTATAATTAAAGTGCTGTTTCTGACTGATATTATCGTTTCCTATTTCAAATGCATATTACAGACCAGCATCTTAGTAATGTATTTTTAAGGTTCTTACTACATACTACGAAAATAATTTAAAAGAAACTCTTTTGACATTATTTTTCTAATCATGAGAATATGATTATCAAGCAATATAAACAAAAATATAAACATAAAGTGGGCTAATAAAATAGATTACTAAGAGAAATAGGGAAGTTCGATTTTTCTGTCATCTCTTGATGACTGAAATTGGTGCTCTAAACATTAGACCAACGTCTCAAAGTAGATTAATACACTTGAATATTGATAAATACACAATAAGAGTGTTTAAATTATCATTACATCTGAGAAAAAATATAAGACCTATATAGCAGGTATGACAGTAATCTGCTCTGTACATTAAAAACCCTAGGAATGGACCTGATTCAAGGTATGGCAACGTATGGCAAACAGCTGTTCCTCCCTCTTGCTCTTGTATGACGTCACTTGTAGCTTTTTACTAATATTTTACTAGTGTTGCACGTTTTTCGTGGAACAGAAAGCTACAAGACCATACTTCACAAGGATTAGACCATACTTTTGTGCATAGGGCCCTGCATTTCGTAGCAACAGTACGGCTACATGCGTTACACTGCTACCGAAGACAGCGAACAAGTAATCATTATTCACAGGCAGGAGTTACACTCTTGATTTTCAGTGACCATGTTTCTTATACATCATGTCAAATTTCCCCGAGTTAAATCTTCAGAATTACCAAAAGGGTGTTTGCTATACATATAGGACGATGATGACCTACACCGCAATACTTTCAGAGATTGTAGAGGTGTCTTATAAAAGCAAATTGAGATAGAGAATCCGTGGTTCTAAAAAAAATTTAAATTACCATTTTATATCATGACAAACAGGTTAAAATTAGATGCTGGCAATTTAGTGTTAGAAGAAATGGGGTAAAATATGCCTTAGAATGTCTTTAAACATACTTCAAGTAAGGAAATATCAATTTTCAATGACAGCTCTTAACTAATTTATCGTATTTTACAACTTATTCCACTTGTCTGAATGGAGCAATAGAAAAATGGATTACGGTTCTGTAGATCGAAGGTTCAGGCTCTGTTAAATAGTTCATTTATTTCATTTTTTAAATTTATGATGAAGTATGTTTATATATAAAATATAAAAGTCAAATTAAAATAAACAAGGGGACTAACTGAATATAACAACCCACTTGCACATTTCAGCATCATACTGTGCCAAGGAGATATTCTCCTTTACTTCCGTTTCATTATTTTGTGGTATCATATCGTATTGAAGCTTCATTTGTTATTGGCGAACTGGTTATTTAGAGATTTGATACTATAAATTTGAATTTGAACATACAGATAACAGCTTTCCTATCTCAAAGTGCTGGCTGGCCTAAGACTCTCTACAATCTCTGAAATTGCTGTGTAGTTCATTAACACCCTGTGTATTCTTTGAATACTGTCCCCCCCTGACTGGCCGTGAATTTGGGGGGGGGAAGGGTTGCTTTAGAAGTAGCCGAAAGTATAATTAAAGTTCTTATTGCCGTAACTATTAATTTTATTGTCTGTTCGTCTATGCCCATAATAAAATTGAATCTTCTCTAGTCTTATAGTTGAGTAAATAACAGTTTAACTGGTGAAAGTTAAGGCCGACGGGGCCCTTTTACCTTTGGGACAATGTCACTGAGCCGAGATTGCAGAGCAGCAGCGCAGGGTTGCTCGAATGAAGAAGAAAAAAGGCGTGTCTTAAGGCTCTGCTACCCCCTAAGGGGTCTTTACATTATGATGTAGTATTTACCAAATATGGTTAACCAAAACCCTAGGTTTGAATTGTAAGTGACCAATGAAAGAGAGTGCGTAGGCGTTAGGGTCTCCCTCTGGCATCCATGAATACCAAGTTCAAGATGATTCTGCTTGCTGTTAAGCAGAAAATGCTTCACGGTAAAATCTCTTTAGCATTTTATAGGAAGTAATAAACCTGATGGATTTTGATTTAATAAGTTTGTGATGCAGCTGAGCTATGCAAAAGTATAAAATATTCAAGCAAATACAATTAAATTTTCTCATAATAATTTTGGCCATTTGCTAAGTTAATGCACCCCTTGGCCGTACATGTGACAATATGTTTTGAAGATTGTGTTGATGATCTTAATAAATTTACTTTAGGTTAAATGAAAACCATTGTATTACAATTTCTCGTAGTAATTTTTTTTATTGCAGCTAAAAAATACATACAGAATAAAGCAAATGCCTATGGCCCCAAGTCATTATTTCCTCTAAAGCAACACAGTCTTTTACAATGACGAAATCATTTGTTTCATCTCTCTGTTAGTAGAACGTTCTACCCCGCGAATTCTCTCTGAAATGTCGCCGCAAAAGGACAAAAATCACTTGTTGGTCTTCCCGAGGGGATAGAGAATTTTGCTGTGTGGAACGGATTACTCGTGGGGCCTTCAACAGGTGCCGAAGTTTTGGATTAAGTCCAGCAGGCGGTACCACGTGAAAGAGGCAGGACTTTCATTATGGATAGTGAAATATTGCCCTCAGTGCTAGAGGGTCATCTCAGCAAAGAGAAAGGCCTACAGCGACTTTGTTTAGCAGCCAAGAATGAAGAAAAGAAGGGTTTTAAGTCCACATGGTGTTCCATATTTCACTGAGAAAACTAATTTGGTAATTTTATCTTAAACACTGCAGTAAAATGAAAGTAGTAAACGTTTAAAGTCTACTAGATATAGTATTTCGGGAATAATTGCTAAAGAAAATTACTTAATTGAGGTTCATATACTTTGGTTCTTTTTTCCTTGTGAGATCATTGTGATAAGCCCTTTTTTATTCCCAGTAGCAGGGCAAAGTAGGCAAGAAGATTTATGATTTTTTGATTCAATTTATGTGAAATATTTTATTTCTGAATATATAGTGGCACTCAGAGTGTCCTTAGATATCTTCAAATTATTAACGAAGTCAGAGGAAGCTTTTCCAATTGAAAATCTTGAACCATGTTACATTTCCTGTGGCCTATGTATGTGAACAACTTCAGGTGAGATCAGAGGTCCTATGTTATTAATGCAAAGTTATTCATTTTTCTGAGAAAGTACTGCAAATACCTCAGTGAAAAGTTTACTGCTTGTTTTTCATTATATTGTAAAGTATGACCTCTAGTTTAGAGAATGTAGTTTATAACAATAATAAATTATTATTTTTGTAACGGTTTTGTATTTTATAAAAATAAAATTATATTAATATTCATCTACATAAAATTCTTATGCAAATGATCTGAGAGTAGACCTCAGCGATGAATGTAAATGTTCTTATGCTGTAAAAACTTGTTTCCATCTTTATTAGTTTATGAGTATACGTTGTGAATTTTACACTTGTGACTAAAGTTGCGTTAAAGTTAATACAACTAATTGTCAATTTATATACTGATACATTTTTTACACCTGCATCCTCACACAAAGTAATGTTACCACCACACATATTGCAGAGGACAGTTCTCAATACTTTAATTGAAATGAAATATTCAAGTCATTCGCTTGAATATTTCATCTATTTTTAAATTTTTTATAAATCCCGGTGAGCCTAGACTGCTATTATATGTATTTAGATAAGAAAACTGAGATGCACAGCTTGAAAAATTGAAAATAAACATAAAAGTTGTACTTGCTTAAATATAGTAGCCATTATGTTATTGACAATTGAAACAGTAGCTTACCCACAAAATACATCAATTTCAGCCTTCTGTAACAAATGGTTTTAGAGATATGTTCGTTTTTATGCAATAGTGCAGGGTATTAAAATAAAGCAGTTTGACACATAAAAGAGATTACATATTTTAAAGCACTTACAATTGCAATTTTTAATGATACATAAAATCAAACAAAAAAATCCAAATAATTATTGGAATAAAAAATCTAACATTTGATTTTTTTCCTTCAAAATTTGACCTCTGATCTTTCCTTCAGTAAACTTAAAATCTCTTATTTTAAAATTTCTCCCAACACTGTTTAAATATGCAACCACTACTGATTTTCCTTTCCATAATAAGAAATATAATGACAGAGCTAATTTGAAATTAGTCAATTTCTTCGTAGATTTTCATACCTTTGGTATGCCATCCCCCTCGCTCTCAGTGCATACTCACTTACTTGCGTGCCTTGCATGCCTACACAAGCGTTAATTAACCCACAACGGTAACCGATGGTACTCGCGTAGATACATTATTGAACGCCTCTCACAGTTACACTGCTAATTTGAACCCAATCTTTTCTCTGAATTTGTTTTAGAAAACTATGTTGATAACAAAACTAAAACTTGTAGCTTTAAATGACCCGCGGTTATTTGTAACACTTACGACAAGTGCAGAAAAGATAACTCAAATGCACTAACACTATAGCTATAAGAAAACAGGAATATGAACAAATAAGAAGAGGAAATTTTGTGTCACTAGTTGAAGTTATTTATTAAGTGTGAAATACTTCCATACTTCATATTATTTTGTAAGGTTTGTTATAAATAGAATAAAACTTAACAGCTGCCTAAGCTCAAAGGTATTTTGTGAATAGAAAGAAGGAAATACAATAGAACATCGATTATTCGAACGTCAGTCATGGCAAATACCCGAATCCACTAGTAATAATAATAATAATAATAATAATAATAATAATCTGAAATACTCCATCCCGGTATCTTGTTTCCTACACCGGGACGTGCATTGCAAACTCTTGCACTTTATTTCTAAATTACAAATTACATTCTTATATTATTATTTTCCAGATGATGCTTATACGTAGGTTACAAATAGAAATTTATTAAAATAATAAAAATAACAAACTTGATAAATAACAAAATTACATTCCCTTCAACTACTTCCTAATTGGTGGAAACCCGCAATATTCGAGTTAGAGGAAACCATCTACTATTTCTATTACTTCCACTTATTCTTTAACTCTAAATTAGTAATCTACTATTCACCGGTATCCGGTAGAAACTGTACTGGCTACCAGTACATTTCTTACATACATTTACTTTGCTACTTATATGTATTCCTGTCTATATTTGTATAAAAGTATATATTATATATCTATTGATCTTATATGTGTTTCTTTATTTTCCATATTATATGATATCAGCTTTATGGGACCGCCACGGGTGGCCGAGGTCGTTAAGTCTCGGACTCGTGAGCGGGAGGTCTGGGTTCGAATACCGCCAGAACCGTCCTTCCTGACTGAGGTTTTTTCCAGGTTTTCCTCAGTCCTCATAAATGGCAAATGCCGGGGAGGTACCCTAAACTTAGGCCTGGAACGATTCCTTCCATAAAATCCTTTCCCAGTATATCATTTCATCTCATGTATCATCAGTGTTCATCGCCTGTGGTGCCTCTGTAGCAAAAACGGGCGTTAAACACTATTCATTCATCTTTATGGAAGTATACAAATTTGCACTTTTATTTCTAATTATATTTTTACTGAAAGCACGAAAAGATATTGTACTTAAAACTGGCGATAATAAACACTTTACCGTGTTGTAAGATATGTTGAAATTGATGATTGTCAATAGCAAATCTTTGCCGGCAATATCATAAAATAATCCTTTAAGAATACTGCGGATCGAAATATGTTTCTTGTCAATGAGAGATCCTTTCTCTCGTCAACTTTTAACAGTTTCTCTACCTGTACACAATTGCCAGTGTATTTTTTTGTTAACTACCTTACCACTTCTGTGCAAGAGGATTGATGATTTCGGATTTTTCCTCATAGGTCTCTTCTTTCAGCCTTGAAGTTCTTTTACGTGCCGTAAATGTACGACACGGGATCCACGGCTTTACTTCCCATCAGAAGGAAGCCATACTTAGGATTTTTACGCCCAAAAAATGGGATTTCTTTGCAATAATCCGTTTTCACATATGTATTGTACATAAAAACACATTTTAAGACTATATTTGTGCGATGTCATAACTAAAGAAAAACAATTAGCCAGAATTTACTCGCATTGAAAACACGGAGTGACATACGAACGCACATCCACTTGCTGAAATAGCATCTTCTATCTATAAGCATTTACCTGATTATACGACATTGATGACTGGTTTCTACCATTACACTCTACCGGTCCATAACTCAAATAACCTCATTGTACTTCAGAAAAGTAAAGTATACAAAATTGTGTTACATTCATGATATTATTTTAAAATTCCAGATTTTCAGTTATTTTACAAGTAAAAAAGGGTTGGAAAGTTATCAATTATATTAAAAATTGTACAAAATCTCCATATTAGATATGTTATCTTGCAACTGGGTACTGTATTAGCTGATATTAATTTGTCCACATTCGTCAATGAAATAATGTCTTAATGGCACGGGTTCATCCTCCCTGACTGAGTTTTTATTCCAGATTTTCTTCTGTCCTCATAAACGGCAAATGCCGGGTAGGTACCCTAAATTTAGGCCTGGAACGTTTCCTGCCTTAACAAAAAAATGATTTCCCAATACATAATTTCATTTCATGTATCATCTGTCTCCACGCCTGTGGTGCCTCAGCAGTAAAAACGGGCGTTAAACACTATTAAAATAAAAATAATGTCTTGTTACATAGATATTCTGTTAGAACAAATTTGGACATTTCCCTTTTAAATGATGGTAATTCATTTAGAGATCTCATATACTCTAGTGCGTTCTTACTGAACTTCATTTAAACAATAGCGTTAATTCGGAACTGGACTGTGCAGGTTAATTTTTGTTTATTCTTTACGTCATAAATCCGCATTTTTTAATGAAACGCTGGTGATTTTCGATATATAATTGTTTAAACTTCATGTCTAGTAGTACCTTAAAAATTTTCTGGTATGTAGTGCAGGAATTTCTTTGGTAGCAACTGGAAGTCAAAAGTCGTTACCTTTCCTTAAATTTTACTGCCGATTTTATATATTGACTCTCAGTTGCTCTACAATAAGAGGGTTGTAAAACTCTCTTATTTCATAGTAAGAAGTATGTAAATTATTGTAATTTATTTATGATTTCACGTTTATTAAAATATTTTCAATTGGTTTTGCTGCGTCGTCTGTAAAGATAATCTTTAATTATTATTATATTTTTTGTTATTTGCGACAGTAATACTCTATACATATAATGGTATGCAGTCATATTTGATACAGTGGATGAGCATTGGTGAACAATTTACTTACAGCTTTGGAACATGATGATATGTTCCATAAGAAAGAGGTCTAGAAGAGATTCAAAGGTAAGGAATTGATTACAATTTGAATTTTTGTATCACTTGTGTTACACAGTTAAATTCTGAATAAAAGAGCATCTGTTTTTTCAATCCAAAACAGTGATACGCTTATTTTCCTGCATCCTAAGTACGTAAAGATCACTTTATAGCGTTTTCCTTACTTTATGTCTGTCTCTCACTTCTACTCGTAGTTCCTTAGCTCAGCATTGGGCAATAGTTTAACTTTGATGCCAATCAAACCGTTTAAACGATGTATGAGGCAATGGTTGTTATATGGTAGTGAGGTTTGGCGATGAGATAAAATAGGCGATCTAAATAAATTACAATGTGATTTCTGGAAGCAATTCTGGAGGAGGAGGGGAACATTGAATGATGATGTACTACGAGAGGTGAAATGATTGGAAGCTGCGGTCTACAGCAAATTAATTCTAATTATATAGGTTAAGAATAATTAAAGGACAACAAACAACCCTGAGGGCAATATGCTACCGGTACCAATTAAACAATATGCATTATCCAAAAAATGGCAGCGCTTGTACAGCGGAAATTGTCAAAAATTGATTTAAGCTGTATTTGGCAGAGAGACAATGAAAACAGGTGCAGCGTAGGGAAAAAAGCAAAAGACGCCTGTCTGACATAAATTACTGCTACCACTATTATTACTATTATTGTTATTATTACTTACCTTAAATGATATCTCTGAAAACCGTGTATTAATTATATTTTTCGCACTTTACAGCAGCGCTATTGTATGATAACCATTACTCGTAATTATTTATTTGTCTTATTTACGGACACTCTTTAACATCTCAGGTCATCAGTGTCCCATTCAATTTTTTTTTTGGGGGGGGGGAATCATTTTTGTTTAAAGTGTCACAACTGCCATTCCTAAAGAGAATGAAATTCACATTCGAAAGTTTGAGTAAACTGCACTGAAAATATAGCAACTACAAAATAGGGTTGGATTGGAATTGAAAGATAGTTTTATTTTTTTTTTCTCGCATTTTTTACTTAGTTGGGATGAAATGCATTGCATTAAAAACAGTTTGAATTACAGTGGATGTTTAAATTTTCCTCTCTCTAACGTGCAATATCACTCAATCCTAAAAAATTAGATAACTTTTATGTTCTGCAATTTAACTTTATTCATGGGTGTTAGTTTCAAAATTAATTCTATTAGAGAAGTGAATATGCATTATGAGCTAACACATTAAAATGTGTTTTAAATGACATTTAAATAATATCAGGAAAATAAGCATATGCACCTTAAAATTATGCTTAAAATGTAGCAAATATTATGAATAGGAAATAAATGTCAGTTAACCTATCTATGATTTGGCTGCAGGAATAGCATGCATTTGTTCTTGCCTCTCAATGATGACCATGATGGAACAACGAGAGAGCTTTATTTATCACGAATTGATATCCAAAGCTTGTACATCTTTTCTTACCAAATCATTCATCTATGAATTTCACGACCCCTCAGATCACAGAACTCTGAGTGCTCATTGTTGCTGTACGGTGGAAACAGCTTAGAAGCTGACATTTAATGCGCTTGCTAGATAAAGCGTTTACCGAATACGATCAAAGTATGTATGTGGTGTGTTCTTATAATTTCTTACCTGTATCTTAAAATTATCATTTTTTGGGGATTGCAATTCAATGCTCAAAAAATTACAGGAACACGTATTTAAACCAAAGCCCCAACATAAATATTGATATAATGTAATTTTTGACAATAAGAGATTGTTTTGAAGTATTGTTTAAAATTAGAATAAAGGTCTTCTAGAGTTTGTTAGAGTTTTTTCGGTGAAGTTTCAAGAACTGTTGAAACTAGAGTGCTGTTTAACTTATTTTTTAACAGCTTTTAACAACAATCTGTGGTAGGAAATTGTTATTTTGTGTTCTCTGAGGCTAATACAAAACAATGAGATGTCAATGAAACATCAGTCACACAAGCAGATGTGTGGATTGAAGATGACCATTCCATTCGCTTTGTCTTCAGGATTCTTCATGTCAGCCCTTCTGTCATCCATAGGGTTTGGAGGTGATATATAGAGACAGGTGGCTACATGAGTCGGTCCCGTCAAGGGTATAAGAAAAAGACAAAAGCGGTACAGGATAGATTTTTTTGTTCTACCAGCTTTGCGCAGACGCAAATCTACAGCAGAGATCAAAAAAATGTTGTACAAACAACTTGAGTTGTGATTTCTGATCAGACTGTAAGAAACAGACTGGGAAATGCAGGGTTGAGATCCAGAATCCTCGTTCAAGTCCCTCGTTTTACATTTAGCACAAGGAAGATCCGCTTCACAGACGAGTCAAGATTCTCTTTTGACGGGCTGTTATGGTCGTATACGTTTATGGAGACGTCCCGGTGAACGTCTTGCTACAGCCACCATTATTGAACACGACAGATTTGGAGGTGGTTCGATTATGGTTAATTGAGTCTCGGATAGAGCTTGTCGTTGCCCCACAGCGCATGAATGTTAATGTTTACACTAATATCAATATCATCAACATGCCGTACCCTTTTCTTTGCTGCATGAACCCTAGCTTTCTTCCAATGCATGATAAATGCTAAATCTCATACAGCAAGGAATTCCAAAATGTCCTGCAAGAATGCCAAATTCAGGTGATGGATTGGCCTACATGCAGTGCTGACCTCAATCCGATTGAGCATCTGTGGGATAAGCTAGCAAAACTTGTTCGCGAGCGTCCTGCTGTGCCACAGAACCTCGGAGGACTCGCGAATGCACTCACGGAAGAATGGGAGAGAATCCCATAAATCTTTATTAGCAGGCTGGTGCGAAACATGCCAAGTAGATGTTTTGAAGTAATCACAGCGCACGGAGAACACACTGGTTATTGAGTATGGGAATTACCATGGAAACATTAATATGTAATCTTGTATTTCTGCTTGTCTTCTGTATCAATCAATAATTTGTTCGTATTTCTAATCCTGTGAAACAAAAGTTTGTTAGAATGCCTATTTTAATTTTAGAATTTACAATTCTTCAACCTATAATTATGACGTGTCAAAAATTTAATCGTTTCAATATTTATTTGGGGACTTTGATTTAAACGTGTATTGCTCTAATTTTTTGAGCAATGTATATATCTTCCAAATAAGCACGTCATGTCATTTGCTGGGCAATGTCAACATCTAATCTGCGAGGGAATAGAAATCTTTTACTGAAATACCTAATTTCTTAGAAACCCACGTTTTCAGTTTAATTTTATGCGATCCTTTTCTGTTAGTCCTCATCTCTCTTCACGCGAAATGTTATTGTTTTTTATAGTTTCGCGTTGTTATAGAAACATTTTGTACTAACAGGTAGCTTTGAAATTATTATCGTAATTTTATAAAATTTGTACTTCAATGTTTTCGGCCACTCTTCCTTTCTTCCAAATGTTATTCAGAGTAGGTCATGTAGGTCAACATACTGAATACTTTCCCCCTTTCACTTTTTGGTTCATTAGTGACAATTTTTTTGCCGACAGCGACTCCAAGATTAGCAAAATTAAACAACATGGCGGTTGAAAGCACTTGTCTACTTTGATTGCTTTAACGTGGCATCGAATGAGTGTACCACATTTGTGCTCCAATTTGCAGAGGCTACAATCAATTGAACTGAATCAATGAAAGGGCTTTCCTCTGCGAACCATGCCAAAACATAACTTAAAACTCATTTACTATACCCATACACAAAAACGCTGGTATAATAGCAAACAGCGCCATTTTAATTGACATCCATAAAGCATGTAATTAGATTGAATGTGCTAGCCCCGGAGGCAACATATGAAAATTCTGCTGAAAGGCGACGTGTAGGGGTGCGGCAGTTGGTAATTGAATAGGAGAGTACGGGACCCCCGGTGTTGCGAACCCTTGTATTAATTTCTTATAATGCTGTGAACCCACCTGCGGTCAAAGCGTACGCTTTTGTTTCTCAGCTCAACTTTTGGTTTTCTTTTTATTTGCTCTAAAGGGCATGCGAATGACTGAAATCATATTTACAGCTATGGTCGAATAATTCCGTACTTATTTTGAGCGGTTTTCAAAAATCTGCTTTTTGAACATGGCTTAAATGAGGTGTAACATTTATCACTATACCTTTTCTACAGTGGCGGCTCGTGCACATTTTAGTTGATGAGACAAACCTTATAAAAATAACAAAACTGCGTAGAATCCACGAAAATTAATTTATCACACAATCTGAAAAAAATATCTGCAAGGCATGTGTGTGTGCTCGAAAATATATTCAAAAGTAGTTATTTGAACCGATATTCAATTTTTATTTTATGTAAATTATTCACTATATGTTTATTAAAATAAAAATTCACCTTCACTTAAGTTTCTCATACATTTCAGATCTTTGTTAATAGTTTCGCTACGTGCTTTTATTCGGAAACAAGAATTAATGTCAGCGATAAATATAAATGCTTAGAATGTAGCAGTATATTTTAATATCTGTTGGTGACGTCACTTATTATTTTTTATATATTTATTGAGAAGCAGAAGTGCCATAATTGTCTATTCAATCTCATGACTATAAGCCGCTCACTAATGTTTCAGATTTACTCTTATTTATGATAACGGTGGTTCTTTTTAAAACGTAATGTGATTTAAAAATGCGTTAATTGAGTTCATTTATAGTGGAAGAATTTCTTATAGCTTAAAGAGCAGGTAAATAATAACGTTAACCTCGCAACAAATTGCTTAGGGAACCTCCTCTTATAGGCGCTACGATAGGGAGGACAGACTGTGAGTGCGCATGTGCGTGGAAAGTCCACAGATTCGGCTTGCCCTTCGTGAAGTCTCGCTGTGATACCCCCTCTCACCACTTTGCCCACCAGCTTCATAACAACTCCTTTTAAATCAAAGTATTCTACTGCTAAGCCTGGACACAAGGAGAATGTGTCCTATCCCGTTCTCTTCACACATACACATATCAAGTGGTTTGCATTCACAAGAAACCGTTTAAACCGCGCGCCTCTCTTGTAGACTACAATCAGATGCTGAAACATTCAGAGTTTGCGTCTATGAAATTTTATAATCTTTTTGAGTTGACTATTTAGGAAGAAATAATTTAAAAGTATTTCTGGCTCAATATTAAATGGAGAGCGCATACCCTTGTATCCTTTAGTTCCAGCCTCCATAGCTTTTCTATAAGTGAATAAAGCTCGTATTTTGTTCACAAATAATGATCACTGGAATCATAAATACAGGGTAGCGTACGAAATGTCATACATTGAAAATTGTTTATATAACTTTTAATAACGAAACATGTCAATTTTTTCTTTTTTACGTTAATTATCAGAATGTGTATGCTCAGCGAGCGTGCAGTGCATGTTCAATATGTCCACCTTGTTGATGTACCACCTCTTTGAGACGAACTCAGACGTTTCCGAGACAAGTCTTCTGTTACTCCCTAGAAAATTTTGTGATATCCGCTCGCAGTTGCATAAGATTGCGTGGTTTGTTGCGGTAGACTGTCTACTTCAAATGTCCCCATAAGAAATAATCATAGGGATTAATATCCGGGCTGTGTGGCGGCCATATTGAACCGCCTTGGAAACGTTCTGGATATCGATGGGACATCACACGGAGCCCGAAATGTTGGTGCAGGAAATCCAGAATAACGTTTGCTGTATGAGGACGAGTTCCATCTTGCATGAACCATTGTGTCCCCATTGGTAATCCTGTTGCATAAAGTTGCGGAAGAAAATTAGTCTGCAACGTGTCCATGTAGCGCTCACTGTTAACTGTGCCGGATTTAGATTGGCCCAATGATTCCATGGCTGGAAATGGCACTCCATACACGAACTTTTTCTCCGCAATTTTCAATCTCAGGAGGTTCTCGCGCCCAAAATCTGATATTCTGTCTATTGACGCTACCGTTCAAATGTACGTAGATCTCATCAGAAAACCACGAGTTATGAATCAGGGTATCATCATTTGTAAGAGTCGAAGTCCCTAATTGTAATCACCGTAGCTTGTCATTTTGTATAGGAATAAGCTCAGTCAGCATGAAGTATTCTTTGAAGAGAACGACGTGAGGCGCCCAATTCGGTTGAAGCTCGTCTTGTGGACTTCGTGTCAAAGCCACTCTCACAGCCTCGACATTCTCTGGAGTACGGACTGTGTTGACACGAGGTCGCTTTTGCTCTAAAACACTGCCGTCAGTTTCAAATTGTGTGGTTAGTCTGTACACCGTCTGTCTACACCTCGTACGAAAATCAGCACGAAAACGTCGTTGCGTCTCTGCTAAACTCTTCACTTTCTGTTCTAGCTTCAACCGGCCTTTGTCCGCCATTTTACTTGAAATATTGACAACTGCTGTCTTCTGTTGAATCATGCACGAACTACGGCTAATCGTCACAACATCCCCACGTAGCCAACCAGCAAATATATATTTATTACACAATTGTGTAATAATATTTATTACACAGTTTCAGCGTATAACATTTCGTGCGCATTCCTGTATATAGTGAATGTATTTCATAAGCGTTTCCGAATTAAAATTCATTTTTAGCTAAAATGATGAATAAAATGTTATTTTCTTGGATTAAGTGTTAAAGCGTACCTAAATATTCACTGCAATGTTTTAAATATAATTAAACTTTCGTAGCATAGCGACACATTTGTTTTTACTGGAGCGTATGAAAGGATTCAGAATAACGCGAAATATGAAAGGAAAAAAAAAACTCTTAAATGCACGTTAATATTTTTAATATTATAAACGAAAATTGAATATATGCTTAAACTGTCATTGCCTCAAAACTAAGGTTATTAACTTTCAATTAAAGTAAAAAGTAGTTCTTAAAAGTACCCTTTAAGTTTACTATTTAATAAAAGAAATTAAAAATATTATGACATATTGTTAAGATTTTCTGTAATACAAACAACTGAGAAACTAACATACAGAGGTTACTTGAGTTAGGGGCCACCCAATCGCGGCTGCTTGTAGAGGAAATGCGGTCCTACAACCGCAAAAGTGGGGTAGTGCGATAGAGGCGCCACGCTGAAAGTAAATATTTTTATTTTAGTATTTCTATGTTTACTGACAATATAAAATAACACTATCATTGAAAGATTCTGCTTCTTGAAACTTTTTAATAAGTTGGCGAACAGTTTGTTTATGGATTTGCCTTACATTTCGCAAGACTTTATTAATCATCCGTGTCAACATAAAACACTGAACTCATATACAAAGGTGTTACATAATTCTTTGTTCGATGTGATGTAAATGTGAAATAAAAAGTATTCTATTTTTTTTTTTTTCATGCAAAGTGACGAAAAACAAGTTGGAACAGGAAGCCTGTCACAGCGGCGATGTGCATGGCTCGCCACTTGGTGTCCGCTCGAAGCCGCTGATGATCTCAGGGTGCATTTACTTTGCTGACCCTCCCTAGGTTATCTCATGGACTGGAGGTAATGTCTCAGATAAATGACACTCAAGGAACACAAAACACATTACTGACATTGGTTAAGTACATGCAAGTTACTGATACATTTTATAGATACTTTACAAAGAGCTGGGTGCATTACTTGAATCTGATGCATTGTTCACTAGTGATGGGTATCTGGCTATCACACCGTTATAAAAACGCCCCGACCACTTCTTCTAAACACACAAAGAGACTGTTAACTAAGACATACAAATACATGCTAACTGTATACGATAGTAACTCAACAAGGGCACGAGCAACTGCCGCTTACACCGGGTTAATCATCTAAAACTTGCACCGGAAATATTTCTGAAATGGGATGTGCTATTGATGTGCTGCTTTCACAGAATTGAAGTTTAGGCAGGGGTTCATAATTGCCATCCATTAATAATCATTAGAACATGTATTTATTGAGTAAATTTACGTTTTCTCAAATGAAAAAAATTATTGTTGATATCAAGAAAATAAAACTACAGGAAATTAGAACGTCAATTGTGTTTTTTGCACGTAGTTTACGAGCTATAGTAATATGAACATTTTAAATAACTATAGTTGTCTGCTCCATTTAACTGTTTAGTTACTATAATACGATTTTCGTATTTTTTGTTATATTTGTTTCCTTTACTCTGATTTTATTGCGACTTCCTTGTCAGTAATTTATGATAGTTATTGAAGTAGGACGTGATGGTAAATGGTATTTACTAATGCTGAAAAAGTCGACATGGAGGACGTAGAAAGAATGTTGATCTTGTAATGTTAACGTTGAAAGATAACCCAGTAGATATACTACACTTGTCTTCATCGATGTTTCAAAATCTTTGGATTGGACGAAGAGGAGCTGTACATTGGGCCTGCTCGTTCACCAGATTTGACTCCTTTAGACATTTCTCTTTGGGTAAAGCTAAAAGACACTGTCTACAAGGACATGCAGACTACACCAAAATATATGAAACGACGTATTACAGCTACCTGTTCTGAAACTTCTGCTGAAATGCTACAACACGTGCAGGAATCTTTACATGACAGACTGGAAGCTTGTATCATTTTGAGCACAACTTGTGAGGACCAGTGTTCGTATTTCTTAAGAGAGTGCTGACACATGATACAGTAAAAACACACAAGTACAATAAATGAGAAAAGTAAACATACGAACATCGTAGCCCAGTAACTAAGCAGTTAAATGGAGCAGACAACTGTAGTATTTAAAATGTTCATAATGCTATATATAGCTCGTAAATTACTTGCATTAGAATCGTGCAAAAACGTCATTGACATTCTAATTTCCTCTAATGTATTTCTTGGTGTCAATAGGCTTTGTTCCATTTGAAAAAATGTAACTTTTTTCGTAAAAAATACACATTCTAATAATTATTAATATATATGTACATGGGCTGCAATTATCAGCAACTCAGAATTGAGTAATAACGCCTTCCATTTCAGAAATATTTGCGGTGTAAGTTTTAGATGGATAACGTAGTATAGTTTCGCCAAAATAGCGAACACGTGATTTATAGTTCACATGCTTTCTCTTGCGACCACTTGCTATTCAAAATCCTTGCACGTTACTGAATAACCAATCTCCAAAATTCTCTACTGTAGAGATGAGCTTGGTACGACGAGTTCTTCTAATTATACCCAGCCATCAAATAAAACGTTTACTATCCACGTTTGCTGTTATCTTGGCCGTTTCTTCTGCATTTTCAAGTACTATATGAACCTTTTCATTTAACCCAAACAGCCTACTGGCTGAACAAGTCTTGCTGCCCTAAGGTAATTTTACCTCTCGACTTGTCTAAAATGTTCACAATATATCAGTTTTCCATCAAGTCTACCTCCACGTACGTGTGTGTAAAGAATACAGTTAATTAAATATACTGTACACAACAAACTAAATAGATAGAAACATATACGAGTTCATAAGTTTCAATCATTTTCTAGGTATGATATTTCACTTTTCTAGGTACTATATTTCACTTTTCAATATAGTTAACCCTTTATTGCAATACACTTCTCACATCTTTGAATTAACAGTTCAATCCCCCCCCCCCAAAATAGTCAAGTCTTGTATGCAAAATGGGCATAAACAGCATCCATCACTTCTACGTCACATTTAAATTTCCTTCCTCGAAGGTTCTTCTTGAGTTTTGAGAAGAGGAAATAATCTTTAGGAGTTAGATCTGGGCTGTAGGATAGATGGTCGATCTCCTTGAAGCCACATTTCTTCACAGCTTCCTTTGCTACAAGAGCTGCATGCACAGGCGCGTGTCGTTAAGAAGGCGCAAACCACTACTCAGTTTCCTCGCTTTTTCTCTTTGATGGAAGTACTGTGCAGCAGGCCAGCATAGTACTCCCCATTTACTGTGGTGTTTCTCTACTTGAAGTCAAAGAAGAATATGCCTTTACAGCCCCAAAAATGATAACATGAATGCTAATTGACATTTATTTTTATGAACCACAAATAAGCGTCATGTTTCAGCAAGACGGGGCTAAAGCTCGTGTAGCTAAGATTTCATTTCAGGTAACTGCCGACTCTTTTACGTGAGATTTGTCATAGTGTTGTAGCCTATGTTTAAGGATTGTGATTTTGCGCAAATGCAAAAATGACTTCACTGAAATAAGATATAAATGCGAAATCAACACTTTTTTTTCCAAGTAAAACTTTTTCTTTGATTTTCTTTTAGAAACTTAAAGTGGGCAGTTTTACATCTTGGAATGTTTATGGTGCACTCGAACTTCATCGTTCTGGAGTGTAAACCCCTCAAAACCTCATTGTTCGACCGTCACATATTTTAGCGAATTTATGTAAGTCAGGTCAACAAGTGCTAAGATGGTGAGGTGGAAAATATCGACAAAACAACGAGCTGAAAACTATAAACAGGAAAGTTTTTATAATAGTGATGGTAAACTTTTAATGTGTAAATTGTGTAACCAGCCCCTGGGTTGGTAAAAGAAGGACGTTTTAGACAAGAATGTCAAAAGTCGGGGACATGTCCGTGCAAAAGGTAGTTTGAACAATAAATTAGAAAAGGAACAACGTGGAATAAAGTCACCATCCAAATTTTGTTTAAGATACAGTGAGGATGTTTATGAATACAAACATCTTGTTCACTATGTGGACCATCAGCTTTTCAGGAGTACTTGTCAAAGGTATCACCTATTTAAGATTATCTAATTCTTAAAAACGAAGGGTGAACCATGAAGTTAACACCATTACTAACAAAGACGTTAAACAATTAACATAAATTAAATGAGAATTAAACGGTTTAATTAATTTGTGGGTGTAAAACAACACTAAATCATATTAATAAAAAATTTAATTCAGGTTATGTTATATCAAGACCTACTTCTTTATCAGAATTAACTTATGTTTTTCTTCAAAATGCTAAGTTACAAATATATAAACACTAAAAAAAGTTAAATGTAGGAATCAAAACACTAAATTTCTGATTTTAAATGGCTAAAAATCTTCACCCATATGTACGATCCATAAACCCATTATTATTTCTGGAGCAGTTTAAAAGATGGATTTTATAAATCAAATTCGCAATCATTAGCCAAACAGCAACAGGACATAACCAAATTTTTAGGACAAAGGCATATAAAAATGTTTTTAGATAGAAACGCATGCTGAGTATTTTCAACATATTTTTGGAAACCGGAACATTTTTTTTTTATTTTTAAGATCCATCAATATTTTACTAATGTATCTTTGTTGTTTTTCAAATTTATCTTAATTCATAAGCGTGTATACATCTCGTTTTGCCGATTGCACACACGTCCATAATGCGGGCTACTGTGCTGTATTATACCGCCACCGTCGTTAGCGCGTCCAAACGAATTGACTGCACGATATATCCATGTACTTTATACTACACCGCAGTTCACTTTATACGTTTATTTTCATTAGCTGCAGTAGCTTCATTGACGCCCTCTTCATATACATTGATAGAATATTGTACTATTGTGACTCAATAAAAAAACTTTCTCCATGACGCCATTTTCCAATACTGGATTTTCCTTTCCTCCTATTTAAAGCGCGTCGTTCGTTTGAATGGATTCCGACTTTTCTCTTATATTGAAAGGCAATCATCATTTACGCTTCTTTTTTGCAATTGTTTTATTATTTTCAAAGCCTTTATATTCCAACGCCGCATCAGTTTTGTCATCTGGTGAAGATCTTTCCTTCATGTTCATGTTCAGAAAGGAGCTGAAATAGAAGCTGCTGCAATGAAACTGAAACTCTAAAACTCTTAAAAGTGTTTTGATTTTTCCCTCGTACAATTCCCTCGCAAGTTTTGCATTCGTTTCGACTTTGCCTTTAACGGTATAGGCAGGTAAAATGTTATCAAAAACTTAAAAAAAAAAATACCAAATTCTAAGGGAAGGTAGATTGCAATTGTGCCTATGAAAAGCTTTTTGTAAAATTCTTCAATTGTCCATCGATCCTACATACCCAGGCACCGAACATTACAATGAAAAAAACTATATATAATATGTTTGTAGAGTGTTAGCTCTAGTGTTTGTAGTTTTTGTTTTTTCTGAACGAAACTCGACTTATAACTATCAATTAACAAACAATTCAATGAGTTCGTTAACCAGCAAACGTTGACCATTGGAGTGTGGGTTAACCTAAAGCGGAAATTAAACAAAAATATTGAAAATCGCGGAAGCAATTTTTTGTTTTTTCTCAACGAAACTGTGTATATTCCTTTAAAATAAGTGAATAAAAGTGTTTCAGAAAAGCGGGGCAATCGTGCCATTAGGAGTGGAGATAAACGTGAAAATCGAGTGGAGGTTAAAGCGAAATTTAAAATCGTTCTATTGGCCACAAAATTTTTCACATAAAACTTTGCATATACCATTTAAGTAAAATAATAACAAGATAGGTTCTGATCAATAGTGAAGACAGATTATTAGGAGTGGGGGTTTACCTGAAACCGTACGGAGTGATTATAGTTTATTAATTACAACCTCGTGACGATGAATAAATTTCTGTAACTGGATTTTACAAAATATCATTGACGATACTGTTGAGCCACATTTAATAATTTTCTGAGATGAGACGTGGTTTCCTTTAAATAGGAACAATCCCCACACCATAGACGAACTTAAGGACAACATAAGAACAGTAATTATGAAAATTAAGGAAGATGAGCTTCTGCGTGTGAATGAAAATGTCATCCGAAGATGCCAGAAGTCTATGAATGCAGATGGACACGAGTTATAACAAGTCATTATAGTGCACTCATGAGTAAGTAACGCGGGAGTTTTAGAACGTATAACCCCTGGTGTAATATTCAGTGCGCGGAGCACGCGACCAGAAGCCCGGAAATATAAGGAACGGTCTTTATTAATATATTTTTATTATTTAATATATATTCTTGAAAAAGTGCAGTTGTGATTATAAAAAAATCCCTAATTTAATAATTATTAATTATATTGATTCTTTATTTCTGAAAAAAAGTTTGTACAAACAACTGTTGAACTACAAAATAAGCAAATAAAAATCTTTTTACTGGCATTTAAATTGTAAGCTTCAAGGTACAAAAACTTACTTGAAACGCACGCTTCATTTCAGAGCACACTTATTAAAAATATACTTAAATCTGCATAATCTTTATATCAGTCCAGCCCTTGGTAAAGTGCACAGCGATCCTTGCTACTTCAATGATACCGGTTGTGATATAGGAAATGCTATCTTGAACCATATCTCACATGTCTGGTTTAGCCTGTTATTAGAGATAATAATATTTCTGACTTGATAAAACCAGTCTCAATATTCCCATTCATTAACCATTATCGCGACTTATCGGCAGCGAGAATTGCCGTGCAAATTCTAATGAACAGCAATTTCTTTTCCATATTTTACTACAAAGTTTAACGTATTTTTTATTATTGCGTTTTTTCTTTTATTCTACGATATTCAGCTCAACTTTTTCTTTTTTTTTTTTTTTCCATTTTCCTAAAAATTCAGATTATCTTTGCATATGATTGCCCTTTTTTCCATTTTCCAAGAAAATTCAGCACATCTTTCCCTATCATTGCCTTTTTTCCTATTTTCCTGGAAAATTCAGCCTGTAGTTCCATATTCTTGACTTTCTTCCGTTTCCTAGGAATATTAGCCTATCATTGCCTTATTTACATTTTGCTAGGAAATTCAGCCAAAATTTCTTTTTTTTTTTTCTATTTCCTAAGAATTCAGCCTATCTTTGCCTTTTTTTCTATTTTCCTGGAAAATTCAGCCTATCTTTTGCCAATCATTGTCCTTTTTTCTATTTTCCTGGGAAATTTAGCCTATCATTGCCAATTTTAATTTTCCTGAAAAATTTAGTATATCTCTGCCTATTTTTAATTTTCCTGAAAAACATAGGCTATATTTACCATCTTTTTAAAAATCTGAAAAAAAAATTAGCGTGTCTTTACCCTTTTTCCATTTTCCTGGGAAATTCACCTTATCTTTGCCTATTATATGTTGTCATGTAAAATTTAGCCAATTGCTGCCTTTTTGTAATTGTCCATAGAAGTTAACCTATCGGAATAGGCCAAAGATAGGCTAAGTATTGCCGGAATAAGGCAATAAAACGTTAAATTTGCTTAAATGTGGGCTAAATTCTAAAATACAGGCAAAGATAGGCTAAATGTAGAAGCAAAAGGCAAAGATAGGAAAAGATTGGCTAAATTTTGGAAGAAAAGGTAAAGATAGGCCAAATGTAACCTATCTTGCCTTTTTTTTCTATTTTGATGGTAAATTCGGCCTATCTTTGCTTATTTACATTTTCCTAGAAATTTTTCTATCTTTGCCCGTAATTGCCTTTTATGCCTAGAAAATTTGGGCTATCTTTGCCAATCGTTTGTTGTTTTTCTACTTTCCTAGGAAATTAAACCCTTCTGTCCTTATTTCTATTTTCCTAGCAAAATATTAGCCTATATCTGTCTAACATTTTCAGTTTCCCCCCCCTCCCAATTTTTCCTGGAAATGTCTATATTCGCTATTTTTATTTTCTTTTGAAAAATGTAGCCTATCTTTCCCTTTTCGGACAAATTGGCCTTTATCTTTTTTCTGTTTCTTGAAGTTATTTTATTTTGCCCATCTATCTTTTTTTCTATTTTTATAAAAAATGTTATATCTTTGTATTTTTTATATTTTCCTATAATATTTACCGTGTCTTTGGTCTTATCTGCTTACCTACATATAGTCTATATATGTTTCTTAGGAGAAAACTTTTTATTTGTTATTTTTTTTTACTTTTATTATTTTTAATCCTTCCCCCCCCCTTTTTATCAACATTGCGATTATATTCGAGATCAAGTAGTTTCTGGTATGTCCCAGCACTGGGCCAAGACTGCTTAGTGGTTTAACTGTTCTGCATAATTAAGATGATTTTGTGGTCACTAGGAAAACTCTTGTACCTCCATGCACCACCTGGATTAGGTAATTATTACAGAGCTACCCTTCCTGCCAATTTCCGGAGGTTAGATTGCCCTCTTCATGCCATGTCCTGCAAGAAGGGCATCTATCTTCCATTGTAAAGCGTATTCTGTTAATGGGGAGGCTAACTTCTTAACAAAGTAAACAATTCGTCAGTGGCTCTGGACGGGTTCATCATATCTTATTAGGTGATATGCCTCTTCAAAGACAAGACAGCTCTAAACAAGAGTACACGTCTTCAAAGGGCTAGCTCAAAACTTTGCATTATGGCATTAAGACGTTTCTGTAAATACCAGAGAATTATATCCTGTTGAGTTGAACTTTTTATATCCGCTTTGGACATTTGCTCTATATCTTATGTACTAAAGTGTGTATATAAATTTTGTTCTATACATTAAACTGCCATTATTGCTGATTTACTGAATATAAGTGCTTGTATATTTCAAAAAAATACAGACACCTTCTACTACCTGTAAGCAGATAAGAATTATGAGGTAGGCGTTTAGTATTGGTATATGCTTATGTATTGGCGGTGACAAAGTCCATCCTTTTAATTATGTGGTTTCAGGAAAAGTCTAAAATTGCAACACAAAAGGCGAACTATTTAATGAATGTTGAGAAAATGTATACGTCAATGTGGTCAAGCAATAAATTCCAGCATAAAATCACTGCGACAGGTAGGCCTTATCACAAGTTTTCTGTAGGTTTTGGTATGCAGATGTATCGCCCGAGACTTAATGAAAGAAGTTTGACGATTTTAAACCATTGATCAGTAAACAAGGAACGACATTCACAGTGTTATAAAAATACTGTGTGTCCGGAGCTGCAAGACTTTATTCAAACTGAGGCACAGACGACGGTACTCCTTGGCTACTGGTGTCTGTCATTGCTAGAGTATCAGTAACTGAAACGGACTCGATCTGGAAGTAGTGTTGTTAATGTTCACGAGGAAAAGAAAGCGGGGGAAAATGTTTACATCATCTCACTATTACGTGATTGGCTTGAAAATGTCTTATTTTACGAGGATAGGTCTATAAGTTTCCGACTTAACCATTTTCTAGATATGATAAAGACTAAAACTATATTTCACTTTACAAAATAGGCATAAACAGCATCCGTCACTTCTTCGTCACACTTAAATTTCCTTCCTCGAAGATCCTTCTGCAGTTTTGAGAAGAGGAAACAGTCACTGGGAGCTACATCTGGGCTGTAAGGTTGGATGGTCGATCTCCATGAAACCACATTTTTTCACAACTTCCTTTGCAACAAGAGCTGTGTGCGCAGGCGCGTGGTCGTGAAGAAAGCGCACACCACCACTTAGCTTTCCTCCCCTTTTCTCTTTGATGGAAGCATGGTGTCTATGCAGTAGGCCAGCATAGTACTCCCCATTTACTGTGGTGTTCCTCTCCTTGAAGTCAATGAAGAGTATTCCTTCACAGTGCCAAAAAATTGCGGCCATGGTCTTCTTAGTTAACTGAGTGACCTTAGCCTTTAGAGGCGGAGCTTCGCCAGGTTTATGACACTCCACTGATTCTCTTTTGGACAAGGGATCATAGTAGAGGACCATGGTTTCATCTCCTGTAACAATAATTTGCAGAACTTCTCTCTCGTTGGACTGAGGAAAGAAGTCTAGGCACCAACCTTTTTCATATTTAAATGTTCATGAATAATTCGAGAGATATCAGTTGTTGTGTTAGAAAGATCCAACCTTACTGGTATTTCTGTAACTTTGAGCCGCAGATCTCCCATAATTTCTCCTTCCACAAGAGCGATGTTTTCAGGAATGAGCACCTTCAAGGGCCGACCTGCACGCTCTTCATCTTCAATGCTTTCTCGACCCATTCGTAAAAGTTTGGCCCATACTTTTACGGTAGAATATAAGGGGAATGCTTCCCCATATACATCGTTCAGTCGCTGTTTAAATTCATTTGGAGTATGACCTCCTTTTGTGAAGAACTTAATAACAGCTGGATGCTACATTTTGGCATGTCACAATCTTCTAAACATAGCCTTCTTTGTGCAACTATATTGAACTACTAAACACAGCGGAGCGGAAGTTACAGCTGCATTATTTACATAACAGATAAGGATTTTGTGAAGAAGATAATCCTTATCGGCGATGCCGGAAACTTATGACCTATCCTCGTATAATTTTGGAACTTGCAAATGTTACAAACTTCAAACTGATGAACAACTGGAAAGTGTGAGAGCGAAAATCACAGGAATAGAGGGGATATTAATCCTCCGTAGGGCGCAAAGCATCTCACAGATATTTTTGCTTATTAATGAAACAAAAATAACAGGCAGATAAGCAACAATAAGCAAGGATATGCTACAATGGATTTTAAGAAGATACTAAATGTTAGAGCCATTTTGCATTAACAGTGGCATCAGTACGTTGAAAAATATATCTCTTAGATGCTGCTCTATTGCGCCTGTCGTAGGCTTAAGGAATTTTATACTAAGTCTTATTTAAAATTACTATAGTAGTATTATTTATATTCTGTTTATTGAAAGCTTTTCTGATACATCCTTTTAGATTTCATGGCTGTCATTATCATTAATATTCATAATTGGCGAACTATTTTGCCATGGTCATTGGTTTAAATTAAATTAAAAACCAAACATTTCGCTAGTTACAGCAGCTAGCACGTCAGTGGACTGAGTGACTGCAGAGGCACAGAGAACAGCAATTGTGGTTTTAACGCTCGTTGTTACTCTGAGACATCACAGGTGGTGGACACTGGTGATACGTGGATGAAATGATAAATTGGGAAAGGGTTCTTATTTTAAGCAAGGAAATGTTTCAGGCCTAAGTTTGGGGCACCTGCCCGACATTTGCCATTTATGAGAACTGAAGATAACCTGGAAAAAATCTCAATCAGGGAGAACGGTCCTGGCGGGAATCGAACCGCAGACCTCCCACTCAAGAGTTCGCTACTTAATGACATTGACCACTCGTGGCGGTGAGAATGGTAATGATCAATTTTAATATATGACTCACTATTTAAAATAATAATAAAATCTTTTGTATTTATAAGGTCTAAAATGTATTAACAAATAGATATTTAACCCCTCTTAGGCTAAAATAACTTGTTACGACTACCTTACAAATTGCTAAGTTCTGTTGGCAATTTTCAGATGCCTCTATGATGACGTCTCATTTAAACAAATGCTTATAGGGCGTTGAGTGCTCTGAATACAGTGGGCTCCTTCGACATATACATAGGCTAAGACACTACAGTGTCCTGGTACGAACCTTCAGTCCAAACTAGTGTTTATTAATCACTTGTGTCTTCGTCTGAAAAATTTGAATTTACTGGTCCCAAGAGACCAAAAATTTGATCCGCAGGGCATTGTCTTTAGTCACTTGTTTTCTATGGCACCTTTACTGGCGATGCCTACAGTGAAATAACAGAGAAAGCTTTATCCTTCAGATAATATGCGAATATGATGATATTGTTCCACCACACTACACAAAATGCATTCATCAGTTACTTGAATACATTTTTCCCCAACATTTGTCGCCGGGGTCTTCCCAGGTCATTGGATAAACACCCATGGATTTCTTCTTCCAATAGTGAGTCATCAATGACATATTCTGTTGGAAACCACGCTACCTGGAAAACGTGAAACAGTACATCACTAATGCATTCCATGAGATAGATATTGGTTGTGCAGCAAAGTCTAGGGAAGCCCAAAGATGGCATCACACAGTACAGTCAACAATTTGAGCTCCAGCGGTAAAAAGTGTAGTGCTTTATATGCACAGATGGAACATTTCTTCGCTAACAAGATATAAATATAGGCCTGATGCAAGTTAGGGTGCATGACGCCAGAGAGAGAGGGGTAGAATTTACGGCTGCTAGGTAAAAATTTGTTGTTTACATCGGAACGCTAGCCAGAGCTCAAGAGTTCGGTTATACTGCATGGTTAATGTTAAGGCAACTTTATGTCAATGGTAGGAAATGTGTTCATCACTGCTTATGCGAGTAAAGCCCAGATTTTACAAAATTTATGCCACATTAAAAATATATAGCAAAAATTTGTTAAATATCAAGATATAAATATAATAAACTAATTTATAAACCATTAAAATAAATTAAATTATATTAAATAAATTGTCAAGTTTCACATTTTAATGACATTTTACCGTCATTGCACTACTGTTAAGCTAATATTGAAACCAAGTCCCTTTCAAATTGGATAAATACTTTCCTGGCTCTAAATTATTTCATAAATTTTATTAAGTAAATATGATGCATAATCAAAATGTTCCACGCGGCTCATGAGTTAAGAAAACTTGTTGAAATTTTTGCAATTGGAGCTTTGAACTTCGTAAAAAATTATATAGAAAAATATTTTAAATAAATATGATGAGTGAACTGTGATAATTTTTTTAATCTATAAGAAATATAATCTTTAAAATTAATAATTTTCATAGAAAATATTTGGCGTTACCATGATTTCGCCTTATAGAGTGTTACAATGGATGGTGTTGCATGTTCTGGTAAATTTTAATTGACTTTAATCAAAAACTGTGACGCATGGAACACTTTGAATGTGTGTAAATGAAGTTTTAAAAAAATCGTAGCTTTATATTGGAAAACAGTGTGATTTACAGAGTGTGGGACACGCAAGTGTTGACTTTCTGTAGACGCTCAATGGTTCGAGGAATCATTTGCAGCAAAAGAGAGAGAGCTTTTTGACCGATTTTGGCCAAAAACTCACTTCCAGTGTCCCTTAAGTACATGTAAAATAAAATTCCATTAAAACATTATTACTTCTATAAATACCTCTTTATCTGGTCAACATCTGCCTTTTCTTCCTTCATTTACATGCAATAACGTAAAATTCTACTCTAGTAATTAAATTAATAAAATAAAATGTTAAAAGGTATTCCACAGTCCAATTATCTGTATTTTGGAAAATTTATGCCGTGTCATCTATTGACTGCTAGTAAAATTAAAATCACTTTTTAATGAAAATTTTTAACGTTCAAAATAAAATACTTACTTAAAGTACAACTTGTGTCTTTCAGCGAATTATGTTTCTCACTGACACCAGCGTTTGATTACATTAATAAACAAATACGATTTAGGGTTAAAATAAGTCAGCATTAATGGGGACTTGTCCACATTTTTGTTAACAAAAAAGCTCTTTGCATATATTTTTGGAAATACAGTGGTTCGTCCGCGTTTTTCATGTTAAAGTCTTGTTTATTTCTTTTTGTTTTGTACGCATATTCAACTGTCTTTCTGTTTTAAAAGTTGGTAGCATAGATCAGTCGAGTAAACAGTTAATTAATGTTTCAATGTTCTCAGTTTCGAAATGTGACGTCATAGCGGCGATATTCGGTAGCGGGATGTGCACATCGATTGTAGTAAATATTTGCATCAGTTTTCCATTTTAAAGAAAGTTATTTCTTCATTCGATGACTTAATTTCTTTTTGCAATACATGGCCATACTAATCAGTGTTGAAAGGATTTTTTCTCTAATACAACCACAAGGAAAAAGGAAAGAAATAGACTTATCATTGATTATGTGAAAAGACTTGCTTTAGTAAATTTAATTATAGACAATTTATATGAAAATATAATTTGAACTATTTGTATAATAACAAGGGATTGTAAAAATGAATTACGTTGTGAGAAATATACAAGATATTGACATGTGGTACAAATTATGAAGTTCGTAAATGGAACATTAAGAAAATAAAGTAGTCCAATGAGATAGACCTACAGCTATGAAAAGTTGAGGTGGGTTAAGAAATGGTTGCAAGAAATATAAAAGTGGAAGATATGAATTTAATAGCACTAAGGGTAGTTTTAGCAGCATTTTAACATTAATCACTTTATTCTAAAATAAGGTCATTTGATTATGGACTGGCAGAGCGCTGCTGTATACTGTAAGAAGACAATATTCAAGGTCATATTGTTCAGGTAGCAGCTTGTAGTTTGAGGAAGGCTTGACAGCGACAAGTTGTGCAATTCACAGGTAGAGAAACTGCTGGCCAATTATGAGAGATAGGACCTCTCAATGGCAAGAGACCTGTTCCGAACTGCGGAAGAACCTTAGATGAGATGCAGGAATAACCTACGCCAACAAGTATTTTGATCATAAAACTAAAATTAATTCTTATTATTACCTGTTTTAAATACAATGTCATTTAACGCTTTCAGTAAACATATAAACACTAAAAAGTAAAGTTGCATACATGGCTACTTTATCTCCCCTTTTAGCGCATTCCCAAGGAATGTAGTAGATATTGGGATTTTTGAAAATTTACTACAAATACCCATCGATTCTGCACACTAGGCAATGCCAAAAATGCCACTTTCACAGTAGATATTTATTTAGTATATTTCAAAATTGCACCGAAAAACAACAGTAATGTGTAGTATGATGTTTTGTAAACAGATGTGACTCACGTTGCGTTGTTACAACAAAATGGAGCCAATATTATCTTTTGAACAGCGGAAATAAATTTTAAAGTAGTATTGGAAATCCGTCATTAATCTAATATGTGTGAGCATTATATTTGTATGTAAGAGAGCTCTGTAATAACCTTCAGAAAACGTTTACGTTACATGTTAATAACATTTAAATTAAATTTCAAAGCCACTGAAAATCGATGAAACTTTTCATTGTTTCTTGTTGATTATGTATATTTGCTTCGTATATTGTAATAGTTTTTAAATAGTTACATGTTTTTGTTTTATTGAAATATATGAACATCTTCTGTTAAATACAGAATGACACTGAAAACATTTTGTTATTTCTCTCTCTTTTAATGAATATGACGATGATATCAAGGACTTGGTTCTTCAATATGGTTACATTTAACAGTTTTTAAAAATACCCACACTGTATAGCTTTGTCCATCAATGGTCATATATTTCAATTAATTAATAGTGTATCATTAATTTTTGTGGTTTAATCTCAGTAATAATAGTGATGATAATAATAATTCTAAAAATGTGTGGTTTTTTGTAATACTTATAGATTGCAAGACTTCTAATTTCATTTTGTTTCCCTAATACCACACAATAAAGCCATAACTTATTTCATTTCATTCATTAATAAGGTCATATTTTGTATTGCTGAGGAATTGGTCCAGTTTACGCAGCTTCTGCGTGACAAACTTTTTTCGGTTGCGACGGCGGTCTGTAACTCAAATAACCTCACTGTGTGTCTTTAATTACTCTTTTGTCCTAATTTATATCTGGTATTGTTTGCTAAGCAATAAACTCCGGTGCTTAATGTAAATTATTTCTATAATAATAATTTAGTCTGTTATATTTATCTTTATGTGTATATCGTTTATCTTTTGACAAACTTAAGGATATATTACTATATATATCTTAATCTGGAGAGTTTTATGCAAAGATGAGAAAGAACAACAAATGCTGCATAGTGACTTAAAGCAACAGGTAGATGTACGGTTGTTGCACTTTGGATAGAGCTCTTGAAGTCATGAATTTTGTAAAGCAGCGCTTGCTTCCGGGCAGCGAGGGGCTCTCGGAGCGGATCCATCACAAGGTACGACGTTGTTTGACCCGCTAGGATGCATCTCCATTAGCGTTCTACTGGATACTGCAACACTCACTTTCCTACAAACCAAATGCAACGCAGCCCGGAACGCCCTAAAGGCTGAGCGGAGTGACTACCTAGTTCATGTAACTTCAATAAAACGCACCTTAAAATTGAATTGTGTACATTGCTGCGACAGAGCCTGCTGTGTTATAAGTACTAAACATTATCATGAGGGAATACTATGGTTGTATAAGTTGTTCCTTTTCAACCCGAAGTTTTGCTGAGAAGAAAGAAATAATAGACAAAGATAAACCAACCCAAAGTTAAAACGCGTGGTAGGTCAGATAAAAGTAAATAATGACGTTTGAACAAAGTATGGCTCAGTAGTTGTAAGAAATCGTCTTCTTTTTTCAACGATAATATTTGAACAACAAAAGAAGTTGTGAAGTAAATAATTTTCATGTGCTCAAAAATCGACATGAGCTATCTGTAGACATAACTGAAGAGAGAATCACTAAATTATCATTCATTTTCATTGAGAAAATCCTTTGAAAAACACCAAGATCAACCCAGATTTTCATAACAAAATAACATATATTTGTAGCTAAAACCCGACGTTGCTGATTTGTTTTAGTTACGGATGCTCTTTAATATCTCAGGCCATCAGCGTTCCTTTCAATTCAGGGCCGATGTATTTTGCTCAAGAACCTCATCTTTCATGCCTATGGTTCTTTTACGTCCCGTAAATCTATGATACAAGACCTACGGCTTTACTTCCCTTCCGAAGAAAGCCATACTTAGGATTTTTACTTCTGAAAAAATCTATCGAACCTGGCCGGAATTAAACTCTCGATCTTCGGTCTACAAGTCAAGTACGGTAGCACTTGAGCCGACAAAAATATCGATATTTAGAGCTCACCTATATGTTCTAGAAACGAATAATAGGAGACGATATTATATAAAAATAATATAAAATTCTATATTTAATGTTTCTAGCAATTATATATTTGTAATTTCCATAGTACAATTGTCAAACTTTTCGTACTTTATCACACTTACTTTGGAAATTTGGAGTATTTTTAAAGTACGCGTTAGTAAAATACGACCACAATGTTATATGAATGTTATTTTAAATACAGAGTGATTTATATAGAATTAACATATTTCTTTCTTTGATTATTTTAAAACGAATGACTTGCCTCAACTCAAATATACTGTATATTTGCGAGATTATTAAATTCTATAGAAAATGTTGAAACTATCCTTTATCGTATATAAGGCATAACATAACGGGTCGTTCAATGCTACTGGCCGCTCGTTGGAGGTCTGTGTTGTCAATACCATTAATCTCGTGTATTATTGTGCTTCATATCGTCCAGTGTCAGTGGGCGTGTGGTGAAAACTCTGTCTTTTAAGTAACCATAGGAAGAAGTCTGACGTTGTCAAATCAGGAGATCTCAGTGGCTACAGGTTCTTGGTCGTCAAAGAAACTTTCAATTAGCGCCATGGATTCGTTTGATGTATGATGACATATAGCACCATCTTGTTGAAAAATATCCAAGACCCAGCTCTACACCGTCCAGTAGCTCAATAAACCTCATTAAAATTCAGCGGTACTCTACAGTGTCCACATTCTGTTAAAAATATATTAATCGCACTGTTCTCTGTACGGAATTGTGCACTAAACCCCGACTTTAATTGGGTGCATAAGTGCATGAATAACATGTGCATTTTGGACGGCCCAATAGTGTGAGCTGTGTTAGTTTCCATAGCAGCATAAATGAAACCATGTGATGGACAATATGCCAAGTCTTTCAAAATGAACGCCATGTTGTGTTATGCCTTATGAGAAAGGAGGACATTTTTAACTTTTGCAATAGAAGTTAACAATCTCCCAAAGGTACTCTACATTGGAGGTATAATAAGTTGTGGGTGTTATTATTCATCCTAAAATAAATAAAGAAAGAAAAGTGTTATTTCTATACACGAGGGTAGGCCCATAAGTTTCCTGCCACGCCGATGAGGGTTATCGCCTTCACAAAACCCGTATTTGGTGTCATACCTTATCTTTTAAGTAAATAATTGCAGCTGTAGATTCCGCTCCGCTATGTACGGTTGTTCAGATATAGTTTCATAAAGAAGGCTATGTGTAGAAGATTGTGTCATGTTCAAAATGGAGTGTCGAGTTGTTATTAATTTCTTCACTAAAGGAGGTCTACTGGACGATGTATTTGAGAAGCCCTCCCCCCTCATATTCTACCGTAAAAGAATGGGTCGAGAAAGAATTGAAGACGAATAACGTGCAGGTCGGCCCTTGGAGGTACTCACTTGTGGAAGGAGAAATTATGGAAGATCGGCGGCTCAAAGTTACAGAAATAAGAGCAAGGTTGGGTCTTTCTAAAACAACGGTGCTTCGAATTATTCATGAGCACATAAACATGAATAAGGTTAGTGCAAGATGGGTGCCTAGACTTCTTTCCTCAGTCCAAAAACAGCAACGAATCATCTGTTGTCGGCAATTTTGGAGCTCTGCGTAGCAACGAGAGAGAGAGAAAAGTTCTGCAAACCATTGTTACAGGAGATGAAACAATGATCCTCTACTATGCTTCCTTGTCCAAAAGGGAATCAATGGAGTGGCGCAAACCTGGCGAAGCACCGTCTCTAAAGGCCAAGGTCGCTTAGTCAATGAGGAAGATCATGGCCATAATCTTTTGGGACTGTGAAGGAATACTCTTCATTGACTTCAAGGAGAGGAACACCACTATAAATGGGGAGTAATATTCTGGCCTACTGCACAGACTACGTGCTTCCATCAAAGAGAAAAGGCGAGGAAAGCTGAGTAGTGGTGTGCGCCTTCTTCACGACAATGGCCTGTGCACACAGCTCTTGTTGCAAAGGAAGCTGTGAAGAAATGTGGCTTCAAGGAGATCTAAAACCCATCCTACATTCCAGATCTAGCGCCCAGTGACTATTTCCTCTTCTCAAAACTCAAGAAAGACTTTCGAGGAAGGAAATTTAAGTGTGACAAAGAAATGATGGATGCTGTTTATGCCCATTTAGACAAGAGTTATTACTTTGGGGGGGGGGGGTTGAAATATTAATTCAAAGGTGTGAGACGTGTATTGCAATAAAGGGTAACTATATTAAAAAGTGAAATGGAGTTTTGTAGTTATCACACCTAGAAAATGGTTAGGCGGAAACTTACGGACCTACCCTCGTAAATCATCGGTCCTGGTGGTGTAGTGGTAACCATACTTGCCTTCTACACCCAAGGTCGCGGGTTCAAACCCGACCAGGATCGATGGATTTTTTCGGGCGTAAAAATCTCAAGTGTGGCTTCCTTCGGAAGGGAAGTAAAGCATTTACTACATTTATTGTCGTACATTAGAAGAGGCCTCTGAGCAAAATTTGTTGGCCGTTTCACGCCGACAAATTGGGGAAAATTTTTTATTCCAGTCTGAAGAACTCTGGTAATTTGGAGCTGAGAAGTTGTCAAGCCATGTTTGTAACATTTTAAGTTATCTAAAGAGTTGTTTTCACTTAAAGCGTGCGGTACCCATGAGTCGGATTTTTTAACTTTGCCTATGGAATGCATATATCGCACGATAGTTGACTGGTCACAATTTCTAACATTTGCTAACTTTGAATTGACAACGTAACTGTTTATGGATTTAACAGTTCAGAACATCTTCATCTTCTTGAAGTCAATGACTCTTCTTCTTTTTGAACGTGATGAATTGCTCACGTCAAACTGGTGATGTTTGAAACGAACAATTTTCTGGTCATGCATTATCTCCGTAGACGTCGTAGAAGGGACAAATTTTCAGGCCATCTCCGCTGCCTTTATTCCTCTACTTATATTAAACTCAAAGGAAGAATATTCGGAAGTGTCCGTCTTTTCCACTTAATACTCCCCATATCCCTTAGCTCTGAAATAGCGCCAACTTTCTTCAAATCTGCAACATTCAACACGTATTAACAAGCACAGACTCTAAATAACGAATGTCATGTGACAGACGTTAACAATGTCCTAGCAACCCAAGTGTTGTGATGACTACAGCCCGGAAGTTAAGCAAAGTGCCTTTTCAACTGAGTGGACATATTTAAGAGTCAGATAGGAACGAACATCTTTCGGACATTTGGGGCACTAGGGGCCAGTTTTTATTCTTCCTCTTTGGGCTTCTGTCGCCTATTTTAAGGTTTAAAACTCTTTTTTCCCTTTTTGATCATTGTGACCTTTTTATGCTATTATTTACGCATTTAAAAACACATAAAAATAATTCAATATATCGAAGGGAAAAAGTTATACAAATTAAATGGCATATTCACCTCACGGTTACCTCGGGCATACGAATACAAGAGAATAGACAGGATGAGATAAGTTCTGTAGTTTTGAATAGTACTGGCGAATGATTTGTATTGATCTGGCCGAGACAATTCTAGGAAATTTGTAGTGTGGACAATTCTAGCTGCATAAATGTAGCAAACAATTGCAAGCCAAAAAGATGAGAGCGGCACAGCTGTACAATAAACCGGCCTTGCAATGTGTTTAGTAAAAGAGATATTACCTAATTATCTTATTAACACAAACAGAAAATGATTTCGACCAGAAACCACTGCGCATCTTTTGCTGATTTTCCAGGATTCAAAACTACTTTACTTTGTCTTGATCAACATTTCCATGATAAAAATTTTTCTTTTTCTATGATGAAAAATGTTCTCTCTGACAAGCGGCTGACTGACAGTTGATACCTTAAAAAAAAAACATCTCGTTGTGGCTTGTAACCAAGAAAAGAAAGCTTACGTACTTTTTGTCATAAATACATTAAGTATCTTAAAATACCTATTTTCATTAATAATGAGTGATATTACTCTCTGTTTTCACTTTTAATAAATGCTTATTTTAATTATAATACGCCCTATTTTCAGTATTTAAGAGCCTTTTTGCCTAACTATTGGGGGAGGGGGGATTGGGGGTACAATGAAATTGTTGTCAATTCCACCACTTACAGATTGTGTCTATATTGCTACTGGTGTATAAGTTTCGCTTGCTCAGAAAATGTTCACTATTTATAACGTAATTATGGACAAGTTTAAAAACTGGAAACGAATTTTTGGAACAACAACATTTATACCAGTTTATATAGTATGTTTATTAAATGGGACTTTAATATATTGGAATCAATTTTAATATTGAACTAATTAGTATTAGTATTTTGTTAACAATACCCATAAATCAATCTATTACTGATGATTTTTTATATTTTGAAAATGCGGCATGTTTTTATTTTCCTTGTTGCTTCTTAGCTATCATTTGCGTTCATTTGATTTTTGTTTATTACATGTGTAAAACTCTCTTACAGTTACAATGGAATAAGTTTGGCAGTGCTACTTGCTGAGCTACTGGGGCTAATGGGACGAGTTTGATCCTTTTAAGATTGCAATGCAAAAAGGAACTTAGGTAATGCTATGTCTGCGTACATGTACGTCAAGTGATAATGAAATAACAAGGTTTCTCTCTTTCCTAACATGCCACAGTACATTAAACTGTGTGAGCAACATTACATTAGCCATATATATACATAGCTACGTGATGGTTAACATGGATGTTCAGAAAGTACCTGGTTCAGATTTGTAACAGGCTTGCAATTTTCTAATATAATTGTTATAATACTTAGACATTTAGTATCGTGTTTCCTGCTACTTAAAAATTACTTTTTATAATAGGAAACAAAAATATGAATATAAATGGTTGACAGAGTAATTGTTGTCGTAATATTATTTCGTTATATCTCTTTTCATGTAAATTTCTATATTCGTGCAAATATTTCTTAACTTATTTTAAAATTATACCTAAAAAATCACTGTAATACCGATTGTAATTTTCATCACATAACCAGTTTTGAAATATTATTGTACAGGGTGAATCTAAAGTCCTTCCCTGGTTTCGGGGGGCGATAGAACAGAAACCATGATATACATAGTGGAAACGTTTATAACAATGGAAAGAGTATCGTTTCAAGTTTGCATTCATAATAGCGTAGTTGAAGATCTAGCTGCTGGAGCGCAGTAATAGCGAAAACATGGCAGCTTCTTGCGTGTTATAGTTAGCTAAATGTGGGGCCGTTGTGACGGTACAACGACGATTTCGTACTAAACATCTACAAAAATCACCTACAATACAATTCGTTCATGCCACAAAAAGTTTGAAGCGCCTGGCTGCTTGTGTAGTGGATGGACAAGGAACAGGCCGGCCAAGAGTGTCGGTTGAGACCGTCGAGAGAGCGAGAAACATTTGTCAGGAGCCCTAAAAAGTTGCCACGTGGCGCTCGGGAGTCAGGAATTGCAGATTCCACAGCCAGCTACCTGACGTATTTTACAACGACTTAAAGTGAAACCGTACAGGGTGCAGCTGTTGCAGTTCACAATCCCAGGAGTCTTCAATTATGTATTGATTTTCTAGAATGGCTAGAAGGAGACGGTTTTGCTGAGAAAATGAGCGTCCGGCAAGATGATCCGTCACTATGTACTCATGTACTGAGGAAAACGTGGAAAAAACCTCAGTCAGGAAGGACGCTCCTGGTGGGATTCGTATCCCAGACCTCCTGCTCACGAGTTCGCGTCTTAAACACCTCAGCCACCCGTGGCGATGTATTTAGCCTGATATGTTTAAAGCTTACAGTTCCAAGTTTCTATAGCGCAAAAACACCACTCTTTAACAGAAATAAAACGGAAATATTTAAAGCTACTAACCTTAGGCTTTTAAAAATAGTTGTATGGTTGACCCCTTTATTCAATGTTTACGCAATGTTGTAACTTTTGTCAATACGCGGGGGTTAGTCAGAGCTTGAGCAGCATTTTAATACAAACCGACCGTACCAAAGCTGACGACCTTCTAGTTTGAATGCAGGCAGAGATTCTTCTCGCCCTTCTGCCCTCACTTTGCTCCCCAAGCCTGGATTTCTTACCCCCTGAGGGCTAGACTGCACATTTACTGCCGAGGGGGATGTTAAAGTTAGTTATAACGCATCCAACTAAATGAAACATTAATAAGTATAGCATGATACAAGTTGGAACGGATTCAACTTTTTGTATTTGTTTTATGCATTTTTTGTGGGTATGTTAATGTTTAATATTCTAGGTGCAAAATAACACCTTTCTGGGTTTTTACAGATCATGGAGTTCACCACTGGGAAAACGTTCGAGTATTTAAAAATGTAAATCTCTAGTACTGTCAAAACGGATTAATTTTGTTGGTGTCACATAACGGGTGTAAAAATATAGGTTATAGGGTTCGGTGGTAGGTAAATGGGTACCATGTGATTAAATGTTTACGTGCTAGCATTTCTGAAATGTGGAGGAAGACGTAGGCAGTAGGGATCACAAAAGCTAGGAAAGAAGTAAAACAGAAAACTGAAATACTGTAACTAAACAACATTTTAATGAACTACAGTGCTATCAACTTCGATACTTTTGTGTATCGCCTGACTGTGTCATGTCGAACTCTTGAAAAGATTCCCGGCATATCTAGGATGTCTCCAGCATCTACTTGAAGACGTGTCCCTAGATCTTGTTGTCTCCACGCTGTCTCGTAGACCAGAATTTGCATGTACCTCCAGAAAAAGAAATCAAATGGCGTCAGATAAGACGAACCAGGCTATTGAGCCTCCAGTCCAATCCATCTGCTGCCTAGGTGTCATTCAAATGACCACGTACCTCATGATCAAAGTGTCATCATGCTGGAACCACATCGCACTACGAATTTCCAAAGACAACTCTTGCAGCAGCTCTGGTGGTTGTGCGATATGGTGAAGGACTCCTGTTCATTACGTAACAGTTGAAGCAGTACCATGGTAAACAACCTTTAGCTAATGAATGCGACTTCTAGTGCTTGACGGCGACGTCTAATGGCTGCTTTACCTAGTTATTCTCCTTCAATTTGGGAGGCTATGGCGCGTAAACAAAGTGTTTCTGGACAACATAATGGTATACATCAACAGGTGGAACGATAGTTCTTGGCCGGTAACCTTAACGTGTCCTTTTGTCCGTTTCTGGTCGGTGAGCCTCGGACGTTTGAGTATAAGCAGCGACGCATTTTGTTCAGTAGCGAGCGAGTCGTGGAAAGAGTTCAGTCTCTGTGACTAGCCGTATGTTCGCGGGCAGGGTGAAAGAAGTCGCTCTCTCCCCATTCCAGTCGAGGTAAGTGTGACGTAGTGTAAACCTAAACTCGCCCTCGCGAACTGACAGTAAAGTTCGGTGACCGTCATCGGCCAAGAACGATCGTCTTAGTTGCACCTATCACTGAACCTTGTAACATACGAGGGTGGGTACCGCCACGGGTGGCCGAGGTCGTTAAGGCGCGGACTAGTGAGCGGGAGGTCTGGAGTTCGAATCCCGCCAGTACCTTCCCCCCTGATTAAGGTTTCTTTCAGGTTTTCCTCATCCTCATAAATGGCAAATGCCAGAGAGGTACCCTAAACTGAGGTGTGGAACGTTACCTTCCTTTAAAAACCAGAAAAATTGTCGCTGAACCCGCAGGCTCAAATACATTCGGTGTGGGGGAGAGGGGGGATGAGAAGGGGGGTTATCTGTGGCAGGGAATAAAGAAGTGGTCTCGCATGGTTCAGATTAGGGGCTTGGAAAGGAAGCAAAATAGTTAAAGCTTTCGGGGGAAGAATTTGCTCATTGTGCGGAGAAAGCGATACCTGGAGACATATTTTGGCAGAATGCAGGGAAACGGAGATTTTAAAAGCGAGCATTTATCACCGCAATTTCTGGATTCCAATAGAAATTTGAACATTTGTCGGGAAGTGTTGGTGCATGCGAGATACACACAAAATTTGGGAATATTTCTAGAGAAGATCCGACAAAGAAGGTTAATGGTCATAACAAAAAGGAGGAGATGGAGAGCGGATGTAAGTAAAGGATAGGGGGCTCATGAGTAAGGATTTCACTCATGTCTATGTAAATATAATTATTATAAATTATTAATATATGTGGCAGTATTTGTATATTTGTATGTATGCATGTAATTTATGTGTATGTATATATGTAAGGATGTATGTATATATGTATGTACGTATGTATGTATGAGTATGGCCCTTTTGATTGCTATAAGGACGACATTCGCATGTAGGGTCGTAAGGCCCATGCTACAGTTGTATGTATTTGAATACATCCTAAAATCGTACAATCCTTTAAAAATCCTTTTCCAATATATCATTTCATTTCATGTATCACCAGTGTCCGCCACCTATGGTGTCTCAGTAGTAAAAACGGGCGTTAAACAGCATTCAAAAAAATAGACGGTAGATCCATAAGTTTCCGGCCTCACATCTTTAGATTTCAACCCCCCCCCTCCAAATAGTCAAAAGTCTTGTCTCCAAAATGGGCATAAACAGCATCCATCGCTTTTTCGTCACACGTAAATTTCTTTCCACGAAGGTCCTTCTTGAGTTTTCAGAGGAGGTAATAGTCACTGGAAGCTAGATCCGATGTAGGATGGAGGTCGATCTCCTTGAAGTCACATTTCTTCACAGCTTCCTTTGCAACAAGAACTGTGTGCATAGACGCGTTGTCGTGAAGAAGGCGCACATCACCACTCAGCTTTCATCGCCTTTTCTCTTTGATGGAAGTACGTAGCTTGTACAGTAGGCCAGCATAGTACTCTCCATTTACTGTGGTGTTCCTCTCCTTGAAGTCAACGATGAGTACTTCTTCACAGTCCCAAAAGATTATGGCCATGATCTTCTTGGTTGACTGCGTGACCTTGACTTTTAGAGGCGGTGCTTTGCTACGTTTATCCCACTCCATTGATTCTCTTTCGGACAAGGGATCATAGTAGGGAACCATAATTTCATCTCCTGTAACAAAGGTTTGCAGAACTTCTCTCTCGTTGCTACAGCAGAGCTCCAAAACTGCCTGACAACAGATGACTCGTTGCTGCTTTTGGAATGATGAAAGAAGTGTAGGCACCCATCTTGCACTAACCTTACTCATGTTTGTGTGCTCATGAATAATCAAAGGACCGCTGTTTTAGAAAGACTCAACTATTTCTATAACTTTGAGCCGCCGGTTTTGTAAAATTTCTCCCTCCACAAGAGCTATGTTTTCAGGAGTGAGTGTCTCTAAGGGCCGACCTGCATGTTCTTCGTCTTCAATGCTTTCTCGACCCATTGGAAAAGTTTGGCCCATTCTTTTACGGTAGAATGCGAGGGGGGTGCTTCCCCACATACACCGTCCAATAGCCGTTTAATTTCATTGGAAGTAAGTGCTTCTTTTGTGAAGAACTTAATAATAGCTTGAAACTCCGTTTTAAATATGTCACTATCTTCTGCACATAGCCCTCTTTATGTAACTATATCTGAACAACTGAACACAGCGGAATGGAAGTTACAGCTGCAATTATTTACTTAACAGATAAGGTATGACACCAGATAAGCCTTTTGTGAAGGCGATACTCCTTATTGGCGAGGACGGAAACTTATGGGCCTATTCTCGTACTTGCAAAGGGTTTTACAAGCTATGGCTTGGCCTTCCCCAAGGAAGTGCCCTACAGAATTGTTAGGGTAGAAGCGGATAGAAATATCCAGGAAGTGCTTTGAAGAACTCTAGAAACTTGTTCAACGTGTTGGAATAACTAGGAAACTTCTAAACCAAATGCCTAAAGTTTGCTAAGGTGCTATTATTGACAAGGGTTGATACTTCAATGAAAATAAAATGTAATTTTGTTCCTAGAAATGCGCATATTTTGCCCTATTTCATATTAATTTTTACTAATATACATATTTCTGTGCTTATTTTTATTTGTTTTCCTCCTTGAAATATCAGTAAATTAAATGGTTTAATTAAATTAATGAGTAAATTGGTACATTTAGAGCTGTACTTCAATGAATTATCTGCCACCAAACCAATTAGTAAGCGTAAACATTTTCGCCATTTACATTTCAATATAAATATACGAGGGTGTCATTAATTAAGTGACAAATGTATATAGACAAATAAAAGTACTGATTTTAAATATACTTCTATTTATGAACATAATCTCCCTATATATTGAAGCGTTTGTTCCATCGTTGCACAAAGTTCTAAAATCCAGCAGTATAAATTTCTTTGGGCTACTGTCGGAACCAGGCGGAACTAGGCTGTTCATCATCAGGAAAATCTTCATGTTAAGAGGGCCAAACTAATAAAAGTTGCTTGGAGCAAGATCGAGGCTCTATGGAGGATGCTGTAGGACTTCCCATCTGAAATTTCGCAGCGTTTCATTTGTTTTGTTGGCAGTATGACTACATGCGCTGTCATGCAAATGCAATAGGCTTTTGGTGAGGAGTTCTGGTCGCTTCCGTTGAATAGCCTTACGAGGTTTCCTGAGGATGTTACAGTAGAAGTCTGCATTTACTGTTTGCCCTTGAGACTGGAATGCGTTGAGCAGCATTATATCTTTGTAATGCCAGAAGACTGTGTGCATCACTTTCCCGGAGGATGATGTCTCTTTAACATTTTTTTTTCAAGGGAGCCAGGATTTTTTCCTTTATTTGACACATACTTTGTCTCGGGCTGGTAATGTTGAACTCTGTCGGGCTAGTTTATCGTCCGTCATTATGGTAGCGATTGAGAAGTTGTATGCAACCATATTCTTTTCATTTTGTCAGCAAGCTTTCATGCACAGACTTTTTGAAAACCCAACCTGACATTACCATGAGGTGGGTCATGCCGTGTGAACAACGGCTATAGTTACCTTTTGTCAGCGCGGTTGAGGTCTTCAATTCGTTGCAAATTCACCTCTATGGCATTCTCCTTTGGCCGTCCGACGCAGTGTTCGTCTTCAATACGTATGCACGCTGCAGAGAACTTCTGCATCAATCTTCACACTGTAGATGGGGAGCATTTTTAAGAATAATCTTTGATTCTAAATCTTTTTTTCCCTACAAAAATCGCACAGCGTAGCCCTGCCCTGCTAGAGAGTTATACAATCACGCAGATGTATCGCATTCTTGCAATTACTGTTTCGCCATTGTAAACATCGATTGTATCATGTCTCATGTTACCATTTACCACCGGCGACTGTCATCTGTGGCAATAACTGAAGGTTTCTCATCCAAATATATATTACCCACATTAATTTGCAACTTAATTATTTACTCTCCTAGCTAAGCTGCTACTGTAAGAAAATATATTACCTCTAGACCCAAGGATTATGGTTTTTTGGAAGCAATAATTAGGTCATCTTCATCTGCAACTCAAGAAGCGGTAAATAACTTGAAACATTTAGGGAAAAAAAATGTAATAGCAGAGTACAATATAAATCTTTAGAAACAATCATTTGTAGCTATAAATTGTATTTTGTGATTCTTATTTTCTTACACTCCTTCGCAAAGCGTAGAAAACTTTGTATTTACTTTTATATATCCTTCAATCTAGTTATTACTATTTTAGTTAAATATAGGTTAAATATAGATGTTTTTTTTCTAAACCATTAAAAAAACTCACAATATTGTGCGGTCTTGCCGAGTAAGCTCCTATAGCTTTTGGTTGATGAGGTGCAAATCATTTCACTTCCAACTTAACAGTTAACTTGAAAATGGAATATTCAGAAAAATGTCTACTTTATTCATTACCACAAAACACATAAGTTTCTTTGTAACTTAACAGTTAACACTGTGAAAGTCAACTTTCCACTGATAAACCATCCAATTTCAAACAAAGTGCGAAAATAACCCCTAGTCAGTAACCTCTTAAATCTGGTTTCTAAGAAAAGAGAGAATACGAGGACCGGCAATGGGCCGTCTTCCTACTGGCTCAAGAGAACGCAGAAATAAGCAGGAGAAAGGCTAATCCATCTTGGAGGAAGACAAATATAAGTCCTTGTAAATATTTGCTGGCCCTGAGCTTCCCTCGCTAACGGAGGACCCGCACGCTACCGCTACTACAGTAGAGAGGAAATTCGCTTATCGCGTAAGATGCAATTAAGAACTATGCTGTTATATATATATCGCTGTTTCCATTTCTTTGTTTGTTTGTTTGTTTTTTTTTCAGTTGACCATTAGAAGACAAAATGTAATTTATTATGGCATTTTCTTTGGGTGGACCAGGACCATCTGGCCCTTATTGACGGGCCGCCCCTGTGGATAGAGTTTGGTCTATTTACGGTTCCTCTTTAACATCTCAGGTCATCAGCTTCCCACTCAATTCAGGGCGCGAAATGACCGCTAAATTTTGCTCAGAGGCCTCTTCTTTCAGGCTTGAGGTTCTTTTACGTGACGAGTTTACGACGCGGGACCCATGGCTTAACATCCGTTCCAACGGAAGGTATACAACGACCTTGGCCGGGATTGAACCCGAGATCTTGGGTCTACCAGGCAAGTGTGGTTACCGCTAGACCACCAGATCGCCATGGATAGAGTTTAGACAATCGACTGTTGTCACAACAATGAACTTTAAATCACCATGCTCCTGTTCTAAAATCAATGACTATATTTGATCCACCATATATTATGAATATCTTGGTGTTTAGAAAGTGAGTTGTTATGCAAAAATCGAGCGAGAAGGAAAGTTACTTTCATTGTGAGAACGTTTTACGTGAGGAAAGAAAAGATTTAGTAAGTTTGTCTCCTTCATCATATTGTTAGTTTGAAGGCCTACAACTTGAGTTTGCAACCGTTTCAAGTGCAGTACCTATTGTTGGAAGACTTTTTATGCGGAAAACCCACAGCCCAGCAACATAATGTAACAAGCATATGTATAAAAATCAAGGAATTCCCTGGCTGTTCTTGGCAAGGCCATCATACCGCGCATGCTACTGCAAGTTGAGCTAGAGATGATATCAATACTTAATATGCAATTTACAGCGCGTGAAAAATTCATCGAGGGGAGTTCCCCTGAGAGCCATAACTTCCTCCAAAGCTGCTGCTGCGCCGACTTGTGGAAGGTTGCAGGGGTGGGGAAGGTTCAAGCGGGGGCATTTCTGCGCCTGCGTGTTGTTCTGTTAACCCGATGTAAACAAACTTAAATATTGTCTACCAGCGGCAGAGGTGATTAACGTAAGATGTATGCATGCAACAGATGACAATCTGCGATTCATAGCTATGCAGCTAACAATCTTAGATTAACTAAAAAAGGCCCTTGTTTAAAATCTTTTAAGATCGTAAATATGGCAAAGCGTTGAGCATCGAGCCGTGGAAATAGTGAGTGCTTGGGGATTTAGCATGTCACGAAATTGGCAATGCTACCTGTATTATTCTTTAGATGGCCCTGCATATATAAAGGATAGTGTTATTAAATACAAACCGAAAACATTTATTAGCTCTTTTTAATGAATTAAATATTTATTGGGCACATGTATGTCATAAAAACCCTAATAAGCAACCAAGTACCTGGAAGTGGTAGTGATTTACTGTACCAGAATTTTAAAAGGAACGACTGTTAGGCTATAGAATATAATATAGCAATTAACGGACATTAGCAATGAATTTTCACAGTTCCACATATTTCTGAAACTTTTACTGTGATTGAATTACTGTTAAGTTAATATGTATACCAAATTTAATTCAAATCGGACAAATACTTTGCGATCTATAAATTATTTCATAAATGTTATTTCGTAAATATGTCCCACAATCAAAATGTCCAATGTGGCTCACGAGTTGAGAAAATTGGTTGGCATTTTCGCAATTGGAGCTTTAAACCACATACAAACTTTTTAAATATATTTTATAAGTGAAGTGTAACAATTTTTTAAAATCTATAAAATTTTTAATCTTTAAAATCAATAAATTTTTATATAAAATATTTTTGAAACTATTTTTATTTATGTCAGCATGTGTTTTGTCCTATAGCATATTACAATATATACTTCTGCACATTCTGGGAAACCGCCAAGGGTGGCCGAGGTCGTTAAGGCACGGACTCGTGAGCGGGAGGTCTGGGGTGCGAATTCCGCCATGATCTTCCTCCCTGACTGGGGTTTTTTCCAGGTTTTCCTTAGTCTTCATAACTGGCAAATGCCGGGGAGGTAGCCTAAACTTAGGCCTGGAACGTTTCGTTCCTTAAAAAAAATCCTTTCCCAATTTATAATTTCATCTCATGTATCATCAGTGTCCACCGCCTGTGGTGCCACAGTAGTAAAAACGGGCGTTAAACATCATTCAAAAAAAAATCTGGGAAAGTTTAATTGAATTTAAACAAAAACTATTATGTGTGGACATTTTGAATGTGTGAAAATGAAGTTTTGAGAAAAACACTGTTTTACAAAACAGTATACTAGGAATTAGTATGATTTTAAAGGATGCGTGAGCCTCTTTAAATGGTTGTAGATCCCGAAGGGGGGGGGGAGCGGAGACATAAAAATATTGGCTCTCTGTGGAAGCCCAAAGATTCAAAGTACCATTTGCAGCAAAAAAGATTTTCGATTTTTGACCGATTTTGTTCAAAATACACACTCTATAATATCAGATGTTTCACTCCTTATCGACCTCAAATTTTCCTCTCTAATGTATAAATTAACGGGGATTAAATAAATTAAATTTGACATGAATGTGTGAAAATTATGATTACCGAAGTATACAACCAGAGAATTAATTAATAGCCCGCGTAAGGCCGAATGCGCAGCCACATCGTATGTGCTGTTGTTACGGAATCTTCAGTAGCTAATGTGCTTTTGACCTCCACGGGTGGCTGAGATCGCTAAGGAAAGAACTCGCAAGCGGGAGGTCTGGGTTTGAATGAGAGTTTTTCCCACGTTTTCCTCAGCATTCATAAATGGCAAATACAAGGAAGGCAACCTAAATCATAAGTCTGGAACACTTCCTTCTTTCCCAGTTTATCATTTTATCTCATGTATCACTCACTAGTGTACAACATCTGCTATGCTTCAGTAGTTAAAATGGGCGTTAAACATTAATGAAAAAAAATGTGCTTTTGTACAGTACACACATTACGGCATGAATCACTACAAAGTCAGTTAACGTTTATTTTATGAATGTACTGGAAAACTTTGTGAATAAAGAAGTGCCAAAAGGATAGGGGGAGGGAGAAGGTTGTTTACTCTTATGCAAGAATTGTAACTTCCCGACACACAAGACAAAATAATTTGATGTTTTTGATTCCATCAATACGGGGGCTTTCAACGAGTCCTTAGAAAATCCAAAAGTGGCGCCCATAGCATCGAAAAAGGTTTGCTTTTAGTAAGCGCCATCTCTCTCTAGACTGCGGTTAAAGTTGCAGCTATATTCATTAAATGGTTTCCTTGTCATTGGGATGGAAACAACAAACTCGTGTTTATTTAGTAAGATAAAGGGGGAAAAACAGTTTTTGTGGGGTAATTAAATATTTCTATTCAAAAGGCTTAACACCGAAAGAGATCACCGAGTTGGATGAAGTTTGTGGCACATCTGCTCCTGTGTTTGCGACTCTTTACCATTATAAATGAGTTTAAACGTGGCCGTATATCCACAAAGGATGAACATCGTTCGAAACGTCCAATGGAAGTGACTTCCTTCGAAATGATTGACAAAACCCACTATACGGTTTTGAGTGATTGACAAATCTAAGTTCGCGAAATACTTGCGTTTCTGCGTCGATACAGAGCTGTGGACGAATCATGGATACACCACCACACTCCAGAGACAAAAGAACAGTCCTAACTGTCGGTTTCTAAAGGCGAAGATTGGTGAAATCGGCCGACAAGGTGATGGCCACGTTTTTTTTTTTTTTTTATGCAAGAAGAATGCTACATCGATTACTTGCAGAAAGAACGAACAACGAACGCGTCGTTGAGCGAAGTATATACACTTGAAGCAAAGTAAACAGCTGTGTTAACATAACACACAAACAGAAAATGTTGAGCACAAATCATCTTAAACTTTTACAGTTACAACAGTTGCTCAAAATGCCCACCATCGACGTCGATACACTTCTGAGTACGTTGAACTACCTATTGAGCAAAGTTTACGAAAGTGTCCTCAGTGATTGCAGCACATGCTGTTTTAATTTCTTCCCGAAGTGCTGTCAGTGTAACTGGCTTTCTACGAAGTTCCCCATAGGTAGAATTCCAATGGTGGTTCTGTTTTGTATATACGTCTCTATTGCCTCTGAACTTCAACAACACTTTCGGTTGTCCAGTACAACTTCAAAATTGATTTCCGCTGTTCAAACGATAATCTTAGCTCCATTTTGTTGTAGCAACGCTAGCATAACGTAATGTGAGTCATCTGTTTACAGAACATCATACGATAATCTTGACTTCATTTGTTCATTGTTTACTGTCACGTAGCAACGCTATCATAATGTATGTGAGTCACATCTGTTTACAGAACATCATACTGCACATTACTATTGTTTTTCGGTTCAACTTTGAAATATATTAAATAGACATCTACTGTGAAAGTGTGTGTACATTTTTTGGCACCCTTGGTATGTATATGTGTATGTGTGTGTGTGTGTGTGTGTATGTGTGTGTGTAATTGAGGTAGTGCAACAATCTAGGCCGAACAAGTAGGGGAGACAGGGACATAAATTGAGAACAGATATATGACAACTCGAAAACAAAATGGCTGTAAGCTTCGGAGGGAGAAATGAGAAGAGTGATGAATGAGATTATTATAACAGAAGGGAGAAACAAGCTGCATGTAAAGAACAAGGACTGGGGTGGGGGACAGGTAGCGGCGTTGCCGTGCTGAACCACAAAGGGGAAAAAGAAATTGGAAGGGAAAAAAAATTATGAAGTGGGAAGAAGAAGAGGAAAAACTAAGAAGAGCTGTAACAAGAATTCTCCTTTATGCTATATTCTGTACCACAGAGGAATATTAATATTATCATCCAACGAGTTTTGTATGATGTAATTTAAGGCGATATCATAAAAGGGGAAGAAAAAAATTGTACTAGATGAGAGCCTCTCCTCAGCGCTCTCAAATTTACACGCTCTTGTATAAAAATAACACATTCCACTTTCGCCGCGGCTGTTCTCTCAAAGGGAATTGAGGCTACTATGCGGTATGAAATTTGGTTTTGCAAAATTTGTTTAAAGCCTTGAAAACGTATTTTGCATACTTCATTTAATTTCTTCATTTTGCAGCCCTGTCACTGAAAATTCTACAGGGATATCAGTGTCTGTTTGAAGCTGTTTGCTGTCTGCAGAGTAGCCTCAAATTTGTGGAAACTGAGTGGAAAGAATATATAAAGTTACAAAGGCTTGACGATCAATAGCACACTTTGCTGTTTATTTTTAAAACAATTAAAACAAATTAGAGGAGGAAATAAAAGATAAAACTGGAGAGATAAAAGTGATTTTCGAGGGGGAAGATTTTGCATAACAACCTCTAAAGGACTGAGGCCAGTTTCATACATATACCGGGTGCTGATGAACTACACCACAATACTTTCAGAGACTGTAGATGGGTCTTGGAAGCAGAGATAAGGCTGACAAAGATGCTGATAAATAAGTGTTAAAATATGCCTGTGAATATCTTCAAACCTGTTTAACAATTGAGAAAATCTTTATTAACTTAAACTTTCAGAAAATCCATTATGTATCCTGATTGATGAAACTTATTTGGACTTTACCACCTCAATGTGAATGACGTAACTGCCAATAAGGGTATCGGCTTCTAGAATACGATACTATCCAAGTTAGAGGGTGGTCAAGGCGACATTCTGAAAACAACCTGACTTACAACTACGACGTGGTAAGAATGTATTCATGTAGCTAAAGATAAATAGGAGAGGAAACTTATGAACATTTATCGCTACTGGTGCACTCTAATTTTAGCTCGGAACACCCAACTGAAGTTTAGTTTCCGTAACCCTCACTAGATGCTATTGATCATTATTTCCTCTCTCCTCTGTGTCCCATGATGCATACATTATTTCATTCATGGAGGAAGTTTATTGCGCCCTGTGTACGGATAGTTTAGTATATGTTCGCAAATGCCCTATAAACATTTCAAAAACGCTGAATTTACTTGACTGTGATGGGCATAACTGCGATACTTGGTTGGGTTTTGATTCTGGAACGTTACTAACATTTTTATAATCCAGACTTATTTGGGATGCATGTTGAACTCCTCTCTCCAACTGCTGTAGTTCTCTTGTTAAGGAGTGGAAAACGGATGAATGCAGGTGCATCCCAAAAAAGTCCAGAATTAAGGGTGGGGGGGGGGACGTTACGTTTCAGTGCCAAAATTTCAACCAAATGCATTATCTTCAACAACTTTATTGTTAAAAGTATTCCTTAGTAACTATAGACAACAAGTAACCAGTGATAACCCATAGGTGTAACAAAAGAGCTGTAAATAACGAATTGAGGTGGACGCAGCTAAGCGAACAGTCGCACTATTCTCAAGTTAATTCAAAAACTACAACTAGATGGCAGTGCCGGTAGTTGCATCTCCTATTATTATATTTACTCAAAGGCATCTCTCTTTTCCTCTCCGAAGAGCACTCCCACCTTCCACAATGAATTATCGGAACTATTATCTGTTCGCTGTTACTTCTATCCTAACGTAAATATAGCCATGTACTGCATCTCTCTTCTCATTGCCTCCGGGACGACTTACATCCCCGATGTTACATACCTAGTCCCTAAAAGAAATTACAGTTTAAATTTTTACAAGGGGCTAGTTTTCATTGATAAAGTTATAATAGTGAATACTGTAATAATCTTGAGAAAAACCAGCCAGCTACCTTATTATGCATTTTAAATGTTAATAATTTACGTATATGTCACTCTTTGTATAGTTTCAATGCATACAGGCGGCATGGCTATTGCGCAACAGAGCTAACAATCAAATACGTTGCATGAATTGTTTGTAGGCCTAAAAGCGATCCTTAACCAATAAGGAGGGATACATTCCTACATCGAAATAGAAGTAACGGAAATCGCACTATAGATTAACTTATTTTAGCCCCCGCAATAGTGATGTCCCTCATTTCCAATGACTCGAGGTAAAGTGAGAATACGAAGATAGATTCATAAGTTTCCGGCCTCGCCGATAAGGATCATCGTCTTCACAAAACCCTTATCTGTTAAGTAAATAATTGCAGCTGTAACTTCCACTCCATTGTATTCACTTGTTCAGATATACTTGCATAAAGAAGGCTATGTGTAGAAGATTGTGACATGTTCAAAATGGCGTTTCGAGCTGATATTAAGTTCTTCACAAAGTGACTTACTCCAAATGAAATTAAATAGCGATTGGTCTGTTTGTATGGCGAAACAATCCCCTCATATTCTAGGTAAAAGATGGGCCAAACATTTTCGAATGGGTCGAGAAAGCATTAAAGACGAAGAGCGTGCAGGTCGGCCCTTGGAGGTGCTCACTCCTGAAAACATCGTTCTTGTGGAAGGATGAAAGACCGGCAGCTCAAAGTTACAGAAATAGCAGCCTTTCTAAAACAACAGTCCTTCGAATTATTCATGAACACATAAACATGAATAAGTTTAGTGCAAGATGGGTGCCTAAACTGCTTTCCTCAGTCCAAAAGCAGCGAAGAATCATCTGTTGTCAGGGCATATTTTGGACGTGACAACGAGAGATAAATTCTGCAAACCATTGATATTACACGAGATGAAACTATTTACTATGACGCCTTATCCAAAAGAGAATCAAAGGAGTGAGTGGTGTAAACCTGGTGAAGTACTGCCTCTAAAGGCCAAGGTCACTCAGTCAACCAAGAAGATCATAGCCACAATCTTTTGGGACTGTGAAGGAATACTCTTCATTGACTTCAAGGAGAGGAATATCACAGTAAATGGGGAGTACTGTGCTGGCTTACTACACAGACTACATGCTTCCATCAAAGAGAAAAAGCGAGGAAAGCTGAGTGGTGGTGTGCGCCTTCTTCACGACAACGCGCCTGTGCACACAGCTCTTGTTGCAAAGGAAGCTGTGAAGAAATGTGACTTCAAGGAAATCGGCCATCCAACCATCCGTCCAGGCCTAGCTCCCAGTGACTTTTTCCTCTTCTCATAACTCAAGAAGGATCTTCGAGGAAGAAATTTTAAGTGTGATGAAAAACTGATGGATGCTGCTTATGCCCATTTTGCAGTCAAGTCTTCTGAGTGTTTTATTTTTTTTTTTTTTTTTTGTGGGGGGATTGTAATGTTAACTCAAAGATGTGAAAAGTGTATTGCAATAAAGGGTAAGTATATTGAAACATGAAATAAAGTTTTTGTCTTTATCATACCTAGAAAATGGTTAAGAAAAACTTATGGACCTCCCTTGTAAATTTGATCATATGGTGTATACATTTGAGCCCTCAGAGTATTGGAAGTTCGCCCGAATCAACTAGCCTAATCTCTTTGTTGATACTGATGCGAGAAAAAGTATATACTTTTTCTTTGCAATTCCGTATTATAGTAGTTTTTGTGAATGGTATGTTAGCTATTTCTGTTTTAAAACACATTTAAAATCACAAAAAGGAGGTTAAAAGTAAAAACTAAATAAATTTGTCATGAGACAGATGTGTTGAAAGTATAAGTATTTAAAAAATAATTCATTTTATTTAAAATGCCTTAGAAAAGAATACATTTCAATAAAAACTATAACAAATAAATATTCGTTTATTTTATTCATTACACAATAGTAGTTCACGTGTATAATATAGACAAGACATGCTTGCAACCAATGTTTTTTTCAAACTCTCCAAATGAAACTCGCGACAGGAAATTGGAACTAGCGAATTGGACATCCCAGAAGCTTTAGTTGGTGCCCTGGAGTTAAGCCTTTCAACACAACGTTTAATGCCAGGGTGGTGTCCGTTGGGAGCAGTGCTGATATAAATCACGAAAGTACCACCTTTAGAAACAGTACGCATGCACTGGATTTAGAGGGAATGAAACAATGGAAGTCCTCCAAGTTAATTCGGTGATTTATATTGGCAGACCTATTCTTACGCCCCTCTTGAGAGCGTTACCTCATTAAACTACTAATCGAAAAAGTCTGCACTCTCATGCCCATCATTATACGTACATCATAGTGAAGCCACTGACAGTAACTATAACTTATTTTATTTCATTAATTAATAAGACCTAATTTGAATTTTATAATACTTTTTATAGCCATAGTTATTAAACTCGGTGAGGAATTTGCTTAGTTTATAGTTACTGTGTGGTATTAAGGAAACGAATTCTTGCAATCTGTAAGTATTACAAAAGAGAAACCACATTTTTTTAAAAAAATATTATTACTTATAAAATTAATCACAAAAATACACCGATACTATTAATTAAATGAAATATATGACCGCTGACAGTCAAAGCTACAAAGATATTTTTAAGCATTTTTAAATGTAACCATGTTTATGAACTGAGCCCTTGATATCATCTTTACATTCACCAAAATTGAGAGAAATAACAGAAAGTTTCGAGTTACATTGTGTATTTAAGATGCTCATATATTTCATAAAACAAAAACATGTCACTATATAAAAACAATTACAACGTACTAAGCAAATATACACTCAACAATAAACAATCGAAAGACCCATCAATTTTCTTTCCCTTTGAAATTTACATTAAATGCTAATGTAGTATCAACATAACGAAAACGTTTTCTGAAGGTTATTACAGAGCGTTTTTACATTACAAATATAATTCTCAAACACATATTATATTAATATTTAACTTCTGCTATCTTCACGATGACGTTTTTGTTAAATATAAAACATATGCAATACAGTTTATGTGCTGCGTTGCTATAATTTATAATGTAATGTGATTGATAAATAGATTACTAGAGTTTTTGTTATTTTAATGTGTTTATATCAAATGCTTAATTAATTTGTCTTTTATTTTAAAACACTATAGAAAAAAATAAGAGAGCTTCCTAAATTTCGGTTTTCAATATACCCTTACACCTAAAGATCCAGTTTCTCTGTTTTTCGGAAATTATTTCTTCCCTTATTTTAGTTAAATGGTTATATACCGAATTTTGTTGTGAAGAATCAAATATTGTTGCCGCTGAAACGATTTTGAAATGTGGGGTTTCAGGTAAACCCCCATTCCTAATAATTATATTTCAATGCTTTTCAGAAACTACTATTCTTATTTTATTTCAGTTGCATATATGCAGTTTCGTTGCAGCCGCTAGAGCGATTTTTAAATTTCACTTTAAGCCTCCACTCTTTAAATTTCGATTTTCAACTATACTCCACTCCTAATTTTCCAAAATTTAAGAAAATATTCTTCTTATATTATTTAAATGGTATATAACACATTTTGTTGTGACAAATAAATATTGGTGCCACTAGAGTGATTTTTAAATTTTGGGTTTAGTACATCTTTTGGGATATAATACATCTTATATAACAGAATCGAATTAAAACATTAAGAACAGAAAATTTGTTTTTATCAGCTTGTATAAAATAGGAAAAATAAGATGTGAAATGTGCATTTAATTGTCAGTTATATGTTCTTAAACCTTTATTTTTCTTTGTAAGGTATGTACGAGGGCCATCCAGAAAGTAAGTACCAATCGCGCCTGGAGATGGAACCACTTGTCGGATAGTAATGCGCATGCGCAGGAGTAGAGAACGGGAACGAACTAATTTCTTTCTGCTTATTCTTTGAACATCAGCCTTCAGATTTTATTTGATTTCTATTATTTTAATTTGTCCAATAAAACTAGAGTAAAATTAAATATACGTAAAGAAATAGCCACTGAAACAGAAAATAATTTCACGAATAAATAAAGTTGATGCTACTCTTGAGAATTGAGACACATAAATCATGTCTTTTAGCGCCCTCTATTATTCTTTAGATGCCGCTTGATCATGTAGTATGTAAATCGATGTTGAGAGTTTTTATTTTGCTGCAAGGTGAAAGCATTCCAAATTAGATGCAATACAGGCAGTGTTACATGACAATGGGGAACTTAATGATGTTGTTTCTGGCCCATCATTCTTTCAATTTTCACTATATTCTCATCATTTACAAACTTAAATAGACCCTCCCCAAGATCAACATTTAACAGAACACGATAACAGTAAACCTTTTCTCCATTACTTTGCGGACACATATTTGTCTCCTTGAGTCAAATCCCTCGTATTTGGATTCATGTGTGAAAAGTAGACAATAGCTGGTGTACAGTGTCTGTTTGTAGTCTACCTTCTTTATTTTAGTAGGTTTTTAGCAATGATTTCCTTACTGTCATATGCCCCTTCTGAAAGTCTCCGTTTTTCTGTTGCTGCAAAAATGTCTTACTATTCGTTTCTGCTTGTTCTGCATCTGTTTGTAGTGCATTTTTAAACCTATTCCTTTCACTAATAATAAAACAATGACTTCAAGAACGAAGCAGTCTGTAACAGAGAAGAGGTTTAGACTTGCGGAGATATACTTTAGTTAACGTTAAGGACTTCGTGTAACCAGAACTTTTTTTTACAATGAACGGGCAGCGGACAAAGTACATTGAAACACAAGATGGAATGACTCTCCGGATACGCAGCAGAATTCCAGATCTGCCGGTAGGTTTACTGGAAACCGTTTACTGTCTGGTCAGACTCATGAAAACATACGGCGCGGAAATGTGGAGGTGAGAGCAAAAGGAGAATCTGGCTCGGATGGGAACGCGCTTTTTGAAAGTAATTTTGGGGGTAGTGATGGGCACGGTGAACTACGGAATTTGGGGCTCATAGTGAATGTATAGAATGTAAAATTAGAGCAGTGAAATATTGGTTACGAATTATTCTGGGAATTCAATCTTTAATTAGAGCAATCTGCCTAAAGGAGCAGCTTAGATTAAGACATGGACCTTCAAAGTGAAAAAGTAACTTGTATAACAGGTCAAAGTAACAGGAGATCTGTATGGAGGAAGGCCAGAAACCGCCTGAAGGATACAATCGCATAATGTGGGGAGATGGTCTCGTTAGATGTGCAAACGGGAATAAAATCTGGGTGAGGGATGGAGCTGTACATCAAAACAGGGGACAGTCTCCTTAAACAGGGACTAGCGTGATTAGGGCATAGCGGAAGATCAGGATCAGCGAACTGTAGCAGCACAGAGCCGCCTTCCTTTACTGACTCGAGCAGAGGGCAAGGGGCATGCTGGGCTGTGCTGGCAGGCAAGGATGAGGAGCAGCTGGGCAAATTCATGTAGCAGGTGAGACAGCTGAGATCTGAAAGGGTGAAAAACAGGGGAGGGACTAATCTGAATTAAAATGTGTATTTGTAAATAATATTGTGTTTACTTAATCTACTGACAAGTGGGAAAGGGTTCTATGTTCTGGATGTTTACATTAAGCTAATATTGAAATTATTATAATTGTAACTACGTTAAGCAATGGAGATATGGCTTATTTTCCAATTTATTAAAGTAATGAACTTTTTGTGTCTTATGAAAGGCACGGTTTATGGTACGAAGGTACCAGAGCTAATATCTTATATGTTATTTTGAATAAGTATTGTTGCTACAGTATTTGAGTGGTGGGCAAGAGTAAATTGCATGACTCAACAAAAATTCACATTTTATCAATAAAGCTACCTTCCTCAATGGTACAAAAGCACCAATGTCGTTTTCAAGGAAGGGAAACAGTATTATCTTGTTCAGTAACCCATGAAGCACATTGTGTGGTTAATAGTAGTACACGGAACCTGTACCGATGGCTAGGCTGTGTTTAAGTCTCTTTTAAATGAAATTCTCATTCCGAACGGTGTTCGTAACCTACGATGTTAACCCTCAACAGTCACACTGGGGGTACTTAAAACCCCGCCTCGTTTTCTTTTTATTTCAGCTATTTCAACAATGACTCCAGCGCATTGTCGTTTCAATTCTTATTTTTGTACTAATAATGATACCATTTTCGAGCTCATTGTCGCCAAAGATTTTCTTCAGTACAGTTATAAGTAAAGTACTGCGGTTTCTGGGATACAAAATACCCCTGTGTGACTGTTCAGGTTGCTTTTTTGTTGTAGTTTCAGCCATGTATGTATTCTCAGTTTATATGTGTGTGTGCGCGCGCGCGCGTGTGCTATTTCTTTTCATTTAACTACAGATATTATTGCTATTTTCAGACAAACGAATGGAAGGCTTGAGACGTCCATTAAGAACTATGGTGGAGATAGAGAAGGCAATACTTACTTCTCAAACTCGGACATAGACCGAGGAAAGGTCTCGTCCTGCATAAACTCACGAATCTGATACATCGAAAATACCTGCTGCTATCTTAGCTGCAGTTTTCTGTGGGAACTTTGTAACAAGAAAGTTGAAACAATCAGAGCAGTAACAAATTGTTTGATCAGGCTACTTAATGTAGAGTGGTGGAAGAAGGATATTAGATGGAGAAACCATTGGTTCCTACTTCATATGTTTTTCTCCAGGAAGAAATTGCTCCTCTGTGGATAATTTTTTTCTGGTCCAATGCTCTGATTTACCCCTACTATCTCATTCACAAAATGAAACATTTACTATCTTGTTTAAACCTCTCATAATATTTATTTTATGTATGTGTTGAATGAACAAATAATAAAATGTGTTATTTATTAAACCAGTTTCTGAAAAACTGTAATCCGATGAGATAAGAGCTGGTTTGAGAGATCCCATGTGGAGGAATCAGAAAATATGAACAGTTTTCACTCAGCAAGAATTGTGTAGACCAGTGTTATTTGTCAAAAACTGGAATGCCCAGACTGCGCTGTGACTGTTGAGAGTGAAGTTAAAACCATAGTAGCATTTAAGCTGTTATTGAATCATCCTATGTATTACAGGCCTTCACAAATGTTAGAGCACTGTGAACATTATTGAACGAATTTGCAGCTAAATCACTTTCAAGAAGGGTGCAGTACGTGCGGTTAGTTCAGCAAAAAGACAGAGCAGAGAGATTTCCGCTTCTTGCACTGAAATAGTCAATTACACTGGCAGCGACCCGTGCGCGCTCGTCTCTGCCAACGGGAGGGCTTACATCAAGGCAGAGTGGCATATTTTGACGTAGGCAGCAGGGCTTTGCAGGACATAAAATATGAAACGTTCTTCGGACTTAGAAAAGATGATGCTCCCGCCACAGCGGTAAACTAAATTATTATTCTATCAAACCTTGAGGAGAGACGGAAAGCAAATCTTCCAGACATAACAAGAGCAACAACGGCGGAGCGACAGTGTCGGATTTCGCATGTATATTAATGTGAACGCAGGCATCATGCCTGCTGAAGGAGAGGATCAAGGTGTCTGCAGCAGGCTGACGTTTTCTGGGCTTACAGCTTTCTCTAAATGGTTCACCGCATAGCGAGATAAGCTGCAAACCGCGTTTGGAAGCTGGTGAGACGCCGGTGAAAGGACTCGAAGAGAGGCAAGCCACAATAATACAGTTCTGAGCATCGTGAGTTATATTGTGAAAGTTGACTGTCGAGACCGCCTTAAGATTTCTTACTTCTTCTGCTTACACTGTCTGATGTCGCTCTTCTACATTCCTCCCCTTCATCTTTTTTTAGACGTCGCGGAAGGTTTAAAGAACAGTAATAAAACTAAGTAATGCAATATTTAGTAACAAATAAATACATATTCCGTCGTTCGGAAATTAACGGTTAATTTAAATTTCATTAAAGCGTCAATAAATTGAACATTAACTTTATTATGTCGGTCCTAGTGGTGTAGTGGTAACCATACTTGCCTCCCAAACCCAAGATCGCGGGTCCAATCCCGGCCAGGATCGATGAATTTTTTCGGGCGTAAAAATCTTAAGTATGGCTTCCTTCAGAAGGGAAGTAAAGCCGTAGGCCCCGTGCCATACATTTACGGCACGAAAAAGAACCTCAAGCCCGAAAAAAGAGGCCTCTGAGCAAAATTTGTCGGCCGTTTCACGCCCTGTGTTAAATGAGACGTTGATGACCTGAGATGTTAAAGTGCGTCCGTAAATAAACATATTATTAATTAAAAATAATCACAATAGGCTCCTATACCTTTTTACCAATCAGAAGCAATTTATAAGTCCCGCACCACCTAAATAACTTGTGGTTCAGAAACATGCAACAAGGTGTATGCAGATAGCCGTAACTAAAAACTCACAAGTGATATAACTTTTTTTTTTTTAATTTTCAGTTCCCTTATTTTAAGTGGAATACCAATTTAATTTTTAAAATTTCGAACAATGTCCATTAAGAACTTTTCAAAAAGTATCCACACTAAATACTTCTGTACAAATTCATCGTACCCTAAATGAAGAAGGCAAAAACGTCTTATTAAAGAGGTTAAATCTGACAGCTAGTGTGTAAAATAATTCTACCTGATATTGAACAAAAGGGAAAGAATTAATTGCAATTATTATGGAGACAGGCAAAGATCTAAACGAGAGACGGCAAATTTATTTAATAAATTGCTTTCAGGTAGCAATCCAAATTCAATATACAACAGTGACAAGAGTAGTAAAAATAAATTATACTCAAATTGGAAGTGTGAAGAGCTTACTAAGATCACTAAAAGAGCAAATAATGAGAAAAATTCATTGGAAAATCTCCATATTCAAAAAAATCGAAAAGTTTCTATTGAAAGTTTGTTGTTAGTATAAAAAATAATCCAAAGTTTCATAATGAATATCCTTAAAAGTGCCATCCTTATAAAGGTCAACTTTCGAAAGAACTTTGTTTTTCTTAAACAAATATGTCGCACCTTGTAATGTACTTTAGGACTGAGGAAAAATTCACCTAAATACGAAAATTTGTCGTTTTCTGCCTCTCGGGAGATAATTTTATTTCGAAACTGCACCACGCCTTCCAATATGACTCGGTTGTCATAACAATTTACTAGGAATACAACTAGTGACCCTCTACGCACAAATGATCATAAAAAGCAAGAATTCGACAGTGAGTTTTTTCACCTACAAAAATGTCGGGCCTAAAATTTTGAAATTTCAAGGCTTCCTAAAATGCACAATAATATAAAATAAAAGGAGGGTATATGCCCTGCTTATAAAGTTCGTTCTCATCATTTCGAAAATATGCAGAACATTGGAATCTCTCCTACGATGAGGAGAAATGCAGCAAGGCCCAGCATTTGAATTTGCCATACCGAAAAATTCACCATTCACCGAAATATTCAATGTTCACCACAGTTGGAAAGAAAATTCGTCTTTTATGCTCTCTGGAGGGAGGACCCGTTTTCCCCTGCTCCAGCTTACAAATATTCATAAATTTCCCTAAAATGATATTTGTAATACAACTAGCAACCTATGTATGCATAAATGACCCTAAGGATTCAACATTTGTCATCGAGATTTTGATTCCCAAAAAATAACAAGTAAATATATAGCAAATTTGGAAATTTCAAACTTGCTTAAATATGCCGTAATTTAAAACAAAAGAATACAGTATGTTCTAAATGTGATGTAAGTACTAGCATTCTAAAAAATGTGCAAAAATTAAATTTTGATCTTGCGATTGTAGAAATGTTTAACTAGTTCCGAAAATTTGCCTTTTGTGGCTGTACTGAGAGAGGTCTTGTTTTCAAAACTGATGCAAGTATACATATATGCCTCTAATGTCCTAAAAATAATACTGGGAACATAACTATCACCATTCTACGAAATGACTCTAAAAATCCAAAATTCTACATCAAGATTTTTAACCTCCCAAAAATGGAAAAAATATAGACCAGCAATTTTGAAATTGCATGCCTCGCTAAAGTACACAGTAATCTAAAATTAAAGACTGCTTATCTTTCTAAAATATATATATAACATAAAATCTGCCTTGCCATTACGAAGATATTTCACCAAAGTATGTCGATCAGAAAATTGGCCTTTTATGAGCTCTGTAGAGATAGATATCGTTTTAGAAATTGTCCTGTGTCTACTTATATGCATCCATGGTCCTAAAGAGATCCTCTATGGAGAAATGATTACAAGAATCCAAAATTCCAAATCGAAATTTTTATTCCCCAAAATATGGCAAGTCTATAAGAACGACATTTTTAAGTGTCAATCATCTATGAAATACATAATAATCTAAAATAACTAAATCAACCAACGCCTCTGGGATATTCAGTTACAGTGAGTCGGAGCATACCTAATATGTACGTAACATAAAATTCTGCGGAAATATATGTAAAAATATATCGAAATTAGTCTTTTCGGGGCCGTCTAGCGCAAGAGCTTAATTTTTAAAATTTCGCACGCTATAAATGCACCAGGAACACACTCCGCACAGAAATGCCCATAAGAAATCAAATTTAACATAAAGATCGTAATTCAAGCCTCATTGTAGGTAAATACAGTGTCCGTAAAGTTTTGGTGCACTTTTGAACAGTCACACAAAAGCTACAAAACATGATAGAAATGTAAAATCTTCACCAAATGAAAAAAAAAAAAAAAAAGATTTCCAAGTTTGCATAATGTGCATTCTGTTTGTTGCCCTATACACATCTAAATAATATTCTAATTCGCTAAACACAGGATTAAGGACGTAAGTGTAACAGAGTGAATAGCGCCTCTGATTCTCTCTTTTAAATGGTCAATGTCATTGGTACAATGTACACACATTGCTTGACATAGCCCCCACAACTAAACGTCTAAAGGTGTTAGGTCCTGAGATCGTGGTGGCCATGGCTTTCATCCACCCCTTCCTATCCACTTCTGATGTATTCAGAAAGTCGCAAACAAACGTGTGGCGGATCACCATCTTGTTAAAAAAGAACATCTTCGTCTTCATTTTGAATTTGTGGCACTGCATACAATTGCAACATGTCAAGGTAGTTGTTTCACTTCACAGTCTGCTCAGTCAAAAAATATGGGCCCATAACTTTATCCTAAGTGAAGGCACATGAAACCTCTCATATGGTTTAATCCCTTATGTTAATACAATTTACATATGTTTCCCCTTTATCTCTTAACTACCATAATAGTGTTAATAATGTATATTTTTTCCATTTCGTATTTTTTCATCATATAGTTGTACGTCTTGTAAAGAGGAAACCCAGTACTTTACTTGCAATAGAGCTGAGAAGACGTCACACAATAGAACCGGCGAGGGTAGGTCAGTCTTTTGTACTCGAGGTATGTTTTTAACAGGAGAGAGTTTTCCTCCCCTCAAAGTCACGTAACCAGGAGTTTAAATGTTCGGAAAAGCAGTTGACCTCGGTCAGCTGAAGATACGGTTGTATTTAAAAGCCTCGTATCACAAGACAGATTTTTAAAGCTCATCCGAGCTAGCGAATAAGATGAAGGCAGGCTGATTTAAAGTAAACAATATTAAATAGGTTTTAAATTTCGAAATAGAGACGCGAAGCTTACGCGTACCAGTATTTCAAGCGACTTGTGTGCTCCATTCTCAGTTTAAATCTAGAATATAAAGGCAAGTTAGGGCGCCGAGTTTCGTTTGGCACCTCAGTCGCAGTCGCCGCGATGTTGCTCTCAGATTTTTAAGGCCCAACCGTTTTTCAGATCTCGCATCTCATATTTTTATACATTCGGCATTTTGGCATTCTGCTCATTCAGGCAGCTGCAAGTTATCGGGACAAACAGTCCATTAACCAATTCTCGCGGAACAATTATACGCAGTGTCGACCCTATCAACAGCAAAGCACCGAGGTTCAGCAGAAAAGTATGCTTTAAAAATAGCATCGAAATGCCTGTTCAATCATGACGCTCGAACTTCTTCTTAAACCCTGTTGATTCTAGATCAACAAAAATTAACGGAAACTCCCTGAGTAGGAGTTGCTTCTACTGGGACGGAAGCTGCAACTAGACGCCATCTACGAGCAACTATCGCAATCAGCACAACACACACGTTGACAGTCTCAAATCTAGGCACCAAACGTGACGCACTTTTGAAAACAAAGCCACTGACACAGTCCCACCACCAGACGTTCCCCTTAGGGGTGTCACGTTCATACTCCAAGTAGGCATGAGGATTTCCATAAGCCCACATCCTAACGTTATGGCAATGAAATGACCACACACTTGAAATGTGACCTCATTATTAAACACAGTGTTCTGTAAGAATTGTTCACCATTGTCCATCTCATCAAGTAAACTCATATCGTTTGGGCCGATAGCGTGTAACAATTGCAGTTTATAACCCGTAAATTGGAGACGTTTCTTTAAAACTTTATAAACAATAGTCTTCTTTAGGTGTAGATTTGGAGCACAGGAGCACCGACTTCTTGGGACTCCTTAGATAGCTATCCTGTATAGCTTTAACAGACTCGTCATTGACCGAAGGCCTAGTTGGACGTTTTTGGTCCAACATGCCTCCAGTTTCCTTTGTCTCTTATCCCATCAGTGAACACATGTCACGGATTCAAATTTTGCAAGCCATGGGACGCATTGGACTTTCCTTTGCACCGTCCACTTCTTGACTAAATGGCGTGATTCGCTTCTCTGTATCGTTGCGTCATTACCTGCGCGCGCACAAAATTGAAATTTATATTTCTGAAACTTTTTGGAATACTCTCCAGTGTATCTTAGATTTCATCCTTTGGTTTCGTTTCGTTAAGCCATTAGGAGTGTTCAAAATTGTACCATGACTTTACGGACACACTGTATATTAACCACCCAACGAACATTACTTGTGTTTCACAGATCGTCTATAAATGTGTAGTTCTTGTAAGCTCCTAAATGCCAACATTTTAATGCCCTTATGTTTAAGATACAATACTATTTATGACTATTTTATTGACTTCTCACCTGGTTTCAGAAAATGATATTGGATAGGCTTAAATATGGGAAAGTCGGATTATACCCCCGTTCACATTTCCTACCCTCTGCCTGCAGACTAGCGGGGGAAGGGGCACTCCCCTGTGTGCCACTGGGTTCGGCATCGTGGTATGAATATGCAATCGCGACCAATCCAACTTGGAGAACCCCCTTGTGGGTGATTCCGGAGCCGGTTCGCGGCGTTGAATGTATTGGAAACTACGCGATTTGCTTTCTGCAGAGTCATATCTGTACTCAGCTCCCCTCATGAGCATAGTTAAGAAGTTATGCAGCAAAAATCTCGAAATATTCATGCACTATCTAATAATATGTACACTTGCTCATTTTATTGTTCAGCATGCCTATCATTTCTCTCAGAAACCACTTGAAATCTCGCCTACAAATAGAAAATAACAACCCTGCTTTGATATATCATATCGATAACTGTTTGAACATATCTGCTCATTTACGTAGGCACTTAATTCAATTGATATTCCTTATTATGTTTAATAAAAATAAAACAAGATTATTTTAATGTTTTATACTATTTTATTTGTAACGTCAACCACATCAAGATTGTATTGTTAGATAAACCTGCTGTTTGCATTTTAATTTGTTCGTAATACGTAAATGGATAACATGATTGCCATGGCTTTAAGAATGGGAGAAACGTATCGCTAAATGTGCAGAATTAGTTAAAAAAAGCTGTGATGCAACAGCTGCGTAAACTGAGTGAATTCCTCAGCAAGTAGTGTAACTTACAAAAATATATATATAATCAAATTATGGCCTTATTAATTAAGGACCCCGTCTACTTGGATCCCGGCAAGCCGGTGTATTCTTCATCTACTTCCTTTCTCTAGAGGGTACCAGAAACCGGACATTATTAAGCTAAACTTAAATACCGAAACAACATTCTGCGACCTTAACAGTCCATCCAACCCGAACCCACAAAATTGCTATGGAATAAGTGCGTAGAGGTACCCCGGAAATGTAGTAGTAGTAGTAGTAGTAGTAGTAGTAGTAGTAGTAGTAGTAGTAGTAGTAGTAGTAGTAGTAGTAGTAGTAGTAATAGTAGTAGTAGTAGTACTAGTAATAGTAGTAGTAATAGTAGTAGTAATAGTAGTAGCAGTAGTAACAGTAGTAGTAGTAATAGTAGTAGTAATAATAGTAGTAGTAGTAGTAGTTACAGCAGTAATAGTAGTAGTAGTAACAGTAGTAGTAGTAGTAGTAGTAATAATAGTAGTAGTAGTAGTAGTAGTAGTAGTAGTAATAGTAGTAGTAACAGTAGTAATAGTAGTAGTAATAATAGTAATAGTAGTAGTAATGGTAGTAATAGTAGTACTAGTAATAGTAGTAGTAATAGTAGTAATAGTAGTAGTAGTAGTACTAGTACTATTTATTTTTCCACATAAACTAGGTATACATATATTGTACGTCAAAATCACATGGGTCACAAGCCCGTTCATGCTCTTGTAAAATACTTCATTTGTGATATTAATTCCAACAAAATAAAACAACAACAATAACAAGAAGATACTCATACATACACACATGAAACAAAAATACATAGAATAATTCTGATATACATGTAAATTATCGTATTTTTTATTTACAGTGTTTAAAAAAAGGGATTTTTACTACAATTATATAAATGCTCCTTATAGCGGGACGGTATTTTAACTCGATTTATAAGTTCTGTTCTGGACTTTAAATAACACATTAAAACATCTTCCAGAAATATTGTTAATATAAAAACAAAGTGGGCTTATAAGAGGATGCAATTGCTTTTAAAAATAAACACATTATATAAAAAGTATTTTACCCGCAAATCAACTTAAAACAATACTTTCTATAAATTCACTATGTACAACTGGCACAAGTCAAAACAATAGAATTTAGACAAAATAATATGTAAATGTGATACTTACAAGCACTGAGGAATCCTCGCTGCTGCCTGGTATCACGCTCTATCATTTACTGTACCGGCTCTTTTTTTTTTTTTTAATAATTATAATAAATAAATTGGTGAGACAAATTAACTACAACCTTATCGATAATAATAATTAATTGCTGAATGCCCAATTTATTGCAACCTTTTTAACAATTAAATCACTACTGCTTCTCACAATATTTTTTAAACCTGCTAGCAGCCTTCAGTTTTGGTTGAAATACAAACTTTACAATTAGTAACATGAAACTGTCGAAAGAAAAAAAATACGCTATAATAGTTTGTATAAAAACTCCATTGACGGTACAATACAAAACTGCAAAACATGGGGGATGGAACAATTATAATGCCACAAGAAACGCCTTTCCTCCCTAGTTTTAAATTTGTACCTTGTTCCGTTCCATTGAATGAGATAACGTACAATTTAAAAGCATCCTCGCGAGGGGAATAAATTTAGAACCAAAGTTAAACGGCACAATTAACCAATTAATTTCTACAGCCAAAATGTTACGTCGCGAAGAAGAGACAAAAAAGGAAAACCTGTAGTGAAGAGAAAGAAAACCCTGACGATATCCCCGCCGCGCTATCCGTGTGCTATTTCAAAGGCGATGTCTAGTCGAAGCTTTAGGTTCTCCGGATGAATCCGTGACACCATTCCATGCAGTTGACATTGCAGACAGCAGCACAGAGGCAATATACAATTAGAACACTTGGAGACCGGTGAACCAGCACGACACAGTTAAATAAGAAATGTTCCGCAAGTGGTGTGAATGACACCTGACAGCGGGACGCTAACTTATATGGGGTATTTCTCTTTCTATTGCAATATATTTTTGAAAAGCATGGAAGTTTCACGGAAAAAGTTAAAAATTCATTGCGAACTTTTGAAATTCAAAAGTACGCATTGAGATGCTGTACGCAATTTTATAAATACATTTTTCGAGATCGATTCAGTTTATGATACCACGAGGCATTTTTTCTACAGTAGCAGAGAATAATAACCATATACTGGGCGTCAGTGCTGCCACCCGAATTCGCTTCCCTAGTGCAATCTCAGCTATACAAAGTGACTTCTCGATGAGCCGAGTGTATGAGTATTAGAAAATAACAGGTTGGCAATATCTGCTTGCATAACATGGTCAGTTAACAGACTCACTGTAAGAATAATACACGGAGAAGAACTTCAGTTATGTGCAGAGTAGAAAAAGTTAAACTGAGAAACTTTAAGAGTTTACACGAACTCCAAAAGAAACATTTCATTCTAATGCCACATTTTCGACATTATTTATGGAGGACATCATATCTTGCCTCAATGCACTTACAGAACATTTATCATCACTTCATTTCACAATAGAAGTTTAAAATTTCTTTCGTTGACGTCCATACAAAGATTATAACATCCAAAGATTGCAAAATTATCTTTAATATTTCCTGCTACTGTTTCTAATTCAACTGCGGCCTCGTAAACAAGATTACACGTTCAAAACCATTGAAGGCAAACCAGGCAATCAGTGGGACTTCCGTACATGTGATTTCGAGTACTACCAGGCTCTAAGACCAGGGGTCGTAACACAGAGGTCTGTGCCACCCAGTGGTTTTTTGCATTGGGACGATACCTTGTTTCCTAAAACGACCCGCCTTTCGGCTGCAGGCGATTGCGTCGCCCAAGCGCACCGAGTGAACTGCAGCTACAAAAGCCGAGCGCACCCAGCTACCAGAGTTTGACTGGCCGATAGGTCGTACTAGCTTAGACCTACTCCTTTATAGGGGTGAGTGACCCCAGCATTAAGGAAGCCACCACCGCCTCACAAAAACGGAGATTCCGGCACACGCTTGCGCACCGGCCCCCAGGGTACACGCCTTAGGCACTCCCCTGGGACACTCCGCTCTTGCGAGTACTCAATTACCCGTGAGTTCCGGGAACCACTGCCACGCCGAGTACAACCCAATCCGGACAACTCCCTTTCGGGAGGGGCTCGTCTCAAGTCCGGCCCGGCTTCCTCTAGTAACGTCAGAGGTACCACGGGCACTCAGGGTCCGCAGAGCCCGCACCTGGAGCATCTGTAGAGCAACGGTGACTTCCGTACAGAACCACTTTTGCCAATCCATTTCCTTAGAGCACGTTTATTTAACTGTGTACAAATCAAATCCGCTAGCTTGCTTCAGGTGTGTCGCTGTCCATAGTGAACAAGTACTCCATTCGGTCAATATATACAACAAAATGAGAGCAGGAATTACGTCTGAAGGACGCATAAGACACTTAGAAATTTGAAAAGGTTGTTTTGATGTTCCATGCAAGGTCTCAAAGTGCACTGTGTCCGTAAAGTCATGGTGCAGTTTGAATACTTGTAATGGCTAAACAAAGCAAAACTAAAGGATGAAATCTGCGATACATTGAAGAACATGTCAAAGAGTTTCTGAAACATACATTTCAATTTTGTACGCGCCCAGCTAATGGCGCAACAGAATAGCAAAGCGAATTAGTCAAAACGTGAACGTTGCAAAGCAATTTCTTGTGGCTTGAAAATTTTGAATCCGTGACAGGAGTTCACCGATGGGATAAGCAGCTGAAGGAAACTGGTGGCATGCTGGACCAAAAACGTTCAGCTAAGGGTTTGGTTAGTAACGAGTCCATTGAAGTCATACGGGTTAGCTACCTAAGGAACTCCAACATGTGCTCGAAATCTAGTTCTGAAGAAGACTCATAAATTGTAAATAAATTTATGGGTTACAAACTGCATTTGTTACCCGCCCTGTATGAACGAAACACCCCTAAGGTGAACGTCTGGTATGCCGTTATTCATGATAAATTTATAGGCCAATATTTCTTTACGGAGCAGACTGTGCAGTTTAACATCTACCTTGAAATAATGCAATCATATGCACTGTTACAAATTCAAGATGAAGCCGAAGGTGTCAAAGTTCAACAAGATGGTGCTGCTTTACACTAAGCCAACATTGTTCGCGAGTATCTGGATACAGATTTTCCCCACGGGTGGATAGAAGGAGTAGACCGAAGGCATGGTCACCATGATCGTCGGACCTAACACCTTCAGATTTTTACTTGTGATGTTTGACCATTTAAAAGAGAGAATCAGAGTTGCCCTTGGTCGTATGTAAAATAAATTAGAGTATAGTTTATATGTATGTAGGGCAACAAACGGAAGTCACATCGAACTGCACTGAACAGGCAAGCAAACTTGGAGAGATTTTCTTTCATTTGGTAAAGGTTTCACTTTTCTATCTTGTTTCGTTGCTCTTGCTGATTGCACCATGGCTTTACGGACACACTATGTGTTGCTTAATTTATTTCCATCCTATACACAAATTGTTTTGTTATCCAACCCATGCTAGCGTATTCTTTAGAATTACTGGTAGCTACTGTAAGTAATTGGTTGAAAAATCTCACAAAGCAGGTATGATGATTGACAAGATAATTTTAAAGGCTGGTGACTTCAGGCTTCATGTTCAAAAATATAAAAACTTGTATTCTTGCTTAACCATATTTGTATAACGAGAATTAATGCTTGAGTACCATAAACTAATATTACCATACAAAATTGGGGAACTTTTAATTTGTTTGCTTGTTATCTCTTAAATCGAATTTTGTGGCTTTCTTTTATTCATTTGTTGCATATATAGGTAAATATGTCCTAAGCATGTAAACTACATTACTTTTAGGAACATTTAAGCAAATTGCAAAAGGAGAAATGGTATACAGAAATCGTTAAAACATCAGGAAACAACAAATCTGACAGACACTTTATTATTATAGACATATCGTTTCCAGTGGAGAAACACACATGGAAATTCACCACAAAACTCGTTATTGCACCTTAATAAACAAAACTAAATTTACCTTCAATATTTTGTGTAATTTGATCAAGTCTCACTCTTTCTGCATGAGAAGTCAGTTTTTCACTGCTATGATCAAACAGGAAACGCTGTTATCGATGACGGAGCTTTGTTTGTATAAAAAACATATCCCAGCGCGCAAACATGGGCACGTGTAATTTTGCTTAACTGTTTATTGTGTTAGCACCTCTGCATATACAGCGAATAGGCTTTAGAGCATGCTTTGTTTTCAGTTTATAGCCTACTTCCTGTATTATACACGTATAACATCTTTAACGGTGACTGTCATTTTAAGTATTGCCTCAAAACTAGAGATGGGACACTTTAAATCTACATGTTCTTTCCGTCATTCAAGTCCTTCTAACCCCCCCCCCAATAGTTAACACGTTGCAAAGTTAATTGGCTTTCTACGTTGACATTCACTAGACATCTTCAATGATAAAAGCAAAACAGAGTTGACAGCCCTGAATGACAACTTCCGAAACTTGCAATTAATGAATTGTTGTATGCACTCCCCTCGAAAAGTCCCGTAACAAAATCTCGATATTTCTGCGGGTTCTAGCAATTTATGCCGAAGTATATAAATGCTACATCATATGCATTTACCACCACAATTTTTGAATTCCAACAGAAATTTGAAAATCTGCCTAGAAGTGTTGGTGCATGAGAGATGCACAAAGAAATCGGGAATACTTATAGCGAAGAGCCGACAAAGAAAATTAATAACTATAGAGAAAACATTGGAAAATTCTTGTATACAGTGGGGTATGCAAGTAAATGCATCTAAAACTAAAGCTCTCATCTTAAAAATGGCTATGTTTACGACAAGATGGAAAAATGAACATATGGGGGAGAAGTGATCGAGACCGTTAAACAATTTGACTGTCTTGGAATAAGATTTGACATGAGTGGAAAATGGAATAAACACTCAGCTTGAGGTACTGAGGCTGCTAGCTCGGATACCGGACATGCCAGTGAAAACATTAAAAACTATGTATGAGGCAATGGTTCGGTCCTCATTGTTATATGTAAGTGAGGTTAGGGGATAAAATAGACGGTCTAAATAAATTACAATGTGATTTCTGGAAGAGAATTCTAGAGGTGGAAAGGGGCACATCGAAATATGATGTACTACGAGGGGTGGGACGATGGGAAGGTGCAGTCTACAGCAAAATAAACGTAATTAGAAACTCTCAGAATAATTAAAGGACAAACCCTGAGGACAATATGCTACCGGCACCAATTAAACAAAATTCATTATCCAAAATGGTGGGCAGCGGTTGTACAGCGGAAATTGTCAAAAATCGGTTTAAACGACATTTCTCAGAAGGGTATTGAAAACAGGTATAGAGCAGTGAAAAAAATCAAAAGACCCTGTCTGACATAATACTGTAGGAAATAGAGAAGCGATGCATGCAGATGTCATCTCTAGTGTTTCTAGTTCCACTTAACTCTCCGCATCTTCTCCTTTGTCATACTATCGCCCCCCCCCCCTCTCTCTCCTCATTTGCACAATACGTTCAGCACAGGCTATTTTCTGCTTGTTACATCATCTGGTGTCCATGCTACTGTCAGATTGACAAGGATAATTACCAAAGAAATTTGAAAGTAAAGCGTCTCAACGTCACTCTTAGAAAGATATTAACCTTCCGCATACCAAGCGACCTCTTTAATTTTTTTCTGAAATTGTTGTAGTTCAAATATGGCGTTTGTCACTTCTTCACATTGTTAATTTATACCTTAAAAATCATATCCGCATCTTTTGTACAAATGTAGTACTGAAAATTGTGATGCAAATCCGTTCCGTAGATGGCCGGTAATTTCATTCAAATTTATATTTTATTACATTATAATGCATTGCTGCAATTCTCGGCTTTGTTACATTTATTGTTGGCTATTATGGAGTTTGTAGTAGGTAGCCACGAAATGGATGACAAACAGAGAAGAACATCTGATAATGCTACTTTCAAGCGTAAAGTAATTCTTTACTGAAAAAAAATAGTAAGAGAAATGCAGGAAGAGAGTTCAATGTACCTGAGAGCAGCTCGCTTGTGGCAGCAACAGAATTTGACATTATTTGCAACTAAAGTCAGTAGGAAGAAATTCACTAGTCCTCACAAAGGAAGACATCCTGACATTGAAGAAAAAGTTTTGGAATTCGTACATGAAAAGAGGAAGAACGGGAAACCTGTGACTAGTGATACTATAAGAAATAACTTTTTTCTTCTTTGACCTACGCCAACTGTTCTGGCAACAGCACGCATGATGGATTTTGTCCCACGTGCTCCAAGATGTAACAATAGTCCACATAAATTCTATATATTGATCGTTTTATGAAGCGGAGGGCTTACCTCTAAGACGCGTACAACAATATGCCAAACTCTTCTTTTTTAAGTTTCAAATTTGGGATGCGCATTACATTCTATGATGCATTAGATTCGCGTAAATGCAATAATAGTGAAATTAATTATCTCCATTAATCATAGCACTTTATATATATCCATTGGGGCACAGCTGTATCCCACTTAGTAGGCAGTGCTACATGAATAATGGCATTTAATTTATACGCTTTGTTGTTGAAGGAGGTTTTAAATTACATTTAAATTAAATTAATAAGACGTTATTGGACCACAAACCGCAATTTATTCTTTATTTGGTTTAAGGAACAACTGCAACAGCGACAAGAGTTGCTTGGAAAAAGCGAAAGACAAATTCACCTGCAACATGCTTCAAAGTTTCAAAGCTTCAAAGATCAGTGATACTAAAAGAGACAAAAATGCACAGTAAAATTCGACAGGAGTGAAAAATTTGTGTGCCATTAACAATCAGAAACTGAAACAATAAAAGTGTGCAATAATCGTTGTGAGTAAATCGGCCAGAGATCAATATTCCAGAAGCATTAGTTTCTATTCCAATAATAATAATAATGAAAAAAAAGTTATTAAGTAAAATAAAGGTATTTTGAATTACTGCGCAATCGAATGTAATGCGCATATCAAATTTGAAACTTAAAATCAGAGGAAATGATTTTGGCAAATAAGAGCGCTTCATAAAACGATCAGAACATAGAATTTATAAGTGGACTATTGTTACATCTTGGAGCACGTGGGACAAAATCCATCACTCGTGTTGTTGTCAGGACAGCTGGTGTAGGTCAAAGAAGAAAAAGTTATTTCTTATGGTGTCACTAGTCAAAAGTTGCCCGTTGTTCCTCCTTTCATGTAAGAGTTCCAAAATTTTTTCTTCAATGTCAGGATGTCTTCCTTTACGAGGATAGTGAATTTCTTCCTATTGGCTTTAGTTGCAAATAATGCCAATTTCTGTTACCGCAGCAAGTAAACGTTGCTCTCAGCTACATTGAATTCTCTTCCTGTCTTTCTATTAACATTTTTACAGAATAAAAAATTACTTTACCTTTGAAAGTAGCATCATAAGATGTTCTCTGTTTGTCCTCCATTTCGTGACTTCCTACTATTCAAACGCTCTATGCAATAATAGGGCATCAATAAATGTAACGAAGTCAAGAATTGTAGCAATGCATTATGACGTAATAAATGATAAATTTTAATGAAGCTACCGGCCAACTACAGAACGGATTTACATTCGAAAATAATGCGCACCATAATTTTAACAAAAGGTGCGCATTAGATTCGTGTAAATAATGATGGTCAATGTATATTTGCAGCTTCAAAATAATTTTAACACAGTATTATTCCAGAACATTGTTTTCCATTGTTGAGTTTCGTTAGTAACGCTGAGAGTGTCCTATTTTAATATTAAAATTGTATATTGAATTGCATTGAGTATGTACTGTAACTTCAAACCATGAAAATAAATTTAACACAGATTTTAAGCTGGGGTACATTTGTACCCCGTTTGGTATGGCAGCCATGGTGTGCAGAAGGTTAAGAAATAATGCTTTGCAACATTTAATTAGTCGTCTAGTTGCTACCATCAGGAAGTTAACAGTCATACAGAAGATATAAATTAAAATTATATAAGACAATACATTTAGAAGAAAAAAGCAACATAACTGCAATAAAGTTCCACTGTAGACCGTTGGGGTTTTATTATTCCAAAGTGCAGAATATAAAGATTCTTAAAGTCTTTGGAAAATGATTCACTGAAAGTTGTAATCTCCTTGCATGTCGAACACTGCATCTACTTTACACGTTTTAATTTCTAGAACATTTGATTATGTTCCGGAAACTCTCAGTTGTTTATAGTGCTGCAGTCGACAGAGTGCTTTCTCGCCTCCTCCATTATTAATATATCTAATGGAGTCAGGTTCAAGAGCACTTCCATTGCTGCAGTAGAAGTCATTTCAATTATCCTGGTACAAATGTTGGATCCAGTATACCATGCGAAATATTAACCCCTATCTTATACCTTACATACGTATAAAAGCTTAAAATGTTGTCTTCGCTCGTTTAATGCTTGTTTGGGTGTGGGAAAACACTAACGAACTGAATCAGGTACAAACTCTGATTTTAAAACGATTGCTACAAATAGAGAGGGTTACAGCAAATTGTGAGGCTCTTAAAGAGTTTGATATCTATAGCAAAAGTGTAAATTTAAAAATAAGAACAATTAAGTACTGGTTAAGAATAATACGGAGTATCAAATACTTCAAGTAGTTTGCGTTACGGAAAATAAGGGAATATGGGCTGGGCATAAAAAACAAGGAAAGCCTTAGATAAAATTTAGTATATCGTCCAATATGCCTCTTGAATATATTATTCAAATTGTTGGAACACCTTATATTGGGAAGATTGAAGAATGAACTGGCAGTCTTGCTACATAGCAGCGTGGCTTTCGAGAAGGACGTTCTACTATTACTGCCCGGAAACTGGGGCAAGAGATTGCGACTGTGACTAAATTGTGAATCACACATTGTGAGAGTTGATTATGGGCATTTTCCTAGCCAAAGTGCGTGAAGCTAGAGGCAATACATTTTCTGGTTAGTACGTAATAGCTAGTACAATTGTAAATAACTGTAATACGTTTCCATTCATATACCTGTAAATATTGCATTATTTATTGTTTATTTTTTCTTTTTAATGTTATTTTATTTGTATTATTATTTTCTCCTCTTTCTAATTGTGTATCTTACTTAAGCATGTACGGTTTACGATCCATGCATAAAATACAGAGGCTGCCAAAAAATATACGCACTTCAAGCAAAGATAAAAGTATGTTCACATAACAAAACCGAATTTACACAAAAAGAAAATGATGAGCACTAATCATCTTAAACTTTTACAGTTACAACATTTGCTCAAAATACCCACTATCGGCGTTGATACACTTCTGAATACGTTGAACTACTGATTAAGCAACGTTTGGGAAAGTGTCCTTAACAATTGCAGCACATGCCGTTTCAATTTCTTCCCGAAGTGCTGCCAGTGTAGCTGGTTTTCTACGGTATACAACATCCTTAAGAGTTCCCCATAAGTAGAAGTCCAACGGCGGTTCTGTTCTGTACATACGTCTCCATTACCTTTGAACTTCAACATTCTCAGTTTTCCATTTCCACTTCAATATTGATATTCGTTGTTCAAACGATAATCTTGGCTCCATTTTGATGTAGCAATGCTTGCATAACGTAATGTGAGTCACATCTATTTACAGAACATCGCATTACATATTGTTGTTTTTCGGCCCAACTGTGAAATATATTAAATCGATATCTACTATGAAAGTGTGTATACATTTTTGGCACCCTCGGTATATTTGTAATGTGTATATAGAATTATACTTTACGGTACCTTTAACCTGTACTGAAAAAACTACCTAGGGTTTATTGAATTACCATTCTTCTTATAAAATGGAGCGTTTATCAATGTGGCTGTGGGGAAGGGTTATTAATTAGTTGATTAATGACGCTTGTTGTTTTAATGACTCCACGTTGGGCGTCGTCGATTTATGAAGGTGAGACGTTTCTCGCTGATGACCTCGGTTTCGGAAGTTCGACGTTCACCTACAGCGCTCCCTCCAATGTAGAGGAATGGGTTTCTAAGGGTGCATTTAACTGTTTAATTGACATTGGGTCAAAGGGAAGGAATGGGGGTTCGTTACGTTCAATGAGTACACGTCAAGACGTAGGCCTAGTTCACAATTTATTATACGAAACACTTCGATGTTATTGAGCGCTGTACCGTTAGTCGTAAGAGTTGGGAATTTGAGTATGACGCAACACGGAGTTTATCAGGCTTGACTATGCTGATTAAATAGCTATGATGAGCTGACCATTTGAAATCTTTAACATCCCGTCGTCTTTGAAAAATTTAATTAGGAATTTACACTACCTTATTAACTTTGATATAAACAATTTAGAAAACACAATCTGCCGACTTCGAAATTAGAATTCAGAATAACATGTCTACCGACCTCGAAGTCGGACAAGGTGCGAAAATTCCTTCTTTATACAATTGAATAAGTACTGTTAATATTTTACCTCGCGAAAATTTTCAGTAGCGAGGGTTCTAGAATCTCAGTTCAAATCCAGCTTTCTAACTGGCTACTACAAACTTGTGACAACGGGTGATTCGATGTTACTTCTTACGAAAAGAACGCGTTCTCTCATTCGACAGTTTTTTAATGTTTGGTCGGTTTAAAAATCTCACCCCACGCTAGGATCTATTGAACCCTAGGAAATCCCAGCCTTAATGAAACGTTAGGAAGAAAAACAATCATTAGCAAAATACATTGCTGACTCTCACTAAGGTAGGATTCGAACCAGGTCGTATACTTAAGTCTAATAATACAAGTAGAGCTAGCTTTTGTTCGTCGAAGATTTCACGGATGTCCCTTTTCAATAATGCCAAGGTGGTGTTTTCAAGAATGCATCATACGTTAAAGTAATCTTTCAGCTATCTGTGTACAGTGCGTTCCAGTACCTAAAATAATACAGGGAGAATGCTGATAGGCCTGAAATCTTGTGGAGATATGGGTGTTCCATTCATCGGCATAGCGTGGAGTAAGTTCTAGCCATTAGTGAAACATGAAAATTTTCCGAAAATTGTAGTTTTAATTCTATCTCAAAAACATATAAATCTGCTGATTTCTAAATTACTGCTTTCAATTAGTTAAGCTAAACAATTGAAAGCTTAAGTATACTTAAAAAACGGCATTACCTTAACAGGAATATAAATTTCAAGCAAATGTGCAATTGTATTTATTTTTTCCAAAACTCACTTGGGTAGCAGTATACCTTATTTTGTATTGAAAGCCGCATTATACTTTTTGTTTGAACTTTTATTACAGATAAATAAAAATCGATTTTTTACGAAATATAGCAATGCTGCTTGCATTAAATAATATCTGCAGTTCAATTTTTAGAATCAAAGATGTTGTCCGATGCCTTTCTGCATAGTGTTCTCTCGCTTTAACTACTGAGGCATCATAGGTGGTGGACACTAGTGATACATGAGATTAAATGAATAAACTAGGAAAATATAGTTTATGTTTTTTTAAGGAAGTGTTCCAGGCCTAAGTTTAGGGTACTCCCGTCATTTGCCATTTGTGAGGAAAAAGGAAAACCTGTAAAAAAAAACTCAGTCAGGGAGGATACTCTGGTGTAAATCAAATCCTAGACATTACGCTCACGAGTCCCCGATTAATGACCTCGGCCACCCATGGCGTTTTCGACGCCTTTGAGTCCGGTTGAAAGTTGAATTTTATTAAGTGATTTTGTGACAGTTATGCACGTGTTTGCAGTTTCTTAAAACAGTAAATAAATTGGAGTTCAAATTTAGTGCAATAAGCAATAAGAGAGTATCCAGATAGATGAGAAAAAAGGAAAGTGGGAAAAAAGAGGAAAAGGAATAAGAAAGGAGAGATTATAAAAGAAAGATGTGAACTTAACATTAATGTGTTAGTTTCTATTTAGTGGTAAATGCAGTACGTCACTTCCACATCTGCCAATTAATACCCGCAATGGTTACACATAAACAGAATATTCTTGCTCCGTTGGATATATCTGAACGTTTGAGCCTCGTGTCTGCTGTTTATGCAAATACGACGGTTGAAATGTGGTGCTGGCAATTATAAAAGCGTCAGTCAAAAACCGATGCTATAAACGTTTCACGCAATTATAGGCAGTCGACGAATTCCCTTCAGTTATTTTAATTTCAAACCGCGCCTTGCGGTACGTCAACAAAGACTTGGAGCCACGCTCAATGAACGGCGTCGGGCCCAAGAGCAACACAGCGTTTCAATAAAGTATGAATTTGGGTAATGTACTTGGGCAAACTGGGGTAAATACATCGAGCTCGCGTCTCGCAAGTTACAAAACCATACAGTAAGCAATTCGTTATTAACGGCGTAATCAGCAACTTGCTGTACGTACATATTGCCCTAGTTACTAGCGGCGATAAATTTATGAGACCAGCCTGCGCGCGCATCATTCTGCTGGTGTCCAATTAGCAGCGGTAATTCCTTCACCTGCAAACTGATCCTTCTTAACCTGTTTTGTTTCGCGGCCGCACTGAGTGGGTGCATTAAATATTTACCTAGGGTCTGATAATTTAGAACGGGGGGGTCTATACATCTAAAGGGGCCGACGCAAGCACGCAGAAATTTACTCTGCTCTGCTTTAAATTATTATTATTATTATTATTATTATTATTATTATTATTATTATTATTATTATGGAATTTAAGCTACAAAATTAATGGTATACTATTAATTAAATGAAATATATCACCACTGATAGATAAAGCTATACTGTGTGGGCATTTTTAAACATTTTTAAATGAAATTGAAATGAACTCTTTAATATAATCTTTACATTCACTAAAATAGAGAAAAATAACAGAAAGTTTGGAATTAAGATTGTGTGTTTAAGAATATGTTCATATGTTTCAATAAAATAAAAACATTTCTTTATTTATAAACAATTACAATGCACTAAGCGAAAATACGTAATCAACAATGTTTAATCAAAAGTTTCTTATTTTTTCAGTGACTTGATTTTTAATTTTAATGTTACTACAGAGCGGCTTTGCATACAAATATAATTCTCACATACATATTAGATTAATATTTCACATTTGCTATCTTCACGACAATGCTTTGTCAAATAAATCGTTATAAATACAGTTTATAACTGAATTAATTTTTTTAAATAATTTAGAGAAAATTAAACGCATAAGCTGTTTTTAAATTTCGGTTATCAAGTATACCCAATGAACTAATTTTCCTAATTTTCATAAATTAGTTTTTCTTCGTTTATTTAAAAGACACACACCGAATGTTTTTGTGAAGAAACAAGTATTGATGCCACTAGAGCAATTTTTAAATTTTGGGTGTCTAATAGGTAGGATCAATAGAGTTTCGAAGATTTTTTTTATTGCTCTAAGGGTATAATCATAATAAATATCACATTCTTTCGGAATCCGTTAAGACATCAAACGTTTCGAGTACCTTGCAGTCCTCCTGGCCATACAGTATACCTGTCTAATATAACTTTATGTTTACGTTTGAATACTATGGTCCTCATTTGAAGAAACTGCTGTTGGTTTCAAACTTACTGCTTCGTTGAGAAAAAACAAAAATTGACACGACGAAAATAATGGAGCGTTAACGAACACACACACACACCATGAAACTGCAAGTGCTGATGTAGTCGTTAGTAAACAAATGATCTGTTTCATTTCCGATTTATTATTACTCAATTTGCATTAGTTTGTTCTGTTGCTGTTAGAGGGCGCACTGTTCACTCAGTTGTTTACAGGCGGCCGGGAGTTACACTAAGTTTGAAAACAATAACACCAAAGCAGTTGCGGTATTTATACACAAACAACACGGCCTACCAAAGGAATACCCAATACAGGTTAGCTTGTATTTATCATGCTACCAATACGGATATCTGCACATTTTGTAGTTATCTTAACGCTGATTACGCATTAGAAAGAATTGTAGTAAGGAAATATCATGGCGCAAAACTAAAGGAATTTCAGTTTTTGAGTAATAAAAAGGGCATTAAAACTTTTAAATCAGGAAAAATACCAAGAAAGTTCCCTCAAAACCAGCGGGTCTGGCAAATACCGAGAATGCCAAAAAATGTATACACACTTTCAGAGTAGATATATATTTAATATATTTCAAAGTTGGACAAAAAACAACAGTAATGTGTAGTATGATGTTCTGTAAACAGAGGTGATCCACATACATTATGATAGCGTTGCTATGTGACAGGTAAATCAACAATGAACAAATGAAGCCAAGATTATGGTATGATGTTCTGTAAACAGACGTGACTCACATTACGTTATGCTAGTGTTGCTTAAACAAAATGGAGAGAAGATTGTCGTTTGAACAGCGGAAAGCAATTTGAACTGGTATTGGAAAACTGAGAATGTTGTTGAAGCTCAAAGGCAATGGAGACGTGTGCACAGAACAGAACCGCAAACGCGAGTAACAATTGCACGCGTTCGAGTCAAATTTGAGATTCATGGTACCGTATGCGATGTTCACAAGGACAGATCTGGGAGACCTCGCACAGCAACAAGCCCCACATCCTCGGCAATGGTTTTAAAACGTTTTGAGCACTCACCACAGAAATCTACAAAGCAATGTGCAGGTGAGACTGGGATTAGCAGAACCAGCGTACGTCGTATTATTAAAACAGCAAAGTTGAAAGTTTTCATCCCAAGACTTTCGCATAAGTAACTGTAAAAGTCTAAGATGATTAGTGTTCATCAATTTCAGTTTTGCTATGCTATCATAGTTTTTTTTTGCTTGAAGTGTGTATACATTTTTGGCACCCTCTGTATCTGATGACTAATATGACGGTTGGCCCATATACTTACGCGCAAAGCTAGCAGGGCTACACGATTCATGATGGATAAAGTTTATCGAACTGCTGCGTTGGGCTTAAGTCTCACGCCATTCAATCAGTATCGTGTGAACAGTGAAATAAGCAACACATAGTAAAGTCTTTTAAGAATATTAATTGACAAATATTATCCCTAATTATTTATTTTACGAATGTTTTGCTTGTGATTGGTGAGTCTATACTGTGTCCCTCAGTGCTGTCGGGAAACTATTTGAAGAGAAATTTCCAAGTGATGGAATAGCTTTATGTTGAAAACATTTTTTTTTCTTCTGCTCAGTGTTAGTGAGAGAGACAGTGTCTCTGAATGGACGTGCACTTTTTTCGAATAAACAGACCAAAAGGCATGATAAAATCCTGGTTTTAGACGTCTACTGCTCTATTGCATTAAGTACAACTAATTGCTCCCATTTCAGTTCATTTATTTAAAATTGGTTTTCTGGTATTACTAACACGTCACCGCGTACTAGGAAAGTGTATTTGGTACTATCATGATATCATCTAACGGACGTAAATTGTTAATTTGTAAGTTACTGTAATGTTAATTGTAAAATTACTAATTAAGTATTCCACAATAACACCACCACCACGACCAACAACAACAACAACAACAATAACAATAATAATAATAATAATAATAATAATAATAATAATAATAATAATAAAAGAGTGATTTCTCTTTTGTGATACAGATTGCAATAATTCTGATTTTGTTTCCCTAATAATCATACAGTAATGCCATAACTTATTTCATTTCAATAATTAATAGGACCATAATTTGCATTTTATATCTTTTTTAAAGTTACTCTACTAGGTAAGGAACTGGCTTGGTCTACCCAGCTCCTGCGTGACGGACTTTTTTAAAATCTGTATATTTGTTTCCGCGTAATTATGTCCCATTACGTTTCGGGAAATATGGTCTAATTACTCTAGAAGAATACCCCCAAGAGGTTTAAAAGTGATGGTTCTCTCGTACTCGGGCGTTTAATAACAATAACGTAACAAAGATGTATAAAGCGAAGAATAAACAGCGATGGTAAGAAAGCTTTAACATACGCTCCGAGAGAACAATCGAATAAGAAACGACATTGCGGCCTTATGCATTGTGGTACGCCATTGTTTACTAACCTGAATGTAAAGTAAAAGAGTGACAGGCGGGATGTATAATAATTTACTAAACTATTAAGGCGATAAAATACGATCTTTGTATAGTTAAAACCTTAATGTAAAACTCGTGTTTAACTTTTATCACATTAGGGACATTACATGGTATTGTCAGATCCCTAACATTTTCCATTTCAATCAGGAACAACCATACTAAACTACGCAAAGAATGAAAACACATACCTTAGAACTCAAAATTACACCACTAGAGGTACATCCACAGTTAGATTCAATAACACTGGCCCTTCAACTTCTTTACAGTTTCATCGCAACGTACTGGAAATAAGCGGAAAACCAAGGCAGGAGCAACTTTTCAAAATTATTCATTTTTACGAGATAGAATTAGAATAAAAAATAAAAGTTAGAGATGTGACGTTAGTAATTCTATGGGCTTCTATATTAATAAACAATTTAAAAGCCTGTAGTATATACCTATCATTTTCATTGAATTCGACTAACTTAATACGTATTTTATTAGTTGTATTCAGGATCGTCACAACTAATTTTGACAGACACACAGCAGTACACTTAAAGAGCCGCAGTTCGTAACGGAATATAATTTGAACCACCCCGAAACCCTTGTAACACTTAGCCGTACCCGCAACCTTTCTCCGAGCTTCTAGACCTCCAGTCTCGAGCGACAGCGGAAAAAGGGAACTCAGTCTGTACGGAAGATAACGGAATAGGCATTTTCTCTGTTTGCGTGACAGCTTGTAAAGGTGTAAATTTTTCACGTATAAATTATTTGTTAAAGGTAATGTAACCTATGCATTATTCTCCGTAACTTTCTGGCTGCAATATGTAGTACCTTATTACAAAATTGAGTTTTTCACTTTTTACCACGCGTTTTCTTATTGTAATTCGCAATTAATGTGTATATATTATATATATATATATATACACTAAACGGTCTGACGGCCTAAGCTCGCCTCCTATTCGTAAATATAAATTGATGATGGCGGGTAGATCCCTGTAATGGTGGCAAATCTCCTTTGATTACGACAGAAAAACATTAGTATGTGAGGATTTGAAACCACTCCCTTCACAACTATAGCATGACACTCTAACCGTCTAAACTATCATGCCGCGGTGCTTGAGAGCTTTATTATCTTGCTATACATGTGAAAGTTAACTACCTTCGCCTTTCTCCACTAACTCTCGGGAGTGGCTCGGGACTGGAGCTCTAGCAGCTCGGAGAATAGGTCTGCGGATACAAGTAATTCTTGTAACATGCAACCAATGCTACCGGCGCGCCATTCTTTTTGATTTTGTTTATTTATGGGCGCTCTTTAACATCTCAGGTCATCAGCGCCCGATTCAGGATGTGAAACGGCCGACAAATTTTGCTCAGAGGCCTCTTCTCTCAGTTTGAGGTTCTTTTTCGTGCCGTAAATGTACGACACAGTACCCACGGCTTTACTTCCCTTCCAAAGGAAGCCATACCTACGATTTTATGCCCCCAAAAAACCATGAACAACTACAAGGAGAACTCTCATATCCTCTTAAATCAAAATATAAAACTATATTTATCAAATATCGATAAATCATCGATATCAAAAACAATATCGAGGAATGTTTGAGGTGGTAGTTTTAAGTTCCTCATCCTTCACAGGACACGGAATAAGGCGTATTGTGTGACAGATAAAAGTTGAAATGGCAATAATTGGAGCAATAAATTATCTAAAATAAATAATGCCTAAATGACAGAAACAGTTAACCTGTGGTGACTGTCAAAAGAAATTAATATTTTTATATTGGGTAATCGGAGAATTCTTTTTAATGATTTGTTTGTACCTACAGCTACATTTTAGTCTTAAATTCACGACGTCCTTTTAATTTATTGCGTAGTTATGCGCAAAATGCCTTTGGAAGTGAGGATGTCAAGATGTCATCTTTAGATGGTGCTTTCCACAGTATTTGTTACATTTACCTTTTGTAAGCTCATAATGAATATTTAAGTCCCTTTCAAGTTTCTGCTTCCTTGCTGGTTCCTTCAACTGTTTGCTGGATTGCCAGAATTATGGGTTCTGCAATGAGCGTAGGGTCTAGGTTCATCAACATAAGTTACAATATTTAGACAAAAGACAGTAATGGGATACTGTGTGAAATAAAATACTGTACATAGCAATTTCACTATATCTTGCCCAGATACCCGGCCCTGTGCAGTGCCCTGTTTCACGAAGCGCAAGACCTAATAAAACTAGTTCCATTTCTAGAACTACTTATTTACATTGCATATGTTTTTAGAACTTAAAAGCGTAAATTACTAGCTACTGGTATGGCAGACTGATATTATTAGAGGGATTTTATTTTATCACTGTTTTGTTTCACGAAACATTTGGTATTGTAATATTGTGTATTATTAATTAGTGTTATTCTACCCGGGAATGGCCAATGGTGAAATCGGTCCTGGTGGTGTAGTGGTAACCATATTTGCCTCCTAAACCCAAGGTCGCGGGTTCAGGATCAATGGATTTTTTCGGGCGTAAAAACTCCTAAGTATGGCTACTTTGGAAGGGAAGTAAAACCCTGTCGTACATTTACGGCACGATAAAGAACCTCAAGCCTGAAAGAAGAGGCCTCTGAGCAAAATTTGTTGGCCGTTTCACGCCCTAAATTGAATGGGACGCTGGTGACCCAAGAGCCTGTTAAAGAGCGTCCGTAAATAAACCAAATCAATCAAAAATCCAATGGTGAATTTACATACTAGTGTATATATTTTAGATTAGACGTTTATTCTATCAATTAAACTTGATGCATTTTAATTATAAAGCTCATTAAGGATTATTTATGCAATATGTGGTCTCAAATCCTGTACTTCTAGGTTTATATATTTTACATGAAAAATAGAAACTGAGTTGTGCACACCATTATTTGTAGATAGTAATATAAGCATTTACCATTGTAGCTTTCTTGGTGTTTGCCAGAATGTGCCCCTCATATATGCATGTAAGTAACCCCAACGCTTTCGCATTTGCGTTATACTTTCCACGTCTCGGCTTTCTCCATAGTTTTGTCGGAAAATTGTCCAAATAGTACTTCTTTGTGCTCTTTAATTAAATACAGCACTGCTACTTTGTTATGAATATTAGAGGTGGTTTTCGATGTCGTAGACATAGTGCTATTTCTTGGCTAAAAAACGATTTAAAATAAATGCCGTATAAACAAAATCGCATCAACAAACAGAACACGGAGTAGTAAATATCCCTGAAACAGCCTTCTCGACGCTCAGATACAGTCGCTACACTAGTAATTTTGACAAGTGACTAACGACCAAATTTTACGAGTTTACCAGTGTGGAATAAATGTTCGTAAAGCAGGGTTTAGTAGAACTAATGGGACTACGGTTAGTAACTAGTTACTAATAGACTAGTTGTTTCCTGACCATCAACAAATGCTACGCATTCCATTCCTACTAATGGACCCCCTTAATAATCAACAAACAAAATCGAGAACCAATGCTGATCTTCAAAGCCTTCATGAAGTACTTATTTTGTATTCCAGAGTATAACAACACCGTAGGTAAGAAATTTCTTTCCAAGCGCTTGCTGGAATTCCATACGGGATATATTTTCAGCGAGAGCTGTAAGCCAGGCGCGTCTCCCTTAGGAACTGCGGCTGATGTTCCCGTTATTGCTCGGGGCCTCTGAATAATAGATGAAGTAACTTGAAGAGTGGATGAGGTGCAGGGGATGTTACTGCGCACCAGTTTGGCGCAGCCTAGCTAGAGGATATTACCCGCAATTAGCTGCTACTTCCCATTAACAACCACGTGACCGTGGCTAACTAGGCGGCAAAGGTAGGTGTTACCTGCGTTCTTTGCGAGGTGTTACTCATCAATTTGTCGCAGTTCTCTTAAGCTTATTTATGAATATAATATTAGGAGAAACACAGTAACTGCGTTTAGAGCTTTATTATCCTCTTGGCGTGTGAATAGTTAGACCCAGTTAGCACAGTTAATTAATGTATCATAAATACAGATTTATTAGAAAAACAATTGAGAAATATAACAAACTTTCCAGTGCTGTTGGACGTGTAATCATAATATTAAAGTTATATTAGGTAATTTGAAAAGCTGTTGTAATGAAGTATAAAATGACGGTATAGCTTTGTGAATTTGTTTCTTATTTTTCAACAAGATACTGTGCACTTTGTCTACCGATGCTCCAAAGCCTTTACATCATTACGAAAGTCACATTCCTCCAGGCCTGTAAAATACGCCTCAGCTGATGACTTAAGCTTTTCTTGGAACAACCATACTTGTCTCCTAAACCCAATCCGGGTTCAATCTGGGCCAAAACCAATGGATTTTTTCGGGCCTAAGAATAGGAAGTGAAGTAAAGCCGTAGGTGCAAAGTCATAGATATAGCCTGAAAGAAGAGGCCTCTGAGTAAAATTTATCGGCCGAACCACGCCTTGAATTGATTGGGATAATGATAGCATGAGATGTTAAAGAGCGTCCTTAATAACAATAAAACAAATCAGGGATGAAAATGCCTTTCCACCAAGGAATTTTCTCGGTTTAGGGAACAGATGGAAATTAGACGGAGCCAAGTCAGGGGAATAAGGCGGATGTGGCAGCAAATCGTATACCAGTTCATTGATTTTCGCCATTGCTACGATACATGTATGAAGGTAAGCATATCTTTATGGTAGACTATTTCTTTTCTTCCTTTGATAAGCATGGCATTTTCCCGCATATTTTTGTCTTCAATAGGTCCAAAAGGTCAGTATATATGCTCCAGTGATAAGTAATTAGTTATCAGTACACCCTTAGCATCCCAGAAAACCAGTACCATGATCTTTCCGGTAGATTTCACACACTTTGCCATCATTGGCGGAGAGGAATCGCCATGTTTTCATTGTTTTGTTTCAGATGTGCAGTAGTGCACCCTTGCTCCATCTCTGGTAACAAATCAGCGCTTAAAGTCGGAGGAATTTTTCTGAAAACGGGCCAAACCTTGATACTCTGATTCGCTTTTGATCCTCAGTGATCTTGCCGTCAATTTTTTCAAGGACAATTCTTCCCTCAAAATGTGAAATGCTCATTCCCCTGAAATGCCCAGACCTTCAGCAATTTCGGACACTTTTAATCGGCAAACCTTCAGAACCACGTCGTGTACTCTGTCGATAATTTCTGAAGTCGTGGTAAATTGGCCTGGTTGAAACGATATTGTAGAGTTCTTTAGAGGGCTAGTCATATCTCCATGTTGCATTTATACCCCTTACCAAGCAGTTAACCGCGCGATGTTTTATACTTGCCATTTTTGCAGTTTGTACTGTAACAAAGAACTATTGCTACTACGATTCATGACCAGTCCATGTATTATTGCACAGGTGTTTATATGAAAGATGACAGGCTTTGATAACAAACCTGCTTCAGAACTGCTGTCAAAATATGACAGACATTCACAGAACTTTTCAAATGGCTCTCGCACATATCTATTGTCCTAAAGATAAACATCACAAGTATTAACAAACAGTTCATAATAAAATTGAAATTAACAATTGTTTATATACAATGAAATGTTGAATAGACGATTATAAATTAATATTCTTAGGGGAACGGGTACGGCAAGCACTCTTAGCACGCATCAGCACACATCACTTTTAAACTGTCTAAATTCTGTTCATGCCACCAAATATCTTCAGTAATAGGTTCTTCATGGGCTCATCCCATCCAGGACAAACAATTTGTTCTTTTGAAGTTGGAAGAAAAGCATAGTTCAATATCAAATCCAGCTTCCCCCTGTTTCCTTTTTCATGCTTGATGGTTGGTTAGCTTTGTATTTGCCAAGAGAGACAGGACGACTTTATGTCCCATTTCTACACAACTCAGATAGTCAAAGTGCACTAAATGCACTTTCCTCTGACCGAGTGCGATCTAGACTGGTATGGAAATGTCAAAATACCTTGTTTACCCTAGCACTCTGCAACAGGTTCGAACTGTAGTGGGTTCCGGGGCATCATGGCATTTATGGGGATGAATGACAGATCAGCTGATAAAAGGGGGAGTTGACACGCCCTTTTTAGCCCTGAGTTGTGGTCGATATCAATATTTATACCGCTAAGACCGAAGTTAAACATGAATTGGAGATAAACACCAAGGTGTCAAACCTATCCTGAACAGATTCAAAATAGAAAATTCATACTGAACCCTAGCAAGAATCTCTCCTCATTCCTTCTTCAATTGGATAGAAGATGAATGAGAAAAGTCACTGCGTTAATTACTGAATATGGTCACTTCAGGAAACATCTACGAAAACTGGGTCTCTATAAAAATGAACCCACTTGCAGATTGTGCAAATAGGTCGAGGAATCTGCCTCTTGAGTGTCCAGTCATGGAAAGAAGAGGCTTGTTCTCTCTATAACCAGGGAAGATCTGGGAAAAGGAACGGGTTTTGGTAAACAATGAAGACACCCTCCCAAATGGGCTGGCACAATAAGCCTTAAGGCTGGCATGCTGAAGGATTTTTTTAAAAATCCATCAAATCCCGCCGATATCTAATCTTCTACACGACCTTTTTACGTTTCGGTGATCTCGAGCTTTTGTCTGCAAACTATTACCTAATATCCACCGACCTCAGTCAGGATAGTACCTGCGAATCTTAAATCTCGAGGCTAGGAAGCCTTGCATCACTGAACCATATTTAAAAAAAATAAATAAAGGAAGAAACGGCGAAGAAATTTACAAGTTCTAGCGTAAATTCTAAGTCAACGAACAATTTCATCCAAAATCAACTGGATGAATACAGTTTACTAAACCATACTTTCCTGCCCCGTTCTCAACAATGTGCAAAACTTAAAACAGGCAAGTTTCGCCCACAAGAAAGTGTGGCCTAATTGGAGACTGCATAATCAACTGTGATCTGATAAAAATACCATTTCTGTACTTCGATATTATTACCAATCAATGTAAAAATTGCTCTAGGATTTAATTTTGATTAAAAATAAAAGGACAAATTAATTCAGCATATAAACTGTATTTATAACAATGCATATTTTTTATATTTGACAAAAGCATTGTCCTGAAGATAGAAAATGTGAATTATTAGTGTGTAAAAAGTATATTTGTATGTAAGAGCGCTCTGTAATTGTTTCCAGAAAACTTTTTCTTTGCATATTTTTACAACAATAACATTTAAATTAAATTTAAAGCCCCTGAACATCGATCAAACTTGTATATTGTTGATTGTATATATTTACTTAGTACATTGTAATTCCTTTTAAATAGTAACATGTTTTCGTTTTATTGAAACATATGAACACCGTCTTAATTACGCAAATACGAGTATAGCTCGAGTTTTCTATTATTTCTACCTATTTTAGTGAATGTAAAGATGTTACCAAGGGCTCATTTCAAAAAACTGAGTACATTTACAAATATTTAAAAATACCCACACAATAAAGTTTTGTCTATCAGTGATCATATACTTTATATAAGTTAATTCATTTTTGTAGTTTAACCTTAATATTAATGATAATTAAATAATAATAATAATAATAATAATAATAATAATAATAATAATAATAATAATAATAATAATTCTAAAAATGCTTTTCTCTTTTTTAATACTTATGAATTGCAAAAATTCTAATTTTATTCCCCTTAATTTAAAATTAAGAGTAATTTCACTATACCATCTGTTATCAGAATGAAAATGCAGCTGGATAAAATGAGATTGGAGGAAGCTAAGAAAACGAGAAAAGGGTCATCTAACGGCCAGGATTGCTAAAACGTTACTGGTGCATCCTTTTAGTTCACCAACTCACAGAGCAGAAAGTTCATCTTCTGTGAAAAAAGTAAGCTGGCTTTCGGTATTTTACCGACCGCGCAGAGGGATGGGTATGGGCAGCTGCACTGTGTGTTCCTGCCAGCTGGCAATTCTGCATCCGGAGAAAAACAAAACGAAGACCTGATATTTTATACATTTCAAATAAACTGCATTTAATGTATGTCTTGGTCGGATAAGTGGCAGCAGTTTTTTCTTTCACTCTGCTGGAAATGCGCAATAACGTTTAAAGTCGCAACGGATGTTCCTAAACAAATATTCGCCCGAATCAATGAGGTGACTATAAATTTGTTATTTGTGGGGTAGAACAGAACTTTGATGACTTCTAGCACGAAGTTTATCCATTAAAGAGCATAAAAGAGGAATTCAGATTCAAAGGCAAATGAGTGCTTTTCTAGTTCTGTTTCGTATAAAAACAAAAGCCTAAAAAGGAAGAAAAATACATAAGCCTGGCGAGCGCCATGTATTATATATTCTAAAATACTTGGTATTTCAGCAGAGGAACTACGCTGTTAATTGTTATTTGTCTTTGTTAGAATCTTCCTTTGTTTTCACAAAGCCGAGAGTCGCTTGCGGCAATATCTCTCTTTATTCACTGACATAGTATCCGACACTCCACTTAAATGCAGAACAAAGTAAAACGACACCTAAGAGACTCTATGAAAACGTCTCCAGGAAAAATCTCTGTCAGGCTTCGGGGTTATCTCCCAATTAATAAAAGTTGTTTTCAGATCTTCAATTTATGTCTCAGTAGAAAAAAAACATTTGAGTGCAACTTGATAGTCATATATAGTTAATGATCATTTTCCCATAAGAAGCATATTCCGTTATACAGTGCGATCAGTGATGTTTTCCTCAGCGGCTGGGGTTTTTTCCAATGAGCCAGCCATCACTCTTTTGCCGCGGCGTGGAGGGAGTAGCAAGCATGCTAGTTACTTGTTGACCTTGCTGATTCTGACAGTCGTAGCGCAGCTGTTCCCGGGTGTGTGTTGTGTTGGTCGTTTCTTAGTTCGATAGATAACATAAAGTGCATTATTCCTCGAATGTTTAGAACGGCACAGGATGCCTTTGTATACGATACATATGTGTTCATTTCAGTGGAGGAATCATAGGACTATTTTTTTTTTTTTACACACAGTTGATTCTGTTACTTATGTGAATGCCATGCTAACACTGTTTTCAAAGAAATAACCGACAAGGAGCGTGATCATGTATATTTTCACAGGACTCTGTCTGCTCATACTGCGAGTAATTCTATGAGAGCAATGCACAATGGGTTTCCACCTGACAGAGTTATTTGTAGAGATTGTCGCCCAATTTAACAACCTGCGGCTATTATCTCTGGGATAAATTAAAAATACAAGGCCAACCAGCACACCATACCAATGATAATTCGTCATGAAATTGTCCGGATTTCCTAAAGAGATGCCAAAAATGTGGAGAATGAAGGCGGACAGTTTCAACATTTAATTTGATAATTTGATAGGTCTCTAAAATTGGTCTTCGTATTGTTATATGGTTGGTTTGTTTTATTGTTTTGCTCTCCCACTAATCACCCATAGGCGACTAACCTCTAACGGGAGGCGAATTCGCCCACAGGCAAAACACTGCGGTGGAAAACAAAACTGATTGGACGGTACAATGGAAAACATTTTCATAGACAGCTGCAACAGACATTTGCTGTCGTTATTAACCATGCAACGAGTGAGGGCATTAGTGCTGTACACTTTCAATTCTTTTCCCAAGCTAACTTGTGTCTTTGCAAGCCCTCGGGTTTCGGTAGAGGAAAACAATTGTACCATGTGATACGGCAAAAGGAAACAAAATTCTAAAACAATACTATCTACTTAAAGACATTAGCAATTTCAACAAATTCACTACTTAACAAAATAATTTTCAGCCCACAGTGCAACTCATGGGGGCTGCAACTTAATCTGATAATCAACGGGGCATTGGAATATTGCCCGTCTAACTTTGCTGTTTATCATAATACAGGAAAACCTAAGTTAAATTTAATAATACAACTTTCTATAACACTTAGCAGGCGAAAATATCATGAATGTTTGTATTTTAGAAGGATTTACACGTTATTTGCCTGTATTATGCAAATTACATCAGTACTAACGCTGCTCAATAAAGAACATCATAATTATGTTTCACAGTATTTCTTTACCCATTCTCATAATTTTGAAGATCTTTCTCAAAGTAGTACTTTGGATGCAATTTACATGCTCCAAGGTTTTTGTTAGTCCTCAAACACATGATGGAAACAATCTTTTAACAAGTCCTTCAGAATCGTCTCCCATGGAGGTGTTTCTTCAATTTGGGAACAAAAAAGTACACATAGATTTCTCTGGATTATAGGTAGAGTGAAGGACATATTTCACATTGCTTTTTGTAAGATATTCAGCATCAACATTTGTGGTGTGAGGTCTTGCATTATCGGGGTACAGCATCCCAATTGTTGCACAGATTCACAGGTTTATTTTGTACAATATGACTTTATACAATTTTCAGGACGCCTCTGAAATACTGCCCAGTAACGAGGGTAGGTCCATGTAAGTCCCTAACCACTTTCTAGGTATGATAATGGCAAAAAATATATTTCAATTTTCAATATAGTTAACCTTCATTGCAATTCACTTCTCACATCTTTGAATTAAAATTTCAACTCCCCCCCCCCCCAAATAGTCAGAAGTCTTATCTGCAACATGTGCATAAATAGCACCCATCACTTCTTCGTCATACTCAAATTAACTTCCTCGAAGGTCCTTCTTGAGTTTTGAGAAGAGGAAATAGTCACTGGGAGCTATATATGGGCTGTATGGTGCATTGCTGATTTCCTTGAAGCCACATTTCTTCACAGCTTCCTTTGCAACAAGAGCTGTGTGCACAGGCGCGTTGTCGTGAAGAAGACACACATCACCACTCAGCTTTCCTTGCCTTTTCTCTTTGATGGATGCTCGTAGTCTGTGCAGTAGATAAACATAGAACTCCCCATTTACTGTAGTGTTTCTGTCCTTGAAGTCAACGAAGAGTATTCCTTCACAGTTCCCAAAGAATGTGGCCATGATCTTCTTGGTTGACTGAGTGACCTCTGCCTTTAGAGATGGTGCTTCGCCAGATTTACGCCACTCCATTGATTCTCTTTTGGACAAGGAATCATAGTAGAGGACAAAAGTTACATCTCCTATAACAATGCTTTGCAGAACTTCTCTCTTGTTGCTACGACAGAGCTGCAAAAATGTCTGTCAACAGATGACTCGTTGCTGCTTTTGGACTGAGGAAAGAAGACAGTCACCCGTCATGCACTAACCTTATTCATGTTTAAATGTTCATGAATTATTCGAAGGACTGTTGTTTTAGAAATTCCCAACCTTGCTGCTATTTCTGTAACTTTAAACCGCCAGTTTTGCATATTTTTTTCTTTCTTAAGAGCGATGTTTTCAGGAGTGAGCACCTCCAAGGGCCGACCTGCACGCTCTTCGTCTTCAATGCTTTCTCAAACCATTCGAAAAATTTTGGCCCATACTTTTACGGTAGAAGAGGGGGATACTTTACCATATACACGTTCAATCGCTGTTTAATTTCATTTGCAGTAAGTGCTTCTTTTGTGAAGAATTTAATAACAGCTCGATACTCCATTTTGAACATGTCACAATCTTCCACACATGGCCTTCTTTATGCAGTCATATCTGAATAACTGAACAAATGGAAGCGGTTACAAATATTTACTTAATAAATAAGATATGACACCAGATAAGGGTTTTGTGAAGGCGATAATCCTTGTCGGCGAGGCCGGAAACTTATGCACCTACCCTCGTACAGTTATTTGTTAAAGTACGAAATTGGTTAATAATTTCTCGAGGGTCCAAAAATGTAATGGGTATACTTTTCTTTTCTATTTTCCGTTCTTCTTTTCTTGTTTTCTTTGTGTGTATGTTGGTGATTATGAATTTTTCCAAAGAGCTTTGCTGTTTGCTCTCAAGACAGAAATGGTGCAGGCAATTTTTATAAGCAGTGATCACTTTTGAGCCTCCTGTAACATCATCTTCAAATAAAATGAAACATACGAATGCCGGGAATCAACAGTTGTGGTACCAGCCTTGCACAAACACGTTTCATATGTAACTTTTCAGTTACCAACCTGTAGGTGGCCTAGGTAAATCTTTCAGAATTTCTGAAAGTATTCTAATGCTATTCATGTTACCGCCACGGGTGGCCGAGGTCGTTAAGGCGCGGACTAGTGAGCGGGAGGTCTGGGGTTCGAATCCTGCCAGGACCGTCCTCCCTGGCTGAGATTTTTTCCAGGTTTTCCTCAGTCTTCATAACTGGCAAATGCCGGGAGGTACCCTAAACTTAGGCCTGGAACATTTCCTTCCTTAAAAAAACCCTTTCCCAAATTATCATTTCATTTCATGTATCACCATGTTCACCGCCTGTGGTGCCACAGTAGTAAAAACGGGCGTTAAACACCGTTCAAAAATTTCTCTGTCATGTTGATAGTAGCGGTGTTAATTTTTTTCTTTCGTAGAGCACAAAATGGAACTTTAGGCCCACCTTCCTTTGAAATAGATTGGATTGCATTTTTAACAATTGTCGAGTGGTGATATAGGGAGGAACAAATTCTCCGTAGTCTTCCTGTAACGTTGGGTAGGCCTCGCGTGAACATCTGTTGAGACAAAAGCAGAGCAGTATATTGTTCGTCGCGTGTTATCTCTGTTTTACTGTAGGCGGATCTGAACATGTCTCAACTTCCGTACCTCTCACAGTTGGAGACCGGAAGCGACAACAATGAAACTAGTAGCAGTGTACATTACACTAACAAAATATTTAAAGTTAAATACAGCCCTAGAATTTATGCTTGTAAAAATATATATATATATGTATATGGCCTTTCGTTATTGAACAGCCGGCATATGCAATATTTAAATAAAATATACATTTAATACTGAGTAGTTTCTAACCATTCCCATTTAAAAGACACGAAATAACTTATGTATAATTGAGTGTTAAGATATACTCTTTAATCCCTCTACCGCCGCAACAATGTCGCTCAGCTATTGACATACATTATTAGTTCTCAATCGGATTATTGAGCTATTCAAGTTCTAAAAGCGCATATCTAAATGAATACTAAGGTTCTCTATGTTTATATTTCTATGTTGGCGATATTTGAATCACATTTCCCGTTCTATTTCGTTCATGAATGTAAGCCGGAAGCGGTTTGATTCACATATTTTTTTTTTATTCTTTTTGCTCTCTTGGCCTCATTTTAGAGCTTCGGGATGCTCTGATGGTTATTTCATGTGTAGGTCAGTTCAACTGAATCAATTACTTACTGGATTCGTGTAGCTTGTTATATAGAAAAAGGATATAAGTCAACATACAGTTAGCAGTAAAGAGTGCTCGTAATAATAGAAAGAATTATTTCTACAAATTTTTACTAATCCGTATATCAATGTGTTAAATTAATGATTTTTACATTTGTATACGTCATTCAGGTATGGCATATAACACATCAAAATTATAATATGGAATATTTTCAAAACTAGTTCAAACTTTAAAGCGCAATAAATGTTGGCCCTCGTTACTATATGAAAGTGAGGTTTGGGGATGCGATAAAATAGACGGTCTAAATAAATTACAATGTGATTTCTGGAAACTTATTCAAGGGATGGGAAGGGGCACATTGAACTATGTCTACAACAATATAAATGTAATTAGATACTGGCTAAGAACAATTAAAGGCCAAAAACCAGCCCTGAGGGCTATGCTACGGGCACCAATTAAAAAATATGCATTATCCAAAATGGTGGACGGCGGTTGTACAGCGGGAATTGTAAAAAATCGATTTAAAAGATATTTGGCAGAGAAGTGGTAAAACAGGTAGTGACAAAAGTCAAAGGACGTCTGTTTGACATAAACCGGTAGGGAATAGAAGCGCGATGCATGCGGAAGTCATTTCTGTACCTGTAGAGAGAAATTAAAACTAGATGGGGTAAAGAGACCTATATCATGGAGCTAGGTATGAAACAGAGGTTGGGAATAGCATGACTTAGACTGGGAGACTGGAAGGTTGTTGACGAGGAAGGAAGGAGGATTTGAATAATTTGCATAAAAATTCTCGCGGATTTCTTTTTGACTTCCAGTAGGGGGAATGCTGGCACGTTGGGACTTAATTTTAAGGGACAAGAAATTTCTATAAACATTGTACATAAATAATACGAAAATTCATTTGAATATCAGAATTATTGTATGTATGTCTGTTTTATGTGTGTATATTCCTATTAATGCTTTTTTTTTTTTGTAATTAATTTCAGAGATGAAATGTTTTGCAAGAGCATGAATGATCTTGCGACCCATGCGACTGTGATGTGCAATATATGTATACCTAGTTTAACTGGAATAATAATACTCCACCGCCACCACCACGACCTACCGCCACGGGTAGCCGAGGTCGTTAAGGCACGGACTCGTGAGCGGGAGGTCTAGGGTTCGAATCCCGCCAGGACCGTCCTCCCTGAACTGAGGTTTTTTCCAGGTTTTCCTCAGTCCTCATAAATGGTAAATGCCAGAGAGGTACGCTAAACTTAGGCCTGGAATTCTTCCATCCTTAATAAAATCTTTTCCCAATATATCATTTCATGTATCATCAGTGTCCACCGCCTGTGTGCCTCAGTAGTAAAAACGGGCGTTAAACGTCATTAAAAAAAAACGACGACCACTACCACAGCCTCCGCCACTACTACTATAAAAGAGGTGGCTGAGATACAGGGGAAAAAATATAAAACAAAAGCATCAATGAGGTTTTGCTTTTCGATTGTTATTTTTTACATTTCATAGTTACCATTTTGTTGTTAAAAATGTGATTTTTATTAGTAGCATCTCTACAATTAAATGCTAGCCTTTCTCAATATTAGAAAAAATTTAGAACAAAAAGCAATTTAAGTGAAGTTTGAAGTTTCGTTCTATCACCGACAAGAAGAAATATAGAAGACCAAACATAAACAATTATGTCACTATTGGTATGTACTTTATGTAAGTAGACTTGGCAGATTTTCAGAATTTCAATAAAAGACAAGTAATTTTCTCCCTCAAAATCCGAAATAGACTTTTCTCTCGCCATAAAAATGACTAGTCAAGTGAATGAAATACTTATATTTACTTTGCCCTATATATTCAAGGTCAATGCATTTCATATTATATATATAATATAACTATCTGAAAACTAGAATTAAAACTGAAATATTTTAATTTCATTCTTATTATTTGTCTGTCTTAATTTCAATCTCCATTGGAACCAATGTTACTAACATTTAAAACTCTGCACAACTAAACCAAGTTACAATTAGTTCTCTTTGGCGTATATGTTTTAAGTTATAGTTATTTCTTTTATTTGTGTGTTAAGCTGGACACACTGTATTTCTAACAAATGAGCTTCCTATAAAATTGTGAAAATTGGATCTACCTTCTTGTAATAGTAGTAGTAGAAGAGTAGTAATAGTAGAAGTAGTAGTACTAATAGTAGAATAGTATTAGTAGTAGAAGTAGTAGGGTATTTATTTATAAAATATATTTGTTACAAATCTAGCTCATCCACTTCGCTCAGATCCTGGAACCGTATGCGCTTTACCAATACACTTCGAAACACACGAAGTTACACAAACCAACATTTAACTATTAAGAGACAAATAGCAATAAAGGAAACAAATAAATGAAAAATATGTAATATATATATTTTTAAAAAGACATAATAAATGAATAGAAAAGAAAGCAGTACAAAAGTAGTTATTCCAACACACACACACACACACACACACACACACACACACATATATATATATATATATATATATATATATACACAAATAATTAAAAATAAATATTGCGCCTCATATTCCCTGTTTTCTGCCTCTTCCGATCTGAGCTATCTCACTTTGTTTAAAAATTTACCTACTCCCTCCTCCTCCTTCCTATCTGCAAACAAAGCCTTCTCCCTATTAGCAAACGGGGCCGGTAGGTATCTCTTTGTCCATTCTTCCGTCCCTTGCAGTACGCCAGAATATGCTCCCAAGATTCTTTCTCCACACATATAGGGCTGATTTTCGTACCTTCTATGTCTGTTACTTTAGTCCTCCACCCCTAATCTAAACCAAGCAATCCACTGATGCCAGATTTTGACCCCTGCTTGAATGTAATGCTCCATCCCCCGTCCGATTTTCAGCTTTTTCTGCACACTCCGAAAGAGTCAGCTATCTAATAATGTCTCTCAAGCGTTTCTTAATTTTTCCCCAACTCCTCCGCTCCTTTTATTTCGCTCAGCGATCCAAGTTTTACCCATTCCCATATTTTCCAGACCACTTCTGAATTTTGAAACTCAGATCTTATTTTCCCCATTACTACATTAAAATATCCTACTTTTTGTGGGTAACTAAGAATGAAGTGTATCTGACATTTGTGCTCCTCTGAAAAACAAGCGCTGATAGCGGAAAATGTGTGTCTTTTTGGAATCAAGGAAGAAACAGAGTTAGTATTCTAAGCACCAAAAGATGTGTTTGTCAGTGTTATCTATTTTAGGTTGCCATTATTGTAATATACAAAGATGATATATTTTGGACGGAACAGAGATGGTACTCAAAGACAATGATATCCTAATGAAGTATTAAAATAAAATGATGACTTGGGTTATAATTATCTTTTTGAATAGAACTTTACGTCTATTTTTTATTAATTGTTGAGGCATCACACACGATGGACACAGATGACATATAAGAAGAAAGGATACATTGGGGAAAAAAATTTGTTAAAGGAAGCAAAATTTTTTGTCTAAACTTAAGAGTACCTCCCCGGCATTAGAGTTGAGCAAAACCTGGCATAGTCAGGAACGTCGGTCCTGGAGGGAATCGAGCCCCAAACCCCCCATTCACAAGTCCGTGGCTTTATTACCAAGGCCACCCGTGGCGGTAGTAGTGAAAATGAATACCAGGTTCGAAACAAAATGCTAAGCTTCAGAAGGAGAGGAGAAAGCGAAATCAGTCGAATGCGCTAGAATTTTGCCAACCTTAATCAGCGTTAAGGGAAAGAACATAAAAAACATAAAGGAGGCTAAAGAACCACTGAAAAAGTAACAACAACGTTTACAGAATGGTTTTTCGGGATTGCTGTTAGCCACAAGAGCAACATGCTCTTGCCTTTAATATCGTTTTATGTGATAACTGCAAATTGTAAATTACGGTCTACGTTGTTTTGACATCCCTTCGCGATGCGTGTAACGATAGCGTAGCGTTCCGACACACCATGTTCGATAACACACGAGCTGAACTAATTTTTGTGCCGCATCAGACTGTAGCTTAGTAAAATAAAGCGGGAAATGCAGCTACAAGTTTGAAACTTGAGACCAGAGTCTAGTCCTAATATTGACGCAGTTGTAACTAACGATATTAGTGCACGGCTGTATATCACTTGCTACGGCGAGCTTATACTAACCCGCAACACAAATATGTGCTTTCGCTCTCTCTTGCTTATTAAAGTCTGCGTGCATATCGCTAAAGGATCTCCAACAAAGATACATTTCAAATGAATCTACCGCCATGCAAATACTTAAAACTTCTAACATTCTAAAAAACAGTTTCAACTGAACTTGTGTGCGCAGTAAAAAACTGGGAAAATTAGATTAGAAAACACCACTCTGTATACTTAAAAGAGTACATGGAACAAAAAACTATATATAAGCTATAAGGTGACCAAAAAGTTCTGGCACTATATTTTGAACAAAATAAATATACAGACGGTGCCAAAAAGAGTATACACACTTTAAGCAAAGAAAACACTGTGTTAATACTCGGATAATAAAGTTACTCAAAATTCCCACCATCAGCGTCGATACACTTCTGAGTACGTTGAACTACTGATTGAGCAAAGTGTCCTCAGAGACTGCAGCACATGCCGTTTCAATTTCTTCCCGAAGTGCTGTCAGTGTAGCTGGTTTTCTACGGTATACAACATCCTTAAGAGTTCCCTATAGTTAGAAGTCCAACGGCGGTTCTGTTCTGTACACACGTATTCATTGCCTTTGAACTTCCAACAACATTCTCGGTTTTCCAATACCACTTCAAAGTTGCTTTCTGTTGTTCAAACGATAATCTTAGCTCCATTTTGTTGTAACAACGTAAGTATAATGTAATGTGAGTCACATCTGTTTACAGAACATCATACGACAATCCTGGCTTCATTTGTTCATTGTTGATTTACCTGTCACGTAGCAACGCTATCATAATGTATGTGAGTCACATCTGTTTAAAGAACATCATACTACACATTAATGTTGTTTTTATTGTTTACTTTGTAATATATTGAATAAAAGATGACAAATCAGAAAGCGTGAAAGCGTGTATACCTTTTTGGCACCCTCAGTATTTATAGTATTAACTATAGTTACAATCAGAATCGCTGACCTTCTGCAGCATGGTGGACGACTACAAATTCTGTTGTGACAGAATTCCTTAGGGCTGGATGCAAACAACTTATCTAAAACGGCAAAGATTTAGAAGTCCTTTCCCAGGAGGTGATTACGGAGAAAGTATAATCTGATGGTGCAGAGTCTGGGGAATATGTCGGCTGTGCTAGTCTCCCAACCGAGATAGATTTTAGTTTCACGAGCCATCTTAAGTGTATGTGGTTTAGCATTTTCATGCAAAAGATTAACACATTAGCAATGAATGAGTACAGATTTTTACGGACGTGGAGTACACATTGGCATTGGCTGGTTGGCAGCAGCTCACGATGTCATGATTTTAAGTTATCCTTAAGTATAATTGCAGCTATAGAATAAAAAGTTTAAATTTTTTTTGCAAAGTCACATTAGTTCTAATATTAAAATTGTGTGTTTTTTTTTTAAATGATGCATATATCGGATTTTGGAAATAAGTTCAAGAACTTTATGTCAGGTTTTGGAAAAAACGTCATATCTTAAGCTTAATGTTAAGCCCCAGAGTATGTGACGTCATTTATTTTAGGTGTCCTTACACAATATACATGAATTAAGCAAAAAAAAAAAAATCATTCTACAACAAATTATATTCCAATTTTGGAACTACATATTTCAACTGAATAGGATATAGGACTTTCTGCAAATGAATGAAAATATTACGTGTATAAAAATGCCAAGGAATGCATAACAACACATCCAGAGTCTAAATTATCCCTTAAGATATAAGCAAAATGCCGTTATATCAAATATAGTTTTGTGTTTAGTTTTTGTCGCTTTGATTGCGTTGGTCTTCTGGCGACATCTGTAGATTATGGACTGAATCATATGTGTAAGTCTGTGGGGATGTATGAAATGAATTAATGATGGCGCAACTGAGCTCTGGCGCCTAAAAGTTATCTGCCATTAACATTTCAGGGTATGGAAAAACTCGGTAAAAAAAAAAAAAAAAAAAAAATATCCAGACAGCTTGACCTGACCAGGATTCGAACCAGGACATCCATGTAAGTAGTAATAGGAGTGTGTTTATTACAGAGACACCAATACATACAAACAACTTTAACAGGCGCACTGAAGTAGCGTGGTACACAAGATATATTCGACATTACATTAAATATTCATAATAAGATATAAAACATATATATTCAACAAAAAATAAATAAAAATTAATTGCAAATGCCACCATTAGATCAGGAAGGCGGTCATGTGGTTTTTACATTTCAAACCTGCCGGCGTTCTAGCGGGTCATATGGCGCGCTTTTACTGGGAAGAATCGACTGCTCTCTCACGGGAAGAAAATCGTTCACCACACACGCCGCACCTACTAGCTGGTCGACCGCTCAGTCATTTTAACATCTTGTTAAAAACACGCAAGCTAGGGCAAATTCTTTGTTTACAGAGGTGCGGTGTAGTGACGCACAACGAATATTCATTATTGAAATTTATCTCTTAACGACACAATTTTACGACAGTCATGCACGTAAATTTCATCACTGTTTTCGATGTGACGACAGTGTCTTGTGTTCCTTCTCACTCAGTGAATATTTACTGCAAAATTACAGGTATTCGCTTGTGTTTAATAATGTGATTCTGCTTTGCTATTAGCAACCCTTAGTGGAAAAGCAGTAAATTGAGTAATGAAACCAACCCAGGAAGCGTCGTGGATTGGACCATAATAGGCTATTGTCAAGGTACTTGCAGATGTCAAGGCAACCAACCCCTGTATGTTGAATTACATTCGCTATCAAGCTAATTGACAGCTGAGCATACCGCAACTAAGAAATGGGAATTGTAGCTTCCACCTTGGTAGCTTGGTTGTGCGTCAAATGTCGTCGAACTGCGCCCGTAGTTTGGAAGCTAAAAGGGAAAATCAGGAGATGAGAAAGCATAACAAACAGTACCTGCCTTTCTCCCCCCCCCCATCCACGCATATCAAGCCGTTTAAAAAGTATTATTTAACAAATGTTATGTCTGATTGTGGGAAACAAATAAAGAGGTCGGAAATTCATTATACATACATACTTTTTCAAAAAGCATCTCCAAGTTTTAAGCTTTATAAATATCTTAATAACTGAGGCGGAAAAAAACATGAAACGTACGGCCAAGTGAAATCAGAAAAAAGTCCGTCACGCAGGATTTGCTTAAACTAAAGGAATTCCTCATCTAGCAAAATAACTTTAAAAATTAATTTAAAATCCAAATTATGGTCATATCAATTAATGAAATAGGTTATGTTATTACGGAACAAAACTAGAATTCTTGCAATCTATGTGTCACAAAAGAGAAACCACATTTGTAGAATTATTATTATTACAATTAAACAACAAAAATTAATTCCATAATATTAATTAAATAAAATATAAGATCAATGTACAGCTTTCCCTATCGACTTTCATTGACTTTGAAATTTAATTTAAATGTTATGTAACGCAAATGTTTTCTGAAGGCTATCACAGAGCTCCTTTTTAAACTTCAGTTTTCAAATATACCGCTACGCCAAATGGTCCTATTTTTCTAATTTTTAGAAACTGATTTTCTTATTTTATTTAAATTGTATATATCGAATTTTGTTGGTGCTGCTAGAGCGATTTTTAAATGTTGGGTTTTAGGTAAACCCCGACTCTTAATAACCCGATTTCCTTGATTTTCAGAAATTACCTATCTTTATATTTAAATGGTATATATGATTTTTTTTGCGAAAAAGCAAATATTGGTGCCGATAGAGTATTTTATAAATTTTGGGTTTCAGGTAAACCCCCACTCCTAATAATCTGATTTCACTTTTTTTCATTAAATATTTTTATTTTATTTTATTTCAATGGCATATGCCGAATTTGCTTTAAAAATTAAATTGCGACCGCTAGAGCGATTTTTAAATTTTGCTTTTAACCCCCCCTCGTTTTTCAGGCACCCCCAATTCTAATGACCCGATTGTCATTGACTACTTTTTATCCATTATGTGAAAGAAATTACTGAGTTTTGTTAAGAATAAACAAAAATTGTGGCCTCTAGAGTGATTTTCATCTTATCTAAAATTTTTGCTTTAGGTTAACCCCCATTCCCAATGGTCCAAATTTGCTGGCTATCGAACTCAACGAAACGTTTAATTGGTGGTTATATGCCGAGTTTCGTTGAGAAAAAAACAAAACTGTGACCGCTAGAGCGTTAACGAATATTTGCACACACACACACACATATTCATTATAGGTGCCTAGAAGATAGTATTGATGCATATTTGGAGAAATTATTTCAAAATCATTCCATGGGTACAACCACAATAGCTTACATTCCTTTGGAATTAGCGTATTCCATTAATGTTTGTTATTTATTATGAAGGAAATATTATGGATGCCGAATGCATATTAAAGAAGAACTTACAGATGACGTGCATTATATAATCATAAAACAGATATAATATGTCCAGAAGAGGGATAGGGTTGAACGGTATGAAATTACTGATAATATGCTTGGAAGATTGGCAGGTGTGTGTATATATAATACTCTTTATAATATATAACTGTATGTAATTAATAATAAATAAATTATATAGGTATACATACTAAATAATACAACACAGGGCTTGAATCACAAATAAATAGAAGGAGTATTTTAGCTTCTTATACCTATCCTTTAATTTTTCTATAATAATAATAATAATAATAATAATAATAATAATAATAATAATAACAATGTTCACCAATACCCACATTTAGTTCCACATCATTGTTTTGGACAAACTATGGAAATCCAAAGGATGTTTCAAGACAGCATTCCTAAAAATCAGTAATTATTCTTGTATTAAGCAAAAGTTTAACTTGTAACTAAATATATTGATCTAAGAAGAGAAAAATAATAAAATAGAAGTTATGGTAACCTGCACTTTATTATTGTGTTCTGTAACATGCCTAAGTTTAGGCAGATTTTCTGTTGTTAAACTAGAGTATTATATTACGTGTGAGTATTTTTACAATTATATTTTTATTTGTTTGTAAAGGATTTGTAATAAGCAGTACTCAGCACCAGTCAGAATAAATACAAATCAACATAACGCGTTACAATGTAATCCTTCTCTTATACCTGTAGACATTCTTGCATCACTGATGGTGACCTACAAGTTCAATTGCCCCTCTTCCCCTTCTACACAGTGTTTATATAATAATTTTCTTCCTTTCTTTATTTCAAAACGAATGATGCTAGTCAAAACTTATTATATCTCAAATATAAAGTATCTCTGGGAAATTATTAACCTCAATAGAAAATTCTAAAAATGTCCTCCCTCCTGCCCTACGGCATAGCTCAATACATCGTTCCATGTTACTGACTGGTCGTTAGAGGGCTGTGTTGACGATACCATTAATCTCCTGTGTAATGTTGTAGTTCAAATCGTCCAATGTCTGGGGGTCATTATGTAACCTCGCAGGAAGAAGTCCAGTGTTGTCAAATCAGGAGATCTCGGTGACCACAGGTTCTTGGAGATTCGGTCGTGAAAGAAACTTTCAATTAGCACCATGGATTGGTTTGATGTATGGCATGTAGCGACATCTTGTTGAAAATATCCATGCTCCAGCTTTGCATCGTCCAGTTGCTTAACAAACTCCATGAAAATCATCCGGCTCTACTTTGCACTATCCACAAACTGGTCAAAAATATTGTCCCCATTATTCTCTGTGCAAATATTGTGCGCCAACCCCTGAGGATAGTCGCTTCATTAATGACATGTGGGTTTTGGTCGAACCACTCACTCGGCGTGAGTTCTGTGAATTCGCAAAGCCGCATAAATGGAACCATGCATGCTTCGTCTGTGTACCATGGGACAGGTTTGGCACAATGAACGCCATGTTGTATTATGCGTTATTCACGAGGGAGGACATTTTCAACATTTTCTATGGAGGTTAATAATCTCCCAAATATACTCTACATTTGAGGTATAATAAATTGTAACTAGAATGACACATTTTGAAACAAACTTCTCTATACCTAGAAATTTGTTTAAGATTCGTAAGGTCGTAGTCCTAAATATTTCACAGAGTTTATTATATTACAGTACTAATGGACTAGGTCACCAACTGACTTTTTGTGTCTTCGTTCTAAAGTCTCTCTGATGGTATCTTCTGATGGTAAGTAAAGCATTTAATTTGGGGCATTTGAATTTTGAAAGAGCTCAGAATTTCATTTCCTTTGAGTAGCATGAAAATGGTGAATGTTAGATTATAAAATGCTATCTTCTTATTTCATTTTTTCAAACTAAAGACTTTTGCAATTGTTGTTGATTTGATTTATTTATGGATGCTCTTTAATATCCCGTCATCAGCGTCCCATTCAAATCAGGCCGTGAATCGGCCGATAAATTTTGCTCAGAGGTCTGTTCTTTAAGGCTTGAGGTTCTTTTACATGTCGTAAATTTATGACATGGGATCCAAAGCTTTACTTCCCTTCCAAAGGAAGCCATACTTGGGATTTTACGCCCGAAAAAGTCCATCGATTCTGGCCGGGACTGAATCCGTGATCTTGGGTTTAGAAGGCAAGTATGGTTACCACTACACCACCAGGACCGACTTTTGCAACTGTATCCCATTTTACTTGAAGCCACCGCCGTTATCTCTGACCGAACGAGCACGTGTTTTGCAGAAGAGATAAGAAAGTAAAAACAAAGGCGAAAGAATTACGGTTCATTTAAGTAAGATTTTAACTTCCATATTTATAGTGCTGGATGACGCAATATTTTGAGCTTTACATAAATCGGAATAGGGAAAAAAGATACACAAGCAGAAGTACTTTAAGTACATACAGTACACACAAATAGAAATGAATTTAAATATGGCGCTGGGAACGTGAGCAAATTAAACTAAAATATATACATCGTAATTTCTAATGAAATTTGTTGCCTATAGCAAAGTATGCATATGCAGTCGTTTGGTGTTACCCACAATGCCATGTCAATCTACCTCCCTTTAATATTAGAATATTCTCTGGTACGCCTTTTTCCTCAAGACTCCCGCGGGAAACATTTAACCGAAACATGTAGCAACTCTTCGTGTCCATCATACAATGCGCCATGTTCTCTTCCAAAGTCATTTGTTATTTTCCGTCTTCCAGCACCTCTTTTCTTCTAATGCAAAATTCTTTATCTCAGTTTAAATTATTTTTATATTGGCTTAGTTTTTTTTTTAATAAAGTATCAATTTGAATCATCCAAACCTCCGGAGGGCACTATACCTTCTGTTCTTGATTACCGAAACACACCTGAGCACAGGGTTCAAAAACCAGATCACTTGGGACTTGTTTATTGTTGCTTTGGTTTATTTACGGATGCTCTTCAACATCAGGATGTGAAATGGCATATAAATTTTGCTCAGATGTCACTTCTTTCAAACTTGAGATGCTTTTACATGCAGTAAATCTACGACGCGGGATCCAGGCTTTACCTCCCTTCCAAAGGAAGCCATATGCGCGTAAAAAGTTCATCGACCCTGGCCGGGATTGAACCCGCGATCTTAGACAAGTATGGTTAGTACTAGGCCACCAGGACCGATTGAACTTGTGTGACTGACCTTGATGCATTAACTTGGATTTGACAACACTACACTATATATCAATTATTTTATTTTTAAATCTTACACATAATTGATTGGCTTATTCTCTGACGCGCTGTTATGGGGCGTGTACAAAGTTCTTAGGAAGTTAGTGTTTGAAGCATAATATAAAATCGAACGAATTTGTGACAACCGTATATTGTAAACTTTCCCCTGCATTCAGTCACAGTTTCTTGCCTATTGATATCAAGAAACCATTCGGATTTGATTGAATTGTTAAGAAGAATATTTCGATACTTCAGACTAACTCAACAGCTGGCCGTTTGTGCTTATTCCTCCCAATTGGGGACCACCGGGAGGAAGGGATGAGGCGAGGAAGACACCGAGCGGTCAAAACCCAAGGGAGGTGAAAACGAACGCGGTTCTAACATGTTGCCAGATAGAACTTCCCGACGCAGTGTTCCTTTCGCCGATCTAGGTGGAAACAACTGTGTTTTCGACTAAACGCATTGGGAGAACTCAGTGCTAAAACAGTGTGTCAAGCGCTGTTTAAGATGTAGGAAAAGCTTTTCTCTGCTGTTTAAGGTGGCCTGACTATGCAATGTTTACTTTAAAGCGCCCTTTTGTTTAGAGATAGGAGCAACAAAATATTCTCTTGTCGATTGGAAACTGAGTTATGTGCCGTTAATCCCCAGCAAAATGAAATCGGTGCAGAAAAATATGCTGTTTAATATTGTTAAGTTTCTTTTAAAAAGCAAGTGTGACTTTGTCCTGAAAATTCGGTGTAATTAATGCCTATAATTATTCCACTAAAAATAGTTATAATGACTTTAACTTAAAAGAGAATTATGTCAGTATGCACACTCGTTCACAGGGATTTCCATGTAGTGTATTATTCGGGAATGAATTTGGAAAATATAAATTTAAAATTTTGTAAATGAATTTGACTATTCGAGAACCATACTACGATGGAAACCAAAATGATGTCTTTGGCACATCATCAACTGCGACGCTTTTCCTCCAAAAATATTCACCGTGACTTACTTTATAATATCATAAAAGTTACAACGTATTCAAATTTCAACTATCTAAAAAAACATTCGTATGTCTGGAGAAAGTCCATTATTCATCACCACAAATACAATCTTATTATAATATGCATATCATCGTGATGATGTCGAAAATCTCTTTGGCAGAATAACAAGCGCTCACAGGCAAAATCAATAAATAAATAAATATATTCCTAAAGTGGTAAAACGAAAAATACACAACTTCAACGTGTATAGTCACGAGGCTACTAATACAACACAAAGGCTACGACTGAAAATTTCTTTCGTTGACATTTGATCAGTACATGAACTGTTCAATAAAGAATGATCATATTTGACAACATACCTTTAATAAACTTCATAATTTTGATAACATTTCTCAAAATATTCCCCATTGGATGCAATGCATCTACCCCAGTGTTTCTGCCAGTCTTCAAAGACATGCTGGAAACATGTCTTTGATAGCTCCTTCAGAATTGCCTTTTCAGCCTTTACCCCCATTTGTTATAATAAAAAACGCATACTATGAAGATGTTTCTTCAATTTAGGATAAAGAAAATAGTCACACAGGACAAAATATGGGCTATAGGGAGGGTGAGGGACACACTTCACGTTAATTTATGTGAGATATTCAGCAACAACATTTGCGGTGTGCGACCGTGCATTATCTGGTGCAGAATTCAGCTTGTTACACGGAAATGCGGCCTTTTGCAAGTGTGTGATATGGTCTCACAGTTTTTAGGTTATCTCAATAATATTTACCCAGTTATAGTTGTGTGTGCAGGTACGATATGCTAGTAAATCATTCTTTGAATATCCAAAAAAGAGATGACCTCGTTTTTCCCAGCAGAAGCAAGAGTTGGAGATGATGAAGGTTTCCACTCAGGTCTTTGTTGTCAGGATCAAAATGATGTAGCCAAGTTTCATCAGCAGAGATTACCGTTTGAGAAACTCGGCATCTTTCTGTAACATCATCTTCAACTGCATGGAAACTTAGTGAAATTTTCAGAATTACTGAAAGTGTTCTTAACCCATTGGTAGAATATTTGATGCCCTCATTCCCCGAAAATCTGATTTAAATCCGTGTACAGCTGCGCAAGTGTGTTTTAAAGTTTAAAAATGCATATAAAATCAACCAATGTAATTTGTTGCTTAAACTTTTGTATACTGGAAGCAATTTTGATGATCAAATATGATTGTTGGGTATAGTATATCTCAAAACAGTTCTCCAAATCAAGGGTGACACAACACTTTTTGCATTGCCAAATACATTCGCTACTTTCCCCCTACTGTAACATACAATATACTTTTTGTTACTGTTTTCTTGTGTGTGTGGGGGGGGGGGGTGCATCGGAAAAATGGATCCACATTTCATCTTGTGAAAAGCAATGAAATAGTTGAATACACACATGTCTATCAGATAGAAAAACATTTTCCTGTAACCTTTAGCTGTGCGTCGCATTGTAGAAAACAAATCTGTCACATGATCTTGCAAATCTACATCTCCCATTCAAAGGCACACTTTGATTCCTTTCTTTATTTCCTCCTGGGTGTTTGACCTTTCTTTCTTCTCAGCTTGCCTGTTGCAGTAATGTCAGCAGTTTCGTGTTACGTCGAAAGGAAATAAACATCTTTGTTATCCTTCCTTCTCACACACACACAGCACATTCTTTGCACACCATGACTCATAATCGCCGAGTTTCAGTTCACTGTGAGAGATGTCAGGTGGCATATCCTTTCTATTTGTTTCCACGGTAGCAACCGAATGAGCTTGAATGGCGTTTATCGACTGTTTTTACAACTAAAGCACGCACAGATGATACACGAGATGAAATGATATACCGGGAAAGTATTTCTTAAGGAAGGAAACGTTCCAAGGTACCTTCCTTGCATTTGTCATAAATGATGACTGAGGAAAACCTAGAAAAAACCTCAGTCAGGGAGGAGGGTTCTGACGGCATTCGAACCCCAGACCTCCGGCTCACGACGAGACCTCAGCCAACCATGGCGATATATGTATGTGCCCTCTGTCTAACAATGACTAAAACATGTTTAGTACAATGTATGTACTTGTAGGTTCTGTCGCATCATCACTACAAAATATTTTGAAGTACAAGCAACATCCAGAACTAGATTTCGAAATGTTCCAAATCTTGCACGCTTGGGTTTATTTATTGCATTGCACATATGAAAGAGACCTTTGAATTCCATTAGGATTCATCCAGAGCTATGGCTTCTGTTGGAAGATATAGTTCTGAAAAGTGCTGTCGTCGGTGAAATGCAAAACACATGAATTAAGTTTGAACCTTTGTCTACTTTGTGTCTCAGTGCATCTCGTGTTACTCCTATAAACTTTAGTACATGAGACAATAACTAGACCAAAGCATGTTTTACCAGTGTATTACTGAACCATTTATCACGACCTTTCAGTTTTTTAGCTCTTGCGATTATACCCATGAAAAATATTTTGAAAAACTTCTTCAAATCCCCATCTATCCTATCTACTAAGTATCTAAAATGATAATAAAAAGGGGAAGAGGGAGAGAGAGAGACACACACACATTTGTGTCTATTTACCTCCTACCGATTGCAATTTTTTTCTACGAAACGCCGTATAACCATGATTTAAAAAACGATTCATCAAGTTCGTTAATCATAAAATTCGGACCATTGGGGGTGGAGGTTATCCTAAAGACAAGAATTAAACAAAATTAAAAATCGTTGTAGCGGCCGATTTTTTTTTTTCTTCCTGAACCAAACTCGGCAAATTTCATTAAAGTGCATTAATAAAAATATTTTCTGAAAATCAGGGCATACGGAACATTGAGTGAGGTATACCGAAAACCGAGTAGGAAATTTAAAAATCCCTGTAGAGGCCGCAATTTTAAATGGTTTTAAAGTAAACTCGGCATATGTCATTGAAATAAAATAGGACAAACATTTCCTGAAAATCAGTGAAATCAAATTATTAGGAATGGAGATTTATCTGGAACCCAACATTTAAAAAGCGCTCTAGTGGCATCAAAATTTGCTTTTCGCAACTAAAGGCGGTATATACCATTTCAATATTTTTTTTTATTTTTATACATTAGGGAAATCGGACCGTTAGTAGTGGGAATTATCTGAAACTCAAAATTAAAAATCCCTCTAGCAGCACCAATATTTATTTCTTAACAAAAAATTCGGTATATACAATTGAAATAAAATTAGGAAAATACTTCTGAAAATTAGGGTAAACACGCCGTTAGGAGTAAGGAATGTACTTGAAAACTGAAATTTAAAAAGCGCTCCTGCATTTAATTTTCTCTCTATTGTTTTGAAATAAAAGAACATATTAATTCAGCATATAAATCCTATTTATAAAGTTGCATATAATAAAATAATTTTCGTGAAGATAGCAAATGTGAAATATTAATCTAATATGTATTTGATAATTAAATTTTATGTAAGAGCGTTCTATAATAACCTTCAGAAATCGTTTTCGTTACATGTTTTTACTATTATTATTTAAATTAAATTTCAAGGCCAATGAAAATCGATGAAATTTTCAATTGTTTATTGTGTATATTTGCTTAGTACATTGTAATTGTTTTAAATAGTAACATGTGTTTGTTTTATTGAAACATATGAAATTCTTCTTAACTACACAATGTAACTCGAAACTTTCTGTTATTTTTCCATTTTAATGAATGTAAAGATGATAACAAGGGCTCACTTCATAAACATGGTTACATTTAAAAATTTATAAAACTACCCACACAGGGCAGCTTGTCTATTAATGGTCATATATTTAATTTAATTCATAGCCTACCATTAATTTTGTGATTTAACTTCCATAATAATAATAATAATAATAATAATTTTAAAAAGGTGATTTCACTTTTGTAATACTTATAGAGTGCAAAAAATATAATTTTGTCCCCCTAATACCACATAGTAATGTCATAACGTATTTCATTAATTAATAAGAACTAATTTGGTTTTATATTCACTTTTAGAGTTATTCATCTTTGTGAGGAATATGCTTAGGTTACGCAGGTGTTGAGTATTGGGCGGACTTTCGGTACTGTTTATTCTTTCATATTAGTTCTTTCCCTTGCTTTTACACTTGTATGGATCAGTCTTTCTTCTTCCTTGTGATATTTTTTCATCAGAAAATGATATTTATTTATTTAACTGTAAATAGTTTTTCTTATAAAATAATCAACTTTTGAAATTGTGATTTAACATCACACTACAAACAGGAAATAATACAATAAAATTGAGTAGCATTCAACATTTGAAATATGACATTATTTTAAAACAGTAAAATTCATCTTTTAAAGGTTTTACATATGGGAATATCGATGTACGTTTCCTCCCTAGTTTGTAGAGGGTATCATTATGAAGTAGACAGGTTATCTATAGAACATTTACCCAGCTGGGAGATGCTGGACCGCAAAGCGTGAGCTTCTAGACGGCTGACGATTAAACTCGCGATATTAGGTGACTATAACAAAAGGCATTTTACTTGCATTTATTAAGTCCTGTATTCGCCCAAGTCAAGTCACGGAAGGATATGCTGAAACTTCCTGCCTATTTTCTACACATTTCTGGCAATTACTTAGGAATCAGCTCTTCTCAGTCGATTTGATAAATTCAATTAACCTCTTGACGGATTTTATTTTTAATTCGCCTACACTTCGTAAATTACTTGCAGAGAAGCGTGCTGTGGTAGTACCCTGCTGAAAGACGCTAAATTACTTTCCTTTGCAGTTAATTCAGCAAAAATTTGGTTATACAATTATGTGACCAAAAAAGGATCTTATTATTCTGATTTTCAATTCCTATATTTGGTAATAATGAAACAAGCTAAGTTTTTATGGAACCACAGTATAGGCAGTTTTGCGAATTAAAATTATCCATGTAACCAAGTTTCTAAGAACACGTAAGATTAGGTTCTGTTTCTCTGCCATGCACTTCCGAGTCAAAATCTATTCATAACATCTGCCCATGCCTGCAGGATCACCCGGTTAAGTTTTTGCTCCATAGCAAGGTTATGCGATTAAGTTACTTCGTAGTGATACTTCTCCAGGCGGTATCCAGTGTGAAGGAATGTAGAAGCCTACGAAATATCATTGACCATTTCACTCATGTGTCGTCATCTTAAAATCGACCAATGAAACGAAAGAAAAAATTGAATTTTGCCCAATCACAGACGGATTACGAAGTGAAATTATTGAAGAAAAAAAAAAGTATCAAATCCATTTTATCACGCGACGTGCATTTGTCTTATGGTAAGTGTAGCCAACTCTAAACCTATATTAAATAGTTCCTGAGCAAGCATACATAACTGACCACTTTTCTATGCTTTCAGTAATTGTTAATTTAACTAACTTAATGTGTATTCACTCAAGCAATTGCTTTCGCGTATTCAGCCAAACAGTTTGATCTCATTGTGTAAATTATGTAACACTAACTGCCTAACCAACCATAAATCTTAATAAGCACGTTGTTTAGAATGGTGGAATGTTTCTATGGTTTGCTGTTCTCAGTTGGTATTAGTAAAGCTAATGGTAACGGCTTTCGTCTATTACATACTCACGGTTCCTGAATGGATAAATATTCACGAGTATAATATTTTAAAAATTAGGAATCTTTCGAATATATATTACTTTTATTCTTATTTTATCCATGATGAGTGTTATTTAAGGACGCATTATTGTAGTCATGAAATAGTCCCAAGCCCGTGTTTGGCTCCTCTATTGGCATACTGACAATCGACATTCGCATGTTACTAGATTGCTTGAAAAATCTAAGTGTTCATAATACAAATATACAAGTATTACAATATTGTAAGCCAAGTTTAGAGGAATTATATTTAAATTATTATTTTATTAGTGAAATAGTCCTAATAAATATCATTTGAGGCCTGAGTTTCAGATAAATTCACTAAGTACGTGAATTTGTCGGTAATCTCAGACCCTCTCGTGGTATTACTTGTGATAAAATAAAATTATAGCGAAGATTTTATCTCAGGGTTGATTGCTTTTTCGCTATGAGTCTTTCTTAGTCAGAGTAGTATGAAAGATTAATTATTATCAGGCTTAACGAACTGTTTACAATTTAATTTGCTAATAGATATGTCTTTTTGACCAGTGAGTAATATTCAAGTTACCTTCCTGTAATAATATGATTGACGGTGCACATGTATGTCTTTGTTATGTCACTGTAAAAGGGGTGAACATACTGAACTATTGTTAGACGATGGTCGCTTTAGCTGACAAAAATTTCCTTTGCTAAGCATTACTCTCTCAAAACCCTTTCGGACAGACTGCCGACTCAAGGCGCCAAACAACATACAACTGGGTACGGCTAGGAATATGAGTTCATTTGGTAATTGAACTGTCGTCAAAAGGAAATGCCGCACGCAGAAACACGTGTTTTTACAGAAACTAAGATATTAGCTATTTCAAAGGAAGGCCGCATATATTGTCAAATCGTCCTTTATCGCAGGAATCTGGTAATTTTTTATTGGTTTATTTACGGACGCTCTTTAATCAGCGTCCCATTCAACTCAGGGGCGTGAAACGGCCGACAAATTTTGCTCAGAGGCCTCTCTTTTAGGCTTGAGGTTCTTTTTCGTGCCGTAAATGTATGACACGGGACCCACGGCTTTACTTCCCTTCCGAAGGAAGCCATACTTACGATTTTTACGCCCGAAAAATTACATCGTCCTGACCGGGTTCGAACCCTCGATCTTGGGTTTAGGATGCCAGTATGGTAACCACTACACCACCAGGACCAACGGAATCTTGTAAAGGGCAGATGTTCCTCTTTCATGACGTGGGAATAGCAGATAAATGTTTCCTGGTAAAACCCAGAAACTTCAACCAATCAACATATTACAAAAGCCTGACGAATAATAGTGAACTTGTAATAAACCATAACTTCTGTGATCCAATAAAATTTTAGAAGGAACAAGTTCAATAATATTTAAAGGAATTACATTTTCGCGAGGGGCGGAGCGAATTTACATAATAGATTTAATATTAAGAAGTTAGTTTTAAGCATTCCAGTAACACCAGTAATCGCAGTCAGTAGTGACAAGAGAAGCAATGGTAGCGGTAAGCCAGTATCATCATCAGTCATTAGTCATTCAGTATCAAGTAGATCAGTTAAGCCGTTGCGGGGAGTCAAAGTAAACCGGTCAGTGAGAGTAAGTCAGTCAGTGCGAGAGTAATAGTAAGAATAACCATGTTCAGTCAGTGATAAGGTGACTGTTAGATTTCGAAATTGTGTCAAAATGAATAAATCTTCCAGTGAAAGCAGTGAATTATAACCCCCGAGTGTAAGATTATAAAGTACAATGGAACCAGAACAATAACCATACGACAGAAGCACAGCATGTTCCTGAACCTTCCAAATTATCGAATAAATTAAATGTCCAACCAGAGCCAAACTTTATATCATTACATTGAACAAGCCCCTTTCTCCCTAAAGATTTCGAGTCATTAAAAACAATCCAAATTCCCCTGAGATCCCTATCCTCTGCATTGGAACCAGAGAGTTAGGAAGCATCGAGCTCATGACTCCAAAAGCCGAGGCAAGACAACAAGAACATCTAATTGTCTGATTAAATAAATAATAATATAAATCATCGTCGATCACAAAATTACCCCATTCACTGCAATTACTGTACCAGCTTGCTCAAATATTTTGATTTTCGACATTAATATTCCCTACAGTAGTGATTATGATAAAGACGATTTTTTAAAGCATGTTTAATACCAGTTTTAGCTACTGAGGCTATATAGTCGATGATACATGAGATAACATGAAAAACTGGGAAATACTTTTTTTAATAGGAAGCCTTCCTGGCCTAAGTATAGGATACTTCCCCGGCATGATACTGAGGAAAACGTGAGAAAAACTTCAGTCAGGGTGGTGATAACCTCATTAACACCATTACAACTATTGCTTTAGAATAATGCTCGGAAACAAGGTGTCGTCCATGAGAGAAGTATATTTCATCGGTGAAGCAATTAATGGGTTAAGAGTCCCGGGGCATGCATACCCGTAGCTGACTCTGTATGTACCCGGTCAAAGTTGGGCAATATGTGGCTGTTTAGACGCTATCTTTGTCTCTCAATAATGTAAAAGTTCAAAATCTTGAACGACGATTGGCTAGCTTCAGGATATATTACATCATATGGCGTGAGTTCTCAGTGTTTATAGTTCAGTTTCTAAATGACTTCCACTTTCAAAAAACATTTACCTGGTCATGATGCTTTCTTCTGGCTGTTCTTAAAGTGGTAACATTTTAGATGAGCTATCATGTATTACGACATTTTATTTTAAAACATAGTCATTAAAAATAAACCTATGGCTTTCCCTTTGTTTTGGGTATATCTTATATTTGTACAATTTTTCTATATTGGTATTTTCCAACGAGTTACCGTGTATTTATAGCTTAAGTTTCACATACATCTATATGAGTAGTATATACCGAGTGTGCCAAAATGTATACACAATTTCACAGTAGATATCTATTTAATATATTTCAAAGTTGAACCGAAAAACAACAGTGATGTGTAGTGTGATGTTCTGTAAACAGATGTGACTCACATTACTTTATGCTAGCGTTGCTACAACAAAGTGGAGCCAAGTTTATCGTTTGAACAGCAGAAAGACATTTTAAAATGGTATTCCAAAACCGAGAATATTGTTGAAGTTCAAAGGCAATGGAGACGTATGTACAGAACAAAACTGTTCTTTGGCTCTAACTCCGTTGGACTTCTACCTATGGGGAACTCTTAAGGATATTGTATACCGTAGAAAACCAGCTACACTGGCAGCACTTCGGAAAGAAATTGAAACGGCATGTGCTGCAATCGCTGAGGATACTTTCGCAAACGTTGCTCAATCAGTAGTTCAACGTACTCAGAAGTGTATCGACGCCGATGGTGGGCATTTTGAGCAACTGTTGTAACTGTAAAAGTCTAAGATGATTAGTGCTGATCATTTTCCGTTTGTGTGAATTCAGTTTTGTTATGTTAACAGAGGTTTTCTTTGCTTGAAGTGTGTATATATTTTGGCACCCTCTGTATACATAATAACAATATCCAGTTCAATATTATATTATAAATTAAGATATGTGAACAAGGCAAAGAAGAGAAAGAGACTGCTACATATCCTTTCAACTGCCATTAAAATTTCTCCTATGAGCGCTATATCTTTTACGCTTCTTATCTTTAACCCTTGCCGTTTCACGAACTTTATTAACGAAGTAATATTCGCAGTAAGACCTGGAGCTAAAATACTCCAGAATTGCTCTTGAAATGACAGAGGAGCAGATTCTATAAGAACAGAAGAATCATAAATGCGCACTCGTACAGGAATAGAATAATTAGGTTTATTATTTTCCTTTTGAACTTTCTTAGTAGACTGTCAATAGTTATTAAAGGACTTCTCTCTACCGGAAACTTCTACCTAGACGAAGAAAAACGCCCTCTGAAATTCCATCGTGCCCACAAATCACTTAAAATAATCCTCTCTCACAGTATATAGCTCTGGTCTGCGTTTCAAAATATACTTTCTGATAATAAAGCGTTTATAACTTTTCTTTTTTGCAAGCATAACTAATTTTTTCCCATAGGTGACGTAGTTTCCATAGTATGTATTACAGAAATAAAGCATATAATAGGTAAGAAATCATGATGTTTACTGTTCCGAAATAGACTTAAATTCACATGTACACTACTAGCGTCGAGAGCAGCTATCTGTGCGGGTCTGGAAAGGTGGACAAGGAAAGTCACGTGCCAAGCTCAACCAATAAGCGTCATTTGAAGTGGATAGTCTAGTGTTCGGTTGTCTGTGAATTGGTGTATGATTTTCGGGTTTTCTTCCAGTTTGTGTTATAGTTTTTGTTTTAAAGTATTACAGAGCAGTAAAACATGGAGCAATATAGTTTTGCATAAACAAGCACTGAAATGGTATACAAAGTGTACAGTTCTTTAGGAAGGATGCAGCCGCCACACAGCTCGACTAATGATGTTGCCAAGTGTCAAGAACGCACGAATGAAGCTTGTGGTAATGGTGTGAGGACTACGCAGAAAATTAATAAGGAAACAAAATCGTCCATGAATAATAATTCTTTTTAGATCACGCAAAACCGATTTAGATGACTTTGATAAAGATGTTGCATGTAACTTGATTTCTGACATATATAAGAACGTGGTGTTTACTATTGTACATACACTAGCAGTTGAAATGAAGAATTCAATTGGATTTAAAGGGGGGGGGGGCAAGCAATGCATGCTGCGTTTTTTGAGATGCATGGACTTTAAATACAGGCGATGTAAAGATGTATGTTGGAAAGGTATGAAATAGTAGTTGCTAGGTTGTGTTTTTACATAGAGGGTAACGAATTGAACAATTATTATTTAGACAAAACATGGGTGAATCAGAACCACACAAAGAAGTTGTACTGGACAAGTGAAGATCGCTTTGGTGGCTGAAAGGTTTTTTTGTTTGCCATGCCGGTCCCGCAAAAAACGGATTTTGTTCCAGAGTGTAAGTTAATTTTAGAACAAAATCGACTGCTAAACAGCATCATTCTGAAATTACATATTTTCTATTCATAAAATAGTTTAAGCAATTATTACTCTATAACGTCCGTAGCTCCGTCATTGTTGTATACAGTTCCTTTCAATTATATGAAGCACTTTGCACAAACACTAGGACGGCGGACATAATTTCAGCAAGAACATTCCGCATTCTATACCACAGACACGGACGGAATTGTTGCAGCTGGAAAAAAGTGAACAAGTCAGGGTGCAAAAACATGAAGTCAACATTATCACTAAGAACCATGGACATCCAGTAATGAAGCTTCCACCTTATCACTGTCATAATAATCATGTCGAACACTTTTTAATGGTGTTTAACGCCCGTTTTTAATACTGAGGCACTACAGGCGGCCATCAAACACTAACACTAACGACGTCACTCTACCCTCGACTTTTTCCGCTACTGCTCGGTAGCTCGGGACTGGGGCCCTAAGAATCATCTCCTTGTAGGGATATGTTTTTTCAGCGGCTCAGCTGGGACCAGAGGCAGGGTGGACCATCTCCCTGACTTTGTCCCTCCCCTCTTGTTCCTCCTCGGAACGTGGCTTCCCTAGCTCCTCTCTAGTGTCTCTCTTAACTGCTCTCTCTCTCTCTCTCTCTCGAACCGCCCTTATCACCCATTTTTAAACAGGGTATTAACCGGAAATAATGATATCATCACAGCATCCCTTCCTGTGAGAAGTTAACCCGTTTGCTCTTAATCTTATCCTAGATGCCCAATATTTTCAAAGGTAGAAAATGACGCCATTCAACGTTCTAGAACGTACTTTTGCTGTGGACATATGCTATAATAATATACTTCGTGTGCCTAATTTTTTCCGGAATAAGATTAACAAACGGGTTTTGGGAACTGCACGTATCATGTCCCCGTATGTGAGAAACAGGGTATGCTAAGCGGCTTTATTGCCAGCTAATTCCGGGTTGTTATGAAACATTGTAACTGTACATTCTTGCGATTAATTTTCGTTGCTAATTGCAATCTTTCGAAAGGATATAAAATATTTCATCCATAAATTACATTTAATTGTTTTCTCTAATTTAGTGACTTTTTGGCCTGAGCACCTGATATTATTATTAAGTAGGGAAGTGGACGGAGGGGTTGCCAAAAATATCATTCTCGAAAGGGGGGGGGGGTCATTCATGCAAAACGTTTTGAAATGTTTATCCAGTGGTCTGAGAAAATCACTTACGAAGATGTGGTATTAGAAAAAATGTTCAATTTGGTGTGACGTGCAAGGTCTCAAATCTATCAGTTAAATTTTCTTCCACTCTGTATATCTTGTTTTTGTCGCTCTTATAACAGTACAAGCTACTGCTTTCGTAAAATGATGAATGTATTGCTTAACATTCCTTTGACTGGTAACAAATTCTATGAAAGATGGTGCTTAGCAGATCTTTCATGTTTTTATGGAAACATTTTTCTAATTTTCTTTCTTTCCTTTGTATTCTTTTGTTCCCTGGAGTAATCTTTGTGTATTTGCGATTTTTTTTCTTTTATGTTAACTTTCCTAGCTGTGTGTTGTTTTTCAGAAACTTTTTATTATTTTTTAGGTTTCTTTCGTTTTCGTTTTCCCTGGTTTTTTATTTCATTTATGTTTATGTTCCTGTATTTTTCGTTTTTTTTTTCATATTTTTTCGATATACTTATCTCTTCATTTAATTCTCTTGTGGATTTCCTTCTGTGTTTTAGCCTTCTTTGCTTCTTTCTTTCGTATGATATTTTTTCCTAGCCTTTCAATTCATTCTGAATCGCCACATTACATTCGATTGAACAAAAGTTTAAATGTTTTCACACGGCTAAGGAAAAGCGAAATCGCAACCAAGTGTGACAAACATCAATGCAAAATATTGGAAAACATCATTGTTTTCAAATACAATAATTTATTGCCATGGTAGCCATTACATTTAAAATTCCGTTCCATTCTGTTTTGTACTGCAAATGAAGCACCATCCAATTGCATTTTGTTCTGGTGTTCATCGTTTGCATTATGTAGCAGAACGGTTGTTCTGATGTACGGGCAATGAATTCGCAGCTTGTTTTCTTTAATGCAACAGATTGGATGATTGTAAACTAGAAATGCTGTATTGGGGGATAAAATTCAAAGGCATTGGGCATGCATTGTTCCATTTCATAGGAAGTTTCTGTGCTTCCTAGCCAGAGGGAAACAGTTATGATCACCTACATGAAGTATAAAGTTCCGTTTTCTTTTAGAAACGACACGTAAGTTTACAAATTGGTTACTTTTTGTTTGAATAATATTTAACGTCCGTATTAACTACTGAGGCATCACAGCGGTGGGCACTGATGATACATGAGATGAGATGATACATTCGGAATTTTTTTTTAAAGGAAGGAAGAGTTCCAGACCCCGGCATTTTCCATTTATGAGGATGGCGGAAAACCTCATTCAGGGAGGACGGTCCTGGTGGGAAGGAACCTCGGACCTTCCGGACGTGTTTTTTTTTTTGATTGATTTATTTATGGACGCTCTTTAACATCTCAGGTCATCAGCGTCCCATTCAACTCAGGGCGTGAAACAGCGGACAAATTTTGCTCAGAGGCCTCTCTTTCAGGCTTGAGGTTCTTTTTCGTGCCGTAAATGTACGACATGGGACCCACGGCTTTACTACCTTCCGAAGGAAGCCATACTTAGGATTTTTACGCCCGAAAAAATCCTTTGGTCCTGGCCGGGTTCGAACCCGCGATCTTGGGTTTAAGAGGCAAGTATGGTAAACACTACACCACTAGGACCGAAACCCAGAGTGGCGGAAAAGTAACTACACGCTTAGAGAATTCCAGTTAATATATGATTTCACTTCTTTGTTCGTTATGTTCAAAATGTTGGCGAGGCTGGCTACTGTGTCGGCGATGCGGGTGACAGGAAGTCCGCAGTAAATATAGAACGGTAAGTTATTTCCAACATACATAACATAAACACTTTAAAAAAAGTAAATTGCTGACGTATTTCAAGCAAGGAGATGCTGGAACTGCCTCTCTTCGTTGTTCAACCATTTCTGACACCTACTTAGGAAATTGCTCATTACACTCTGCAGTTTCCTCTGAAAAATGGCAGCATTTCTTGACAAATGTTAGTTTTAAGTTCATCTAAAGTGTGTGGGTTAGTTTTGTACAGTTTTCTCTTTTAATGCCCCTTAGAGATAAAAATCGCAGGGGGTTAAAACGAGTGAATCAGGAAATTCCTTTAGAAACAATCTGCTTACAGCATGCGCTGATTTTGTGCGCACATATGAACCATGCATAAATACTCTTTGGAGAATAGAATACTTGTATTACTTCATTTCAATTGATTCACTTTCACTCAATACAATGTATTGTGTCGTCTAACAAACTCGTGCCACATGCCCAAGATTTCAACTCACACTGAACCCTCGCGCAGCAGAGGGGAAATATACTCCCCGTCTCCACTGACATAGCGAAAAAGTTAGCGCTGCCGGCCGGTCCCGCGGTTGCGTCAAGCATTGCTCACCCAGTATTTTCCCAGATTTATGATAATGTTCAGCCCATGTTTATACTGAATTTTGATCTTCTTTCACTTCCTTCAACGGCTTTCTTTCATGCTAGACCAGTATATTGGGCATTACGAATAATGATTTTCCAGTACAATTTTATGGAGCGTTCGGAATAATTAAATATTGGAACACCCGGTCAATGGTAGCCTCATTTGGCTGCCTGGCTCAATGCCAATGTAATTCGGTCTACATATCACAGAATTATTAGTATGCACACTGAATGAGGAATGAAAAAAGCGGCATAATTTGTTGTGTGCCAGATACCGGCGTGTTCTGAAATAAGAATCACCGAGTAGGGAGACGTGAGACAGGATGGGGGGCGGGGTGAGTGCATGTAATCACAATGAAAACGGTATCCACGTACGCAGTTTATGGAAGGGAAAGAGGAAGAAGTGTGTGTTTAGGCTAATTGTAAAAAAGAAGAGCTCTCAGAATTTTTATCTACGCAATATGTTCATCTTCGCTTGAAACATACAAGTACATTCCCTTGTAGAGTATATAGAGTGTTACTGAACACCTGAGAAATATCTGAAAATTGATAGAGGTAGTAAAAAGATTATTTCGAATAGTTTTAGTTATGTTATTTTTCTTGGCGATAGTTCAACAGAAAGTGTTCAAAATGAACTACAACACAATAAAGACTTCCAAGTGTAATCATGGACGGTAATACAAGAGATATAGGTCTTATCTTGTATATCGGTGGTGAAGAATTTCCACTCGCTCTGAGTCGATGCTGGTGACGTAGCGGTAACCATACTTGCCTTCTAAACCCAAGGTTGCGGGTTCAAACCCGGCCAGGATCGATGGATTTTTTCGGGCGTAAAAAGCCTAAGTATAGCCTCTTTCGGAAGGGAAGTAAAGCCGTGGGTCCCATGTCGTACATTTACGACACGAAAAAGAACTTCAATCCTGAAAGTAGAGGCCTCTGAGTAAAGTTTGTCGGCCGTTTCACGCCCGGAATTGAATGGGACGCTGATATGACCTGAGATGTTAAAGAGCGTCCATAAATAAATTATATATATATATATATAAAACTTGCTCTCAAATATTCAATGGAAAGGACTCCATATGTAGAAATTCAATGAATTAAAGTCGGGAGAGTGAGAAGGCCGGGATGTCGGGTCTCCAAGATCTATCCATTTATTTAGTAATGGTTGATCTAGAATCGCTCTTATTGTCCGTTATATAAAAGCGGGGATGCGATGTCAACAAATACGCATGTGGTTGTTTTCCGTAACACAAATATCGTTTTTTCCCCTTCTTTGTAAATCTTCCTAAACATTTTTTTGTCTCTTGCTGAAAAACTCATACTTGGCCATGCACAATAATGGGATCAGGTGTTATTGATTTTCTTCCAGCCTCGCATGGTTCCAGCGTTACTAACATGGCCCAGTATAAAATCTAAACTAGTTTATAACCAGAAGAACATACATTTCATGAGACATCTTTAAAACGTAGATGAAAAATAGGTTATTTATGCTGCAGTTGTAGTAGTTCACGCAATAAATTATGAAATATATAATTTGTAACGCTTAAGTATTTTTTATTTGTTTTATTTACGCACACTCTTTAAACTCTCAGGTCACCAGCATCCCATTCAATTCAGGGCGTGAAACGGCCGACAAATTTTACTCAGAGGTCTCTTCTTTCAGGCTTGAGGTTCTTTTTCGTGCCGTAAATGTACGACACGGGACCCACGACTTTACTCCCCTTCCGAGGGAAGTCATGCTTAGGATTTTTACGCCCGAAAAAATCCATCGGTCCTGGCTGGGTCTGAACCCATGATCTTGGGTTTAGGAGGCAAGTATGGTTACCTCTACACCACCAGGACCGACATCGCTTAAGTAGATTAATAATTACACTTGCCTGACATGGTTCTGCTGCATTGGTGAAAATAAACAATTTGTATGCAAAACGGCCTACTGATTTTAAAAATGTTTTTTTTTTTTCATAAGTACTTTTTTTATATAATCTGACGTCCTATTTATAATGTTATATTGCGGGGGTAATGATACACTAATAAAACATGAATAATTTTAGCACACACAAGTTATGTATAAATGGTTATATAGACTATAATGCAAAATGCAAAGAAAAGCAACGCTTATTTACTTTGTTATCAGTTCCTCTGCCACGTGTTTAAAGTTTCCAACGTGACTGGAGTTTATCAACGCGTGGCCAGGAAGTAAGAGGATGTAATTGCGTCGTAGTGTAAAACTACAATGACGTCAGTTAAAATTCATTAGCCGTGGCACTCAGTGGTGTACTTGTTGTTTAGTGTTATATTTCAGTTTTTCTTTTTGTTGTGTATAAAGTGCCAGGGAACTAATAATAAGGTGGCTTCAAGCTGTAGAATACCAAGAAGGTAATGTGAGAACAATTCAAATTATTTCCGCTTAATATGTGGTTCGTACTTGTTAAAAATAAAATAATAATGTTGTCCCATTTACTAAGAAAGCATATATTGCAAATGTTTAAGTTAAGCTTAAAAACCCATTTTAGAAAAAATTAAATACCCGGAACATCAATGCAATGTATGGAGATCTAAAAGATTGTGGTATCTTACTTGCTCAGTAGGTCCTGATGTAGTGGTAACTATACTTGCCTCGTAGACTCAAGATCGCGGGTTCAAACCCGGCCAGGACCGATTAATTTTTTCGGGCGTAAAAATCTTATCTTTGGAAGGAAAGTAAAACCTGAGTTCCGTGTCGTACATTTACGGCACGATAAAGAACCTCAATCCTGAAATAAGAGGCCTCTGAGTACACTTTGTCGGCCGTTTTACCCCCTAATTTGAATGAGACGCTGATGATCTAAGATGTTAAAGGGCGTCTATAAATAAACCAAATCAACAACTACTTGGTCAGCTGGGTGGGCATACACATTTTCTTGCTTTTTGTGTGAATGGTACAGTATATGTAGGGACAAGCACTGATCAACGAAAGAATGGCTTATGAGAAAATGTTTAATACCGGGAGAAATAAATGTAATATGTGACAGTCTAGTTGACCCTAAAAAGATGCTATTTTCTCCGGTTCATATCAAAATTCAAGGAATTTCAAGGATGTTATCAATAAGTTCCTTGGAAATGTAAAAGACTAACTAACTACATGAAGAAATTGTAAAAATATGTTAAGAAGATTGCAGTTTTTCTCAGTTGCAATATATGAATTTGAAACTTCACTTTTTAAACTCTCACCTTGACTACTTTCCACCTAATTTGGGACTCACGAGTGATGAACAAGGCAAAAAGTTTCATCAAGAAATTAAGGAGGTGGAAAGACGACATCGGGGATAGTGGAACGAAGCAGTGCTGGCGATGCTTGAAGAGCGAACATATTCAACCAAAACATAAACGTAAATCAACACAGTCTTCCTTCGAAGCAAAGAAAAGATGCTGAACTTCTGAACCAAACTTTTTAAAGACTGCGCAATGTACCTGTTTTGTGTATAAGAAATATGACATTTTACTTTTGATGTTTTAAATACTCTTTATTTCACAAAAACTGCACTACTTTTAAAATTCGTTTTTGCTATTTGTTTAAAAACCATTTCAATTTGGAATGCCATAATTAGTTAAAATCAACATCAACATTTACATTTGAAATCGCATTTTTTTCAGTACAGAGTGTTACAAATTAGTTTAAGTGTTTTGTGTTTGGTATGAGATGTTAAAACTATATTTACAGTTTCAACATTTAAAACATAAATTAGCAGTGTTTTAATGTTTCTATTGTTCCAATCAAGAATACTTTCTTTCATTACATTTAAAAATGATGCTTTGCACTGGAACAGAAGAGGAAAATACATTCCTTTTGTTTCTGTTGTTTGGCACATTAAAACCTTTCACAAACCTATCAAAATTCAAACACTTCCGCGGCAGAAATTGAGCCTTGCGGCTAAAATCATGCGGCATATGAGAGTAAATGCAAGGAAAGTCATAAATAAATGTTGATTAATTAACTAATGAACACGGGAATGATGTATCTGACTAAATGGCCAACCCAGACAGGAATTGTAGTAGAGCAGGCAGAAGAGCATAAAATGAAAGCATAAATAAATCAACAGTTAAAGAGCACGGAAGCAGTAGCTTATAAACGGCCCGCATTTTCCTTTAGAGGTGTAATCAAGATAAAACTTCTGTCGGGAAACCCGTAGTTTTATAGGTCACCAGAACGAAATTTCCTTATGAGTACAGCATAATCTTTTATCTAATTCCCTTCCATTTCCTGCAGTTATCTATGTCACCAACATTTAAATGGACTGATTTTTTAAATAAAATGTTTTTCTGATACTAGCCAAAAAGCTTAAACATTTCATACTAAGAGACACCAGAAATTGTGTGTATAAACTGTAAAAAGTAGATACATGAATAGTTATATTTTATACATATTAAAAAATTACAAAACATGAGATACAGGGTGCTGCAACGTTCAGAGTACTCATGTAGAACTGAGACGCAATACGATATGGATATCTGAGAGTTGCAGCACTCGTTTGTCAATGAGATATCGATTTGTTTGGTAGCACATGTAGAATAAACAGGAAAGAGCTTCCCAGTAAGGACATAAAAAAAATAGAAAGAAAACAAACATGCAAGTGCTACATTGTGTATTTTCAGACGAAACTCCAAGTTGGGTCGTCATGATATAGTGCCGGACACACAAAATGGATCAAATGCTCCAGAAATTCTGTATCTTCCTGTAAGACGGAGTGGACTCCAGAAATTATTGCAAAGGTTTATGTTGTAATAACTTGGTACCCAAACAGAACTGTTCGTCGGCACTATGTGATTGTACGAATATCAGATCGATCATTAAAAATATATATGGCTACAACAGGATGGCGCCACAGCACATTCGGCAAGAATAGGCGTAAGGTGGTGGAGCAACCTCTGACAAAAAGACTGCTTGATATGGAGGTACCTAAAGCAAGAAGCTTTTGAAATACATTCTGAATTTTCGGGATCGGATCACAGCTGCCGTCAGCATCTATCCCTTGCGAACTGTTACAAAGAGTAATGAACAGGTTCTAGGGCATTTATTTGCCAAATATTATTTTCAAATATTGATCCATAAATGCCATTCTTTTCTTTAGTATTTGACATTAATTATTAATAAATAGCCACTAATCACTTACGCTATTGGTTTTAAAACACGCTATGTAGCTGCAGTTAAGTAGTTCATTCGTCGATGAGAAAAATAACACCCTGAACTTTAATTTAATTGCAGCACATACTCCATTAGCTTTTTCAAATAATACTTGGCATCACATAGAAAGTTCACTCTTTCTTGTTGACTAAATTGTAGATTACAATGAACAATGGAACACGAAACCACTGGTACAACTTTAAGACAACTGCAGACTTTCAGCGCATTCCGAAGAATTGAAGCTATTACGGTTGTACATGTGAAAAGATTTTTGAAAATTTTCTTCAAATCTCCATCTATTCTTCCTACTATGCACCGAAAATGTAAATATGTGGATGTTAATACTCTAGCGGGCGCAATTTTTGTGTTTTCTCAAGGAAGCTCGGTATTAATTAACAAACCTTAACCAGTAAAATTGGACCATTGGGGGTGGGAGTTAACCTAAAGAGAAAATTAAAAAAAAAAAAGTAAAAATAACTATAGCGGCTGAAATTTTCGTTCTTTCTGAACGAAACTCTATATATTTCTTTAAAATAAATTTAAAAAAGAAATTTACGAAAATAAGGGCAATTTGACCATTAGGAGTGGGGGTATAACCAATTGAGAGTAAAGTGAAGTTTAAAAACCGCTCTAGCGGAATTAATATTAGCTTTTTCGAAACGAAACGTCCGTATATACCATTTAAATAAAGTAAAAAAAATAGTTCCTGAAAATCAGGGAAATTAGGCCATTAGGAGTGAATTTTGACCTGAAACCTAAAACGAAAAAATCGCCCAAGCAACAGAAATATTTTTTTTTTCACAACAAAGCTAGTCACATACCATTTAAATAAAATAATAAAAATAGTTTCTGAAAATTAGGGAAATCAGACCTTTAGGGGTACTGCAAAAACAGAAATTTTAAAAGCGCTCTAGCGTATAATTTTCTACAGTTTCATTATAAAAGAACAAATTAACTCAGCATATAAACTGTATTTATAACAATGCATAGAATTTCTGTTTGAAAAAAGTACTGTCGTGAAGCCAGCAACTGTGAAATATTAATCTAATATGTTTGTAATGATCTTTAGAATACATTTGCGTTACATGCTTTTACTAAAATAACATTTAAACTAAATTTCAAAGCCACTGAAATTATATGGAACTTTGGATTGTTGATTGTGCATTTGCTTAGTACAGTGTCAATTGTTTTTAAATAGTAACATGTTTTGTTTTACTGAAACACATGAACATCTTCTTAAAAACACAATGGAGATCGAAATTTTGTTATTTTTCTCTATTTTAGTGAATGTAAAGATATCAAGGGATAAGTCCATAAACATGGTTACATTTAAAATGTTTACAAATACTCATACAGTATAACTTTGTCTAAGAGTGGTTGTATATTTCATTTAATTAATAGTATACCATTAATTTTTGTAGTTTAATGTCTATAATAATGGTAATTCTAAAAATATTCTTTGTAATACTTATAGATTGCAAGGATTGTAATTTTGTTCCCCTAACACAACACAGTAATGCCGTAACTTATTTAATTTAATTTCTTTAATTAATAAGAACTAATTTAGATTTTATATTCTGTTTTAAAGTTATTCTACTTGTTGAAGAATTCGCTGAGTTTATGCAACTCCTGCGTGACGGACTTTTTAATTCAATGTATATACCGCAGTAAAATTTGACACACACATACTTTAACATATGAGCTTTAGTTTCGGAAGGCAAATGTGTTATGTTGGCAACAAGCCTGGTCTCTGGTTTAACTGCAAGGAAAATTGAGACTGTGACTCTCGGTTTGTTTATGAATGCCCTACGTAATATGCACAGGCAACCACTTTCAACATTTGGTCCTTTTCATATATCAAATATTATTGAATTGGGCTCATTTTTTGAAAGTTTTAAATGGAGATCAGGGGCGTAGAGCGAGCGAAACAGCGAATACAAGACCTCCTTTAATACTCACCTCACCGATTCAAAGCGCGCAGTCACCCATGGGTAACAGATCTGTGTTGTCGATTGCGCGCTAAATGAGTGATTTCCGCAAGAAGAGATTTAGATACATGAAGGTTACACCACTGCAACTGAAGGTTTATAATGCAGAAACCTTTTCACAGACTGTACTTGCCGAGCTCGGTTGCAGCTATCAGTCCACGTGTCCAGAGAGACATAAGAAATGCGATCCCGCGCTACCGCAGTTAATTCATCTCGGCGATGCAGTTGCGAAATGTCTAGAATTACCGGCAGATGAGTCAGCATTTATTCAGAGGAATGTTGTTATATATAATGCAACGTTTGGGCACCATTGTCTCATTGTATGTATTTTACATAGGTACATAAAATGCATAAAGTCATGAGGCAGAACAAGTCAAAATTTAGACATGCCAGCTCTAGGTGCGTCGGTCCTGGTGGTGTAGTGGTAACCATACTTATCTTCCAAACCCAAGGTCGCGGGTTCAAGCCCGGCCAGGATCGATGGATTTTTTCGGGCGTAAAAGTCCTAAGTATTGCTTCCTTCGGAAAGTAGGTAAAGCCGTGAGTCCCGTGTCGTACATTTACGACACGAAAAAGAACCTCAAGCCTGAAAGAAGAGGCCTCTGAGCAAAATTTGTCGGCCGTTTCACGCCCGGAATAGAATGGGACGCTGCCTAAGATGTTAAAGAGCGTCCTTAAATAAAACGAATCCAAAAAAAAAAAAAAAAAAAAAAAAAAATCAGTTTCAGGTGCACCACGAAAACCATTGTTAAATTTGGCTGTATTTGAATGAACGAAAAAACAAAAATACGTCTGCGCTTACAGAAGTAGTTTATGGTATACTCATTCCGCAGATCACAGTTTGTGATTTGTGTCTCAGCAGAACACTGAAAAATAACTTTTATGTAACTACAGACACTGGAGGAAATTAAAACGTTTAAACAGTAATTGTTAGGTTGATCAGAAAGTTTCTCCTATAAACGTGCTGTTCATTTGTTTCTGAGTTACTAGGTTTTTGTTTACTTAAGGCATTATGTTGAACAACAGGTTAGGACGAACTTAAACATATTTATATTATGTATTTAGTATATATAGTGCACATATACCAAAGAACATGCAATCATAAAACAACAGTTTGCGCTATTCTTAGATTCTTTGGAGTGCTAAGTCAGCAGTTAAAGAAATACGAGGGTTGGAACTTTAATAATGGCAACACTGCTCTAAAGACGCCATGCAACGGAATCTAATAATGTAGCTGATAGCACACGTTATTTATATACTACCTACCTTACCTCAGAGCAAATGGACTCTCCCTTTCCAAATCAAGCGCATGAGAATTGATGAGGGGAACAGAGCTTCGTGTTAGCTGGCAGTCTAAAGTAGCATTGTAGCGTTGTCAGATTAATACAGCACGACAGTGTTATCAAGGTCTTCAAGAGGCTTGCTGAGAATCTGCTTCCCTTACAGAACAGTGAGCCTTCAACAAGGGACGCCAAAATGTGGCAGACAAGGTCGTCCTAGTGTCAGTGAAGATGCTCTGGTCGCGTTACTGGACAGTGATCGACGCCATATGATTCGTGAGCTGCCCGAGACACCGGATTAGCGCATAGAACTGTGCTTCACATTCTGAAGGAACGCCTAGACATGGGAAAAATTGCATCACTATGAGTTCCACATGATTTGGCAGAAATGGTTACGATATGACGCTGCTCGTAACCACTTGGAGGTCTATGAGCGCGAAGGAGAGGCTTTCTCACTTGGATGAGAAATGGGTCAAATCATACCAGCCACAACTGAAACGCCAATCATAACGGGTCAGCACGAAAATCGAAAGTTCGTCAGAACCCCTACATGTGCAAGTTATGGTGATTCTCGTGTAAGAATGCAATGATGTTATCTTAACACATTACGTTCCTACACAGCAGACGTCAGTATTACTGTTCATTTTTGGAACACAACCTGCGACCAGCTTTGAGAAAGAAGCGGTGACACTTTCTGCAGAACCCGCTCATCTGTGGCTGATTTGTTCGATCGATGGGGTTGGGAAGTGCTGTACCATCCACCATACTCCCCGGACTTAAGCCCTAGTGACTTTGACTTCGTTCATAAGATGAAAGAACCACTTCGTGGCATTAGAACAAGAGCAAATTGCAGAATCCTTAAGGAATTTGGTGCCTATTTTAAAATGCAGGATCCGAATTGTTCACGGAGACCAGGTACGAATTAGGACGATCTGCAAAATAGGGAGAAACAAGACCTGGGTTTTAGGAGATAATCCTTTCCGAATTTGCAGAAAAAGATTGTGGAGAAACAATCGAATGGGGATGGAGCGTTATATACAGTCAGGAGCCAAACCCTGCTCACTTGGTTAGGTCAGACGCGTGGAGAATGACTAAAGTGACAGACAGAGCGAGTACGAGAATCTTTCCTACACGTGAGAATAAAGAATCTTGGGAACATATTCTGGCTTACTGAAAGAAGACGGAAGAATGGAGGAGGAGATATCTACCAGCCCCGTTTGTTAACGGGGGGAGATGGCAGTGGCAGTGCTGGACTTTGCTTGCAGATAGGAAGGAGGAGGAGGGAGTAGTAAACTTTTAAAGAAAGTAAGACAGTTCAAATCGCAAGAGACAAACAACCGGGATAGGAGAACATGAGTCACAATATTTTTCGAATCATTTGTACCTCAATAAGGGAATGTATTATGTACTTTTGTCTGTTTTTTTCCGTTTATTTTATTTATGTATTTAAAAAAGTTTAATGTTGGTTTTCTAGTGTAGTGGGAAAGCGCGTAGGTCCCAGGATCCGCGAGACACAGATGAGTTAGATTTGTAACAAATATATTTAATAAATGAATGAACTACTACTACTACAATAAAGGTACCCTTTAGAGGAAAAAATGTTTCTAGACAACCTAATAGGTCCTATAGTACGAAGAAACAGATAAACGTGAATGGTACCTTGATAAGAAAGGGTGATGTACGTGTCACAGAAAACAGCATTTTGAGCATAGACTATGGGGAAGGTGAGTACCGGATTTCTGATATTTAATGTGTAATATATATGTTTTAAAATGATACAACGTTGGAGCGCCATGCACTCACAGGAAATGCCGACGGCAATAAGAGGGTTGCGCCGCTACCTTTAAAATTGTCTCTCTGTACCAGGGTATCTATTTGGACTCTTCGCTATTAATTTTCTGTGCATAATCAGTTACTTTAAAGCCTTTTCGAACAGCAAACTATAGCTAAATGTTAAACGATAGAGAAACGTTAGTTTATAGGACTAATATTATTTAAAGTAAATGTAAGGATCCAGAAGAGCAAAAAAATAAATTCATTTACATTAACCGCTACAGGTGGTCGAGGTCGTTAAGACGCGGACTCGTGAGCGGGAGGTCTGGGATTCGAATCCCGCCAGGACCGTCCTTCTTAACTGAGGTTTTTTCCAGGTTTTTCTCAGTCCATATAAATGGAAAATGCCGGGGAGGTACCCTAAACTTAGGCCTGGAACGTTTCCTCCCTTAAAATAAAAATCCTTTCCCAATATATCATTTCATCTCATGTACCCTCAGTGTTCATCGCCTGTGGTGCCTCAGTAGTAAAAACGAGCGTTAAACATCATTCATTCATTTACATTAAATTAAATACATTCTATAAACCCCTTCAGAGAATCAAAATTCAGTAAGTAATGCTACTTGCGTAGAAAGTATAACTTAGTCAGGACTTCAGAAGAGAATCGCAAGTGAAACACTGACATTTGTGTGACAAATTTAAATGCCATGCGTTTCAGCAATAAAGAGCGTTAAGCGGGTGGATAAAGAGAGGAAAGTGGGCTACAGAATGCATTATGAGCTTGCACACAGTAGAGAAGAATTTATATAGGAGAAGGTAATCTCTGGGATGAACTAGAATTATCTCTGGGCGTGACTATTATGTTAAGCAGAGCTCACGACTATAAACTCGCAAGACATGATTAATTAATTTTAAAATTTAAGCACAGGCGGTTCATATCTACCGCCAGGCAGGGCACGACCGTATCATCATAATCTCTCTACTTCAATTCCAGTCTAAGTATGAGAGAGAAAAACTGGATAGGCTCTAAATCCAGAAGTCAAAAGTAAGGTGAGCCTATCTGATGCATTTAAAAATTAGTGCACTATTGGTCAGTTAACCCCTTTCCCATTGCATTGCAGTTCATTTGTCCAGTGTATGTTGTGAATTTAAATTACAAGTTGGGGTCCTGCACTAAACGGCGTTTTAATTTTAATCTGTCCATTTGTGCACTTATTTGTTCCATTTAAAATACATCCTTTTGTCTAGCAACAATCAGAGATGCTTCAGTAAAACTCATCTTTACAAAATTGGAAAAAATATCTTCTATTGCTATTTTCATGTATGATGTGTGATAGTTTAATTCCATGAAATAATACAGGGTGATCCATGTGGATGGACAATAATTAAATATTATTATAAAAGCTAATATGAAAATATGAGACATTTCTTGCAGGTAATATTTTGCTTAAAAGATGGGAGTTTCTGTACATGACAAGAACGAAAATCAACTATACATAATGACAAATGAATATCGTGGATAATTGAAATGGCGCTGCAAATTAACAGCGAACGCAATGGGTTCTTTGTTATTCTAAATTTGAGAGTGATAAATATTTTGACTTGAGTATGGTGTGCATAATGTACCTAAATACGATTCCATAATGTTGTGATATCGAACATTTGTAGAAACACTTTATGTGTTAAAAAACACGCAGGAGGTCGAAGGTGAAACCCAGCAGGAGAAGCAGCCATCTCTGAAGCCATGTTTTTTCATATCAGCGGGAGATTAAGCATTCATAACTGCATCATTTGGACAAGGGAAAATCCACAAGCTTGAAAGATCAAGTTCAAAAGTTAGCGTATTGTGTGGAGTGAGCCGCAATAAAGTGTATGGACCACTATTCTTTGCAAAAAAGTACGCCATGGATCTTATTTGAATATGTTGCCGTTGTTTCTGTTGCCACAACTTGAGAAAGACAAAAATATGAACATTGTATTCCAGCAAGATGGTTCACCTTCTTACCGGGCATGGGGTGTTCGTCATTTTCTAAATACCGCTTTCAAACGTAAGTGGTGTGATTGTGATGGACCAATTTCTTGGTCCCCAAACTCTCCATATCAAGCCCCTCCTGAAATTCTTCGTGTGGGGTTTTATTAAAGATACTGTCCACTCACAGAAATTCAGGAACATTGATGATCTGAAATTAAAAATAATTCAAGATTTCCAAAATAATCGCCTTTGGATGTTACAATGGACATGGGCTGAATTGCATTGCCGTCATGAGTGCGCACCAAGTAGCGTTCTGAGAAATTTCCCATATTTTAATGTTAAATACATCAAGTTTCAAAATGTAAAGTTTGGTAATAAATGTTTTTCAGTGTTTTCATTTTATCCCTTATAGTTTTAACATATGCGGAAGGGACTTTCTTTTATAAAACTCTACCATTATTTCCTTGGAGCTATGTTTCCCTTTGGTCATCCCAAGACTCGGTACTGAATACACCTGAACTAACCTTACCGAGATTGGTCGTGACAGTATTTGAAACGCGATTACTGAAAAACTTTAACCATTTTTTTTCTAACGATTGAACATTTTGTGCATTCAGTGACTTAAGCTGTCAAGAAATACATGAAATGCCACTTAAATAAATATCGGACAGCATAAAACAGGCCGATAACACCGTAACACGAGAAAACTGCACACGTTGGCTGGCCAGAGCATGTACGATTAACGGGTTCATCGAAGCTGCCCCACCAACATTCACTCTCCACCTACAGGCACTGGTGTTAGCGCTTGATTCCGATCTCTATAAGAGAAAATTAGAAGATTTGACCAGTTGTGAGCGATTTCGAAATGAAAAAAATCAATTAGAAATCAAACATGAGACTTTTGAGTTTCTCAAGATATTCAAACGGGACACAATTATTTCTCCTCAAAAACGATACATTCCGTTACATACTGGACGTGTGACAAATCCATGCCGATCTGCAGTTACACATTTTTGACATCTTTCAATTAAATTTGCCTTCACTCCCAACAGCTACCCTTGATTAAGTATGAGGTTCCTTTATCTATTTGTTTTCCTTTCTCTGTTCTGGTGGTAGCATTTCAATACAATACACTACTAAGAGAGAGAGAGAAATGGTTTTAGGAACTAAAATATCAGCTGCACTGGTTTTGTGTTACCATGCAAAAGAACAACATTTGTACGATTCACGAATTTAGTTGCTTGGTGTTCAACTTTTCATTGCTAGAGTACATATGGCCTTGGTTGTTAGTCGGTTTGCAACAGTCCACAATGAACAAAACACGGAGAGTAGCCTTATTTTAGTTAAGACCAACAACACTGCTAAATCCCCAATATAGGGGAAAACATCCTGGCCGTCACCTCTCAATTCTTGCCAATAGCAAACATGAAAATATTACGCAGTGGGTCTTTCCATGGAAAACCAGCAAATCCCAGCATTTTCATGCCTAAGATTTATTGAAAAAATTTACACACAGCTATTTTATGTGAAAAATGCTTTACTGCAATATTATTTTAATATCTTAATAAGAACCATACATGGGGCCTTAAAGTAACCAGATATTTGTTTCAGGGTTTTAAGAAGAAATTTTGTATTGTCATAAATTTTGATAGATTTCAGATAGAGATCTAATTTATAGTCTTTTTAAATTACACAAAATCTATTTTCTTTCAATTATATATATATATATATATATATATATATATAAATTATTTGCAACATTTGTGCATAATTTAGGCATAATTCAAAATGGTACGTTGTAGAATTCTTTTTTTTTATATTTAGAGCTTTTGGCATCATAAAAAGTCACAAAATGAATTTCAAGCATATATATATATTGAATGCTTGAAATTCATTTTGTGACTTTTTATGATGCCAAAAGCTCTAAATATAAAAAAAAAGAATTCTAAAACGTACCATTTTGAATTATGCCTAAATTATGCCCAAATGTTGCAAATAATTTCTTCCTTAGGTAAAAATCGTTTTGGGTTATCAATTAATGTCAGAGATTTTTCACTTTAAGTGTTTTTCACACAACAGCACATAAAGACTCCGATACAGAGCGTGAAGAGGAAGACCTAGCTACAAATGACCAATGTACAGCTATCATCACAACTTAAAATCCACCAATTGCAGAAATAGAAGTTTAAAATCCTCTATAATAAATATTGCAACATTAGTTTATTGATTTTCAAAGTAAATGCGTTAAAATTTTACTTCCTTAACTATTTAACTTGCTTGGTTGCTTTTCTTCCTTGATTACCATGATTATATGCTTAACAATATGCTTTCACACAATTTGTTGTCAACATATTTCATGAATACCAACCTAAGAATATATATGCTCAAATACCCCACAAAATAATAGTCTAAGTGATAAGACAACATTCTCATATAATCGGATCTGTTTTCAAATGTTTTAGTTAAATCAATAAATTGTCATGATTTTAAATTAAAAATATGAAAAAGACATTCGTGAATATAATTAAGTTTTATTTCAATGATAGAAAAGCTTAGTTTCTTACATCTGGAGCGATCAGCTAAGACAAAATTACATTTTAGAACTCATAATAACTTGTTGCGGTAGCAAAATGATTACAGAATAAGCCTGAATAAAATAATAATAATAATAATAATAATAATAATAATAATAATAATAATAATAATAATGTGTCATCAACTTACAGGGCCAATACAGAAGCAGCACGAACAATTGTATCAAAGGTAATATGAAAATTATCATCCAAAAACCACCTCATATCTTAATAAAAACATTGTTACAATGTAAACTAATGGAGTGCCCAAAATAAATTTTTGTATACTTAATGTTGAGGTTGAACTTGACTTTCACACAAAATTTGAAAGAAATCGGAAATGATACTTTTTGGTTAATTTTACATTTTTTTTTTCAAATTGAGGACCCTGTATGGTTTTCAAAATATTATTGCTGAAAATTTGTAAATATACAGTTATAATTGCTTTAAAATTAACTATATGAAAACATTCATGTTAATAGTTTTATAAGAGTTATTTAACAATAACTTAAAATATGCACTTTTTAATTTTATTTTTTATGAAAATTTAAAGTACTATAATTTGTAATTGTTGAATAGATGACACAAATAAGTTGACTGAAGATTGTTGGATATAAAATTTATTCAAAAAATATTAAGGGTCGTGTTTTACTTTGTCAAGTGTTTGGTTTTCCATGGAATCACCCCAGCATTATGTTTACAAGATGACCTTATTTAACATTAGAAAATATTTCTGTGGTTTGAAAAATCCGAATCTGAAATTGTTTTCAAAGAATATTTACATTTTAACGAAGTATAAAATCATCCAGTACAAACGATGATTAATGAATTATTACCCATTACCGTTTACTGCAGAGCAATAAACAATAAAAATAATAAGAACAATAATTATAACGCTAATAACATACGTAAATAGTAATTTAATCAAGATTTTTCATTAATAAAATAAATATTATTTTAAGCAAATTTAATACAGTGAACAATTAATGGGAAGGTAAAACTGACCATGAGCAAAATACACATTAGTAAAACATGTGTATCTTAAACTCTATTTAAGACAGAGAATTCAATTTTTGAATACTTATTTCTTATAAATAATTGCACATATTAAATAAATTACATACAGTTTGGGGAGGAGTTTTACTGTAGCAAAATAGTTTTTATGACTCTTTACAAAAATTGATGTTCAAAATATATGTGCCTTTTTGCTGGGAAATATTTTTACATAAGAATATGAAAATACTTATGGAGATTTTTAGTAGCTTGGTGTTAAGACTAAGAATAAAAACTGTAGCATTATCTGCACCTTGAAAAAAATTTCAACATACAAACCTGTTTTACTCAAATTAAAAAATAAGGACTTTTTCACATAACATTTTCACTAATTACCAGCCACACATGATAGGAAATTAATTGTTCTTCAAGTGAATTATATAGTATCAAAGGATATTTATACAAAGTTTGGTTAGAATTGTTGAAATATTTCATGAGAAAGAGTTGCATAATGGTAAAAAAAATTTACTTTCAAGAAAAAGCTACTTAAAAGTAAGTATAGTTAAAACCATAAATTTCAAATGTACCTAAATTTTTTCCAGGTCCTTAGTCATCCTATTTTATCAGCTTCCTCCTCATCATCTTTAGGTTCCTTTTATGTATCTTCCTTTGTTGCATACAGAAAGGTGACTTCAGTTTGTTTACTCTCTCTCTCATCCATTTTAATTATAACCGATCGCATTTTTTGTCCATAGCCAACATTAATATTGTGAAAAGCACTAATAAACCATTTATTGATTTCCATAGCTTCTCTACCTGAATTCATAAATGATATAACACTCGCTTGCTTATTGAACTGCATCCTCCAGCAAAATATTGTACCTCCAAAACACTATAGGTGGCAGTGTAAGATCTAGCACAGCACAAAATGTCTTGACTGCCACCAAGAGTAACCCATTGCACCTCATACCAATCAGAATTTGAAATTAACATCATAAAATGAATGCTTATTAAATATTGGTGGTCCTTCTGAGGCTATATGTTCACAATTTTATTATATTTTTTAACGCAAGAACATTCCTACTTTCAGTATCCTTACAAATACTTACAGCATCCTGACATCCAAAATTTACATTTGACATGTTTGTTTACAAAATCTAAAATATGTTTAAATTTAATACAATAACATTGTAATTACTGTCGTTTTGGTCTACGCTGTACACCTGTTTTGATACATTATACGTTTCTTTTTGAAGCACGGTGCATTATGGTTAGATAGATTCACATTTACTTCTTTTCGTCTTGTATGTACGTTTCCAGTAAATTTCCTACGCTTGAACACTGCTTTAGAACGAGTACATTTCAAATTGCACTTGAGAATAGCCTCTCACTACAACTCATCAAAATAAACCAAAACTGCTCCACGAAACACAAATCAAAACAAACTGACTTCCTTGCACATTTTTATCCCGCTATCAGTCTCGATATATATCGAAGGCGAGAATGACAGTATAGCCAACATCTGAATCAAAGCCTCCTGTATGAATGAAGTATTCCGAAGGTCACCAAAGTGCTTAACAAATTATTGCTGTAAAACCATGCACAGTGACTGTGCATAACGTCCATGAATTAAAAGATCGGACAGTGAAATTTAAAGCGTCCATGCCTTTATTAAACATTCGCTCAATGTTACACGTAATATAATCTATATATACAACCATATATCATTGAAATCAGCAGAAAATACTGCATTTAATTAAAAAATAAAAAACCACAATGTTTGACCATTCAGTCCTCCATGTCACTACACACTTGCATCTATGTATATTATATATACGTGGTGTCCCAGAAATTGTAGTAGTAGTAGTAGTAGTAGTAGTAGTAGTAGTAGTAGTAGTAGTAGTAGTAGTAGTAGTAGTATTAGTAGTAGTAATAGTAGTAGTAATAATAGTAGTAGTAGTAGTAGTAGTAGTAGTAGTAGTAGTAGTAGTAATAGTAGTAGTAGTAGTAGTAGTAGTAGTAGTAGTAATAGTAGTAGTAGTAGTAGTAGTAGTAGTAGTAGTAGTAGTAGTAGTAGTAGTAGTAGTAATAGTAGTAGTAGCAGTAATGAACGTTTTATTGTACGATTTTAGGATATACTCAAATAAATACATCAGTCACAGGGGTCTTACGGCCGTACATGCTAATGTCGTCCATATAACAATCAAAAGGGCCATACTCAAACATACGTACATATACCGCCACGGGTGGCCGAGGTCGTTAAGTCACGGACTCGTGAGCGGAAGGTCTGGGTTCGCATACCGCCAGGATCGTCCTTCCTGGATGAGGTTTTTTCCAGGTTTTTCTCAGTCCTCATAAATGACAAATGCATCCTAAACTTAGGCCTGGAACGATTCCTTCATTAAAAAAATAAATCCTTTCCCAATATATCATTTCATCTCATGTATCATCACTGCCCATCGCCTGTGGTGCCTCTGTAGCAAAAACGAGCGTTAAACACTATATATATACAGATACTTCCGATACATTTAAATTTCCTATTAATTATTTAAATACAAATATGTATATAAATTAACACTAATAATAAAAGTAGATAAAGATAAAACACAGAGAAAGAGTCACACTTGAAACTGTGACTCTTTCTCTGTGTTTTATCTTTATCTACTTTTATTATTAGTGTTAATTTGTTACATTGTTAATAGTGTTTCTTTATTTTTATGTTTCATTATATATATATATCATATTTATCTTTTTGCTTTTGTAAAGCCATACAAAAACAAAATAGTTACCCATTTGTATCTAATTACAATGCTCTCTACAAGTATAAAAAAAACAATTTTAACCATACTACGGGAAAAATAAATGTAATGCAAAATACAATTTACCTCAAATACGTGTAAGAAAAAGTTGCAACTCATATCAAGAACTCTGCTGAATAAATAATTTAATTTGCACAAGAAAGTTTTTAATTGCTCTAATGAAAATTGTATTTTACCAACTTTCTAGTGGTGATTCTATATAGATAAGTTATTAATGAAGTCACTCTTTCAATAGTTTAGATGTTATTATTATTATTATTATTATTATTATTATTATTATTAGCAAGGCAACTAACCAAATTATCCAATTTGTATCAATGGTACTATAATTTTTACTTCCACTTCACTCCAAGATCGCACTGAACTTCTCCACAGGCAAGCACAAACCTTTAAAAAAACACTAACTTCCAAATCACTAGACACCTTAAACCTAACACATAGATGAGACAGCATCTATTTCAATGAAAAGGACACAGTCTATAGCTATAAATGTGTATACTTGTCTTTTCTTAATCTCACTTGAAAAGAAGGCGAAACATGTTAAAACATCCTGCTCATACCATTCATTAAACATTTCTTAATCGCTCCAAAACCCGCTTCTTATGTTCTTACGGACCTTTTCTTTTATTGCCAAACCTCACTGTCATATACGGTGGTAGATTAGAGAAAATTGCACGTGTAAAATGTCCTCCTTAACCTCACATTTTGATACGAAATGTTAATACACACTACACATTTATCTTTAACTTCAAAATTTGCACGGTGTATTACTCTTATCCATTTCTCCTTTAATGGCTGTTCTTTAAGAAATATACGCATGGTAGTATAAGGTTCATTGCCGTAATTAGAAATACAACTGGGCATAAAACAAGAGCAATGCATGTTGTACTTAATACTTTCGATTGTACACGTTCCTGATGTATTTTCATTAAATTGATATTAACTTATCAAACAAAAGAATGAATGCGCTATTGTTCATTTACTTCCAACTATAAACCACTGTAACACACGTAACGGCAACGAACCAAATAAACATGCCGCCGCTGTTTTCTGCTCTATCGATACCCACTTTATGGTTTGAGGATTGGAGTAGCTCTTTTTTTTAAATAGTGTTTAACGCCTCTGTTTAATACTAAGGCACCACAGGTTGTTTTGAACCTCAAGCCTGAAAGAGAGGCCTCTGAGCAAAATTTGTCGGCCGTTTCACCCCTGAGTTGAATGGGACGCTGATGACCTGAGCTGTTAAAGAGCGTCAATAAATAAACCAATAAAAAAAACACAGGTTGTGGACACTGATGATACATGAGGTGAAATGATAAAGTGGGTAAGGATTTATTTTAAGGAAGGAAGCGTTCCAGGCCTAAGTGTAGATACCTCCCCAGCATTTGCCATTTATGAGGACTGAGGAAAACCTGGAGAAACCTCAGTCAGGAGGACGGTCCTGGTGGGAATCAAATACCACACCTCGCTTAAGAGTCCGCGCCTTAACGACTCGCCCACTCGTGGCGGAAAGTCGGTCTTGTTTTAGTGCACTGGTGGTTTCGGATGCTAACCAGTGATAACGGGAGTCTTGGAGTATCTTAGAGGATCCACTTCTGACCGCATGCCAGCATCCTATCAAGAAATGGGTTCTTCTGCTGACGTGGCAACAATGCAAAACAGCCGTCCTTTGTGCCATCTTAACCCCCACTCGTATGGAACCCGGTCAGGTTTACAGCTGATGGAAATGAAGCAGTGACATTGAATTTCTGTGCTACTGTTCGCAATAATAGTCGCTAAGAGAGCCTCGTACATTATTGTTGGCCTTCCAGTCCGTAGCTCATTTTTGAGAGATTCGTGGCCTTGGAGCAATTTCGGTACGCATCCTTGCACCGTCCTTTCATTCACAGTACCAGCACCGAAGACGTGACTATTTTCCCCGCCGCTGCAGTTGCATTGTGTCTTAGTTTAAGTTCATAGAACGTAAATCATATTCGGATGCTCATGTTTGACCGCATTTTGGGGATTACTGGCTAATACCAAGAAAATAATGTAAGCCACCAGCTTTGTTACAAATTCAATTGTAGGCAACGCTTGATATTGAGTGTCGGAAAAGAACTGACATAACATTTTTGGCTACCTGTATAGTTTTAAGAAAGAAGAAAAATGGAAAATAGACATAAGAAAATTAAAAAAAGAATTTTACTTTCTTTCTTGAGTATATACTTCCTTTGCTTTTTCTGCCTTGAGGTTTTTATTTCTTCTTATATCTCTGTTTCTCTGCCTTTATCTCTTTCTTAATTTCTTATTGTTTTATTCTTTTTGTTTACCTCTTTTGCTCTTAGAAATAGAGAGAAATATGCTTTCAGTTTATTTATTCTTTTTCCTAACTGTGACGTTTACTTTTAATGTTGAAAGAAAAAAAAACAGCGGTTTGTTTTGAATAATAGAAAAAGTTGTATTACTTTCCTTCCGAAAGAAGCCATACTTAGGATTTTTACGCCCGAAAAATCCATCGATCCTGGCCGGGTTTGAACTCGCGATCTTGCGTTTAGGAGGCAAGTATGGTTACCTCTACACCACCAAGGTATATATAGGGATCTAGCTAGGATAAAATGTGATAATATAAAATAATAAAATGTTTGAGAAAAATTGGAAAAGCAAACATTCTGTTTCATAATTATGGTATAGCAGTGAAAATATATAAAACAATTTTCTATTATATGTATTTGTATGCTATAAACGTTTCATTTCATTAGCTTTAACAGCCCTTGAGATGATGGGAACTGAAGTTGGTAAATTTATCATTACAAAGATGGGCCTTTCATACTCTTCTTAGTGATGGTGTAAAGCAAGCACTACGACTTCAGTTTCTGAAGACCATGTGACATTCTTTTGGAATAAGAAAAAGTTTTGTGGAAAGTGCATTTAACCACTTGCATTAAACATTCGCAAGCCCTTGATCTTTGAAACCAGGCTCTGACGGAAATGTTTAAGAAAACCTTCAGAACCAATAACAGTTATGAATTTTAAGATATGTAGAAGAGTTTGACAGTAAACTCGCCATTGGTTATTAATTTGTGCATGGCATTAGGCTAGTGGCCTATTTCATTGCATTATTCCAGGACCGTAAAATCAATTCACCGCCGAATATTTGCAGGTGTGGAAGTGGCTATTGGTTTATTTTAACAAGAGAAGCAGCACGAGGGCGGTAGTATTAGCAAGGCGGCTGACGATGGGGATTATACTATACAGCTGTGTAACGAGCGGGTTGCCTATTTACCCCTTAACAAAGCATTCCCTCGGGACCTGGCCGATGTGCATCTACCGTACTTCCTGAAAACATCGTCAAGTACATGTTTCCTGCTGTGGCTGTATGTAAACGCTCCTAGCTTTAGGCTGTTTCAGAAATTCAATATCAGTCACATTATCGGAAGATGTAGCGAAAGTAATTTAATATCCTATATGCGTGCGGTTGCTCAGGTTATAAGCTGAATAACTGCCAAGCACAGGTACATTCTCAGCTTCAATTGAGGTTTTCTTGTGTTTTTTCTCATTTGTATAAACTTGTGCTAGTCTGGCTACATGCTAAGGTACATAAATGCAGAAGGATTGATTCAGTCGAAAAAATCAAGATTTAAACGATAGGGGCAGCAGAGAAACCTCTTCTTATTATTATTGTTTGAATATTTATTCTCCTCTGATGTTAGCACTTACACTCAATGCACGTCAGACACCTGTATCTCTCAACATACATAAAGTACACGCACATACATAGAGAAACTCCCTGATTAGATGATAAGGCAATGTCAGGGCCAATGTGATGACATCCCAAACACAGAGAGATGCATACACACAAAGAAATGGAATGATGAAATGGAAGGTGAATCCGGCATTTGCTCCTTCTGAAAAAGAACCGAGGAAAACCATATAAAACCTTATTTAGGCTACAGAAACACATCCTAAGTGTTTTTGTCCAAGGCAACTCTCATGATTGAGTTACTTATATGCAATGCTCTTGAGTTTGCAATATCAAGTAAGTACCTCTTTAATATACTCATCAATTACATTATTATTTGCACATTTTTACAATGTACCTTCTGACAACAAATTAAAAATAACAAAAATTTTATATTTATTATTATATAATTAAGTATAAAGCACATATACTGATGAAAACAATTCCTCTTGGTTCAAGTTTTGCTCCACTTTTAGGTGTCTATACTCCATTTCTTCTTGGATGCCATTGTCCACATTGTCTGTACCCGTCTCTTCTTAACAGAATTCATTTATGTTTCATCTTTCGGAAGCTTTCTTCCCGTTGGCATTAAATGACCATGCCATATCAATTAACTTGCTAAAATATCCTACATAATGTTATTTTAATTCCCACATTTTGTCTTATTGTATCATCTCCGATTCTATCTCTTCGCGACATCCTATGCTGACCGTCTATAGTAATATTTCCTTTGATAAAAATTTATTTTTGTAAGTATTTTTTAAGTTGCTATGTTTGTGCACCATATAAAATTTGATGTTCTATTTCTTTATTAATCTCTTTATTTCATAATATAAGATTATGAGTCGATATTTCAAAATTTTAATTTCTATATATGTTCTCTAATTTCTTAACCATATTTTTCTATCGTCAGTAATTATGAACTGTTTCAACGGAGTGGAAATGGTTATTGAGTTAATTGTTACGCATATGCAATCCAATTCAACAATCTATTTCGTCTAATGTCGCAACTGATGGAAATACTGACGAGGGACACTGCTAGTGATGCAGGAATGCATATTCCATGTAAACAGGGGTGTTAATAGCGACAACTTGTAGCTTCATATAGCTCTCGTTTTCGCCTGCAAGCAGGTCCCGATGGATTATAGCAGAATGTATGAATTTTTACATGACAAAGACCTCACCTAATATTTCAAAATAAAATAATAAAATGATACTTCGATCTGGATGTACGACCCCATTTTAATGACCTTGGTATGATTACGTTACTTATGGTTCACGGGCTCAATTCTGGCTGAGGTCAATGGACTTTTCATGATTTAAAGATCAATAGCGGAGTTGCAATTAAAGAACAGTAACCTAAAAAGGTACCGAAGCCTTTCTACGTCCAAGAAATACCTTAGTTTCCTTTTAGAAGAGCCCATTATGTTACTTTACTTTCTTTAGGATGATAAGAGTAACTACTGGTTACTATCTGGTAGAATAGTAGTGGTAGTAGCAGTAGAACTACTACTACTAGTAGTAGTAGTAGTAGTAGTAGTAGTAGTAGTAGTAGTAGTAGTAATAGTAGTAGTAGTAGTAGTAGTAGTAGTGGTAGTAGTAATAGTAGTAGTAGTAGTAGTAATAGTAGTAGTAGTAGTAGTAGTAGTAGTAGTAGTAGTAGTAGTAGTAGTAGTAATAGTAGTAGTAGTAGTAGTAGTAAAATTTTAGTGCACCGGTTTTAGAATTCATTCAAATAAATAAAACTGTCGCATGGGCCTTACGGCCGTACATGCTAACATTGAAACTAAGAAAATGGCCATACACATACATACATACATATGTACATACACAATACCTACATACATGCATATATATAAATTTATATGTACTTCTATATATTTATGCAGGAGTTCTATAAAATGGCGCGAATACCGGACACTCCAGAGAGCATCATTGTAAAACTGTACGAGGCCATGATAAGATCGGCAACGTGTTACAGATGTGAGATATGGGGTTGGGGTAAAATGGAACAGTCAGATAAAATTCCGGAATGTTTTCTTAAAACGGTTCCTCGACTTGGGGGATTGGGGGGGGGGTTATAGCAAATTGTGGCAACTTAAGGGAACGTCGGCCCTTAGTACATAACATCCATTGTAAAACTCTGACTGTAAAATATTGGTTACGGATGTTAATGGGAGTACAATCTCACCAAGGGAAATTTGCCTCTTACATCAAGAAACTGGCGCCATAGTTACTGAGTAGAAACGCTAAATAGGGAATTGGAAATAAATGAATGGAATGGGTATGGGAGAGAGGGGTAAGAAAAAGCAATAATGTATAGAGGAAAGTTAGAAGAAAGCTAATTGACATCAACAGGCAGGATATAGAAGCAGCATGCAGAGAAAAACATCGTTGTAACTTAGTAATGAGCTAAAAATAAACTGGAGAAAGGAATTATACATACATAACTTGAATTTTAAGGACTGATCAAAAACAGTTTGGCTTAGGCTGGGGGCTTGGAAAGCACAAAAAATTACCAATGAAACAGGCGATAGAGCTTGCCTGGAAGATTGGCAACATACACTTACACGTTGTCTACACACAGAACATTGGCGGGTGAACCTTTGGAGTCAAGTTTACATACTCGAATAGGGACAGATTAGCATCCTGAGTCTTGCTTGAGCAGGAAGAGAATTGGTCAAAGCTGGGCGAGTTTTTATGTAAATTGTGATATACAGACGTATGAAAGAGAGAGAAAGAAAATATAATTATTTGTGTATTAATAGTTTTATATAAAAGTTTTCATGTAGTATAAATATACATGGGTTTGGTTTTACATAAATTATATTAGAATATTTTCCGCTGGTATTAAAAAGCATAAGATAGGCCTCTGGACCCATGCGATGAATATGTCAAAATACATGTATAGTTTGTGAAACAAACCCTCTACCCATCTTCTCAATACACAAATAGTACAAATGAGCATGTATGTACAGTATGTGTTCATTAAATGTATTAAAATGAGTTAACTTTTATTTAAAATGCTTTTACTAAACGTAAATACATGTGTAGTTCAATTAGTTATTACTTTAGACACTTAATGGAAGTGATTTGGCATAATTTTATTTTCTATTCTAGCAAATGTAATATATATACTCTTTTTTACAGTAATTACTTTTTAAATATAAACTAGATTTGATAATATATAGAATTGAATATTACGTTTTTACTGAACATTTCTCTTTAACTTTTTCCATAATTGGTTCTGCTGAAAATTGATTCTTCTGTATTTATTTATTTATTTATTTATTCTGGCCGACTAAGGCCATTAGGCCTTCTCTTCCGCTCTACCAATTTAATAATAATTACATGAAGTTATTGAAACAATATTACAATAACAACATTGAGGGTAAAGTTTGCCACACTCGTACACATATAAATCAAAGTGAAACATAATGTATATAAATAAATGTATGGTAATATATAAATATGGACAATGAAAAATATTAACTTAAGAAGAAGAAAAAATAAGAAAATAAAAAATAATAATATACAACAAGCACAGCAGCAATTTATACATATATCAACCTACGTAAACCCTGAAAGTGGAAATAAAGATACAAGCAACACATAAAATTAAAAAACCTAACATTACTATGAAGAACATACGAACTTTTGTGATAATAATAATAATAATAATAATAATAATAATAATAATAATAGAATGAAGCAGGTAAAACAAACAAATACATGTATTGTAACAAAATAAATATGAACATAAAATAATAAATTATTTCTAATAATGTTAAACAATTTCTTATGAAATTCTCTCCTATAGCTCGCCAGTCTCTGATATCCCATGGCAATGCATTCCAGAGATGGGCAGTGGAAGACACATTTATTTGCAGATTATTGGTATGATAATTCAAAGTTAAAATTATACCCTTTTATTATTATTATTCTATACATAAAATAACATTAAAGTAATTATTTTGTCTCTGTAATGGATACAAAGGCATTGTTCCTATTTATTCTTTGCGTTGCTTTTACGCTACTGAGCTCGATGTAGAACCGCAGTTCGCTCTGTAAAGATGCATCTAATGCCCATATTTCGTGTGCTGGCTTCCGCAGCATATATAGAGAGAAAGAGAAACACAGGGAATTCTCGCGTCAACCAAAAACGTTATCAAACGCCGCGGCAGAAATGTGCTACAGCCCCTGGGCGTTATGCAAATGTGTAACACAGCATTTCGTGTATGTACTTACAGTAGCATTTCCCATCTTCAGCTGTTTACCCAGGTTGCATATCACGATGCAACTTTTTCTCTTCAGAGCGTTGTCGCATTTAGGCCCAAGATCTGCATTGAATAAGAAGACAGATATTTAATTCTCTTTCAAGTTGCTCTAAAACAGATCTGAACACTTAAATTTGCCACTTCAGTTTACTTTGGTAAATTTAAGAGGGGCTAAATGTTTTAATAATTTAATATGATTATGAAGTTGTTTCTCAAATGTGTTATTAATATACTTAAACAAATTATGAATCATTCATTAGTAGTAGCAGTAGTAGTAGTACTAGTAGGAGTAATAGGAGTAGTGTAGTAATAGTAGTAATATTAGTAGTATTAGTAATATTATCAGTAATAATAGTAGTAACAGTAACAGTAATAGTAGTAGTAACAGTAATAGTAGTATTTGGTTTGGTTTATTTACGACGATCTTTAATATCCTGGGTCATCAGCGTCCCATTCTATTCAGGTCATGACAAGCTGACAAATTTTGCTCAAAGGCCTCTTTTTTCAGGCTTGAGGTTCTTTTATATGCTGTAAATCTACGACATGGGACCCAGGCTTTACTGCCCTTCCGAAGAAAGCCATACTTAAGGGTTTTACGTCCGAAAAATCCATCTATCCAGGCCAGATCGAAACTTCGATCTTGGGTTTAGGAGGCCAGTATTATACCACCAGGACCGACGTAATAGTAGTAGTAATAGTGGTAGTTAGCAGTAGTATTAGTAATAATAATAGTGATAGTAACAGCTGCAGCAGTTGTAGTATTTATTAATCCAATTAAACTAAGTGTACGTATATTGCACATCACACGCCATGGGTCGCAAGACAGTTCATGCTGTTGTAAAATACTTCATTTCTGAAATTAATTCAAATTCCAATTCTGATATTCATATAAATTTTTCATATTTTCTATGTAAAATGTATATAGAAATTGCTTGTTCCTAAAACTATGCGTTTCGTTTAAAAAAAAGGCCCAGGTTTAGTCACTTTTATCTATTTACAATTAAGTCCCAGCATGTCGACCTCCCCCTACTGGAAGTCAGAAATGAATCCGGGTGAAATTTTATCCCAGCATCTTCTGTAATGTACACTTAGCCAAAATGTGCACCCACTCTTCCGGTTCCGAGCATAATGGGCAAATCCTTCTGTCGTCCTCGTCAACATCCTTACGTGCCTTTCAGCCTCGCGTGCTATTCTCGACCTTTGTTTCATGCCTAGCTCCATGATATATGTCTCTTTATCCCATCTAGTTTTAATTTCGCTCTGCAGGCCCAGATATGACATCTGCATGCATCGCGCCTCTATTTCCTACAGTATTATGTCAAACAAACGTCTTCTGACTTTTGTCACTACGCCATACTTGCTTTAAATACTCTTCTGCCAAATATCGTTTAAATCGATTTTTGACAATTCCCATTGTACAATCGCTGCCCACCATTTTGGACAATCATATTGTTTAAATGGTGTCAATAGCATATTTCCCTCAGGGTCTTTTAATTATTCTTAGCCATTGTGTAATTACATTTATTTTGCTATAGACTGCATTTTCACAGCATCCCATCTCTCATAGTACACCATAGTTCGATGTGAACCACCCCACATTATTGAAATTAATGTTATATGTACATTGTTACATGGGAATACAGATGGAATACTTCAAACTACAGGCACCTATGGCGCCTATTAATTTCCTTAAAGAGAAATGGTGTTCACAGTCTTCTAGACATCACATCGAACACTGTTATAGCGTCCCGAATTCTTTCTTCAATTCATCCAGTGTGGAGGTTTAGTTAGGTAGACCTCATTCTTTGCCCAATCCGGCAGTAAAAATCATTTGGTTTGAGATCCGATTTTTTGCAGTCCTCGTCCTACACAGCATCATCTCTCCATACTTCATTCTTCATTCGCAGTCTTATGCTGTAACATGCTGCATGAAATGAAGTTTCTATGGGCAGTATCTTCTCACCTTATGAGTCCGCTTTCGACAGTGGCCTAACATGCTGATTTAACGGGGCTGCCATCATACATTTCCTTCACAACCTCAATGTTCTCCTCAGTGCAGGACGTGGATGGAAGGCCACCTCTTCTTGCATCCTTAAGCGAACCTGGGGTCATTAGCTTCGAGTGCCTCTGGACGGAATGTTCATGGCTTCCTTTCATCATACACCACCGTCTCTGAACAAGAATGATGGAATTCCAGTCTTCATGGCGTGCGGCAATCTACGCTCGATTTCTGAGAGACAGGCGTTCAGTCATCTTTGTTACTGTAACGGATGAGCTCTCTCACGGCCACGTCTGTACTTCCAATGCGCGAAAGCTCAAACATTATACACTATTTTCATTATAAAACAAGTCTACAGTCATTAATTAATACCAAGCTACTTTCCGTCCACCCTGTATATCTGCACTGCCGTAGAGCTGAGCTGATCCGATCACCACCCGGTATATGGAGAGGTATTTGAGTTAAGGGCCAGCAGAACACGGCTGCATGTCAGTGCATGCTTATGCGTATTTCATTGTGCATACATTAAGTGCTAGTTACAATTCCTTTGTTATGCCACTACGTATAACCTTGAAGAACGGGGACTATGTACGATACATATGTGAAAACGGGTTCTTGAAGAGCAGTTGGTAAAGTTACTCGCAAGAAAAATAATGGCAATCGTGTTGCAAGTACATCAACTGCTCTCCAACCAGGTTAAAAATTAGCAGAGACAGAATCTCTTAATGGCAAGAAATGTATTACGAACCTCCCTGTTCTTATGGTACAAAAAAGTGGCCGAGGTCGTTAAGGCACGGACTCGTGAGCGGGAGGTCTGGGGTTCGTATCCCGCCAGCTACCTGACTGAGGTTTTTGCAGGTTTTACTCAGTCCTCATAATGGCAAATGCCGGGAAGGTACCCTAAAACTAGGTCTGAAACATTTCCTTCCTTAAAAAAATCCTTTCCCAATATATTATTTAATCTCATGTATCATCAGTGTCCACCAAATGGGAAAAAACAGGAATTTTCTATGCAGATGCCGGTAACGATTGCCACTAAGGGGCATCCTTTTCAAATCTCTTATAACACAAATTATTATTATTATTATTATTATTATTATTACTACTACTATTATTATTACTATTATTATCATTATTATTATTACTATTATTATTATTATTACTATTATTATTATTATTACTATTATTATTATTATTATTACTATTATTATTATCATTATTATTACTATTATTATTACTATTATTATTATTATCATTATCATTATTATTACTATTATTATTATTATTATTATTATTATTATTAGTTCCCCATAAACGGACTCAGGTCCGCAAAATGTAATTTTATTTTCGTCTTCTTTGACACTTCCGCTCTGTGTGGCTAAACTAATAATATATCTTTTCTCGTATACTGCCCAGTCCGAATTTATTATTGCAATAATAATAATAATAATAATAATAATAATAATAATAATAATAATAATAATAATAATAATAATTAAAATCCTGCTCGGATAATTCAGTGGATTTCGTTTGAACGACTCTGTACAAACAATACATCACGGCAAGATCTACCAAAGCTTCAGAGAACCTTTAATGACGATTCAAGGCACGCTTTAAAGAGGCATAAGTAATCAATGCTGTTCGATTTTTAACATAGTATTAATTTGTCATTTAGGGCGGGAAGGGGTCTGCCTGATGATAACAGATCGTATGTTCTATTCATTTTTAAATAGACATGACAACATGAAGCAATGGTTTTCTTTATATTTTAGGTTTGCTACACCTTCGACTTGTCCCGCTAACAACAATTGACATTCATTGTTTCCCCCTTTTCACGTAATCCATTCAAAGACCTAGGAGGGGATTCCCTAAAAGCAGAACAAAATGGCTGCCATCATAACCTCGTTACGCCCACGTTGCTGTACAGAGTATTTCCATTAAGGGAGGCCGTGATCGGCACCATTTGCATGCTCCCTGACACATCGCACCTTTTGACAAGTTAAAGCTTAGCGTGGTCGTGTCATATTCACTGCAAATGTTTCACTGTAGAAATATTCTGTATAATTTTTAGTTTTATTTTAAATGTTTATTTAGTGTGTGTTACAGTAATACAAAGTGATTTATTCAATTTTATACATGGTGCAATTATTTATAAGAGAAGAAAGTTATTTTCACTATTAAGGTATTTAACATATTGGAAACAACCTTCTTTTTAAAGAAAATAAATAAACAAATAAATAAAAACAAAAACGGTAGAAAAGTAATATAATAAATTAATAGTTGTTTACTATACAAGTGTTTAAAGTAGTAGAACAAGGGAAACTCAAAATAAACCATTTTATTATGTCTATCATAAAGTATTTAAGCACTTAATATTTAGAGATAAATTAGTAATTATAAATTAAATTTACTCCAGCTATTCCTCAGCGTTCCTTATTTCAAAGAAATAGTTTGGGTATTTCGCACTAGGATGAACATCGAAGAATCGTTGTCTAAATATCTGAATAACGTTCCTAGTATCGTAGAGGTGGTTGGTGGTTTGTAAACGTATTATGGTAGGTCAAATTACAAAATATATTTAATTGTTATAGCATCTTTATATATTATACTAAATTGCTGTGTTAAAAAGTAATTTTCTGGTGGTTAAAGATGCTATTTATTTTCTTCCAACCTGACATGGTTCCAGGTTTGCATATGCAAGCATATAATCTTAAAAATAAACGTATGTAATATCACTAATTTTCCAATACCTAATTTCTAACACGACATAGAATTTTTAGTTATTAATGAAAGTTTACGTCAATGCGCTTTAAGGTATAGTCTAGCAACTGAAATTCGTAACTGAAAATAAAATTCAGTTTGTTACGTAATCGAATGATGTTATCGATACAAATTTGTTGATGCACTCTAGATGATTATGTTGTGGCCAAGAAGATCTGTTTACATTTGTCATTTGGGTGCATTCGTGGTTAATCTATTTCTCACGTTTCACTTGTGTTGCATATTATGTTGTGGTTAGCCATGACAGGATATCCATTTCGTGCCCTTGCAAATAAGAAAACCCATATGGTTTATGCAGGGCTCCAGCACCTTATAGCCGCATTGTTCGAGATGCACTGACTGATATCTACCATGACAGATGGATAGATCGGAGAAAACCAGTTCTATGATCTGCACGTTCCACCGATCTCAATCCTTTTATCTGTGGGGCAACCTAACAATGAATTATGCAGTAGACATTCCTAATGCAGAAACACTTCATCAACGTACCATGGAAGCAAGAGAAACAGTTCGACACCGTATGGTTTCGACACATACTGAAAGGGTGCATCATGATCCGACGAGTGCCTGCGCGTGGGAAGCAAGAAGTTTGAATATTTATTATGAGTTTCTCAGTTGACTTGTGTTTCGCTTTGGTAAAGTTACATTAATAACTCAAAAACTAAGGATTTCTGGACATATATGGACTTTTTTCTCTTTTTCTTTTTTGGTGTGAGTGATCCGCCACTTAAGTTTGTAAAAGTGTTACTGAAACACTCTGTATAAGACATTGTTGTTTTTTTATCTAATAACGAACAAGCAAAGTGTTATAGATAATCTAAATGTTTACATTTTTATCACTACATTCTCCTTTAGGACTGCTAGTCTTCCAGCTTCTTTCCTTTTAATAACAACCTGAAAGCTATATCCGGAGAGTACAGAGGATGTTGCAGTAGCTCATATCCTGCAGTCATTGCAACAGAGTACTTAATTGTCCCGTCTTAAATTTTCGCGACATTTCTCTTTGATTGCATCTCGTGATTTTGAAATTAAATTTTCATAATTTTCTTTCTGAAATATTCATGCAGAATAACACAAGATGCATCCCCTCTTATTGAACAGGTGTCAACATTCAAGATATTATTCATCTTGCAGTTAACTTTTTCATCTGTAATTCTTTGTAAATATACTTTGTGTTGTTACCTCTACTGAAGTCACTCGTTGATCTTGCAACAAGAAACCAAGCACTATATTTATGTTTTTATTGTTATTATTTTCCCAAGAATCCCTGCAAATGTAGTTTACAAGGATATTTCATCGTGCTTAAACTTATGACACCATCTCTTTACTTTACTTAATCCAAAAATGTTGATATATCTTGAAGTATTTTAGAAGATGTTCCCTTCATATACAGAA